>JAUEDM010000004.1:2400000-3600000 GCA_033439685.1 Apodospora peruviana | reverse complement strand
ATAGGTTATTGTAGTCGTTCCACAGGTAGCCCAGGGATACGGCGGGGGGTCCTGATGGTTGAGGGAGACCCCGGATGGCTGGGGATGAGACGTCCCACGACTTTGTGAGATCAAGGGTGAGGAAGTTATTATCTATGAGACTATTAGTAGCTGTTCCGCTGTTCCACTAAACAAGCGAGATATTGGTGTGTTGTCTTACTCCAAGTGTTGGTGGTCTGATCCGCACTGGTCTTGGCTTGACCGCCGTAAATGTATAATGTTCCGTTCAGTTGTGCGGCTTTCAAAGCTTCAGTCAGCACGTGTTACCAGAAACCAGCATTAGAGAAAAACTCACTTTGACCAGCCCATCTCGTACACACGTCCGTCGGGCTATCCGCCCTTGCCTCGATGGTGGGAGCGGAAGCTGGTGCTGGTGCCCTTGATCTGATCACGCCGGCGTCTGCACCACTGAGCGAAACCTCTGTGCGCCCATTGAAGTAACTAAACGCGGGAAGAACAACGGCAATGAGCAGCGCGGTCGTGGACAGCCTCGTGAGGCCGTTCATGGTGGAAGGTGGAGCACTTGATACCGTTTTGATCCTCGGTCTCCGCCCAGGCATCAATCCTGAGTACCACGGTTTGTTTCTGGACGACGACGACGGGCTGGTCGGCGTTCGCGGGATCGAGTCGGTCTCAGAGTGCTGATCTTGAGCCTCGTGCGGTGCTCTTGTCTTTTCCGTCTCGCTTCTTCCGTCGTCCCCGTCTCCGTCGCTCTCGCTCTCGGGGACCCGACCTGACGCGCGGGTCGTGGTGCTTCTGGGTGAGGCCAAGCTCGGTTCGTGGTCGCCGGGATACTGCGGACTGGGGGTATCGGTGTCCAACCCCAGTTCTTTGAATACAGACTTGCGGTCTTTCTTAATCTTGCTGATCATAGAGAAGGATGGAGGCCTTCTTGAGCCTTCGCGGATTCGATCATTGGTGTTTTGGTGGTGGAATTTGGGTCGACGAGGTGGAGAGAGGTGTAGGTCTATTTCAGGGTCCGGGGAATATGATGACTGCCGCAGGTTGACGAAAGACATGATGACAAGCAGCTGCCGGGGTGGCTGCACTGCAAGCCACCGACGAACAGCAAATCGCTGTGAACCAGTCGGTGCAAAGACTGGAAGGCTGGACGGTATGGGATATCGCCACCGTTCGTGGAGGGTGGATGGCACGTCAATCACAAATGAGCAATGAGGTCACAGCACAGCACAGCGAAGCTACCTCAGCAGTTCAAAAGGTCTCGGAGGCTCTGCTGCGGTGAGAACTACTTTGCAGATATTTGCAGATAGAAAAGAAGAATTGTGTCTCGCTCTCACCTAGGGAGCAATATCATCGGTGGGAACTGATGGGTTTTAATGCGACAAACAAAAGGAGCTTGACGCCAAAGAACCTGAAAACTGTACCAAAGTTTTCGAAGCCGGTCTCCTGTTTACCGCGGTTTCTTCAAGGCACGGTTACAGACTCGGGGTTTGGCCGCTTCGTTGGCGCAAATCAGGGTCCGCAACAGCCATAACGGCTTTCCGTTATTTGTCGAAGCTCAAATCCCGTTCCCAGTTCGAGGTGGAGATGGATGCAGCTGTGGCAGCTAACCATCGGGCTTGGGAGCCTGCCACGCATGCCAGGGCCCAGGTTAGGAAGGACCCCTGGGAGAACGACATCATCGTCAGGCAGGGGATGTGCTGCCATGACACGGTTCGAAATGCCGTGCGCCAGGGGATGGGCTTCGTGAAATCGCGATCAGGCACTTGCCAAGATATTCGTGGGTCTCTCCGCTCGGGGCATTCACCAGGTCTGTCTGGTCTGAACGGTTCAGGTCCAAAACAGGGAAAGCGGTCAAGCTGAAGCGTCGAATTTGCCGGGAGAATCCAAAGTGATCGTGATGGGCAATTGCCTTGGTACGACCCGTTGGAAGTTGGACGTCCATCCAGTCACGGTTGAGGAGCCGAGGAGCGACGCGTTCCCATTGGCCCGCGTCGTGATCGATGACCTCATACTCTCCCGCCCAGATTGTTGGAGGTTTCGTTCCCCTGTCTTCCCTTTCCATTCATGCCACTGTGATAATTCTTCTCTTCAGGGTGTATTCGAGCATCCATCTCGTTTTTGAGTGTCTCAGACATTGGGAGAGGCGTTAGGTTAGCACGGTTAAGCTTCTTTTCCCACGCGACAGGTCGGTATTTCCTCGTGAGAACAAGAGCTCCAACGGTACCGGATTGCGGGGGCGCCACAAACCGATGAAGGACAGTTGTGGCTTAGCTGTGGCTGTGCCAGTCAGTTCACCCCCCCCCCCCCCCTATGCAATGTTGTCAATACGACTGCCATCAAGGTGTTGTCTTAGTGACTCGTATCGCAAAGTTGCAAGTAGATATATGTTTTCGAATTCCCTATTAGCAAGTTATGAATATTTCTCCTGGAATACCTCTACTGACCTTAACACGTCCCTGACTGGAATCATCCTCATGAACAAGACTTCTTCTTGCCAACATCGATCAAATTTTTTGTCTAGAAATAATGGCAAGCGCGAATCTAGTCATAGTCAGGGGATAAGATACACCCTAACTCTGACCGAACTGGGTGTTTTTTTTTCGTCCTTTTCTTATCACCCAGCCAGATGCACCTCTTCGGACCTCAGCCACCCTTGGTATTGACCGGCTGAGTCACGGCCGACACTTGTTCATCTTCGTGAGAACGAATATCAACAAGAACAAAACGGCGGATGGCATGATGTGTACGCTGGATTTATTTTCATTTCATTTGCAAAAAGGCATGAAGGGAAAAGCGGAAACCTGCAAGAGAAGGTGAAAATAGATTACTCTGAAAACAACACAGGTCCGGGTATACTTGTCAACCAAATCAACGCTCGCGACAATGGCCACCACTACCCCTTATAAACAAATCAGAGCGCTCTATGACGACGAAATAATCACGGTCTACCAAGCCTACAACACCCAAATCGCCTCCGCCGCCGTCGCCGCCCAGAAACTCGACGCGTCAACCAAGTTCCGCATCGGCAGTCGCATGACATGGGTCAAGCCGAGCTGGGCCTGGATGCTTTACCGCGCGGGATACTCGTATAAAGACCCCGGCCAGGAGCGAATTCTCGCCATCAAGATGAGGCACGCCGATTTCGTTGGCCTACTCGCCAGGGGTGTTCTCACTCCCCATGCGACTGGAAAAACTTCTACTAGTGATCCAGACAACGACCAGGGGTCGGCAGACAAGCAGAAGGACAAGAGGGAGAAATCATCCGACGTCAAGATTCAGTGGGACCCTGAGAGGACGGTTCGTTTGGAGAAGCTGGAGTACCGGAGCATACAGATCGGGATACCTGGTGCTTTGACGCCGCGATGGGCGGAGGAGATGATCGTGGGCATAGAGGATGTTACGGATAAGGCGAGGGAGCTGAAGAGAGTGCTGGATGAGAGGCCGGGGGTGACTGATGAGGAGCTGGTTGATATGGAGCTGGTGCCGGTAGAAAGGCCATTCGAAATTTCCGAGGAGTTGCAAAAGTCTTTGCGCATGGTTTTACCTGAGGAATGAGATGGCCACTAGTAGTGTAGGCTTTTCAACTTCACCGCTAAATCAAACCCGGATGGAGATTGATGGATCGTTTAGTACTGTGTCACAACGCGAGCTGAGAAATTCACACCCGCTTACTACCCCGGATGATGGTTCATGAGACACATATCTTGTTGTTATGTCTAGATATTAGACGGGAAACAGGATAGGTATAAGCCTCGGATCCGAACCACCATTCACACAGCATCTTCTTATTCCCGTTTCAAAAGTCAGGTGGATTCGGCAAGAAGACCAGTTTCAGCATTGTGGTGGAGGTTCAACCTTATGATGGACTTTTCAGATAACTTAACTCTCCTCATACCGGGGCAATGAAGACATACGGTTTATACAACCGCACGTAATCCGTATCTTGGTACGTAAATAAATAAGCCCCTCTGGTTATGAACAGTCTGAAACTCTCCATTCTCTGATCTCAAGAGACCAAAGCCAAGCCACCATCACCAAACAACAGAACCAGCAACAATAAAACCGCAAAGCTGAACATCCAAATGGCCTGTCCCCTTTACGACCGCTTAGACGCCTTCTGGGCTGCAACCGCCTCCCTTCAACCCATCTCCCCGTCCGAACTCTTTTGAGAACTACGTCTCCTTCTTCTCACCAACGGCAACAGTCTACCTCTCGGGGATGGGACAGCCGTTGTTGATTGGTCGCGAGGCCACCATCGAGGGCATGAAAGTGTGCTCGAGTTCTAGAGTCTCGTCGAGCAGCGAGTCATCACGCGGGCCACCTCCGAGGACGGCAAGACCATCGTCGCGGAGATGAATAATGTGTTGACAATTATGGGGCAGAGGCTCGAACTGCCCGAAATCGAGGTGGTCGAGTTTAATTGGGAGGGCTTGATTGAGAAATAGAGGCTAGACGTTGATCCGAAGCCGATTCTGGAGATATTTGCAAAGGCTAGTGGTGATGGTGCTGCTGGGGTAGGTGGTGGCAATACTGCATGAAGTTGTGTAGGGAGTGTTAAGATTAGAAGGACCGGGTGTAGACAGGTTGTTAGCATTGGAGCCATAGATGCCGCCGAGCTTAATCCAACAGGAGTATCGGATCTAACAGTTGAGCAACGTTGAATAGCCTCCTGCCTAGATATTCCAGCCATGCTATAACAAAAACTTCTATTTGCATATAAGAAATGGCAGTGCATAGACTCATGAGATAAAGAGGTGTGTGCGAGCACCAACCCTCAGTATGAACAACCATCTCCGTCTATCTCGCCTCCGAACCACCACACCCTTTCACTCTTTCTCACTCAGACAAGGGTGTACATCTACACTTCCTGACCTTCATTGCCAAGATATTTACTCAAGCTTTATCCTCCTCCCCAACAGGCAACAATTTGCCCACAACCAGATACTTCTCCGAGAACCGGTCCTCCCACCCCTGCAGCGCCTCCATCTCGTCCCTCCCCAGATCCGCGAGCGTGTCAAGCGGACCGTCCAGGTCCTTGGTCAGCATCTCCTCGTCAAAGCTGCCGCACGCCAACCCGCGCGAGGCGTCCCGACCAGCGAAGTTCGCATAGGGACCGCCCGGACCGTAGAAGTTGCGGCCACGGGTCACGTCGAAGACGCGCCCGCGCACGGCCAGGTAGACGGGCATGTTGTTCTCGCCGTTGTAGGGTAGGAGGGTGCGCGGGGTGAAGGTGCGGAAGACGATGGCGGGCTCTTCCTTCGGGAGCGCGGCCGGCGGGGAGGGTTTGAGGAGGAGCGTGTAGGTTGTGTAGAGGAAGAGGCCTAGCAGGGCGAGGTTGAGCGGAGTGAAGAGGGAGCTGTTTGGACGAAACGGGCGAGGTTAGCATCATGCCGGGTAGGGTTGAAGTGGTAGATAGAGGGAGATAGGAAGGGTAACGCACTCGCTAGCTCCTCCTGCTGGCTTGGCGGCCTCTTGAGCCATTCTCTGCTCGACGTAATCCATTGTGTCTGTGTATGCTGATGCCGATAGATGAGATGGTTATCGAGGTGTGTCTTCAGATCGCGGTAGAACTCGGAGTTGCGCCACACAGTCCGAGACAGGTGTCGGCTAGCTGTGCCAGGGTAACGGATAACAGATACGAGTCAAGACGTTCAGCGATAAATGTGGCCAAAGGTTTCGATGTCAGCTTGACGGTCGACGAGTGACGGATGTTCCGGACGGCAGTGGTGGGGGTGGGGATTTCGGCTGCGTCCAGGAACGGGAATGTCCGAAGGGTGACCGGGGAAGAGAAGCACTGACCATTTCCCTTCTAAAGCCCCCCTGTCACTCAGCTTCCCCACAATCTGGACAGAGTTTGGACCCTTGACGAGCTAAATGAACCTGCATCCCGTCATCCTTAACATCACCTCATCCATTGCGGGGCTTCTTGAAGTTCTTGTTCTCCTTGAGCAGCCGAGATGTTGACAACGGTACCTTACCTCGTCACCCTTATCGGTCTCGGTTATGGTTTGATGAGTACATAGACAGAAGTTTTTCTTTCTCTTTCTTTCTCTTTTTTTCAGGCTCAGAAGAGCGTCAATAGTGGAATCTCCTCGCAGAATGCCTCGGAGACCCCGCAATGATGGTGCCACAACCAGGCGGCCTCAGCAGCAAGACCCGTTTCAACCCTAGACGGGAGGTACTTTAGACCGTTGAAATTACCGTGAGCAGAGAAACTTTATGTGTCCGTAATGCGTATCTTAACTACAATACCGGAGATAGAGCTCGAAAATAATATGAAAATCTTCAATGCTTATCGTTAGATGTACACTTAGTAACCGGGAGGGCCTATCGAGCTCCAGATCTCGCTCTATCTCTCGGCACTGCACTGCCCCAGCGACCGAGCTGCGTGCGACTGCAGCGCTAACACGCCGTACTCTCGCCCTATTGGCAGCCTGCATCGCTGGCGCAGCATGTCTCACAGGTCTTCGTCCAAAGCAGCTGAAACATCCAATCCATCTCCACATGCTTCCACTCGTTCTTCCCATACACCATCCCGGAAAGCACAAATATCCCTCACTCCCCTCTGAGAGCTTCCATAAAAGCCCATCTCTGCATCTCTTCGTAAACATACAACACGAATCAAGCTTATAGTCGAAGATCACCCAAACTCAAATCACCTCTCACTCATCATGGATTTCATCAACAAGATTGCCAGCCAGGCCTCCGGCGATAAGAAGCCTGAGGGCCAGCACCAGGAATCGTCTGGTGCCGGCGGTCTTCTTGGCAAGCTCGGTAACCTCGCCGGTAACAGTGGCCACGACAACCAGCAGTCCGGCTCCAGCTCAGGCGGTGGTGGCTTCATGGACAAGCTCAACGGCCTCGCCGGTGGCGGCAAGGAGAGTGAGAAGAACGAGGATCTTCTTGACAAGGGTGAGCGCCTTACTTCAAATAATGCCCGTGTCAACCGTATTTGGAAACAACAAGAGTCAAATCGCGGAAACAATGGGTCCATGACCTTTAAGAAGTTTCCAGCGGGGTTCAAGCAGACCAAGGTCACGAATCCTGACGGCGGTATCGTTACTGGCGCGAGACAAAACTTAAGCTGTGCGGATGGTTAACTAACCTTAAAACCTTTCCAGGTATTGATTTTGTTCAAGAGAAGGTCCTCAAGCAGGGCCCCCAGGACAACGAGAGCGCGGCTGAGCAGGCCAAGGACGAGCAGATCTCCGACTTCATCCGTGACCAGTACAAGAAGAACCTGGGCAACGATTTCCCCATCAAGGACAAGGAACACAAATTCGGCCAGTAAGCGGACGACAGGCGGGCATGGTTCATAATTATGGGTCAGCGAGTGGAAGAAGAAGTCTTTTCTGCTACTATTAGTAGTCTGGGAGTCGTGGCTGGTTTTACCTAGCCGGGGATGAATCAAATGATGCATGACTTGATTTTCCCTGAGGCGTTAATATCAAGTCACCTGTGCTATTAAACTTTAACTACGGGGTAAAATCGACTGCCACTTACACAACGTGTGATTCCTCACAGCCACGGCTAGACACGTTCATATTCACACCGTCGATGAAATACCTACCTAGTAATAACCAGGGTGGGCGAAATATTATCGCTGGCCGGCTCAGATGTAAGACCTGACCTGATCCAATGCTTTAGACATTCAAGCATTTTGATTGTGGTTTCCCCTAGTCGCATTCTTTCCCACAATATTGTCCGACGGGCCCCAGAAAATACCCTTTCCGGCTCAGCGCTCATTGCCGGGATTGACAGAATGTTAATCGCCAGCTGCGATAACTTGGGCCAGCGTCTCCGATGTTCCGCACGAAGCCACCATGCAAGAGATGATCCTTCAATTTGACGAGGTGGTTCCGATAGGTATTCTTCAAGTTCGTCTTTGCTTGGTGGCCTTGGAAAGTTCTCGAGATTCTGGATTAGGGCATCTAAATCGTTGCTCGGGTCAGGATTCTGATATTGCTCATACCTCTCAGTTGGAACACCAGCCGGGAGTTTATTTCCTGTTTCCTTGAAGTTGATCCAAAGTGTTTTGACCGCTTGAACTGCTAGTTTGACACATTTTTCTACCAGTTGTACATGAGATATTCCGTCTTCCTCGAAGGGTGGAAAAGAATTGCGGCAGCATAGTACCGGGTATCTTCCGTTTTGGCGTAGTACTTATCGAAAAGTCTGACAGCTTTTTTTGATCCGATGAGAGAGGAAGGAGTCAGATTTGAAGGTTTCCTGGCTTTTCTTGTAATGCTGGACCAAAGCATCCATAACAAGGAGAACACGGTCGATGGTTGCATGGTCTCCTTCGGTGGTTTTGTTGCTGAGTAAAATGGCTTGAGGAAGGATTGAATCGATCGAAGAGTGCCCCAATCTTGTGAAGAAAATCAGACTTGAGATCTTCATACCAAGCTTTCAAATAGGTGTCGAGAGCCATTTAGTGACAGCTGTCATGGACCGTTAGAGCTAATCAGGCTCCAGACTGGACTCACGGCACCCCGCACTCGGTATTGAACTTGATACAATCCAACGGTGTGCAGCATATTCTTGCTTGATCTCACAAGTTGATATTGGCTTTCTCTTTGGTTTCTGTCTCCACGCCACATTCGGTCCCAAATAGCGAGCCGCAGTTCCTTCCAGCGTTCCCTTCCCTTCTTCCAGTAAGTACCAGGTACCTTACCTAAACCAATTCAACGAACGCCCAGAATATTTTGACACTTGGGAATGGATCCCGAACCCGATATACCCCCCTTCTACAGCTACACGTCCCCGAGTCGGTCGGACACAAAGAAATCATCTCGCTCTTTCCGCTCTCTTCGGTCCAAGATTCCGGGATCAGGAAAGACGGATAGCCCCCGGGATTCGACGACAGTTGCCAACGACGACCCCTACCAAGATCGCAAACCCATGACACCGGGTTCCAGTTCCCAGGAGAATGATGGAGAAGAATTCGAGAATGATGGCTTGCTTGTGAAACTGGGGCATGGCCAGACGGGCAATAAGATGTCTGTTCGGCCGGTGCTGCCGCGTTCCCGCAGGGCACCACCGAGTATGCCTGCGGTTCCTACCAACTCCAGGGCCGTACACTTTGACTCCCACCTAGAGCACGTACGACATTTTCTCCAACTTGATCGACCGCTTGCAATCAGTGGCGCTTCGCCGCCACCTGATATCGTCGACAGTGACAGCGATTATCCTTTTCTTGGAGGAGATCGCTCCAGCAGTGTTTCTCGGTCCAACCTCTACGAGTGGACACTCATTGTGACAAACTTCCCGGAGGACACAGAGGCGCGGAAGGCTATGCCAGTTCGACTGGAACGGGTCTGGCTTTCGGAGGATCAGAAGTGTCTTAATGGTTGTATTAGCGTCGCCAACTTGGATTCTGTAAAGGTTGTCGTGTGCAGGTTTACCCTGGACTACTGGAAAACGACATCTGAAGTCGTGGCCGAGTATTCGAACGAGATTCTTCCCGATACAACACCCCGAGAACGTTTTACCTTTACGATTAAGCTATCGGACGTCCCGAATCTGGAGACGAAGATGCTCTTCCTTTGTATCAGATACCGTGTTAACGGTCAAGAATTCTGGGACAATAACAGCGGCTTGAACTTCCAAGTCGACTTTCGAAAGAAACTTCTCCCCCAACGCAGCGAGATACGCTTCCGGGGTAAGTTCTGGGACAATGCACAGGACGACTTTGGTGCCTCCTTCGCAGCTGGCATCCAAGCCGCTAAAGACTCCCTGGCCACCGAATCCGGTAGCCCGAATATGAAGAGTCAGGGGATTATCAGTACCACAGCTTCCGAAGGCAACCAGGAGGTGGCTGCTGGCAGCAGCTCCGCCCCTAATCCTATTTCTGGATTTCCGTTCGGGGTCCAGAAATCCGACGAGAAGCGACAAAGCTTTCATAGCGAAAGGGGATGCTCTCCCAGACGCCCATCTGGGAGCGACCGCTCACCTCAAACCGAGCAGCAAGACGCAGACAACCGACTGGAATTCATGAAACCGCTAAGCAAAACCCTCGAAAGACCGGTAAGTTCGTCTCCGGACCGGTTCGATGACTATGCTTTTAAGGAGGGAAAGGGTCCCGGGGAGGACGCCAATAACTCAGACGACGACATTGAGACCCACCTGCCAGGAGATAATCAAGTCGTGGGAGTGACATATTGGAGAAACACTACGCCGAGAGAAGAGGTTCCTGATCCGAAAGTCGACCCGAGCATACAAAACCCATACTCTACTTTTTTGGGCTTCGCCGATTCGGGTGCCCTAGAGACGCCGCAAACCATAATCCACGAAAATCCAGAGACTATTCTGGACACACCGGAAAGGGATAACGATGATGACTACACGGATTCCGATCAAAGTTCAGATATTTCCTCCCTGTGGGATGCCACAAGCTCGGAAAGGTCCTCCGCGGCGACCTCTGGGCTTCCGTCTGGGCCCATTAGGCTTTCGATGCAAGAGTTGGCCGACGTCATATTGGATGACAACGCCGGACTCGCGGTCACCCTGATGGCCGCCATGACACATCCCAGTCTTCGGTCCGAAGATGTGCTTGAGGAGTTTAAGCGCCTGATGGGATATTACTACCGAGACCTGAAGAAGTCATCGACCTCTCCGGACCTGGATCGGATCGCCCGGCTCTTCAAAAAGTCGAGCGGAATCATAGCTAATGAGGCGAGAAAACTACTTGGCTTACTTCACGCAGCACCGCTATTTCCGGATCCAAGAGAAAAGATGAGCCAACGGGAAAAGAACGAGATGATTCAGTATCTGTTGGAACAAGCAGCAGGGCGATCTGATGGCGAAGTAATGGACGGAGAAGATGATGGTAGCGAGGAAGACGACGAGAATGAATACCCCGAGATATCTGCCGCCAGAGCCTTCCTTAAAGATGGTGCCCCAATGCAAAAGTTCCAAGCGGACTTGCGTCAGTTCATCCTCGACGCGGCCCGAGACCATGACGTGCCCATGTGCACCGAGTCTCTGCCGCGCTCGCTGCCAAACATGGTCGACGAGATCTGGTGCCGACTACGACTCAACCTGCCGGAACCACGAATCTCGCGCGGGAAGCGGCGAATAAGATGGGACCTGTGTAAGCAGAATATGCTTCATCAAACAAGTTGGTTGTCCACCACGAGTTGGAGCTGATAGATGTACTTTATAGTCATGTGGAGTCAAGCTCTACGACGACTTCGACGAGCGACTCGACAGCACCGCCCTGAATGAGCTGGAGAGATGTCTCAACAGGGCCAGTTCAACAAAGCGCAACAACAACAGCTGCCAGAACGAGGGCAAGAGTATCGTCTCGCGGGCATGGAGCTGGGTGGCGAGACATACTCCCCTGTTGAGCCTCCAGCCCGGGAGCCGATCAGCGGAAATGGACCTACCAACATATAATTCAACAACGACGACCAACTCGACCAATGGTGAGAACTCAACGAGGTCAACTGAGCCGACGAGACTTCTATACCTTCTCTACTGCACCTCGAAGGGCACATACGGCGTCAAGTTCCATCAAAACCTTATACACGACAAGCTGAACGACCAGGAGCTATTCAGGTTCTTACGAACCGTCTACACCCGCGCAAGAAAAGAGACTAAATGGCTGACGCTTCGCACCACGACCAACATCAGCTTATGCAAGGTATGTTCCTGAACTAATTACCATTACTGTCAGCTACTATCTACAAGTCATCTATTTGCTAACAATCACCCTGATCTAATTCAGTTCTTCGTCGACAGCAGTCACTACGCCTCCGTGCGGAAGCACGACCAGGGGTGTAACGTTCTAGAGGGTACACGAGGCTGCGTCTGTCTGCCTCCCTCAAACCTCGTCGGACCAGACCGCGAGTACCTATGCCACCCAATCCCGCCGAACCTTCTGCCGCCGTTTGAGAAGAACTACCTGATGCACTACTTCCTCCACCCGGAGGACCTGTCGCCCGACCAGGCCTGGGCGTTCACGCAGTTGCCCAAGAGGATGGACAGCACGCTCCAGCCGGGGACCGAGAGCTTCGTGCCGGGCTGGGGCATCTACTTCGAAGACGGGTGGCACTTCAAGACGATTTATCTGCTGGTCTCGCTGGCCACGGTCGTCGGTAGTTTGATTTTTGGGGTCTGCTGGGGCGTTTTGAAGCTGGACGTCCAGGGCGCGTTCGGGATCACGGGCTACTGGGTCGCGGTCGTCGGTATGGGCTTAGGGTTTCTGACGCTCCGGAGTACGGATAAGTTGTGATGAGTGCCAGGCGAGGAAATAAAGTGAGGAGCTCAATCTTTCTGCCATCTTCATAAAGCACCTTGGGTTCAGTGACCCGCGTAGAATTTGTCCTGCTCGTATTCCATCATCGTATATTCGGTATCGCGGCATCGTTGCGAATCCTATCCCTGTAATATTCAGGCTGAGAGATTCCGAGTCAGCTGAGTGCTCTTATGGATGACATGCCTTCCATGTCGCCAGGGGAGAGAATGATGGTCGGCTAGCCTATGAGACAGAGGATTATTCAGTCTATTCATAATGTTCATATTAAGTGTAAGTCTAACATGACGCTGCCACATAGGTAAGCAATCAAAGTACAACGCGTGAACGGCCCCTTGGCTTCCTGAGTCTTTTCTCGCGTGCCGGGCTGGTGACGGACCACGAGCAGTTTGACTGCTACTGTTGGAGCGGGCGAGCGAGGCCATTTTCCAGACCAAGACTGGACACTGCGCGTTTCTGTCCCTGTCTCTGTCAGCCCAATGGATGACTGCCTATTCCTCGACGACGTGGGCTACGGTGGAGATGTGGGGGGTGCTGGAGGTGCGTAGGTAGACGCGTCATGGCGTCTTACACGCGGAGGGGCGCGTGTGTAGATGCTCATGTCGACAGCAGCGACGCGGGCTGCACATCCAGCAAGCAGGAGGTCGCTCGGGGTTTTTTTGGGTGTAGAGAGCGGGGAGTCGGAGACGGGTGCATGCCAGTGGTGCTAGAAAATAGATCTAGATGATGAGGAGGCTGTGGTCACAGTCACAATTCACATGAGAGCATCAGTCCAGGTGTAGGCGGTTATTCTCACCAGCAACTAGGGGTTGAGTACGATGTAGGCACATACCTAAGTACTAGCAGAGCAGGGCATGTAAAACGTGGGTCAATGAAAAGAGGCGTCCCACGGAATTCCTGCCTGACTTGCCAGGCAGGACACTGACAGAGAGGAAGCCTGAGCAAGCTCCCTGGCCAACCAAGACACGCTTTTCATCTGTTCCCGGCGCCGTACCTTCCCTCCAGCAGAAACAAAACAGCGTGGCCGGCTACCCACGGACCAGGAGGCAGTACATAATCCACTAAACAGGCGTCCCTATCAATAACAAAAACGACACCCGCGTGGTGTAACGGTAGCACATTTTCTCGAGTTCTACCTAGCGAGCAAGTGCAGTTGGAGTAAACTCTTGGAAGAGGTCCATGGTTCGAGTCCTGGGGCGGCTAATCTCATCTTTTTACTTTTTATGTAGTTGCCTTCCTTTCTCATTATGCCTTTGAATTCATTCTCGTCATTCTCCCTTGCATCTTCCTTTCGATGCAAAAGTGTCTACACGCAGCATGCAGCAAAACACAGGGAACAATTCAAAACACATCTTTGGTGCATCTTGCCTCTGCCACAACTTATGTTCACCCGCATAGCAACATACCGCCGACATCATCTCCTGGCCTTCTTCAAGCCTTCATGTCTGGTACAGTATGTTGGAGGTTCTCTCTGTAGGTCCTTCCCTGAAAACTTCCTAGTCTCCAGAAAGCAGCCACTTCTACAAAAGTCTCAATACGACTTGCACACAGCCCTTGTCCCCGGGAACAGCGCTGCACACTTCTCATTCGTAAAGCCCCTCAGAAGCTCACTCCTGCACCCGAAAATGCACTGCAATCCAGTCAGCCATCCGTCTATATACACCGTATACCGCAACAACAATAACGAAAACAACAACAACAACAACAACAACAACATCAAGCCCCAACCCGGTACGGGCAGCAAGCACTTACCAAGAAGCCATTCTGCGGGTCACAGAGCTCGAACGCTCCCTCGAGCACAGGACACTGCTTCCCTGCGCCCCTTGTATAATACCCGATCCCATCCGCCGCCACGCACGCGCACTCCCACTGCGCCATGCAACGCGAGTCCTGTCTTTCAACAATCTCCCTCTCCACCACTATTACCTCCCCCATTGTCGTCTTCTTCTGCCTCTTCTCCCCCGGATACGCGTCCGAAGGTCCCGCACACATCGACCCCGCGCAGTCGGCGCACTTGCCAATAGGAACTTGAACCATATTGCCCAGCATGCACACCAGATTGCCGTTTTGGCAAGTCATCGTCATCATTTGCATCGGACAGGTGGGGCCGTTTGGACATTGGAGTCCAAGGATCGGTTCAGGGAGTTGAGGGGTGGGGGCCGGATGGGAGGTGACGGGCGTGAGGAAGAGGAGGAGGAGGGTGGACGGGAGATGCATTTTGGAGCTGCACGTGGGTAGGTACCTATCGAATCGAATGAATGGTGCACGCAGGTGTGAGGTGGAGAGACGACGGATCCTTCGGTTTTGGGAATGCTTGAGGGTAAGTTGCGGACTTATAGACAAAGGAGAGTGGCCATGAGCCTCCTGGGTGATGGCTGGGAGGATGATTGCAATTCTCGGCTTTGATCCGATAGGGCGATGGGAATCGGGAAAAAGGGGATTGATTATAAATATAGTTGACTAAGATAGTTGACATTAACATTATAAGTTTCGGGAAATAAAATCGGCATTCGGAATACATACCTAGGTCTCTCTATTCTGAGGCATGGGGGTCTGGCGGCTACGAATATCAATATATGCACGAGGCCGCGAGCAGAACCTGAGACCGATTCTACTTGGGTTGGTGGTCGGTTGGTTTATATTAGATTCTCTCCAGAACTGTTGTTCTTGCATTAAAGAGAGACATCCCCTAACAGAATATGTACCTAGTAGAAGTAGTACGGACGAAACTGCTTAAAACGGATAATTAGCTAATGACAAATCAACAATAGCAATACCAAGCCCCGGAGATATCCACATGTTCCGAAGGGACGCCCGCCCTCTCGTCCCGCAATACAGCCAAAGCCTCAGGTCTAGCAACGAGTATTCAACATATCTCAAATAGAGCATATTGAAAAAAGGAGTGTTCGTGCCACCTTTCCTTCACCAGTGTTACTTGACTGACAGTTTATCCTTGCTCTCCAGAACAGATCAGTGGCGGGGGGACCAAGTGAAGGGGTTCTTATCGGGCCCGTCACGAGCCTTCGCCTTGGCCTTTTCACCAAGTGCCTCCCTTGTCCAAATGAAGGGCTGAGTCCTATCATTGGGCCAGTCACGGGCCTTCACCTTGGCCTCCCCACCACGTGCGTCCCTTGTCCAATGGATGGCTGACTGCTACCTTCAGGCCAGTCACGGGCTTTCACCTTGGCCTCCACATCGGATGCTTCCCTTCCCCAAACGAAGGGCTGGCTGCCATCATTGGGCCAATCACGGGCTTCCAATGGCGTATTGGTAGCCCTCTTGGAAAGCTCGGTGTTGCCCGAGGGCCCCGTCGGTAGGCAATCGCCGCCGGTGGCGATGAGGACGGTGACAGGAAACGAGATTCTTGAGAAGCGCATTGTCTCTGGGATGGACAGAGGCCTTTTTTTTCTCTGCCCGTGTCTCTATTAGCTTGGTGGGAAGGAGAGAAAGTACATCCTTTATTACAGAAGGCACCTACTGAGGAAGAGGAATTTGCTTCTGGGGAATCTGGAGCGGGAGTGCTCTATGTCTGAAAACGGGTAGTTTGTATGTGTGGGTCTTCTCTGTGGGATAGAAGATAAAAGAAATGTTTTGGATCAAGAAGAGATTGGCAGGCTTAAGTGCTTTCCCTCCCTCGAGACTTCTATTACCTCTGCCCCATCACGGCCCCCCAATTGCCTGACCTCCATCACCTCTTCCCCTTTACAAGATCTGTTCAGTCTGCCTTGTGACTGATACTGTATGGCTCCGTCCTCGGGCATTCCGTCCAGGCCGAATATCCTCATATAGATTGGAGTGAGACTCAACGCCGTGACGGTATTGGCGTCCGTATTTGGCAAGGTTTGGGTCAAGGGGTTACCCATGCAATGATTTATCCCTTCGTCAGCAAGACGCGTTTGAGATTCTAGGTCGAAGTTGGTCTCGAGCCTCGCAACGCATAAATTAAGCCTGATGATGTCTTGAAGTCTCTAATCTTTATTGACGGTGGGCATGATTGAACTCCACGGCAAGGCCAACAGTGTAGCGACTTTGGTTCCACCGTAGGCGGCATCTTCAGCTGGAAGTGGCAGGTGCCATTGAAACAGAGGGACACTATTGGCTCAGACGCATTTGATGTGGATGGCGGGATGCAAAATATTGCGGTGGTAGGTATTGTTACTTGATGCATGCAGTCCGGGGGTCTTCACTGGAGCATTATACGGGCAAACTACTGGATATGTGAAGACTTCTCATAGTAAGCAAGTAAGAATCCATCCTACTTCAGTCTTCCCATCAATACAGGCTTGAAGCCCGTGGCTTTATAAGATGAGGCTCAATGGCGAGATACCTGCTCTAAAATAGAAGTCTCCGAGTCGTTTTACGAAGCAGGCTATCCCACCAGGGTCGGGTTCTCTGTAGCATGTAGTCCATCACCCCGTCAGGCTGTGACACAGACCCTTCTGTATGCCGCGTGTTGTGCCGTAGACCCGATCACCTATACCTCACCGTGCCGTGTGCTTTGTATACACCAGCTACTCGGTTCTATCCATGCGTTGTGCCGGCCCCGGTATTGATGCGGACGGTCACATAGGATATGGTTGGGTGCCAAGACGTCACCGGTAGAACCAGACCCTATCTCATGAAAACTGCGTCTATAATTACTTTACGGCTTTGGGTAAGCATACAACAAATGAGGCACTCGCTTCCTCTAAGACCCTCGAGTCTGTCTTAACGCTGACCTCGATCTAGGCAGACGAGCATCCATATCCTTCACTAGAGGCACATTGAAATAAAGCGGGAAAGCTTCCCTTATGTGACACCAGAGTAACAATACCTTGGACAGCAGCTGGAAGCTGGGGAACAATTAGTGTTGTCTTGGACTCTTGCGTGCTCAGGGTCTAATCATGAAGCCTCAATATTTCGCGAGGAATTATACAATCACGTGACTGTTCGATATTTCTGTTATTATTTCAGCTTCAGTCAAGGGTATAGTGTATAGTGCACCATCTCGAGGCTTTAAAAGGGTTTCACGTGAGACACAAGCGTGGCCTAAAAATTGAGTGGGGGAGAGGATCTATTCCTGGTATATTCGAGTAAGACTTAGAGTGTATAGAAATTCCAGGGTCGATCATGTCAAAGCCAACGTGATTAAATCTGAGCAAGGAATTTGAGCTTATCGTCGTTGTTTGGTGATGATGACGAGAGAGTAGGTCGGCGAATCCTATTGGACCCCGGACCCGACCCCGGCGCCTGCCGGATCAGCCCTGTGCAAGCCACTGACCAAACCCCAGTGCCTCCGTAGCCTGCTGTGGCTGGCTTCCGGCGGGGTTCCGTCGTCCTGACGTGTCTCCACTGCCCACGCAATCTACCTTAGCCGTCGCACGCACAGTGAAGCTGCTGCAGCCCATCCCGCATCCCGCGTTGCCAGCCAACCCGCCTGGGCAACGTTAACGTTCACTTTGAACTGCATTCAACAACCTAAACCCGTCTTTCTGCAGCGCCGAAGCCCTGGTTGGCTCCGGTCTGTAGCTTTCCAATCCTCTCTGTCGGTGTTGTTAACCTGCCGCTATTGTCCTCGAGTCCAGGTCCGCTTACTTCGTCGACGCAATTCAGCTTTGCAACACTAGACGACTTCCCGACCAAGCATTCGCTCCGGCTCCATTGCATGTCTCCCCACAGCCAACCGACAGACCCTCCGAGCCAGGCTGGCGTGTCCGAAAATGCGTCAACAGCAAAGGATGGAGAGGTAGCATCCCCCTCGATAGACATGATGAACGACCTGCCTGGCGCCTCCAAAGTCGAACCGACCATCCTCGAAGCCACCGTCAAAATACCGGAAGATACAGCTGCTGAGGAAGACCTTTTGGATTTGAACTCAAGTGCGCCTTCAGATGCAGGAGAGGCGGTTAAGATTGAGGAACAATCTGAAGAACCAGACAAGAGCACGAGCCACGACAGACAGCACGAAGAACCGATAGATTTGATGTCCTCCTCGATTGCGACCCTCAAACCAACTACTTCCCCCACCACCACGACCGCCACCCAATACCTCACGATAGAGTCAAAGACATATGTCGACCCAACTCCTCAAACCCCGGCGCCTTCGCAACCCCCCTCGCGGTCGCCATCAAACGCTGCGCCCAGGTCAAGAGGCGAGCTCTCCCCGACACGATCTGATGGCGCATACGACGATAGGAGATACACGAGCGAGGATGAGCAGGAAACCGGGTCTAGGTCGGAGATCCAAAGCATCATGGAGCAGTTCAGCGAGGAAGGCGGCGGTCCTGGCGCCGACGAAGTCATGAGCCCCAGATTGGAGATTGCATCGCCTTTGCTTGGAAGCCCGATCCAGCATCCGCCCCGTAAGTCGAGCTTGGAACCGTTGGCTCCTAGTATTGCACAGCAACTGGACGGCATGCAGGGTTTGGGTGTATCAAGCTCCTCGCCAGAGAGTTTACGGCTGAAGGAAAAGGAAACCGACGATCAGCGACCACCTGTCCCACCAAAGGATGAGTCGAGCATCCCTGATACCCCTGGGCGCTCGCAACAAGACCTACAAGCGACCTTGGAGTCGCCCATGTCCCCGTCCACCACCTCTTTACATCGTCCACCTCCTCCAGAGCCGGAGCCGGAGCCTTCATTACCCTTCGATTTCCACCGATTCCTGGAGCAACTCCGCAACAAAAAGGCCGATCCGGTAGCTAGGTACCTCAAGTCTTTTTTATCCGAGTTTTCCAAGAGGCAGTGGATGGTCCATGAGCAGGTCAAGATCATTAGCGATTTCCTCGCCTTTATCTCGAACAAGATGGCCCAGTGCGAGGTATGGCGGGACGTCTCGGATGCCGAATTCGACAACGCTAGGGAGGGCATGGAGAAGCTCGTCATGAATCGGTTATACTCACAGACATTCTCTCCGGCGATCCCCGCCCCGCAACCGATACCAGGGGCGAAGCCCAAGAGACGAGGCGCTGACCGGCCAATGGGTCCCGGAAGGCGGGGCCAGCACCAGGAGGATGTCGAGCGCGACGAGGTTCTCGCGCAAAAGATCAAGATCTATGGGTGGGTCAAAGAGGAACATCTGGATATTCCGCCTGCCAGCGACAGCGGGAAGCGATTCCTGAAGCTCGCTCAACAAGAGCTGCTGAAGATCAAATCGTACCGGGCTCCACGGGATAAGATCATCTGTGTGCTGAACTGCTGCAAGGTCATCTTCGGTGAATTTAAGACCAATCTTCTCTTTCCTGTCATACGAGTCTAACAGTCGCCAGGCTTGCTGAAACACTCCAAATCCGATTCTTCGGCTGATTCGTTTATGCCTATGCTCATTTACGTCGTCCTGCACGCGAACCCTGAGCATCTCGTCTCGAACGTGCAGTACATCTTGAGGTTTCGGAACCAAGAGAAACTTGGCGGCGAGGCGGGCTACTACCTGTCTTCCCTTGTGCGTATCCCTCCAAAATTGCCCCAGCAATTGAGCCGTGTCTAACAGAACGCAATAGATGGGAGCAGTCCAGTTCATCGAGAACATGGACCGCACGACACTAACCATCACGGATGAGGAATTCGAGGCCAATGTGGAAGCTGCGGTGTCGGCCATCGCCGAGAAGCACCGCTCCGAGTCGCCTCCGCCACCCCAGACAGAAAAGCCAGGCGCGCTACAACCGCCTGCTGCGGCGGGTGAGTCGGGTCCGTCCTCAAATCGCGTATCGCTCGACGCAGACGCGGCATCCCTACGCTCCTCCACGCCCCGTCGATCCACCTCTTCAAACGAAGCCGCCGGCGGTGGAACCAGCGCCCGAGAGAGCGGCGACTACGGTTCCAACGAGGAGAAGGCGGCCATCACGGGCCTGCTGCGGTCAATACAGAAGCCGTTGAGCACGATTGGCCGCATGTTTTCGGAGGAGCCGTCGTCATCCTCCCCAGCCGCAAACGCCGCCGTCGCTAGTCCCGCGCGGACACCGCAGCCTGAGCAGCAGCGGACCAGTAGTGGGGAGCATGACCCGACACAGAGTGGTGATTTGCCTAATAGACAGAAGCTGTCGGCTGAGGAAGCGGCGGCTAGGCAGGCGAGCGCGGAGGCTGCTGAGGCGCAGAGATTGTCTCGAGCCGAGCACGCGAATGTGGTTGAGACGCTTGCCGGTATGTTTCCTGATTTGGACAGGGATATTATCAGTGATGTTGTTTATGAGAAGGAGGGGAGGTGAGTTCTTTCTGTCTATCCGTTTGTCTGGGACAGATGCTAACGAGATTGTTTGCTGAGTAGGGTTGGTCTAGCTGTCGATGCTTGTCTTGCGTTGTCGTCATAGACGTATGTGAGATCCAGATAGGCCTTGAAGAAGTTGGGACCTGGTCGTCTTCGGTCAACGGTCTGCTCTTGTGGTGATTGAGGACTTGTTTTGTCTCACTAATAAAGGTGTCGAGGGGAAGACAGAAACAATGATAGATCAGGGAAAGAGGGAGAGAATATTATTGCATGATTTTAAAGAGGTTATTTCGCGTGTTATTGGTCCATAGTTAGGTATTCTGCTTTTCTCACGTTTCTATTTTGGTTTTATAGCGAGCATTTGCTGTTTTCTTCGTTAAGGTACCCTAGGTAGTTAATTATTTACCCCGAAAGGTCAGTCGGAACGGAGGTCGGTGGGTGTCTTTTGATCCATAAGAGTAGCTGGTTCAGTTGAGAATTTAATAGTAGTTTCCCAATGTGTGCTTGTCCATCCGCCGTATGATGGTGCTTGCATCTCAATTTGCGATGATCAGAATAAAGATCGCAAGTGCTATCTCTGTGAGATACTCAGTTAAAACCGAGGATCTTGTGTGGTGGTTATATCGTTCGAAGTTGCGAGACGTACAACAACGACTCACGAACGAAAAAGGGGGTTGTTGACCGGGGTGGAGTGGGGAGCGTACATAGACTGCAAACCCGACCCCAACTTTCAATAATCTCACCGCAGCTGCGTGGCGCAGCGGAAGCGCGCCGGGCTCATAACCCGGAGGTCACTCGATCGAAACGAGTCGCAGCTAAATGAACATTTTCTTTTAGTATTCTTTTGATCCTTTTTTTTTCTTTTCTCTCTTCACTTTATCCAGACACAAACTTTTTTCTCATATAATCTCTACCGTTTTACTTGTTTCTTTTATCCAAATAAGGGTGAATAGTTTGATCTAATCAAATGGATTGTTGGTAAAACGCTCCGGTGCTTTGTTTCCCATAGATAACCTGGGTTTGTTTGGTTGGTTGGTTGGCTGGCTGAGTCAGCTCTCCAAATTGCTGCTGGCAAGCTCTCCTCCACATGTCAAAAGCAAATTTATTATTTTACCTCATGTCATCCCATCCCATCCTCCCCAACGCAACATCGACACAGTCAGTCAGTCAGTCAGTCATGTGCGGCATCCACGTTGTACTCTCTGCGGCACCAGCACCGCAACGCCATGATGTATCTGCATCGCCAGAGCTGAAGAGCCGTCTCTGCAACCGCGGACCAGACTATTTCGGCCAGGTGGAGCGGCAGCATGCCCAAACAGGCTGGGCCCTGAAATTCACGTCCACCGTCCTTGCCCTGCGCGGCGACCACGTCACGCGCCAGCCTCTCTCCGCCCCAAACGGATCTGTTCTCTGCTGGAACGGTGAGGCGTGGCGGATTGGGTCCCGCGTTGTCGGCGCGCACGAGAATGATGGGGAGGCTATTCTCGCTCTGCTCGTGAATGTAGCAAGTGCTTCTTCTTCTGACAAGGATAATGCCAATGACGTGCTTGACGTGTTCCGGTCGATCGAGGGCCCGTTTGCATTCGTCTACTACGATCAGCCAAGTGGAAAGCTCTTCTTTGGAAGGGATCGGTTGGGGAGGAGGTCGCTTATGATGAGGCTTGATGCATTTAAGGAGGGGTTGGTCCTTTCCAGTATCGCTGAACGGTGTGATCAGAACTGGGAGGAAGTCGAGGCGGACGGCATCTATTTCGTCGATCTGTCGTTGCCGCCACCACAAGAACAGTTTCCGACATTTCCGGCTAGGCGGAAGTGGAAGTGGCTGGACGGTAGCAGTCCTGATTTCGTGAGTACCTGGATCAGAGGCCGCCGCGCTTCGTTCCGTTCTCTTTTTGTTGTCCCTTCTCCTATCTCGAGGTTCCTTCTTGTGTGAACTGTTGTTCAAACTCACTGCTTTTATTCTGTTTCTAGGTTTCCGGTATTGGTCCGTTCAACAAATATATTCCTGGTCCTGGAGATGCCACTCCGTTGACGGCTAGCTCGCCTGCCGTTGCCATGTTGAAGGACAATCTTCTCGACTCGCTCAGGTTGAGGGTGCTCGATATTCCGCAACCGCCGCTGCCTACAGATGGTATGTCGTCTTCGGCAACGGAGACTCGTGTCGCTGTGCTCTTCTCGGGTGGACTAGACTGTACCGTGCTGGCTCGGCTGGCGCATGAAATTTTGGAAGCGGATCAGGCCATCGACCTCCTCAATGTCGCGTTTGAGAACCCTCGTGTGGTGGCGCAGTTGAAGAAGGAGGCAAAGGAGGGAGAGGTAATAGACTTTTATGAGGCGTGTCCTGATAGGATTACGGGGAGGAGATCGTTTGCCGAGCTGGAAAAGGTCTGTCCGGGGCGGACCTTTCGGTTTGTTTCTGTAGGTTCTGCGTGATGCCTCTTGTTTGGAAATGATGATACTGACTCCCTTTCAAGGTCAACATCCCTTACGAGGAGACGGTGGCGCATCGGAAGGAGGTGATTTCGCTCATCTATCCCCACAACACAGAGATGGATCTCTCGATTGCGTACGCTCTGTACTTTGCTGCGCGTGGTCACGGGTACTGCCCTGAGAGTTCGCATCCCGACTCGCAACAGCAAGCTTACACATCGCCGGCGCGCGTTCTTCTGTCTGGCCTCGGAGCTGACGAGCTCTTTGGTGGTTACTCACGACATCCGGCTGCCTTTGCCAGCCGTGGCTACAGAGGGCTGGTCGACGAGTTGCTGCTGGATGTCGGTCGGCTGGGCAAGAGGAATCTGGGTCGAGACGATCGGGTCATGTCCCACTGGGGCAAAGAGGTGAGGTTTCCGTTCTTAGACGAACGGTTAGTGGGGTGGGCCATGCGGACGCCGGTGTGGGACAAGTGCAATTTCGAGGATGGGGGGGAAACCACAGGTGTTGAGGCGGGGAAGAGGGTGCTACGTTTGCTGGCGTTAGAGCTGGGGATGGAGAGTGTGGCTAAGGAGAAGAAGCGTGCGGTATGTCTTGCTCGGTTACTGTTTTTCTATTACTCTACTGACAATAACATGCCTACCAACAGATACAATTCGGCACGAGGACGGCCAAGATGGAGAGCGGTCGCGTCAAGGGGACAACACTGATCCGGTGACGCTGTGTTGCCTGGCCGGTTGAGACAGAAGAGAGACGGAAGCCCATGGAGTCGTCCCCTACCTTCCATCGGTACCTAAGTGCCCCCCCCCCCTCCTCTAACTGCATCTGCCCTTCTATGCCCCGTCATTGACTCACGCACGAGGCAGGTGGTGGATCCAAGGAGTTCGTAGGCGTGCACAGGCCACGCCTTTCGTCTATTTCCTCTTCCACTTCCTGCCACGAATCCTCTTCCCCTTCCTTTCCCTTTTTTTCTTTCCTTGTCCGAGTGCAACCTCACGTTAGTGGGTTAAACGTTGAAAACTACCTTTGTCCGAGAGCAAGCTACGGCGGCTCCTTCGGCACCGGCGATGATGAACCACGCACAGATACTTCTAAGTCACGGTCTCGACAGGGCAGTTTGTGGTCCCGCTTGTGGGCAGGATTGCAGGTTTCGCAAGAAGCCCTTTCTGAACCAGGCCGGCTGCTTGTCTTTGTTCGTACTTGTTCGACGATGATGCACAAAAGGCAGGTCTGAGCCAGCTTCTTTCTTTTGGGGGGGGGTTCGGCATACATTAGATAGCCCAGATAGATGGTCGGGGACTTAAGCAATGCAATGTAGTTCATCGTACCAACAATCATCGTGTTTTCTTGGTGTTATGATTGTCCGCCACCCTATGTGATGCTCTGTTATGATTCTGGTGATCATACCTGCCTGCCCCGCCTACTGTAGCGACGCGGTGGTTCGTGATGTTTGTCCGCTGTGGTGAACGCAGCCCCGATTCGATGCGCCCATCCGTCGCCAAACTCGTCCTGTCTGCATGCCGATTGCCTTCGTGCCAACTCTATTGCGGTCTGACACAAGGCCGCCACGGGTTTCTCTGCGCCCAGCAATCACTCTCCTCCGCCGCCGCTCCGATGCTGTTCGACCGCTGGACTGCTCCGATGACGCGTCGGTAGCCCAAGCCTTACTCCCGCTTGCCGCCCATTTTTGGTTTCCCTGGCTTGCCCCAGTGTCTCATCGGGTCCTCTTTGGGATCGGTGCTGGCTGCTCGATCATGTCCCCTCCCTCAGCTCGCTACTCGATCAGCTTTGATTTCGGTTCTTCGAATTCCCCCAGCTCTCCTCGACTCCATGTCTCCTCCAGATCGTTCATCGCCCTTGCGCAGCACGCATCCCACGAAGAAGTTTGGTGAGCCTTGGAACTTCATTGATGGATTGAAAAACAGGCAAGTCAAGTCGTCCTGTATCCATGGCACGAGAAGGCGCGAGAGAGCAAGAATGACACAGACGCCGAAGCAAAGGGCATTTGTTAAACAGGCCACAAACAAACAGAAAGATATCCTTAGCAACGTGAACGCTGTCCAAGAATCTTCTTGCTGACGACGGTGTTGTGCGCAGACTCCTCGCTACCCGTCCTCAATTTCGACCACCCCTGACTCGCCCGCACATATCCTCGAGATACCCTCTGCTAAGAAATCATCGACTACCCTCCAGTGTCAGTCTCGCTTCTGCTAAGAACGATCGGCTGCGTCAGCTACGAACATATCGATGCTCAGCTTGCATACCACTCGTTGAACCTCCTCAGCCTACGGATGCGGGCCAATACACCCCCTTCCCGCTCAAGCGCAACTGCCATTCTCTACAAGCTTGCTCTCGGGAGATATGGAAGATGTATAGGGCCAGAGTTTCAGTTCACCTGAAGTGGCTCAGCCCACGTGGCATGGGGCGTATTCATAACAGCGGCAAAGGGGTTCACCTGTTTCTATGGAATCTCCTATTCCTATCGTCGGTGTCGCAAAGCGGACCACATAAGCCCGGTGCCCATAGGTCTGTTATACCACTAGTTGAGGGGGATATTATTGAGGAATATATCGAGCTTCTGTCACACTGCTTGGTCTTGAAAATATTTCGAAGGAAACCTTTAGCCAGCCTCTCCTTGAAATAACCCCTACAGAGACCAAGGTCGTTTACCATGTTTGCTCCTTCCCTTTCTTAAAAGCCTCGGGATATACTTTACCATTTATAGATCCCGTAACTACCTCTTCTCCATCTCTAGAGGCACCTCCACGGCGGCGGCATCGTTAAACTCCTTTTTCCCGCTCGGTAGAAATAGTCGCAGGCTATTGTATCGTCTTGATAAGTGCGGGAAGCTTGGAACTCGGGAATATGTCATCACAAATGTTTTCCAACCCACTATGTAGCCTAAAATATGTCATAATATCCGTCCTCCGACTTTGGTAGTTATCGCCAACTCTTTCACATCCCCCTGTGAACCCAAAGTGCTATGCGTATTAGATGAAGCGGCAACTGGAAATCACAAGCGATATCAAAACATTATGGACTTCAAATACCACAAACACGAGACTAAAGCCAACCAGGCCTATGTGCTCACCGGAGCTTAAGTACCTCCTTTTTGTGGATGTCGTACCGGATTGGGAAATAGAGGAACGGCTGTGGAACTTCTAAGGGTCGGTCGAACTATACCCCTTGCCTGAACTCAGTACCGGACCCAAGGTAAATTATAGGCCCCTGGCCATCCTCAGACCGCAAGATAATGACATATACTCCCCAGCATTTTCCGTAATTGTCGTGGTTGACCTCCAGAAGAGATTCGAACCAAAGTGGTGTCGGAGGGAGATGATCCTTGAACAAGTAGCATCAAGCAAGCCGGTGCGGAGAACTGGGGTCCAGGCTGCTGTGATATCTTTCTCCTTCAGCTTGGGCTCTCGTACGTGATACCCATGACCTTTGCCCGTGTATGCTCTATGGCTATCCACTGGGCGGTCCCTCGTTGCGGTGCGCCTACAATTGATTTAACGTGCCTCGCCGCAATCTTGCTCAGGTTCTCCTTGTGACTCACCAGAGAAGGGCCGACAGCATACTGGTGAAAACCCCATACGTTCCCTCGACTTTGTGGAGGAGGTGATTTGAAATGTCCTCCGTTAATGGGGCTGTGAGAAGTTCAGCAGCGTATTGGTAACGCTCAAGTTGTACACGCTCCGTCAAATCCATGGCGATGTGTGCGGTGGAAGGAAATGTGAACAGCAAATATCGTGATGTTTGGGTTCACGCTAGGAATAGTCTCAATGACGTTATCCCAAGTCATTTCGTCGATCTGATGGGTTGTCCACAAGATCGCTGTACTAGATAAGAAGTACAAAGGAGCCATCGGCGAATTATACAAGGTCATGAACGAGAAAATCGTTCAGCCGTTCAAGCTCGGCCAGCCTATCAGCATCCTAATGCAGCCAAAGCTGCTTGACTATACAAACGAGGCGCTAGCCTCCATGGCTTTCGTAGGTAAACATCTTGTCCATCTTCCCCTAGGTTGTACATCAAGTCCAGCTAGTTCGGCCGGATGTAGTCAACGTACTTTAGCAGGGCGTCGCACTTCTCGTGCATAGATACGTCCCAATGGTTGTGGTTCCCTATATCATGCTAGAACAAGAGATGAAAATTGATGACGATAAAGATGAAGAAAGACACCGAGAAGACTTATCTTATAATGTTTCGTCTCACAAATATTGGTCCTGGACGTCGTCATATCGGCCCCCCAGCAAAACGCAGACGTCAATATCTCAGTAGTGTCTAGACCTATAATTAGACAGTCTGCGTGGTGACTTTGACCAGTCTGCCTCGTGGTTAGGTATTGTGTGGCTTATGATTATTCGGCATGGGCAGGCTTGTGCAATCCCATAGCAACTGCTTTTGTGCGATATTTATAATCCCGGTAGAGGATGTTAGTGCGTGATTTTCCGACGTTAGTTACATACGCATTACGCAATGGGATATTCCAAGAGAAAACTTGTTTACTTGAAATGCATATCGCTACCGATGGACTCCAGGAAGTGCTTGATCATCTTTACGGACTGGACGACGTCTGGCCCAAATCGAGGCTGTTCTCGGCCGTCACAAAGTGGGGCCGCTGCTGGACGTCACCGAGTAAAAGTCATGCGAAGGGGGCGAAAGGGCAATGAGCATCAGGGTGTTAGTTCGTGCATCGTTGCAGCTTCGTCCATGATGACCCAAGGCCGTGATAGTCGAGATGCAAGCCCAGCGGAGCATCGAAAGCTCCTGAATTCAGCTACGTGGAGTTCTGTTCAACACAAAGATGACAACAGCATTCCGAGGCTCGTATTAGATCTCTTCACTCAAAAAAGCGTCGCAACGCAGCAAACAGATCAATATCGCCAGTCAAAGGGTTTCCAACGTCAGCAAGAAGCGCTTTAAAAAGGCCTCGCAACGCAGCAAGCGGATCAATATCGCCAGTCAGAGGCTGGACAACGTCAGAAAGAAGGGGGTTAAAAAGGCAATCTCCGACGCTCCGAAAGAGGCTCCGATAAACGGGCTGCAAAACAGAAGGCCGTAAAGGCATCTTTCTTATATAAAAGAATTATCGAAAAGCCCGAGGGAGACCGAACAACGATAGAATCTCGCTTTCTCTCGATGGTACCGAAGATAGGAACTGGCGAGGCTGCAGAGTCCCGTGTTGCTGAGACGATGGGTGCGCCATCCCGCTGCCCAAGAAAGGATAAAGCTTGGGAGGTGCAGACAGATGTACATACGACGCATAGTTGGACAGTCCCTCGCTATGAACATGTCTACGAAATACATATCTGAAAATCTAGACTGAGATAAACAGTTTTGCGTCCGAACAGCAGCCGTCCCCAAGAGCTTCCCTAGCTTTTGTACCTGGACTTTTCATACCAAGACAACGACGCGCAAGAAGAACCAACTAGTACCAAGTATAGTATATACATCATATAAGCGGCAGAGTTCTTAGGCCAGTCGAAAATCTTGGTGCGGAAATCCTGGGTCGTGGAATTCAAATCCGGCAGATTCAAGAGAACCGAAGTCCAAAGCATCGAACCATACAAGAAGAAGCCGAAGAGGACCAATTGTCGAAGAAGCGAAGAGCCAGAGTTATGAAGGGGCGAAGCCGGCAATGAAGAAAACAAGGAGACCCTTGTACCTGGACAGTCCCGTCAGTCCCCAGTGAACCTGACCTAACCCCAGTGTGATGCCTTTTTTTTGGATTGTCGGAGAGTTCCAGATTCTTTTTCGATTTTTCTTTGGCTTCATTCACCTTGTTTCTTTTTCATTCTACGACCTTTCTACTAACATCCCTCAGATCTTAGACAAGGTTCTGATAACACTAAAAAGCATTCTCTTTTTGAATAACATCATGCTACTATTAGAATCTAGAACTAAGTAGTAGGTTATAGTGTCCAAGACGTTTGAAACGTAGCTTGGCAATGGCTCCAGGAGCTCAACATTAGGACAGTTACGATTCAGAAAAACCCAATAAGCAAATCAGCCAAACCCAGAGTCCCAGACTTAATCAATGTCAAGTATGGAAGGTAGGCAGAGATTCATGTTACACTGTCAACTACAGGCTCCTCTTGAAATGACGAAAGCAATAAGAAGAAGGTTTAACCGACATCTAGGAACCTCAGGGCAAGAATAGCTGCTCGATTAGTTGTCCTCCTTTGGTAGTATTCACCCAAGAATTCCAGTCAGCCCCAACAACCATAAGTGGCAGCCATGGCTGGCTTATTCGACTCCTGGCCCCTGACTCAGTGATCCCGAGACCATGATATCACAATATCTGTCAATCACTAAGACATTTGAAAGCTGTGGGAAGGGGGAGTTCCTCCCGTGCAGACGCCGCTTTGCCTTGGAGTTGGCTCTCCATATCAAAACAGCATGTCCCAGCTTGAGACAAGCCTACCAGACAGGAAGGTAGTGCGATCAAACGGAGAGAAAATGAAGCCGAATTACATTCCCCGATCAGTCAGCCGCAACGAACAAGGTAGGAGGCAAAAGATAAGAAGCATCAATCGACAAATCAATTACCCATTCGTACAAGGTTATTATGTACACAGCCACCGGGACCCAAGTAATAAGAAGATCTGTGAAGCATCGACCATTGACGCTAGAAGCAACACGTGTAACGCTCTGAGAGAAAAACATCGGTAAAGGCAGCCAGTCACATGCGCATGTGGTACGAGCCAGGGGAGCTCTCACCAACTGTCCAGTGACCGGGCAAGCAATCCTCAGACCAAAAACGTGATGGTGGAGGCTTCGCACTCGATACTCTGTGCTCTCCAGAACCAATCCGAATGGGGCATACCTCTGCGGCGGAGGATTCTGCCAAGATCTATCTCCGATGGCAGGCATATTCCGGCGACGACGCCAAACCCAAGAGACTACTTTCTACTCAATCCATGTGTAAGAGGAAACACACCGACTCACCGAAATGTGGAAAACCAAAAGGGAAGGTCGTAGACGCAAAGAAAGAGGGCCTTTACAGCCATGATGGCTGAGTCAGTCACTCACCACCAATATGAAAGAAAAAGTTGGGGTGCAGTTAGGGATAAGAGGAATTAAAAGACGCCGTGCGTTAATTACGAAAGGGGCTAGTTTCAGCTTGAACACCGGTACTAATCCGTACACGTTGTGTAAACTCGGAGGAAAGGACCTCAAAGGAGGAAAGGCAGCAGCCAGCCAATTGCAGCCTAACGGGAATGACGGATGTGAACTGCACTCCAGTGGCGTGTGCTCTGCCACCGCCGCTGGCCGGAACGGTTTGTGGGTGGTGGTGTGTCTCGTCTCGTGTTCAGCTTCCTGTCGTGCGTCTCGGAAGACGAGGTAAGGGAGACACTCGGGACTGCGGGGAAAGACCACGTTAAGACTTCGTATCACAAAACAGTGAGGGGTTTGCAGACAAAAATACAATATTGAGAAAGTTGTAAGCTTCAAGGTAAACGGGGATTTCATCTTGCCGCATTACTTCGAACCGGTTCTTTCGGAAATGTTAACCTGGAAGAAAGACGTTCAGGTCTTCAGGGGTTGCCCATCTGCCGCTGAGCGGTACCTAGATCGGCGTAAGAGCTGGTGCTGCGCCTCCCAAGCCTCGACCGATAGGGGCCATTTTGGGCAGACAAGGTCGCGGAGGGAGGGTGCCAGTGCATGGTCGAAGGGGTTGCACGTCATTGGGGAATTCTGCCCTCAATACGGGAATCACACGGTCGACGCACTCTATCAAGCCGTCTGTTAGGCTGATCGCAACTCGGGAATGTTGGTGGTGCTACCCGGGAAGCAACCCAACGCAAATCGAATAAATGAAATGCGAGTGCCCATTTTTAGCAATGATTAGAGTAAGGTCGGGGTTTTCTCTGGTTGCCCAGGAGCAAAGCCGCGCAAAGCGTCTATGCATTCCCGGTGCTGCATTGTTCAGTGTGTTTCTGATCGCCAGATGCCGATGGTTGCGCCACGCTGGGACCAATCCGAGGGCGGCGCAACTCCATGCGTTCAGATGATTTAACACCCGACCGCATCCCACCCCCTTCTTTCGACTTTCTCTCAAGTGTGGAGAATGCGTTGTGTTTTCTCTCGTTGCGAGTGAGCACAGTCACACTTCCATAACATATTCGACATGGCACCCATCTCTGAGTCCGGCGACAACAACATGTTGTCGTCAGATGACTATGGACACAACCCCGATTCGACAAAGGCGAACAGCCAAGGGAGCAGTGACAGCCCGGGGATGTGGGTAACCGCTGTCATCGTCGTTGGCATAGTCGTCATTGGCGGCCTCGTTATGTTCACCATCTTATTCTTCAACAAGCGCAACCAGTACCGAAAAGCACGACAAAGAGATCCGTATCTGAGCCGCGGCGAGTTCATGAAGCAACGGAAGATGAGCGCAGCGGACCGATTCCAGGAAGAGGAGCGACAAAGAATCACCATGATCCGCAAGTCCCTCGCAACTCGGTCGTTGAACTCGTTGGAGAGCCGATCCTCGAGGACGAACAGTCTGGGCCAGCTCCAGCAGGAGTCGATCGAAATGGACGAGGAGGAGTCTGGCCGGTTGAAGGACGACTGGAAAGAGTGGGAGGCGAGGATGCAGCGAGAGAGGGCCTTGTCTGGCGAACGACATCCTGCGGCGACCTTGATGGCGGATTTGCCCATTCCCCAGCAGTCGCGGTCTCGATCACCAAGTCGCAGCCCACTGATGCCGCCACTTAGCCCGAAGGCCAGTCAGCCTGGTCGACTTTCGCCGACTTGAAGATAGTTGAGACCAGATCAGTGCAAACATACTACCAGCAGACCACGAGGGACAAGTCTGCATGAGGACATGACCGCATTCTTCTCCACGCAGCAGCTCCATCAGCAAGCTCGTCGCAGCACACCGTATCCCATGAAGCAGCTAGGGCATTCCATGAGAGTTACTGGGCGCCATCAGCATCAAGCATCCCATGTCGTGGGCGTGCGGCGCGTGTGCGTGTGCGTGCGGGGGCGATGCCAGGACAATGGCTTCACGACACTAAGACAGTCGGACGAAAAAGGCTTGTCCGCATCTACGGGCCGGCGAATGAAAAACATTGGCTTATCAGTCGCATTGCAATCGGGGGACGGCGAAGTTTTAGAGAGCATAAATTATGCCGTTGTCTTCGTGAAAGCAAAAGGGTCCTGGGCGTCGTTCATCACGAGAACAGGTGTGAAGTGAGACTGTGAGAGGATGGCCGACCGGTCAAGCAGAGGGGTTCATGTAAATAATCCAGAGGTTGAGATAGCGACTGCCAGAGCATGTGGCCAAGCACGTCAAGCTGGTTGTAAGAAATTGACAACTTTGATATCCAATTTTCAACAAAGTGCATCTGCCACGGGCCTTCGCTCAATTTCTGAAACATTTCTGTTCGGCACTGTCACGTGCGTTGGCAAGCCTCTACGCCACCCAACCCCTGCAGCCTAATCCTCATGGTTCCATGACCTTGGTGGAATGACGGCGGCCTGCTGAGTCATCCTCCGACGGGCGAACTCGACGGATTTCAGAAGGGCCAACGGGCACTCCACGACTCAATCCACCTTTCCCTCGACATCCTCGACGTCTCAGGAAGCGCTCCCTTCTGGTCACTCGCTGCACGCCAACATCGTCAAAAACTGCCATCATCAATCGCGCCGAATCTACCGGTCGTTCTCTTCTCGTCTTCTGGCAAAGTGTCCTTCACGCGCGCAGATTCTACCCCTGGTTTCCACCGCCGACTGTTCTTTGTCCTGAGACGGGCGCTTCGAACAATCCCTCATTGTGTGCAGCGCATCAATCTCAGACACCTTTACTGGTCACCAGGACAGTCGCTTTATTCAACTCTCGCAGTCGAGTCGGCCAGCGGTACACTCTGAATGATTCGCAAAACAATCTAATTGCGTTGTGCGGCGGTCGGCACAGGTCGTGTTCTGGTGCGCATCTAAAAGAGCCTCTTGACCTCGAATCCCTGTCAAAATATTCGGAGAGCAAGGCATCTTAGTTATCGTCATTTCCGCCTAAACTCGACCGACAACTCTCGCGATCAATCACTCGCTTTCGAAACTTCGCAACTTGTCAACCCCAAAATGGCGACCCCTGCTGAGCAACAGGCCGCAAGCGCTGGCGACTTCCAAGAAGATCTGAATAATATTCTCATGTGCCCGGATTGCAAGGAGTATCCGCCCAGTCTGATTGAGGAATTCTCGAGCGGCGACATTGTGTGCACCGAGTGTGGTGTCGTGGTTGGCGCTCGCGCTATAGACACCCGTTCCGAGTGGCGTACCTTCGCCAACGACGATCAGGGCAATGACGACCCTTCCCGTGTCGGTGATGCCCCTAACCTCATGATTGATGGCGATCAACTCCAGACCACCATTGCATTCGAGGGCAAGAACGCCAGAAACCTGTCTCATCTGCAGAACAAGATCACCCAAGACAAGTCTTCCAAGGTGCTCCTCGCAGCCTACCGCGATATTCAAAGTTTGACGGACAGCATAGGAGCTGGTGCGCAAGTTGCGAATGGTGCCAAGCACATCTTCAAGCTCGTTGAGGATAACAAGGCTATGAAGGGTAAATCCCAAGAGGCTATTATTGCCGGTTGCATCTTCATCGCCTGCCGTCAGACCGGCATGCCACGTACCTTTCGAGAAATCTACAGCCTGACTAAGGTGCAAAAGAAGGAGATTGGTCGCGTGTTCAAGCAGCTCGAGTCGTTCTTGCAGAAGGTGGGCGAGCAGCCAGGAGCGGTCCAGGCTAGCTCCGCCTTCAACCAACAATACCAGGCCAAGGGCTCAACACAAGCCGACGAGCTTTGCGCTCGGTACTGCAGTGATCTCGGCTTCAACAACCCTGTGCGTGTCGAAGACATTGCTCGTCGCCTTGCCAAGGGGTCTCAGGGAGTGGAGGCCCTGGCCGGTCGCTCTCCTTTGTCGGTAGCTGCCGCCTGCATCTACATGGCCTGCCACATGATGGATGAACCCAAACCCTCCAAGGAAATTGCCAGTGTTGTTGGCGTCAGTGACGGTACCGTCAAGACGGCATATCGCTTCCTTTACCAGGCAAGGGACCAGATCATGGGAGGAAAGGATTCGAAGTGGACCCCAGAGGAGAAGAAGACGCTCGAGAAGCTGCCTGCCAACTAGAGCTTGGCGGCAAATCGAGGTGCAAAATCAATGGAGATTCACAAGAAGAGAGCTAAGCTCAGGGCCAGGCAGCGAGCCTTGAACAAGAAAGAGCTTGGCCCGTCCCGCTTGTGTCACGTTTCCTTCCCTGGTGAGATGGAGTGAAGCGCCAGATTCTCAGAAGAATCTATCTCGCAGAATTTCGTCTTGTCTTGGAGAGGATGTGTGGCGTGGCGATACGTGGTCCCAGTTTCCGCCGCGATATTGATTGAGGTTGTTTTTCCTCTCAACTTTTGATTGGGGGCGCGCTCTTTTGGCTTGGGCGCCACTGAGTGTAAACAACAATCGCCTCAGTTTGACACTCGTTGGCAGCGAAACTTATCCACCAGTAAGACATCCACTTTGGTGTGGGTGGATATAGCTGGATTGGTACCTCAGTTTGACAGTCCGTTTACCGTGGGTTTCCTACCAGCAGGACATCATTCACTTCTGTTGTGGATGAGCGAAGCTGGGTAGATGCAAGTAGCGTGACAGCAGATTGCATCTATTCGCGAAATTCAAGCATCGTCTTTTACTGAAAATGTAATGACAGGATCCAGCCCAGGCTAGGTTGTGCTAAAGGCAGGGTGGTTTTTGCCTGTTCTTTCCACGCTTACTTGCAAAGGCTTGGGTCGCAGGCGGGCTTCAATGGAACATTCAATTGTGGGTTTGTTTTCCTTGGCTTGATAGATACCACTGGTGGTTCAGCTGGTTTCGAGAAGAGGCTCTATGGGAGCTGACGGAACTGTCCGCAGAGATTGACCGGCCTGCGATGCGAGAATGGGGCATGAATGCGATAGGCGTTGGCCGGGCTATCTTGTAGTTGTGTACTCAGATTCAGACCTCATTTGCCACTGACCTTTTTCTTCTCTTTAACCCAAAATAAAAATGTATGAATGCACTTCCCAACTTGGCTGAGATTAAAAAGACATACCAATACCACGTGATGACTTTGTCCGGAAGACCATGTGAGCTTTGTAATATAAATCTTAATTCATGCTTACATGTGCCCAGTTATCGTATTGATGTGATATCTCAAGCGACAACTCATTGTGAATTAAATACGTATGTTGAGGTCGGGACTGGGCATGGAGGTCCTCCAAGTTCGTTGATATGTTGGGTGGTTGGACAGTGCGAAGATAAGTGTAGTTGCACAGTCCTGGGTGGTGCACGAGCCAGTGCGAGGGCTTCAGCGCGACCTGTCACCTGGCAACATTCGCGCCGCCCAGGCACCGTGCGCGCGCAGACTGTCCACCTCTGATCGCGTCGTCAATTTTAGCCTCATCGCCCTCGAAATTCGAATTTATTCCCACCCCCAGTCTCGACCGCGCGCCACTGCAGGACTAGCCAAGACCTTCAAGTTCAGTCACCTTGCGCGCAACCACAACTTCAACTCAGGCGCAAAAATGCCTTCACGGCGCTCCGGCCGTGCGGCCGCAAAACGCGCACAGCAAGCCCTTGGTAGGCCAATGTCCTCCCTCCCGTTGACCCCATCGCCATCAACGTTCCCTACCATCTGCCATTTCTTTCATCATGTCGCATCGCATTGCACCACCTCAATCTACTCCCCATTGCAACTTGCTCCCACTTTGCAGAACGGCTTTGCTTACAAATGCTTTATTTGCCGCCGCAGAAAGCACACCTAAAACATTCGAGGGCCTAGACGACGAAGATGAAGCGATGCCGGACGTCGAACAGGAAGCCGAGCCGCAACCCGAAGGCGAGGACGACGCAGATAAAGACGACGAGTCCGCAGCCGAAGAAGAGCACGAAGCCTCGGAACCAGACGAAGAATCAGAAAAGGCACCCACCCCGCCGCCAGAACCGGTCATCCGCCGCCGGCGTCTCGGCCGACCGCCCAAGAACCGCCCTCCCGACTGGGACTCCCTGCCGCTCGAATCTCCGCGCGACTCCGACGGAACGCCTCGCCGCCGCGGCCGCGGAGGGTGGAGAGGTCGCGGTGGGCGCAAGGGCCAGCACACGCAGCCCATGCAACAGTCCATCGACAAGGACGGCACCGTGATCGATATTGTCGACGACGAGCTGGCCCTGCCCGAGGACGCCGAGGGCGAGACGAAGGTCGACAAGATGGGCAACCTTCAGGACGGCCGCGAGTACCGCTGCCGCACTTTTACTGTTGCGGGGCGCGGGGACCGGCTCTACATGCTTTCAACCGAGCCGGCGCGCTGCGTCGGTTTTCGTGATTCGTACCTCTTCTTCACCAAACATAAGAAGCTGTACAAGATCATTGTCAATGACGAGGAGAAACGCGACATGATCGAGCGCGAGATCATCCCGCACAGTTACAAGGGCCGCTCGATTGGAATCGTCACGGCTAGATCGGTGTTCCGGGAGTTCGGCGCGCTGATCATTGTCGGTGGGCGGCGGATCGTGGATGACTACGAGGTCGCCAAGGCTCGCGCGGAGGGCGTAGTCGAGGGCGAGCTCGCGGACCCTACCGATATCTACGAGCCGGACAAGCCGTACAACAAGAACCAGTACGTCGCATGGCATGGAGCCAGCGCGGTGTACCATTCCAGCGGGCCGTCGCTTCCGCAGCAGAACATCAAGGTTGATACAACGAGGAAGCGGCGGGTCGCTGTGAACGACGTGAATTGGCAGCTTGAACATGCCAGAGACGCTAGGTAAGTCATCTAATTTCTCTGTGGTTATTTTTATCACGACGCTAACGACATGACAGCCAATTCAACAGCTTCTTGACGTCTGTCAGGCGCGCTAACATCAACGGCGTCTACGACATCCACACCAACTCGATGCTCTACCCGACCATCATGCAGCCGACGCACGCCCGCATCGAGCAGGTCGTCGACTACGAGCAACCGTCTCTCCGTTCCACCGAAGAAGATGGAGAGCCGGTGTCGACACTCTTCCCGCCGCTCAAGCCAGCCATATCGCGCAATTTCCTGGTGACGGACATTGTGCTAGAGACTCCTCCTGCTGGTGTTGCGCCGGTATCGTACGAGGTGCCCTTCCGCACGTCGCCCGCGGACCGGCTCGCGTCGTCGAAGCAGGATTTCCTGGCGCCGTTCAAGGGGCTGGGCGCCGTGCCGGACGAGATTAGGGAGCTGCTTCCGGAGGAGTGCAGGCGAGCCTTTGATGCCGCGGCCGGCAGGGAGGAGAAGTGGTTCGAGCGGTGGGGCGACGAGGCCAAGACGACCTGTCGCCGGGAGCCGGTTATCGACAAGGCGATTGTGCCTTATAATATGACGGTTATTTAAGGGAGTGATTGGTCCCTGCTTATAAGCAGTTCGAGTTGATCAGTTCTAGATCTGTGATGGGAGTTAGCTGAACGCTTTGCTCGGGAATAAAGCGTAGCTTTGGGGTCTACAAGAGAATAAAGGTTTTGTTAGGTGGACGGAGAGGATATTATTAATTTTGGGGGGATGGCAGCGGCGTACGGCGAGAGGATTGAGGTATTTCTACCTATCAAAGGGCGGACGCTGGCTCCATATCTACATCAGGTACCTTAGGTCCATACGGAGTTGGGGGTTTTCGGCAAGATCGGTGCTGTTCATTAAATCCTTAAATCTTTTGCAATCTTTCAAAATTCTTAGAGACAAGGTCCCCCAGCCTTCTCGTGTGGGAAGACATACACCAGGTATACCCAAGTACCCTTTGTCGTAGATAGGTATTGACAAGAGTTGATATCTATTTAATTTAACTTATTTTACTCGTTAACTACATTCTTGAAGACCAGTGTCACCGTTTGTTGGGGTCTTCCAAGCCGAAATCACTAATATATCATATTTTTCTCCGGTCCTTCCTCACTTTGGTGTCTGTTCTTCAGGAGTTATACTTTCACTGTGCTCCATCGTAGCCTGTTGATGATCGGTGCTCGCATACGCTGTAGAAAGTATCTGAGCTGGCTAATGAATATAACACGCCAGTAGTGGTGGAAGGGCAATGAGGGAGGGAATAGGGGCCATACTCGTCATGCCCGTTATTTGTGTGCTGACAAAGTAAACAAGCAACTAGAGTATTGTCTATTGTAATACAAGCAAACATGCCCTTTTTCTTCACTTTTCTTCGTTGGTACTGTGAGATGGGTTGGGGAATATTAATATGTCAACATGGACTGGAGACAGGAGTAAAGTAAATATATATGCAACGGCAACGTATTGTTCCCGATGCTCTCACAACACCTGGCATATTAAAACAGTAGAAGAGCATTTTCTTGTTGGTAATTCTACGGACCATGGACTCTCGTCCCCGTGATATGTACACCGCGAAGCCGGATTGACTTATTACCTACAGAACACACAGAACACACAAGCAGCACATATCACAGCCAGCGCCATCGCCAGCTTCAATAAGTTATCACAGAGTGAGTATCTGGGAAGGCCACGATGTTGTGTATCAATGTCGGTGCTTTAGTTTTTCTCTCTCTGTGGCCACCTGGCTATCTATATATTCGTGTATGGAGAGCATGTGGCGCTACAGCATGTTGGTAGTACGCTGGTGATAGCCAACTGAGGTGGCTGTACAGGGACTTTGGCTTGGGGAATGCGATGAGGGGGTTATTAGATGGAATAAGCGGAAAGTATTCATCGTTAAGACCCCCTACTTTTTAACATGCTACTACCTACACGAACTGGGTGGTAGATCTTAGAGGGACGTTGGATATGTCTGTCTAGACAAACCAATACGTATTGGGGCGTGTAGCCCAATCAGTCAAGCCTCAACTGCCCTGTCACAATGATGGCACGCCGTATCATGAAACAAACGTAGGGGATTTTTAGGACTTGTGCTTCGCGATCGATCATAGATCTTCATGTGTCATGGTATTTTCTTTCGGTTCTCTCGGTTCTGCTTTAAAAGAAACAGAACAAAACGTCTACGATAGTGCTCGATGAAGTTCCACACGACGGGAACAGGATAGATCGATCTAGATATTTTACTTGCCCAGTGCTCACGAAGAGACACTGAACTTTTGTATAATAGTATTTATTATCAGGTGCACATAATTCTCCCACGAGGAATACCTTGCGGAAATTTCACGAACGAGTACGAGGAACCGACCAGCTTCGTCAAGTATGCTCTCTGCTCAAATGTCAAGCTACCTAGGTATCATAGCCGCGAGTGGCGAGACGAAAAAGGGTTGGTAAACTCCACAGCCAAATCGAAATTTCGACGATACCATCGACAGATAACTGATGCAGGTTTAAGGTTGCGATGCAGCAAAAGCAGAGAAGGGATTCAATGATGCAATTGGAATCATCCCAAAACCCCACACCACCCCTCCTACTCTTCGCCCCCTTCTCCAAAATTTGGATGAGATGCCATCATCACCTCGGCTGATCAACAACACTCCAAGGGGACCAGAAAGACAACCCGAAATTATCTGAACCCCTTCCCCTCTTTGCGGGATATTTTTTCTTCAAAAGATCTAAACATCACCACTCACTGGGCATGACTGGGAGCGGCGGCGGGCGCGTGGTAGCATCGCGCTAACTCATGCAACCACTTTACCACGCGGCAAAAAAAAAAAAGAAAAGGAAAGACTTGTTGACAAGCGTGACAAGCCGACGAACGGACATGATACATGATACATGATGGCGCCTGCCCAATTCTACCCACTTTTGATCCAAGTTCCTTACCTTGGAGCGTACGGATTACAGTACGGCAGTTCGTTCAGTTTGACGGGCCGGAAAACGCCGGAAAATGATGTCTACGTCCTTGTCTTTGCCTGGGAGGATCGATCTCGTGTGGAATCTGGTGTGCGTAAACCTGTCATCATGATCCTCATCATGGTGATGCGTGATCGATGATGATTCCAGCCCTGTAGGTAGGTACGTACGCAAAGAACAGTATGAGTCGTGTTTCCAGCCACCACCAACAAAGTGAACGAACGACAGCGTGACAGACGTGACGTGATACTGTGTTGGTTGGTCGTTGGTCAACTTGCCAGGCACCACCGTCAATAACCGTGTGTCAGTTACCTGTAGGGTCGGGTAGGCTACAACACGCGTCGAAACTGGACAGACAAATCTAGACTTTCTCTATTCGTGTCGTAGCATTGGGAAGCAAGTCTAAGTTGGTAGTGCCCGGGTACTCAGCCCCATGGACAAGGCGACACAAAGATCCGGTTCCCCGCCTGGTCCCTGCCTGGTTGCCCATGGCGCCGGATCGAACGGATGGAATGAAATAGAGACCGCCGGTTGCCGCTGACTTTACAGTTATGCGTTCTCGTCTAGTAAGGGTCTGGGCTTTTGCTGATGGTAATGAAGCTGGTGCTGATGTTGATGCATGATGAGATCCATTTAGGGCCGGGGAACGTCCGGTCGTCATCTGATATATCTCAATCCACTCGTGGACCAAAAGAATAAGTCCAGTCGGGTTAAGATGCCGTGCTGCCGCCGTGTCTGACACAACCGATTGTTCTCTTTCTTTGTGACGAGATATTTGTGAGGAATCACCGATGAGCATGACTGAACGTGCCTGTTGCACGGGTGACTGGACGTCAAGCCAGTTACAGTGTCCGGTGTCAGACGAGTCTACTTAGCCGTAGCCTGCCATACACGAGAGTTAACGACGCACGAGGATTATCAGTATAACGGGCAGAGAGATGGCCCATGGCTTTGATTTAACGACGAACCCCTTGTTCATCGCTGGGCGGGTAAGCGGGGATTAACTAGGTATGGTATATCTGACGTGGGTTACTTATCTGATCCGTAGTTTGGTCATGATGGATCCAACCCCAGATTTAAGTAAGCATGGTAAGATATCCGGTGAGATTCTTGCACTACGGCCTGCCGAGTTAAAATTTATCTCTGTCCGACCCATCGGATTCAGACCGAAGTGCGAAATATGGATACAAACGAGCGATGTCTGGCTGGCCTTTGGGTTTCGTCCACAGCGCAAGGTAAAGGGGGTTCGCTCAGATAACACGGATTCTTACCCCTATCCGTGCGTGGCAGGCGGATGGCCGTTCCTGATATCGAGTTTCGACAAAGCAAGGGGGTAAGTTGTATCGGCCATGGTACAGGCACCGAGACAGACACCACTAGCAGAGAAAAGGAAAACCGAATCAAAGAAGAAAAATTGATGCCGGATTCAGAAAGCAGAGCAATGGCACAGTTCTGCCTGCCCAGGTCCCTATCCGGCCATCCGGCTGCCGCTCGGTCGGCTAGCTGCTCACGGGCGCTGGGTCGGCATGCGGGTCGGTCGGCTTGATTGTGGGGAAAGTTCAGTATGCTACGGAGAGTGGTCAGTCACCTAGGTCAACGGGGAAGGGGAAATACCTCCGTCGGAAACGATGATTTCTTTTGTCTCTTTCCCGCATGCCAGAATCGGATCGCATCGCACATTTCATTCCTTCCCGTGGGGGCACTAGGCAAGTTAGGTATGTCGTCCAGACAGCTTCCAGTTTAAGAGAGTCATGCTGCTGCGATGCAGTAACAGAAAGGAATATTGGACCTGACATGCATCGCATCGCATCGTTCCCCTCACCACCTGGCGGGGAACCAACCGGGACGGTGCCACCAGCCTGGTCTGGCAACTGTAACTTGTCCCCAGGGGGTTATCGATGATACTATCCGTACTGCGCCGAAGAACGGCCAAAGACGAAAGCTCGACTGTAGGCAGCTGGAACAAAGCCATTGGTCGACTCGTCTTCACCGCCCAGATCCAACAGGCATGTCCCTTTGCCTGCCGGGTGGCGGAAGTCAGTCAGTACGATGTGGCCGCCCGGAGAGGCAGACCCGACTGCCATTGCTCGATGCTGCAAGTTAAAAAGCGCCATAGTGAAGAACTGAAAAAGTGATGGAAGTTTGGGCATATGTTGTTCGCCGACGTCACGATGGGAATTTGGACAAACATCTTTTCAGCTCCGCTATTTGGGGTTGATCTAAACAAGTCAGTTAGCCCGTTCCGTTTGTCATTCGCAGTCGTGGTGGCTTATCTGAACCCTGCCAGAACTGTAGCAGTCAGGTCAGACTGACGACGACACGACGGCGACGTCATCCCCGCCGCCTCCTCCGCTGTGAACTGGAACTTTTGGCTGTGTGCAACCTTCTTCTTGCTCTCTGGGCACATCTCACATTATTTTTGTGCCTTGTGCCTTTCGTGCTGACCAATGAGTTCAGCTCCGGTGCAAAAGTCCGTCTGCTACTGGCGCTGGTTCATGTTCGCGGTTCGAACAGTCGGTTGTGGTAACGGACATACAAAATACCTTAGATTGAGCCCGTACTTTCGCTCATTTTCTTTTTTTTTCTAGTGGGGGGGGGGGGGGTTCAGATCTTTGCCTGATCGGCCGTGTTCATGGCTTGGTCCAACGAGAATGCCCGAGTACGGCTTTCTGTGCAGTCAACGAAAGAGGTTTTGTCGTGAAGTGGATAACTGCCTGGTACATCGCAGGGGAGGAATAATCCGTAGACACCGGCATGTGCTGCCAACCTGCCTGGAGTGGGCGCGGGAGGATGAGCAAGCGTGGCGACAAAACATTTGAGAACTGCTCGTCGCCAGCCGAACGGGTGAAGCAATGCAGCTCTGGCAATGCAGGTGAGCATCCGAAGGAGCATTGGCTCCCCCGAGATGCGGGCTGGTTTGTGTTGGTACCGCCATCAGTGGCGATGTATCATGACAGCTCCGATCTGATGCGGGGTTACTTCTAGATACCCCAGCCCCTATCTGCGAACCATCGTTTTTGAGGGTATCGTGGCCCGAATCGAAACAACTCACGTTGGATTCACATGGGGCGTTTGGTCCTTCCCAAACAAGTCTCCTGCTGGGCTCTTATTTCGAGCTTGCTATGCATGTATGTCCCCCTTTGGGGTTGAAGAGGGGGTTTTGCGTCCGATCCCGTTCGCTGACACATGATGCCGTGCTGCAAAGTCTCGACCTCGGGGACAGCGAGTTTGGGGGTGGTCGGCGGGGGGTTTCAATACAGTAAAATGGTATTTTTGTGAGCGGATCAAGCTCGGTGTTGGTTAATGGCCAGAGAGGCAGACAATTAACCCGAACATCCAGGCGAGAGCAGTTTCCTCAGGTCACGCCGGATTCCGAAATGGATATGGGAGTTGCATCGCATCAAAGAAACATTCCCGTTGCTGGGCACCGCACCAAACGACGGATCTCACTCGGTACGGGTCATCTGGCTGGGCAATTACACCTGTAATCTGTATTTTGCGGTTTCATTTCAGCTGGGCGGCCCATTCGTGTCTCTCTGTGCTGTTGAGATGTTGGGTTGGAGACGAAAATGAGGGGCGCAATCTGTCTTGAAATTATCCAGCCTCGCCAGCCAAAAGGCTCCCAGAGGCTGGCGCCTGCGGACGATCAGTGTCCTCTGCACCACCAGGCCCTCTCGAGGTGTGATCATCGTGACAATCCTGACTCAAAATCGGCCGCTCTCACGGTCATCGTCGAGGGAGCTCGACTTGGTTAGACACAAGACGATACACTGACGACATGGGCCAACACCGGTGCAACAGCCGTTTTCTCTTACCACGACTGGTGTCGTGGAGTCATCGACCCTCTTGACCGCTTTCTCAATCGCTGCAGGCAGCTCGTGAGGGGGCGGATGTTCGTTTAACTGGCCGACATGCTGGCTGGTCACTGCTCCCGCCGGACTGGGTGTCCGATAGGCTGGAATGTGAAGTGTATTTGCTTTACAGGGGCCCTCTCTGACCCCTTCTAACTCGGCCTGCTTCTTGTCTGTTATGGATGTTGTGTGTTTTAGCTGGGTATTCCTGACTCGCGCTCACAACGGTCGAATGGCTGGGTTCCATTGGTAGTTCCCACCGGTCTGTCTGTGCCTAGATCTGGATTCAACATCCCAACGGCCCTGGAGTCGGCGAGGTTTGGAAGACTGTCAGTGATGCCCAAGCGGACCCTCGTGGAGAGCATTGGTGTCCGAGTGTCGCGCAGTACACAGTACAGTCCACAACCCACAACTGAATGCCGACGACAGCACTAGCCTGGAAGACCCTTGAGCTCCACATCGTGGTGTTTGTTCACGAAGAAAAAGCGCCGCGATAGTCCGGCAAAGAGTCAAGAAACGGGGTGGCCAGTTCCGATACCAAGGTTCTTTGCTCCATCTTGAAAAGTGTGTGCGCGATTTCGTTGCTTGCAACCGGGCTTGACGGGTCGAGAGGCCACGGTAGGGTAGCTTCGGGTGGATCACGGGCCCCAAAGTCCAAAGGGTGGGGATTTGTTAGCCGGCTCAGGCTTTGAATTCTAAAATAAAGATATTTTGGGCGTGTGTCTCCGGTCTCGAACGACCCTTGAAGTGGTGGTGGTCTGGGACAAGTGGCCCCCAGATGATCAAATCCTCTCAATACAATACAAAACGGCCCTGGAGCACCGGGTCTGTTGAGTGAGAGCAAACTAGGAAACGGGGAGGCAATAAATGTTAGTCAGCCTGCGCAAAGCCTACCAAAGAGTGTTGGTTGCAGCGAGTCGTAATGGCTGATGATGGCTTGAGCCGAGTTGGCTGACGACACCAATAGAAACCATCGTGGCCGCCTGAGGGCGGGTTTCGCCCAGCGCCAGTCGCAGAATACGGGCCGGTGCGGCAACGACGGGGCATGTGAGATGCGAGATGCGAGATGTGAACTGCGAGGAGATGAAGAGAGAAGAGGGGGCGGAGGGCGTCGTTCCTGATCATAAGGTAGTGTACATGCTGTCGAAAGTGAAGAGAGATAAGATGTTCATCATGTCGAGGTCAGGGTCGTCGCGAAATGACGGCCGTCCGGATGTTGATTCACATGGTAAAATGGAAGGGTTCGAATTGTTCGACGAGAATTCTCCTCATCCGATATTGGCCATGCTATGATTGAGGTACCCGTCTTGCCGCGGAAGGCACTGACGGCCCACGGGTACCTCGATGCCTTGAAGCGTCGGAACCCCTGCGAGCCTGGAAATTGGCGACACGCGGTTGACGGGCCCACAAGCGCAAAAACTCTGCCACGCCGGCAGTAGCAACGCCGGGGTGTGACCGTATCATCATCCTCCTCCGACCACTTTCGTTGATTCTTTTTTTGAGCACCCGTGCCTCTTTTTGTCCAAGCTTCAACACGGGGATAGTGCATGTTAATATATACACCGGATCTTTTACAACCAGCCACGAAAGATGTTAGTCCCTTAACATGCTTCCCCAGTGAGGATTGATCATCATCACCATCGTCATCTCGGTAACCCGTACCTGCGACACTCATCCTGTAAGCTGTTCTGGATCGGCCAGCCGAAAAAAAAAGGCGAATAGGCAGCACTAACCAGGCTCGAACTGATGACGACGGACTTACGAACGCAGCCTTGAGGTCCTCATCACCAACAACTCTGGGAAGGCAGAAGAGTCACGCAATAGGAATATCAAAATCCAAACACGTCGTCTGCACGGGTGTTGCCTCGAAGCTGCGGTCTCGTGTCCCAGTCTCCAGTCTTTACCCTAAACGGAGGGGCGTGGAAATTTATCGTGGGCTCACCCCACTCCGCACCAAAGTCGCCCCTGCTTTGCCTGTGCTTCCTGCTCCTGCTCCCTGCGTCTCTGGTTTGTTCCTTCCCTCCAGCCTGGACAGGCTCTCTTGGCATCGACGAGTGGGAGACTGGAAAGTGGAAAGACACTTTGGCCACCCCTCCAATATTTTGCCCACCTCCACCACGATCCGCAACTCTCGCAGACAGTTGACTTCCATTCTTTCTTGGGGCAAGGACTTGACTGGCCCAGCGACGGCACCCTGGTCATTTCCGTCATAAGTCGCACCAATGCTGATGCACATTCCCCCTCTCCGTGGTCTTACCTCTCGGGGTTGCACGCCGTTTCTTTGCTCCTGACTGACGGCACCAACGCTTCCTGCCTGGCACAGGAATAGTTTGCAGTCAGTCTTTGGGGAGCGCAGAGGTTGAAAGGAGTTGCTTTGGCCCTGCCTTTGACGCTGGGTGAAAGGAGCTATCGCCGTGTACGGAGTAATCCGTACGGACTGCCGTATTCGTAGTGTGTAATACACTATGACGGCAATGAACTAAGTTTAACACTGTGTATCGACCTGAAGCATCAGCTTGCGGAGCTCTCAAACGGCGGCGGCAGGAACGAATGGACGAGAATTTGCCGTTCAACCGTGGAAACATCGACTGCTCTCCTGCACTGGCACGGCCGACTTGCATTTTCACTCAAAACTGGTGATCATCTGGTAATCCATCCGTAGCCTTTGCCGAGTCCGTCTGTAAACGCTTTCCTCCCATCCATCACGGCTCAAGTAATTGCCCTCCATTTGCCATTTCGCCTTCCACCATTCATTCCTACCCGCCAGGCCGTGGAAGTTATGAGGAGTCTTTGGTCATTCTGAGTTATCAAGTACGAGGTGCAGTGAATCAACGGGCCACTTGCCGTGTTGCCGCTGGTACTGTATTCCGTAATGTACACTAGAATATTGGACTGCACCCTGGGGAATACCAGGTATGTACAGCCCGGCAACGTAACAGTACTGTACGAAGAAGAATCTCCTTGGCCACTGTGGGGCGCCCAGCACCCACCGCCCCAGCGCCAGAGCCCAGCAAAGGAAAGATCGAAGAAGAAAAAAAAGTTAGCCGGCACGAGTGCACCCTTGCCCCGTGCACTCCCAGCCAGGCCCGCGCTACCGCAACAGCCAGCCAGTTATCACTCTGCTCACCACCACCGCCGCCCGACCCGTTTCTCTTCCCTTCCCTTCCCACCTCTTTTCGTCACGCCGTGTCCTCACTCTCACCCTCAACACCTCCAACGACCGCATATTCCGCCGGAAATCGAGCAATCGACGAGCGACCAATTCAGTTTTGTGTCGTTCACGAAAGATTTCGGGTTGCTGTTCTTTTCGCTCTTGTACAGAGACGGAAACAAGCGACGGCCAGACGAGCGGTTTACGGGTGCGCCTTGTCCCTTCGTCAATTCTCGACAACGGCACGACGTCCACACGGTCCAGAGGACAACCACATTTCCCCCTTCTTGAAGCGACTCCGAGACACTGCTCTCTCTATCAATCCTCTCTAGCAGGTTAGTACTTGGATTCCGTTTAATCTTGCATTTTCACACAATTCCAAAGGTGCATCGACGTGCACACGGCGAACAAGCATCATCTGCACGCCCAATCGTCTTGTTTTGATCATTTCGACATCCTTGCTCCGAGCTACCGCGGTCTTTCCGACCACCCGAACTATCAGCAACGCACTCCGCAACGCAATCCAGATTAACTCGTGTCGTGTGGGCTGAGTGATCTAGAGGCGGAAGTGGCTGGATTCAACAATCTGGACACGCCAAACTGTCGAAACCCTCGACCTTCAATCCAACCCCTACCATATTTATGGCCGCCGACAAGCTATTCAGCGTCTTCCCCTTGTCCCCTGCATTCTTTTAGTCCACTTATATGCCAACCTGTGCTGCCACCTTGGTTTCAATTTTGGGTTTGCGCTAACAGTTTTGAACTAGTGGTGCTCCCAGGCGTTCTCTCCTTTCGACCCTACTGCATCCTTCGCAACGACGTTGTTTGATAGCCTTGGACGAGGAGACGACTCTTCTCACCGGAGATAAACTTTTGGTGTGGTCGGCAGAAGGTCTTCTTTGACGGGATCTCCCATCATCCACTGGTCACTGCGAACCCGTTAATCCAACTTCCACCACCCTCCTTCAACACCTTGAAATTCGACCACCCGTTCCAGCCTGGGCGTGATAGGACCAATCTATGGCTCACACCTCCCAGTAGATTCCGACAATCTCCTTTTTCTCGAGATCCCCCGGCTCTTCGGCTCTGGAATATTCCTCTAGCAACAAGTGGCCGCGTCCCGTTGCTGAGCCCAATTTCCAGCTGCTTGAAGCAGTCTGCTTTTTCTCTCTCCACCAGGTTGTTGGACTCCCGAATCCCGAACTGACGGACAAGATGCCTGGAACCGGAGGTGTCTGCGCCGTTCTCGACTATGAGGTCGAGTTGATGGCCGAGTATGTCGCAGAGATGGCAACCCGCGTTGTCATGCCGGGCAGTTCAGTCAATATTACCTTCCGAAAGTTTGTATCGCAGATATTGACCTCGACACGACTTCCGACCACGACAATTCTTCTTGGCATGAACTACCTAGCCAAGCGTATCAACGTGATGCATGCCGCCGGACAGAACAACCACACCGAAGGCGAGATCTGGCGAATGCTGACCATTGGCCTCATGCTTGGAAGCAAGTTCCTCGACGATAATACTTTCCAGAACAAATCTTGGTCGGATGTCAGCGGAATTCCGGTACGGGAGCTGAACACTATGGAATATGAGTGGCTCTCGGCGATTGCCTGGGGTCTATACGTCAATCTCGATGAGTCTCAGGATTACACGGCCTGGCTGGCGAACTGGCAGGAATGGCTGGTTACCAAGAAGCACCATCAGCAGGCACAGCAGCAGGCGCAGGCCGCGCGCGAGCGTCTGGCCGCCCTTGTTCCGCCCATTGAGACGGAGATTGCACGGCCGCGGAACCCATACATGCAGTCGACCTGGCACCAGCAGCAAGTTGCTGAGTTTGAGCGCTACGAGCGGCTCTCTAGCATGAAGCACAATCAAGCTCCGCAGCCTCCCGCTTACCGACGAGAGCAATCCGCCTGGGCGTACCCCGTGGCTTGGCCGCACTCCGCTCCATTGACGCCTCCCGATTCTGGCTATGGCACGCCCGAGTACGTCAACTCTGCAACTTCGGTCAACTCTCACTACAACGAGTGGTTCGACCGAGCGATCGACAGCAATGGCAATGCCTCGAGACAATACCAGCAGCCCACTGCCTATAACAGCTTTCACCATACTCAAGCGCCTCGGAACCACGCAGCATACCCTGCTTACTACGCTGGCAACAATTATGGCCGCAGCATCTGGGACCATCCAAATCCCAGTGTCGCTGATTGCAACTGCGTGAACTGCGTGGGTACTCATATCGGTGCTCACAACCCGTCATCTTACTTTGCCGGTAATGCCTACGGACAGCCAGTCGTTGGCTAGGTGCCACCTCGCTACCGCGGTAACGTTTACCCACAACCAGTGGATTGCAGCTCCTCCGACCGCGCGGATTCCCAACGAACTGCCCCCAATGAGTCGGCGCGATATTTCCCTCGCCCCAGCTACGGACAGCAATTTACTCCTCCTGCACCATGCTTCCCTGGCGGCAGCTATCGTCAAACAGTTGGGAGTCCTGCATTTTCTCGGACACCGGCTCTCGACAGGCAGTTATCGGTTAGTAGTCGGCACTTTGGTGTATGGCGACATTAAGACCGAGCTGTCGAGTTTCGGCATTGTCGGTCACCGTCTCTATTTTGATGAGTTCAGTCAGGCATGGCCCTGCTTTTCGCATTGCATCGTCGGATTACCGGTTTTGCTTTTTTTTTTTTTCCATTTCACGCCCAACGGAATATCGATACATTGCATTCTGATACCCGGATTGACGAACGGGACTGGATCAGCCCAGTGAGACAGTAACCCACCCATTGCTCCCTTCCAGTGCCTTCTCGACCTCGCCCTACGTTCACCATAGGTGCGAGAGTTTGAGATAGCGCTATGCGGGTCGCGAACGGTGATGTCTCCGAAGCCTAACGCAGGTCACCGACCAGCACGGCACCAGCCGTCCTCCATCCTCCATTAATGAATTTGATTTGTTTTCCTTTTTCTTTCGGTATACGGCTCGGTAATATTTCATGGACTGGCGTTTTGGAGCCTAAATACCATTGCTTTCATCGCTATTCGGCTTATAGACTTGGTCGACTCTTACGCTATCGACTTCGCCCTAACCCTATTCTTTCGGTCTTCTACTACGCGCAGTCGACCTGAACGACCTCTTATTTGCACGATGCACATCCACGGCCCGGCTTGCAGTTGCGGGCTGCCAACCCCGGTTTTTGCTAAGAGATATAACGCTTCCGAAGCGATGTATGTCTCTCGCACAGCGTAACGCAGCACCCGTCGTTGTTCGGTGTTGATGTTGGAGATGGAGGTTGGGGTGATTGGGTCGCGTGGATAGCACTTTGTAATATCTTTGATCAGTGGTGGTTGGGTCGCTCGTTCCTTTGATTTTATTTTCTTTCACATGGCAGACGATCTGCCAGCCTTAGTAGGGCACCAACTCAAGGCGTTCAAGACGGTCATCGTGTGGTCATAGTGCCACTTCAAAAAGGATTATTTGCGACAAATTTGCCTTTTCGACATGCAAAAAGTTTGGTTGGGACCGGTACATATGTGTTGTGATTTTCATGAGGATGCCAGATGGCTTTTTTTTCGCAGGTATTGGGGTGTTCAAAAAGGGACTTGAGGTGGTTTCTACATTGCATTTGCTTTTCCCGGGAAAAAGGCGGAGGCGGGCTTGCTGCTCTTCAGTTTGTTTCGTTGGGTCTGTTCTGCACGGGACATGTTTCTTTTTTGCATTCATTCCTCGACCTAACTTGGAAGGCGACTTGGACTCGGTCTTGGCTTCTCTTGTTCTTTTGACAGGCGGAAATCAGGATTCTTGGACACACCTGCCGAAAGTTGGTATTCTTGTTAGTTAACTCGACTTTGTCTTTGCGATGAGGCGAGTTGGCAGAACTCGAGATGGTTTCTTTGTTGACTTCATTCAGGAGGGGACAACCAAATCGGGAGCATTTTATAGTAGAGGGGAGCTACATCGGGGAAGGGGCCCTACAAAGGGGATAGGGGTTTTACATCGCTACCTTTATGGGATTTAATTTTTTCCGAGATTCATTTTCTTCTTTCTCTCATCGAGGCGGAATTGGGGTTTCGTTTGTTTCTTTCTTACATATTATGTTCATCTTTACACTTGATTCCTCACGACTTGATGAGCTTTCTGCGGGGAAGGGGTTAGGTAGACAGACGGGCTTTGGGGGGACCAAGATTCGTGGAGTTTCTGTCTTTGGGTCTTGAAAAACACAAAACTAGGTTGATTCGGTTTGGTCAGAGTTCAGTCATTTGAGTGATCAGGAAAGGGCAGACCAGTTTCTACATGTCTATCTGGCTGTTATGAAGCAAAGATGCTTGCTTCTGGGTGGGAGTTGTATTAGCATGATGTTTGGTGTTTGTGGGGGGTGCTACAGAAGAAGTGTGCATCTTGTTTCGGCGACGATAGACTTATCCTCCTGTTCAAGCAGATACACCTAGTATTAGCATGGTGTCGACTAAATGGATGACTTGGCCAAACTTATCACGGAAGGTGAAGGAAAATACAAATTTGAGTAGATGATAAAAAAACAAATCAAAATTGCACGAATAACTAAGGTACGGTACGATCCAAAATTCTGTTGGCATCTTTACGTGAGATCTTCTCAGTTGGAAACATTTTGAACGTCCTTAGTTAAGCTGCGTGGATATTGAATTATCGATTTATTCGTGTTTCACCGCGATGTCGTTCATGGCGGTTGAGTGTGCTGGTCGGGCGTGCGTCGCGGCGGTCGCCCCCACAGCGGCAGACAGGGGTGCAGTAAAGGTAGTTGAGCTTCGGACCTCACCTCGAAACCTTTCCCATCGTCCCCAATCTTGACCTTGACTCGACCACGAACGTCGCCAAATAATCAACGCCGTTTTTGAACACCAATTGGATACCGTTTTGCATACGCGTTCCGTACCTATCTTTGCTCTCTCGCTCGATCTTGGCTACATCCACTACCTACACTCTGAACTGCTGCATATAAACCGCTGGGCTTGGCACTCATTCATTCGGTTTGCTAGGTCTTTCGTTGGCTTCAATTGTGAGAACTGAGCGCCTGCGCGGCTCTTGGCAAGTGAGGGACCAGTCAGGCATCTCTTTCTCACTGACTGACTGACCGACTGGGGGGGTTTGTTTTGTCTTCCATATATCCATTTTGGCTTGACACGACGAAGAAAAAAATCACATCATGTCATCACGATTCGTCTCGGCGGGCTCGTTTGCGATTCCCGCTGGCGGTACCACTGCTGCGCCTGCACCTGCGCCAGCAGACACTGGCATCTCTCACAAATTCTCATCATCATCGGCATCGGCACCGACAGTAGTACCATCACCAGTAGTGGCAGCAGTACCAGCTACAATCACCGCAGCCGCAGCAACATCTATACTAGGATCTACTACTACCACCAGTGCGCCTCAGGAGACGAAACAGAAGAACAAAGAATGGCTCGAGGTGGAACAGCAACTCGAGGCTGAGAGGCTTCACAAGCAGGCACAGCAGGCGCGGTTGCAAGCAGGGCAAGAAGAAAAGAGTCTGTATGAAGTGCTCCAGGCGAATAAGGCGGCGAAACAGGCGGCCTTTGAGGAGGCGAACCGGCTCAAGAATCAGTTTCGGGCGCTTGATGATGATGAGATTGATTTTTTGGATGAGGTTAGGGAGCGGAAAAGACGGGAAGAAGAGAGGCTGAGAAGAGAGACCGAGGAGGGGTTGGAATTATTTAGGAAGAGACAGATTAAGACCAGTGGAAATGGTGGTGGGGAGGATGAGGGTGAAGGTGAGGATGGGGAGGAGGATGTGGATGTCGAGTTGTTGGGTGCGTTTGACGGTACTGGTGGTCAAGGTGGGAGTAGAAAGAGGAGGAGAAAGGAGAAGGTATTGTTGCCTGTGAAGAAAAAGAGGGAGGATTCCGGAGAGAAGGAAGGAGAGGGCCAAAGAAAGGAGATGGGTGAGGTGGGGGCATCGTCGGCATCGCCTCCGGTAGCAGCACCAGCATCAGCAACATCAACAGCAAGCGCTGCGAAACCAGTTGGAGGTGGTCTGGGAGGACTTGTTGACTATGTTTCTTCTGATGAAGATGACGACTGATCTAGTCGTGACTGGAGCTTCTGGACGACGTGTCTTGAAAGATTTGCTTCGGTTTACCCCATCGGAGGACGACACTCGACACCACACAGTACGTGTCAGCTCTCACTATCAGGCGCCAATTGTCTAGCTTCACTTTCACCAACCTCCCAAACATCCACCTATACGATGTTAACCAAACTCTGATCGCCGCCATCGTGGTCACCACTTTTCTTTCAGCCAACCAGAGCGTAACTGAGGTAGATATAGCAGTCCAACGAACGATGCTAGTACCGCAAACCAACCACTGGTTGTTGAAGCCTAGTCTGTGGTAGCTCTCGTAGCTCAGTAGTAGGGTGCGGTGATCTAGGTCTTCTTGACAAAAGTCTAGAGGCTGCAGAGAGGTCGCCTGTTCGAATCAGCGTCCTGCTTACACAGTTGATCTGTACTTTTCAAGATTGTAATTCCACATGCCATATAATACTGCCAATTTAGTTCTGCTCTTTTGGCGCCAAAAGCCCCGTAGGGGTTTTCGTAGCCAGTCACCTCAGATCACCGTGCCTGTGTGGCCTGGGTTGGCTGGTGAGCCTTTTGCTGCCACAATGGTATTGTTAGGTCAGGGATTGTAAATCAGCTAAAGATAAAAGACCTCATGCCTTCTACCACAGCTTGTCTTGATTTGAAGTCAACCCTCGCAGCGTCACTCCCAAGGTTGCTTGGAAGCTTAGCCCTGGGGCAAATGTCAGAACAAAAGAAGACACGGATTGTAGGGAGGAGATCTCTCTCATTTCTGACAAATATTATACATATATATAATCATATATCCACCATGCGCCACTCCTTTTCCTACCTCCCTACTCTACCCGCTCTATACCTCCGAAACAGATGTTATACAAGTATATATATGACCCTGTGTGGACAAAAATAAAATAAGGCACCCAATCAACCAAGAATGGAGAGAAACATGATGCACCATTACATGCAGTAAAACCTTACTCGTAATCCTCCAACAACACAGTCTTCTTCTCCTCCTTAGTCACCTTCGCCACTCCCCAGCGGTACAGCTGCCTCAGTTTCCCCTTGGTCCAGCCCTCGACCTCCTCCTCAGGCACAACGATCTGCTTAGCGTGCGCTTCATCTTCAGGCAGGAGCTCAAACCGACGCATGCGGCTGGCGACGCGTGAGTCCATAACGATGGGAAACGGGCGAATCTTTTCCGGGATTTCGTCGTCCTTCTTGTCCGCGTCCTTCCAGACGGTCTTGACCCAATCCTTTTCCTCCCACGCGAGTTCTTTTTCCTGCTCGTACTGTGGCATCTCGTCGTCGCTACCTGTCGGGCTGGTAGAGTCGAAGGACTGCTGCTGGTCACGGAACTCGCGGTAGGTGCAGAGACAGACGGCGGCGACCTCGCGGCCGATCTCATCGGCCAGCGCGCGGCGATTAAAGAACCGCACCAGGCGCGTGGGGGTGTTGAGGAAGCCGAGGAGGTGCGGCTCGCGGATCGGCGCGGCGGGGGCGAACTCGTTGGGCGCGAGCAAAGGGAGAGATTCGACGGGGTAATCGTTTGTGGTGTTATACGGGCGCGGCTGGGGCGGTCTCTTTGGTTTTGGCGCCTCTTCTTCTGCGGGTTTGTTCTCTTCTGGTGATGATGTCTCTGCGTCGTCGGCTACCTTCTCGGGTAGAGGCGGCGCCGTCAGCGGGCCTAGCCAGCCTTCGTGCAGACCCCTGATATACTCCTTCCAGGTGTGACGGCCAATCACCACGTCGCCGCGGACGCCCGAGTACGGCTCAATGCCGCGCTCCTTGCGGTGCATCTCGATGAGCTCGTCCCTAGTCGGTTCGCGGTCGGGGTCCGGTTCGCCGCCTAACTCCTGCTCGCGGCGGGCTTTGCGCACGCGCTCGGCCACGACAGCGCGGACATCGCCTTCTCTCCTGCCCTGGACGAATTCCCAGTCCAGCCCGCTCGCGGCCAGGATAGGCTTGACGTATTCTGTGTAGTGGTCTTGCGCCACGCGGAGGCCGTCGCCGGGCGGGCTCGACAGGTAGATGGTCAGTTTCCGCGGCTGGGCGAGGCTGGCTGCGATGCCGAAGCCGGGCAGCGGCTCGTTGGCGAGATGCTCAACCGCATGCCGCCACTTTGCGATATTCCTCTGCTTTTCCCGGCGGTCGTAAATTATCGCGCCTGTGATAGTGGCCGAGAGGGTCCAGAAGATCATCCAGTTTCTCGACGGGAGCTTGCGAGGTAGGTTGGGGAGGCCGAGCATGCGGAGAGCTTGGTTCTGTGGAGGGGGAGGTTTGGGAGGTCCCTTCGGGGCAACCTATAACGAAGCATAGACATCAGCACTTTGGGACCGGATATAATCCAGTGGTCGAGTTACATACAGGCTCAGCAGCTGGCGGCGCCGGCGGTGGCGGAGGTGGTGATATGTCGGCCATCTTCAGCCGGCTGGTGTTGGTGTTCAGGTTAACGACAACTTGTCTTATCACCACATTGGGTGTGCTTTCGCCTTCGTCGAGCCTCTTCGCTCGGGAGAAAGTCAATAGATTTAACCCTACAACAGAAGAGGAGGATGTGTTGGCGTAGTGTTTGTTAACTGTTTCTCCCTTTTGCTCCGCTAATGACGGCAGGGTTCTCTTTGGAGGCATGTGCTTTTTCTCCAAACTGAACTTCACAAATTTCCTAGAAAGCTTCTTATCGCGATAAGGCCAGGCCAAAAAGCCATGCACGGACCACACCTTTTACTTTATATACTTTGGCAGTCACAAAAGAAACAGCGCAATCATCATCAATGGATATAACCGATTACAATTGACTTTCGGGCATTCAGAATAGACTCCCGTCACTTGGCTGCACAATGCACGTCAAGACGCAGATGCCAAGACGTGGGAACAGTTTGCAGAAGATGACAACGGAAGTGAAGGACACACGACGAGAATGGCGTGAATGGTCAGGTTGGTGATGCGGGAAACATGCACCCGAAACCTGGAAGTCGGCAGCCTCCTGAAGCTACCAGGTAGGTACCCGTGAACCGACACCGGGCCGCTCTGCCTCCAGAAGAATACCTTAATCAATTAAAGCTCCAAGGCCGCCAGCGTCCAGCGGACCGTCAGGCGCTAAAACATACCACCCCACATGGACAGAGCTGTTGCCAAGTTACAGGAGACTTCTCACGAGTCACATCTCACAAAAGACATTGCACACAGGTGGTCAGCCAGTTATAATTCCATCCAAAGCGCCGACGTGGACGATGGAAGCCAACGGAGTGTAGCTAGGGTATTGTTTGCCGTCGTCAGCAGGTCTTCCAGGGGTATTCCCAGGGAAGAAATAAGCCACCTACTGCTGTCTGTCAGGGCCGCCCAGCTGCCCGCCACTAATAAGCGGGAAAACAACACACCCCGGGGTCCTTCCTCCAGCTCTCTCCCCAGGCGTCTTCGCCCTGTCGGTCAGCAGACAGCAGTCGTCGCCTCCCTAACCTCATCAACCCCGCCTCAGGACGGACCCCAGTCTCCATTCTCCCGTCTCGTCACGCCAACCCTTTCCCCTTTTCTCCTCTGCTCCGGCCTCAGACAACAATAATTATTCCGTCTGCGGCGAAGCACAATCATCTGCGCCTCCCAGGCCCTTGAGAGGCTATCCTCTCTTCCTGCGTCGCGCCGAGTGCATTTCTTTATCTCAACATCACGTCACGCGTTGAGCACCGTGTTATTTGCTGTTGAATTGCTTCTTCAATCTTCAGTCTCACAGCTCCTTCGTCTTCGCTCGACCCCTGAACCTGGGCGCACGTCGCAGCGCTGCCCCACGGTCCCCACCTTGCGCTCTGATAAGTGGTCGCAGCAGTGATCGAGTCCTGGCCAGTCCTCATTCCCCCTCTACCACTCAGTGCCGCCTCGACTCCGACCCTCGCTAGACCCTGGTCACGAGAAAAAGGGCAGCTCACCCCTTCATTCAATCCGCGACCCCTTTTCCTGCGCGAAAATAACACACTCCGACCTTCGACCTCGACACCTTATCCTGTGAGACTAGAGACGACAGCCGATTTCGCGTGCCACGCCAACAGTGCGTATGCCCTGAAGGTCTACGAACGACCTCACCCTGCAAGCAGCCAAAATGGACAATAGCGGAGGCAACAATGCGGGAGGAGGCAACCGCCTGTACCTGAACTTTGGGAACAACAATGAGCGCCTGGCTCCCACCGACCGCACCTATCCCACCACTCCCTCGACCTTTCCGCAGCCCGTCTTCCCGTCTACGGCTTCGAGCCAGGCTCAGAACCCGAACAGCAGCGCTCAACAGCAGGGGGGCCAACCCTACTCCCAGGGTTATGCCCCTTCGACGAACTACTATGCGCAGGGCCAATATGCCCCGCAGTATTCCTCGCAGCTGCTCTCGGCTCAAGCTCAAGACTACAACTCGGGCGGCCAGGGCTACTCCCAGGCTCGCTCCAACACCCCAGGCACGAGCAACGACCCTAACACCGGACTGGCCCACCAGTTCTCTCACCAGAACCTTGGCGGCGCCGCGAGAGCTTCACCTTATGGATCACGAGGACCCTCTCCCGCCCAGCGCCCGCGCACTGCCGGAGCACCGAGCCAACAGTCGAGCTATAGCAGCTACCTGAATGCGCCGCCGATGCCTGCGGCCCCGAGCCCCCAACTCGAGTTCGCCACGGCCCCGGAGCGCAACCCAGACAAGTACGGTCCCACTGTTAACAACAACCAGAAGAAATGCTCTCAGCTGGCGTCCGACTTTTTCAAGGACAGCGTGAAGCGCGCAAGGGAGCGAAACCAGCGACAGAGCGAGATGGAACTCAAGCTGGGCGAGACCACAGACCCGCGTCGCCGGGAGTCGATTTGGGCCACTGGAGGTCGGAAGGAGGGCTCGTACTTGCGCTTCCTAAGAACGAAGGACAAGACTGAAAACTACAGCACGGTCAAGATCATCGGAAAGGGTGCATTCGGCGAGGTTAAGCTGGTGCAGAAGAAGTCGGACGGAAAGGTTTATGCCATGAAGTCGCTGGTCAAAACGGAGATGTTCAAGAAGGATCAGCTTGCCCACGTCCGGGCCGAGCGTGACATTCTGGCCGAGTCGGACAGCCCATGGGTGGTCAAGCTGTACACGACGTTCCAGGACGCCAACTTTCTCTACATGCTCATGGAGTTTCTGCCGGGCGGAGACTTGATGACCATGCTGATCAAGTACGAGATCTTTTCGGAGGATATCACTCGCTTCTACATTGCCGAAATTGTGCTTGCCATTGAAGCGGTCCATAAGTTGGGCTTCATTCATCGGTATGTTGTATTCGTGACTATTATCAACCGAGGGCTTTTGCTAACCAGGGCTGCAGTGATATTAAGCCAGACAATATCCTCCTTGATCGAGGTGGTCACGTCAAGTTGACTGATTTCGGTCTCTCGACGGGCTTCCACAAGCTGCACGATAACAACTACTATCAGCAGCTCCTTCAGGGCCGGTCTAACAAACCCAGAGACAACCGCAACTCGATTGCGATTGACCAGATCAACCTGACCGTCAGTAACCGGGCACAAATTAATGATTGGAGACGGTCGCGGCGGTTGATGGCCTATTCTACAGTCGGTACCCCCGACTACATTGCCCCAGAAATCTTTACTGGCCACGGTTACTCGTTCGACTGCGACTGGTGGTCACTCGGCACTATTATGTTCGAGTGTCTAGTCGGTTGGCCGCCGTTCTGTGCCGAGGACAGCCATGACACCTACCGCAAGATTGTCAACTGGCGCCAGTCTCTTTACTTCCCGGATGACATCCAGCTCGGCGTTGAGGCTGAGAATTTGATTCGAAGGTAAATGCCTCTCTTCCACTGTCGGGTATGCTACCTCGTTACTGACTTTCCGTCCAGCCTCATCTGCAACTCGGAAAACCGCCTCGGACGAGGTGGTGCCCACGAGCTCAAGGGCCATTCCTTCTTCCGTGGCGTCGAGTTTGACAGCCTGCGCCGGATACGCGCTCCGTTCGAACCCCGTCTGACCTCTAACATCGATACGACGTACTTCCCCACGGACGAGATTGACCAGACTGACAACGCCACGCTGCTCCGCGCTCAGCAGGCCGCTAGAGGCGGCGCTGGGCCCTCGGGCTCGACTGCTCAGGTGGAAGAGACGCCCGAGATGAGCTTGCCGTTCATCGGTTACACGTTCAAACGGTTCGATAACAACTTCCGCTGATTATGTGTGGACTGCCGTGTATTGAAAGAACGGTTCGAACAAGGAAAAGGTTCCGGATTAGATACGGAGAGATGTGGATTGATGATGGATTGATTGATTTACATACAACTTGCTTGCTACACTTGCTACTACTACCAAAAGAAGGTCGATTTTTGAGCGGACAGAAATGCAGGCGAGCAGGCGAGCATACAAAGAAGAAGGACGATACAGGAACGTTCCATAAGGGAGTACGTGTGTTTGTCTTGTTGATGGCAGACACCAGGCGCACTATCGCACCATTGGCTAACACCCCCGGATAAGGGTGAGGTTTGCTTCTCACACTATCTTCTCTCTCTCTCTTTCTGTCTTGTTAATATGTGGGTGGTGCGATGGGAACCGTCACACACGGCAGTCTTCTTGATTGATGGTTGCTGAAGGGGGCGGATTTGATGTTGACACCACCAAGGTACATGTAGCGATAGGCTCCTCGGAGTTCTTCAGCGAAACAAGGAGGTGATGGTGAGAGAGAAATGGAATAGATAGATAGCGAGAAATGAAATGAGCTGAAAAGATGAAAGAACTTGATGTGGATATATGTGTGTGCGTGTTTGTGTTCTTTCCTGTTTTATAAGGAAGAATAATATACACCACAATTGCCTGATTCACATATCAACAGCAAGGCAAATATCACGATATCATCATATTCACAACATCAACAGCTGGTAAATGACACGAGAGCAAAATGTTATTCGTATCCCGACTATGCCATTGTATTACCGTGATGCCCCCTATATCGAACGCCATGTAACGCTCCTGACCATATAATCCAACATATGTACATTTATATAAAAACAAAGTCATCGGGGTATCCATCCTATGCGTAACCATTTTCCTTCCCATGCCTGCCTAGTTAGGTATCTCAGTACGGAGACCAACGTCCACTCTATCGTCGCGCACCAGCACCGGGACCCAAGCCAGGCGCCGCATTGAAGCGCTCCTCGCGCTCCGTCATGAACATGATCTGCACCCAGTATTCCTTCGAGTCGGCGTCCCAGTAGCTGAACTGGCGGGTCTCGTCGCGCTTGTCGAGCTCGCGGGCGGGGATCTTGAAGCCGCAGGTCTCGTAGGGCTCGGCGGCGACCAGCAGGTACTGGAAATTGCGGTCGGGCTCCTCGATGCGCTGCGAAAAGGCAGACATGACCTGCCACTTGGGTTCGACGCCCGACGAAATCTCGGGAAACTGGAGCTGGAAGAGGAGACCCTGCTGGCGGGTGATGGGGTCGCGGACCTTGGTGATCTTGTAGCCCGGGCGACCGATCTTGATTATGTTGCGGCGGGGGCCGTTCTGGCCGAGACCGAGAGCCGCGAAGCCGGCGCCTACGACGCCAACGGGGAGACCGGTTTGCGGGTCGATGTCGCCTTTGCCTTCCTTCTGTTCGCGGGCGGCGCGACGCGCGAGGTTGGTTTGGTGCTTTTTGCCTTGGGTGTGCGCGAGGTAGGAGCCGTCGTTCTGGTGGACGGTCAGGCAGAGGCGGCACTCGAAGGAGCCCAGGTGGTTCTTGAAGATGTACGGGTCCTTGTCCAGGTCGATCGATTCGAGGGCGAGCTTGCGCAGGCGCTCGCGGCGGTCGGCGTTTGTTGCGCTGTGCGAGGCGACGCCGCCGCCGCCGAACTTGGAGCCGGCACGGTTTTGATAGTCCATCTTTGTTGACTGAGACGGTGTGTTTTTGGGTTGGCGATATGTAGTTTTAACTGGCTGTGGGAGGGGAGTGTCGGGCTTGCAGAGTTGACTCCTTTTTGAGGAATGGAGGCTCGGAGTGGTAGAGCAAGTCTTTGGTATGCGACGCGAGGTTCGCTGGAATGCTGGATTCAATATTCCCCAGGTCCGCGTATCTTGGCAACTTAAGGAAGCCAAGGTTGAGGGTTAACGGTGGCAAAAGGAAACTTTGGAAGTGAATTCGGCAGCTGGAAATAGAAAGTGAGCCCTGAAAGCTGTGAGGGGTGGATCCGTGCCAGCTGCCGGCCATTTGCTCGTTTTGGAGCAAAAACCGTTTCTGGTTTTGTTCTATTTCTCGCCAGTCTGCTTCCAAACATACGGTCTGTAGATTAATTTTTGCAATGAAAATACTGGAGATTTACCATACCTAATACGGAGGTTGATATTCTGCTTTCTTTCCAACTGATTTCGAAGTGAATGGACTCGGAAGGGAAGGGAAGATATGTTCAGCACCAGCCAGGGGTGCCACGCTAAAATGCGCCGGGGGCTCGTTGCCCAGAAGCTGCCCTGGCTGCTAAGCTCCCCGGCATCCTTCGGTGGGCTCTGCGGGGGTAGACTGACCTACAGTCAACCGACGGGAACGGCCCCGAACATTGTCTTGTTATCCCGGTTACTTCAATTTCGGTCTTCTTTTGTTGGCACCCTGCTCCTTTTTATTTCAACCTCTCTTGAGGAGTTCAAACTGTATAATGAGACGAACCTTGAGGCCGGTCCTACGATGGACAACGAGGACGGACGCCTTGTTTCCCAGGACGGGCAGTCCTCGCTGGTTCAGTGGCAGCACCCCGTCTTCAGCAGATGGCTCACTCCCTCTTGAGGGATACAGGGTGCTTGATATGACCAGAGTCCTCGCGGGGGTAATACTCTCTCCCTTACACACACTGAACTGAAGCCGGTCAATGCTAACAATTGCCGTGTAGCCATACTGCACTCAGATCTTGGGAGACCTTGGGTGAGTTCATCTTACTTCCCACCAAGAGAACCACAAGATCGACCTCCTAAGATCCACCGAGGGCAGAAGTGATCAAGATCGAGCACCCGACCCGGGGCGACGACACGCGAGCATGGGGCCCACCGTATGCCAAATACAAGCCGGGTTCATCCCACGAGGGCCCCGGCGAGTCGGCCTACTTCCTCGGGGTATTAACTGCACCCATCGGCATGTATCATGATTGGCCGAATACTGACGATAATCTATACGTATAGGTAAACCGCAACAAGAAATCACTAGCCCTCTCATTCCAAGACCCGGCGGGCGTTGAGATACTGCATAAGCTGGCCGCCAAGTGCGACATCCTCGTCGAGAACTACATCCCCGGCGCCCTCAAGAAGTACGGTATGGACTTTGATACGATCAACAAGATCAACCCGGGTCTCATCTACGCCTCGATTACTGGTTATGGCCAAACGGGTCCCTACTCGCAGCGCGCCGGGTACGACGTCATGGTCGAGGCCGAGTTTGGCTTGATGCACATCACCGGCAACAGAGACGGGCCGCCGGTCAAAGTCGGCGTGGCTGTGACCGATCTGACTACGGGACTATACACAAGCAACGGCATCATGGCGGCGCTGCTCGCTCGCGCCAGGACGGGACGGGGCCAGCACATCGACGCGGCGCTCAGCGACTGCCAGACGGCCACGCTGGCGAACATTGCCAGCAGTTGTCTCATCAGCGGGGAGAAAGATACAGGGCGGTGGGGGACGGCGCATCGTAAGTGTCACATATGGACTGTCTCTGCCGGTAATGCGCTTGTTAATGGGTTGTGGTTAGCGTCCATCGTACCATACAAGTCCTTCGAGACCAAAGACGGCGACATCCTCTTCGGCGGCGGCAACGACCGCCTCTTTGGGATTTTGTGCGATGGCCTGGGGAGACCGGAGTGGAAAGAGGACCCCAAGTTCAATATCAATGCGAGCCGGGTGGCGAACCGGACTGAGCTCGAGGCCGAGATCGAAAAGGTCACGAAGACAAAGACCACACAAGAGTGGCTGGACGTTTTTGAGGGCAAAGGGATGCCGTACGCCGCGGTTAATGATGTGTTGACGACCCTGACGCATGAGCATACGCTGGCGAGGAACATGGTTGTCGAGGTGGAACATGAGCAGTGCGGGCCGATGAAGCTCGTCAACTCGCCGGTCAAGTACTCGGAGACGAAGCCGAGCGTGAGGAGTCCGCCGCCGACGCTGGGACAGCATACGGATGAGATTTTGAGGGAACAGCTTGGATTTGATGAGGATGGGATTAGAGAGCTGAGGAGAAGGGGCGTTGTAAGATAGATATCTGGAGATCTCAACTGAACAAGCGATATGGTTACTTGTGTTGCATTCTCGGTGTTGCTTTGGTACCCTCTCCATGCCCATGAGCCCGGGTATAGTTGTGTTGATCTGGGTCTGCTCGTACCTCCTAAGCAGTCCGGATGACTGTCAGCTTTTCATTGGCAGATGTCGAGCTGAGGTGTATTGGTACTTTGGCTGTAGGAACCCAACCATTTCCCATGTCATAAATTTTTTTTTCCCCAAACCATTGAACCGCCAGTTATGATTCCATCTCGTAGTATCTCAGTAACCGGAGACCCAGGCTGCCATGGCTTTGTAATTTGAGGATGCCGCGAAGCTCCCGAAGCCCTTCGTAAATTCCAACTTGACTTGGGAATTCCAAGGAAGGTGGAGGGGTACAACTCCAACGGAGATTTTTGCGGGGGGTTGAGATTGCTCACGTGCTGCTCACGTGAATGACAGGGGGTTAAACGTCGTTTTGGCGTCCCACCCGGTCACCTTTTCCTTCCATTTCACTCATCGACAATTCACCTCGAAGTTCAGAGCTGAATGTTGACGTTTTGGACTGCCACAACCATCGAATTAGACCTGGAACTCGAAAGGGCACGCATGTTTTTCAGGAGAAGAAGAGTAGGACGGACGGGTACTGACGTCCTGTGAGTTCGCGGGAACAAGTCAACAGTACGGATTACTTCGTCATTTTGCGCGCGAAAATGTCAGTTTGTATTTTGATCTTATCAAGTGATATCCCGCCAACTGTTCGGAAAAGGAACTCTGGCTAACATAATCAACAGATAAGACAACGAGTGCAGGATGCGTGCTTTTGTTAAGGATATGACCACCTTATAGAACCTGTCCTTACAACATGTCGGACAAAATTCCCCAAGCCAATCCAACGACGGGCGCTCCGGATCAGAACCAAAACAATGGACCGGCTCACTCACCAGCGATGCCGAACCCGGCTCCCGGCTCTGTTCCTGGCCCCAGCCCGACATCATCGGCCTCCCATTTGCCCACTCGTCCGCCCTACATTCCGCAATTCAGCGCAGCCACCCGTATGATCATGAGTCGCATCAAGGGTGAGCCTGGCAGTCTAAACTCGGTGCTGTCCGTTTCGTCAGGCGTCAAATCGACCATCAAACCGCCATCTTACGAGGATGTCAAGCGGAGACTGGTCATGGGCATGAACACGGCGACCTCAGTCTCGACATCCATGGCAATGCCAGCCTCGATGACCTTGCAGATGCCCGTGGTCACGTCACCTCCCCCGACAATCTCCCTCGGACCACCGCCACCACCTCGACCTGCTACTGTACCTGGCACAGCCTCTGTTGCGATCCCGTCCTTTTCCAATCCCCCCCCGGATGGCCAATCGCCCCCTAGCGCCACTCGAGGAAACAAACCACCGGTGATGAGCGCCATCAGACGCATCTCTAGTGGTCTCACCATGGGCGGAAAGCCGATTGTCCCTAAACAGCCGGTAGTTAGGCCACCCGCGCCAGATGGCAAAGTCAAGAAGACCGCGGTACCACGAGGCCGCCCCCCCGGCCGCCTTCCCAAAGCGGGAAGACCAAAGAACTCCAAACAAGAGGACGAGACAAGCAGTCTCTCCAGTCTTTCAGACTTCTCTGAAGTCGAGAACTCAGCCGAAAATACTGCCCAGCAACCGTCTGCACCGCAGCCGCACACCATGACCAAATCCGGTAGGCAGGTCCAAAAGCCCGAGACCTACAACCCAGCAGCCATGGAGTCGACCAACAGCAGAAAGCGGCAGCACTACGGCAAACGCACGACAGAGCAGGCATTGTGCAAAAAGTGCAGTAGAATGCATAGTCCGGCCAGCAACCAGATGGTGTTTTGCGATGGCTGCAACGAAGGCTGGCACCAGATGTGCCACGACCCCTGGATCACGGATGACATGGTTCGCGACCGGAACCGTAGCTGGTACTGTACCGACTGTCAGGCTAAACGCGAGCCTCGTCAACATCATGTCGCCAAGCGTCAGAGGGTTGAGCCGCCGAAGCCGACAAAAGAGAGCTGGGCTGGTAAGCCGGCGCAGCAGAAGCGCGCCTACCTCCTGACCCTTTCCCAGCAAGAGCTTGTGGGCTTGCTCATGGCCAGTTTGGAGTTGCATCCGGACCTACCGTTATTTCCCGGGCCCGACAGCAGCAGCACTGCCAACTCACCTGCTCGCAACGTCGCTCAACCTCGGTCACTATTTGCGTCGCCGACTACCGAGGGTCTCTTCTCTCGCGGTGACGCCAACCCTACAGGCCGGATGGCCTTTATTCGCAAAGCCCCCGCTCACACTAACGGGAAGAATGGCAAGAACGGATCTGGCAGCATCAAGAAGGAAGGAAGCCGTGATCAATCCGAGGACAACGCCGGCCACGAGAGTGACTTTGAGCAAGACGACTTTGATCCGCTCGTTGCAGGCCTGTGGCCCAAGCCGGGAATGGGTCTGTACAGCCGTCTGAAGCCAGACACCGAGGCCGACGGGCACCTGGTGGATGATAACGACTACGAATCATTCAGTACGATAGTGTATTCTAAGGGAAGAAAGATTATGGAGAACGGGATGAAGGTCTGAATCACCATCAATACCATCGCCGTCTCATTCACTAGTTGGGAGCCGTAAGTAAGGAGAAAGGGAGGTTGGGTTAAAGAGAATGACGGAAGAGAGCTTGGAGCTTATGAAGAGCCTAACAGGATTGCCTATGCCGATGATAATACCATCGACACGTTTATATGGGTAGATATAATGGTACTCTATTGTTGCTGAAGCATGCTAGGCGTTGGGCTTAATATTTATTAGTGAACCGTTTTTAGATTCCTAGCAGTGTTATTAGATGAGCAGGCATGAAACGGTTCCTTGCAGAAAAAGTCCATGGCATTGATTACTCAAGTTTTTAGCCTGCTGCTGTTGCTGTACTGGTATATATATCCTTACTGTGAAAAGGTCTACATCTCGGAAATTAGAGCAGGAAGGGCAGAGTGATCTGAATAACGACCTGGGTAAATAGATAGCCAGAAACGTGACTTGTCCTCATGCATCCTCGACTTGAATAGGTAGGTACATGATTACCAATATGAATCCTCTCGCCTCATAGAGCTGATTTACAGGAAATTAGTATCAGTCTTGGCCAAGCTGAGCACAAGCACTTATAACATCAAACCCAGTAATCATCCAACAAATCATTCCAACCAACTCCTTTTCCCTTGATTCAACTCAGCTCTCAATCCCCATCAACTCTCGTCCCCCGTCCCGTCGCCCCCAGAATCGGTATATTATCCGTAACACCAGGTATCTCGTTCGTGCACCACGAATGCGTCCCGCCACCGTTCGCCAACGCGAACCCGTATCCTCCTTTCTCAGGAACTCCATTCTCCTCGTTGGCGCCCTCGCCGAAGAGGTACAGCGGATCGACTGTCCCGAGCGTGATGCTGCTGGCGTCTCGGTCGACGGGCTTCCAGTAGAGCAGCGTGCCGCAGTCGCTGCAGAAACCTCTGTCGGCTTGGGGCGTGGCGCGGTAGTTCTTGAGGGTGGACGTGTTGGAAGTGAATTGAAAGCAGGAGGCCGGGGAGAAGGATTGGGTCATGAAGAAGAGGGCGCCTGTTTGACGGCGGCATTGGGTGCATTGGCATGTTCCTGACTAGATACAGAGAACGTGTTAGTTGGGTAAGTTTAAGGGGGACGGACAAGGGGGGGGGGGGGGGGGGGAGGACTACAGCTTTGATGAAATCGTGAGAGGGGGGAAAGTCGACTCGGTAGCGGAGGGCGCCGCAGAGGCAACCGCCTGTGATGAATTTGGGTTTGGGAAAACCAGCTTGGAGGTCGGAGGTCATTGTTGAATTTTCCCCCCCGTCTAGGTAAGGTGGTTTGTAGGTATTGTGTGTGAGATTTTAATGAAAAGAAGCAAGGTAGAGTTAACTCGAGATGATCGATACTAAACTCAAGGGTCCATCGACAGCGGCATAAAGCAGATTTTTATCTCCAAACAGAGAGAGACGGATGGGATCATGTCGTGAGCTTAAGCTTGCCTGCCCCGGCCATGTCAAAAGTCCTGCAACGGCGCGCCCTTCGGTAGGAAAGCTGCAGGCCGATCATCGTGCGTCGCGGGGTAATTTACCTGAGCTGCATGTGTCCATTCATCATCAAGCTCGCCGCCGTCCACTTACATCATACCTGCCTGGGCCCGATAGCCATCCTGATTGGACAGGGAGTGGGCGGTCAGGTGTGCTGAACGTCGTTGGAAAATGGTGATGATAGTGAAATGTGGCTGCATGTTGATGCATGTTCTCGAGACGACTTTAGCTCTCCAATATTCGCCTCATCACACAGCTACTTGGTTCACAGGACGTAGTAAATCATGGTAGATATTATGATGTGTACATTTGGAATGGTCAGGGGGTCCGGTGAGCTTTCCCTCAAAATGTTATCAAATCGCCAACGACATCCACGGAGCCCCTCTTTTGACCCTTTTAGAGCGTTGGCTCACATACATATCAGAGTCTGGGCTCCTTGTTTCTTCTTCAAGAGCCCAATTTTCTCTGATAATGATTACCTAGTGCTCCCCTTCCTCATGGAATAGACAGCCGCATGGCCATCCATTCTCAAAGCCACAACCCTGACCAAACCAACATTCCCAGAATCAAGCACCGGTCGTCTCCTCCACAGCAGCATGCCTCTTCTCGCTATGCTTCCGCTTCATCGCCTCCCTCTCCTCGCGGGAAAATAGCCCACCGCCACCACTCTTCTCGCCTAATTTCCCCTGGTGCACATAATTCTTCGTCAGCCAGCCCAGCTGCCTCGCACTATCCAGCTTAGGCCGCTGCTCAAGATAGTGGCCCTCGACACGAGCAACTGTATCCAGTCCTATCTCGTCCATGCGCTCGCATGGTCCTTTCTCCGCGTGAAAGAAATCACGGAACAGCATATCAACCTCAGCCGGCTTCGCCACGCCCTCAGCCAGCACCGCCAAAGTTTCACGCTTGCACGCCGCCCAGATGCGATTGAAAATAAAGCCCTGCGACTGGATCCCAGCCGGCACAATCATGGGACTCAAACCGACGCGCCTCATCTGCTCCGCCAAAAACGGGAAGATCTCGTCGTGCGTTTTGGAAGAAGACATCAGCTCGACCATTAGGTTTCTGGGCGGGATGAAGTAGTGCGTGTTGAGCAGGCGCTCGGGGTGGTGCAGGTGGGGAGCCATCTCCGAGGTCATCAGCGACGCGCTGTTGCTGGCTAGGATACAGTTGCACGGCAGGGAGTGCTCGAGCTGGGACAGCAGAGAAATCTTGAGCTCGAGAGACTCGGGCAGGCACTCGATCACCATCCAGGGACCTTTGGCGCCGGAGTTGAGCTCGCACTCTTTCGCTTCGTCGGGCTGCGAAATGCCCTCGAGCCGGCCGGTGGTGGTGGCCACGCGCATGTCGGTCGTCGTGCACACGTGGCCGGGGTGGGTGCCGTGCGAGGTGCAGTACTCACCTAGGTTGTCGGTGATGTACTCGGTCGCTTCCAGGAGCGCGGCCGGGTCCTCGTCGTAGATGGTTACCGGGCGGGAGGCGGACGCCCAGACCAAAGCGATTCGGCGGCCGAGGTTACCGGCGCCGACGATGAGGACGGGGCGTTCCTCTAGGCACTGCTCTGAAGGGGGTCGCCATTTCGGGCTGCTTGTGGATGAGAATGCTGATGGGACTGTCGTTGAGAGATAGTTGACTCGTGCTGTCGAGAATTGGCGAGACCGGTTGATGGGTGGGATGTGTTTGAGTGTGAGGTGGCGAGTTCCTCGTGCTAACACGCCGCCACCGCTGTGAGTGTAGAGAAGTGGACGAGTTGTGTGTGAGAAAGAAGCTGACGGTCGGAAGCTTCTCGCGAACTGAGACGCGAGAGCAGGTGTTGAGTTCGCCATTGCGCTGTGCAGCACCGAAGTCGTCGCCGTCGGGCTGATGTAAAGGGAAAGCGATGACAGCATTTCGGGTTGTTTGTGTCAAAATGTGCGGTGCTGTACTGTTTTGACGCGGACTGGCGTCACTTGGGTGAATGTTGCGCCTTGAGGAAAGTTTATCGCTGGACGAACTCTATTTCAGTGCTCTACCCCTGTTGGCGTAGACGGTTTGCGATATGAATGGATTTAAATGTTTTTCTGTTTGGTGCAGACGGGATGAATACAAGCAGCTGCAGGCGCAATGCCGGGTGGTGGTCTGATCTCAACCACCTGATTGCCCCTGACCCCTGAGCGGGTGACATGCCCACAAAAAAACCAAATCAACTCTTCGCTGCCTATTGCCTACCGACATAATCTAGCACGGGTATACTTTATTCACTCGTACGTATCTTGATCTCCTTTTTCCTACGTATGTGGAGATAATTACACACTGCGCCAATTGTACGGGTTCTCCCAATCCGGGCTGGTCTACCAACATGTAGACGAGGAAACGCCCCTATGCTCTTCGATGTATGACGGCCCGTTCATCTTGCACAGATACACATTTTTTGATACTTAAACACCACTCTGCTATGTTATGGTCTAATAACCGTCCCGGCCGTGGTGTATATACCCTGCCTGTGTTGTGTACTGGGGAGGTTTGGTGATACATGTACTAGATCATCCTCAGATTCAGTTGTAGCCATGGGTTCTACTCGAGCAAGCCATCAACAACAACCTCTGCCTTCTCAATCTGCACCTCCTGGTCGTACCCCCTGCCCTCATTGTTGCCGAATCGCACTAGCCTCGGGACCACAACCAACGTACCTGTAACGTGCAGGTAGTTGGGAGAATCCTCTGGATTTGGGACATCTCTCCGGCCCACCTCCTCCATCTTCTCGCTCTTGAACTCGAAGCCGAGTAGCCCGGTGATGTTCAGCGATGTATCGGGCTCCAGGCGCCAGTCTGGCAGGCTGCGTCGGAACATGGTGTCCAGATCGGTCGCCATGTAGAGCACCTCGATGGCTTGGCCGAGAAAGGTGTCGATGTTGATCGGCTCGATGAGATGCAGCACGCCGCTCTTGCCAAAGATATTGTTGACCGTCTCGGCGTCGGGGGTCGCCGCGAACCGGTGGTCGCTGTTGTGCAGCCGGTCGAGGAAGGTGGCGATGCGCGCACGCATCTCGTGCATCTCGGGGAGCAGCTCGACGTAGGTGCTTCGGACGAGATCTAGATTATTTCTACAAGTCAGCAGACAACCACTTTAATATGGACCGTGTACACATTATAAGAAAAGACACACCCTCGAGCTCATAAAAGTACTGAAACGCCGCAGGCCCAAAACCAACGCGCTTATACTGCGGCGCCTCGGCGTCGGTCGCGGTTTTTGAGTTGAACACGCTGCGCCGCAGGAGATACCAGAACATGGCCTCAAGACAACACTGCCACTTCTTCCTGTCCGTAAGCGTCTTACCGGTCAACGGCGCTCTGGCATAGACGCCCGCCATACTTGTGAGACAGGCCAGTGTGTGGCGGATACGATTCCCTCCTTTGTCCATAGTCGCTTCGGGTTCTGTGAACAAGCGCTGATACCGCCGATGGTCGACCAGTGTGCTCATGTCCCGTATCTTATGCTTGAGCTTGCGAAACAGGGCCAGAATGTCGGCGTCCTCGATGGGATAGTTGTAGGGAAACTCGAGCGCGCCGGGCAGATGCGTCTTCCTGGTTGCTGCAGCAACCGGGTCGTGTGGCTCGTTTCCGTAAGTCTCTCGGCGCAGTTCCCAAAGGTTAGCTCTCAGACCATTGGTCTGCGCTTGGGTGAAGGTGGGCGGCTCGTTGAAAGCCGTCTTGAAGGCCTGGGCCTTCCATTGAGCGATTTCGTTCCGCTGGCGGCGGATTTCTTGCTTCATGAAGTGCAGCTGAGAGGCTGTCATTGTAACTTGATCGGTCGCTGCGTGGGTTCCGACTCGGGGGAGGTCGGAATTGGAGCTGGAGTCGGAACGGTCGCCTCCTTCTCCTGGAGGAGGGTTGCGGTTTTCGCCCTCGTCGGGCGGGCCGATCATATTTGAGTAGTCGGGCAGGTCGGCGTCATTGCCGTCATTGTCATCGCTCCCATTATCTGGGAGGGAGAAGAGATAGCCGTCGTCCTGATCGCCGATGGGGTTGGGGCTGGGCTCGTCGGTGTCTGCGTCGTAGTCGGGATGAGGAGAAAGATCGCCATTTTCATCGAGACGTGGCTCCTCTCTTGGGTTACCTCCGTCTACAGGTACATCGCTGTACTCCTCGTAGTTGGGGAGGGGCGAGAGATCTCCAGTGGTGTCAAGAGGTGGCTTCTCTCCAGTGGTGTGCTCATCGACAGGAACATCGCTGTCCTCCTCCTCGTAGTTGGAGAGGGGTGAGAGATCGGCGGCATCGTCGACACGCGGTTTCTTTGCAGGGGTGCCCCCGTGGACAGGTTCGCCACTGTCGTCTTCATAGTTGGGCAGAGGAGAGAAGCCGCCGTCCGGCTTGGGACGCTTTTTGTTGTCGGTTGTTTCCAGTTCTGGCTGACTATAGTCAAGATCGGGCTCAGTGCCGAAAAGTGAGTTGTCGCTCCCGAGTTCATCCATTGTGGCTGTTGCTGCCATTTCTGCTCCTGCTGTTGCTACGCGAATTGGTGTTGCTGGGATCTCAAGTTACCAATAGGGTTTTGGTCGAATTAGGTGGTCTGAAAATGGTTTGAATCCGCCTCTGGCTCTGGTCTGGACGGAGCGGGCGCCCGAACCGCGTCTTCGGATGAATCTGGTTCGTGATTCAGTGCTTAGCAGTGTTCGTTCGTCGCGCCTGCGTTCAACCTAGGCAGTTGGAGGTAAATCTTTGGCTGGGCCTGGTCGACCAAGTGACGCATACGGAACTACTTCGTTGAATGTTGTGCTGGGAATGTCATTAGCCGAAGTAGTCAGAGGGAGCAAGAATTCGTGATATTTCTTCTTATTTTGCCGCCAAAGCCGGAAGCGCAAACGATGCCCCAAGACTGCCGCGAGGACGGACTCGGAAACGAAGAATTGGCGTTTGTGAAGAACAAAAGGACGGAATGGGATTGAAACGCGGGAATTTTAAGGTAAGATCAATAAAGAGAACCGACCGCTTCCGGAAGAGTGGTTTTCTGGACTTGTCAATCTCTTTGTTAACGTGCTGACTCGCGTTGGAACTGGGCTGGCGGCAGTGAGGATAAACATAACCAAAAATTCTCTCAAATCACAATACAAGGCGGGAATGTGGAAGAGGATGTCTACTTTGACAATAACGAATGCTTTCCTGTATCTGTTGAGGCATTTGCCACGGAGTAAAAGATACTCGATGGCCGCCATGATCTTTCTGTTTAGGCAAGGGTAATCTTATTGTCGCCAAGAACTCTTAATTCACAGTAAACGAAACATTGGCACATGTCTGGTAAGCTGACACCATCTATCCATAGGCCACTATACTTGTACTGCTCAACGGATAAGATAAAGTCATTTTGCAAGGGTGTCAGGGTGGTTACCAAGCCTATTGTGGCATCGCCCGTAACGAAGAAGTCTAGTAAGACAATGCCATAAGCCTTGAACAAAGAAAAGACGCGAGGGATATCTGTCTTTCCTTGCACAATCGAAACCTGCCGTAGCTTCTATCCATTCACCTAGTGGTGGGATGAGGATGCAAGTCGCGGAGCCTCCGGTTATGTTTCAATTCATAAATTGATTGCTGGTTTCCAATGGCGGGATGGGCACGAGGCTGAAACACATCAGGCTTCGCGCCGGCGAGCAGGAAAAACAGTTCCGACTCACACCAGTCACGAATATAGACTTCACACTCAAAATCATGCCCCAGAAAGTGGTTGTCATTGTTTGGAAAAGACCGAGGGCATTACGGGTTCCAAAACCTAGCTGCCAGCAAAACTTGAGATAGACAAGGGACCCGGAAGTTGCATTACCCGTCCCCTATCCAGCCAAAAAGAGAGACCGTATCCACCAATAACCTCGACTAGACAAGAGACGCTCCAACTATCCATCGAAGGAGGAGCCCAGAGTTGCGGCCATTCCACACGTCCACAAACGACTCGTATTCATGGGCTCATGGCGTGCACAACTCCCAAGGGCTCAAAGTGAGCCCTGTCACGGTACTCAAGACAGAGAGAGCCGGTGATTATGCCGTCTTGGCTGGTGTCGGCTCCTTAGACTTAGGTTCGACCTTAGGAGATGGGTCGGGGGTTGGAATGGCGGGTGGATTTCCAGGGCAGGATGGTGGTGAGGCAACGACACCCAGGCCTGCGAAGCGAAGGTTCTTATCGCAAGGATCAACATTGATCATGTAGGTCTGATCCATTGTGACTAATCGAATGCTCGGTCTCTTGAATTTGTGTTGTTGTTGTTGTTGTTGTTGTTGTTGTTGTTGTTGTTGTTGTTGTTGTTGTTGTTGTTGTTGTTGTTGTTGTTGTTGTTGTTGTTGTTGTTGTTGTTGTTGTTGTCGTTGTTGTCGTTGTTGTTGTTGAGTAAGGTCTTGCTGCTGTGGTTGCCAATAACAGCACAGGTCTCCAACTTTCGGCGACGAACTGGCAAATAAGTCAGATGAGTTCTTTTAATTGTGACAATAGAAGAGATGTGAGGTTTATAGGTACCAGTAGACGAGAGATTGAGATCTAGGTTTGAGATTGTGATTCTGGAAGTAGATATGGTTGATGCTGGATAGGAGTTAGTCGAGAGGAAGAGGAGGAAGACGCGGCAATTTATACCCAACGAAACAGAAACATCACCTTTGACCAGTTCGGTTCCCTTTCCCCTCAGCTACAAGACCATTACATGCCAGCAACTCACCTCTCAGGCTTTCCGTCGAGATCCTGTCAATGATTGGCGGTTTGTCAATTTCATTGCCACTTCTCGGCTCAATCTCTTCTGACGAGCACATGTCGAGACGAGAGATACCTAGGTATTAGTTCGTGAGTCACTGACGCCTTGAAAGGCCCTTCTACTAAGGGGGATACCCAATGAACTTGAAACCCAAGTCGGACGGCCACTTCTTCCACGCCGACTTTGGCTACATACTCGACCGCGATCCGAAACCGTTCGCGCCGGCCCTAATCTGTTTGGATTCGTAGGAGCCGTCAAATGGTTACCATCGGACTCCATTGCCAAGTCTGAGCTCATGACACATGCCCAAAACGCAACTCGAAATAGATGGGATCACCCGAGCTCCCTAGAACCTAGACCTTTCGGCGTGACGCGGCGATGCAGTATGTGAACAAACCTGATCCTTGCTGTCGTCACCCAAGCGACCTGACATCTCAGCCTACCGTATTCAGGCACAAGTTGGAGATTGGACTGCGTCAGGTGGCCTAACGAACTGCCGTCGTAGAACGGTAGGAGATCGACATAAGATCGGACATCGTAAGATCCCTCCAAGATCAGATTCGGGGTTCGGACCACAAAGATCGGCTCCCAAATTAGTGGCGCCTGGTTTGTCCAAATCGCCATATAAGGGCCGCTGCCAGCCGTGGCCGTCCGATGTTCCAGACCAAGCAGTTTGCCGGATCTGACAAGCATGTCGCACAAGGTCCATGACACAGCGGAGAATAGATGTCCTAGAAGTGGGGATATCAATCTTGCAGTCTTGCGCCTTGTGTAGAACCGGAGACGGCAGTGTCGATTCAAGCTTTGAGTAATAGGGACATCCGACAATATCGACACAGTGCCGATGATTCCACAGTCCACCCAGGCGGTGGGTGGCATGGCTTCGTGTCTGATATATCGGCCGACATCTTAAACGCTCATAACTATGTCTAGCAGGGTTCAACAGGTCAACGGACATTGTATATGGAGACAGTGAGTAAGTCCTGTCGACGTCTGCCTGCATTTCTACCAATGCCATTACTGATTTGCCACTAGCACTGTTTTCAGGCGGATGGAGATATATATACTTAGGTACTCAGCTGGCAGGAGGCCATGAAGTCCATGACACATGGACATGTATGATTAGTAGCTTTAGGGTGAACTATGAATCCACGATGGTCATAGTTTAACCTTCCCAGAGGTCTGGCGTCAAATCAAACTTTCAAAACTCCTGTCGTCTTTTTTATCTATCTACCTTGTCCAAACAATATATCCAGGTTAATCATGCACGACTTAAATCCTCATCCAGCAGTGCAACAACGCCGGCGTACACCTCCTGCCGGAAATCCTCGTCATCCAAATCGAGCACCGGCATCCGGAACTCGCCGTCAATACACCGCCGCACCGCACTGCCGTAGTTCGAGCTGGTCTGGTACACTTCGCTCAACAGCCGGCGGGCGGTCATGTAGTCCGACAAAAGACTTGACCCAGTAGCCCCCTCCTCCGGCGTCCGCAGCGAGTCGATGGTCTTGTTGTGTATGAGTTCGATAAGCAGGATCCCCAGCGCTAATAGGGTCGGGTTCCTAATAATAGGCAAGGACGGCGAGTTGGTACCGGGAGGACTGCTCTCGGCCATAACGAAAGCGTGCTCGTAGTACGAGAACTGCGATTTTTGGTGTTGGACAAAGAATATATTGCGGCTGATTGGTGTGTCTGGCAGCCAGGGCGTCTTGTAGAACTGCAGGATGCTTCTGGCAATGAAGACGGCCAGTTGGAGGCGGTGGCGGTAGCCTAGCGGAGTCAAGTTGGTGCGGCCCTCAAGAACGTCTTTCAGGGAGACTACCTGCCAATTGTTGGTATTACTATTCGTGTTGATGTGAGGATTGGAACAGGTCAGGCTACTGGGAACGGGGTAGACGGCGTAGCTCCTCGTGGGTTGTTGTTGGGAGCTCTCGGGGTCGAAAACCATCCCGTAGCAGTCCGCTTTCCGTTTTTCTGGCGTCTTTCTCAGTTCTCCGCAGAGGTCGAGGCTGGAACCGAAACTAAACATGGCTACACTTGTCGCTTCGATAGTCATTCGCGTCATCGCGCTGGCCATTACGGTTGTCTGGTCTTGCCCCTGGACGAGTGTAGCAGATGTTGTCGTCGTTGTTGTTGTCGTTGTCGACGACGATGTTGAACGGAAGGAGGCAAAGCTGACGGTCTTGCCTCGTCTCTTGGCAGACTGCGTTGCTGCTATCGCCGACGCAGCAGAATTAGAGATGCTCATCGAGAAAGCTGGAGAGACGGCGCTGGCAACTGATGGAACCTGGGAGACGGCCGCTGCTGCTTTTGCCTGAAGGAGAATTTCTTCCCAGTGGTGTAGATCCTCCGCCAGCACCTGTGACGGGGTCGAGTGTATTGATTCCGACAAAAGAGCTGATTCCGACAAAAGAGCCAGGCGGAATTTGAGGTCTTGGACAATGTCTTGGTCGTCGTCGACTGGTGTGATCTCGGCCGGCCAGGTTGAGAGACGCATCAAGACGCGGTGCTTACACGCGCATACCAGACTCGAGCGGACGGCACGGTACATGCTGGAGGAGAGACCGCGGAGGATAGACAGGAAACGCACGTGGGATCGCGCGCGCCGTTGTGGCTCGAGGTCCAGGTTGATTGTGGTTAGGGACTCAAGGTTCGATACCCCGTCTCTAATGGTGGACAGGAGATCAGTGTAGGTAGACCGGCTGAGCGTAAAGGTTGCGCGCTTCAGCTCCCTGACGACCGAGGAGCCGTCCGACCACTTTGGCTGAAGGAAGAGCAACGTTAGTTCTACCGCTACAGTCCATTCGATTTGGAGTTGCTGATACCTTAGCGCCTCCATCACTCAGTCTTGCCATCGTCGCTTCAATGGCGTCGTTCATGGCCTTGACCGTCTCCTCAAAGACGTCCCAGGACTTCCATAGCCTGGCTCGGATCTTCTGCTGTGTCTCCTTCTCCTGCCAAAGCTTGCCCATCGGGTCCGCGACCATCCTGTCGATCTTTGACGCCGGAACTAAGCCATCGAGTAGCTTCTCACAGACATTCTCAAGCTTTACGCGCTCTGTCTTTGAGGTTGCGGACGACGCTCTGCAGCTCGCGCTCGTATTTCCGCCATCTCTGGATGGTGCGCACCCCTTGGCCGTAGTGCTCCAATCCCGAGACCAGCAGGGGGATGGTGCCAAGCACAACACCGGCGACCTCGAATCCTGTGGCCATGGCCAATGACTAGGTACCCAGGCAGTGAGGGGAGCGAGGAGATGGTGGATTCCACAAGGTTTTCTCCTAGTCGATGTGCGTGATATTCATTTGATCCGGAGCAATGTAGGTAGTGAGCATTCGAGATCCCGAGTCAGGCTGTGCGTCGGGACATGTTACGAACTTGAGATATTGATGTGGTTGTGGAGTGTTGCCTTGAGAGAAACCCCGTTTCGGTTCAGGTCGCATGCAATGTTGTTACACGGAAGATAGCAACCATGCCTCTTTGAGACTATGCACCCTTTTAACTGGATCCATATCCCTCAGCGGCTGGTTTGATCTCGACGCGCATCACGTGCCAAGGAGCTGCCCACTGTAGCCTGCAGGAAGACCCCTCTCTGGTTTGGTGATGGTTGAAACTCCATTATCCATTATATCCATTCGTGTTACCGTGTTACTACTATCAAATGACTGCAGTCTAGTACGGCCTACCTTGAAGCCAGTGCCTCACAATGACGGACGCCACCATCTCCAACCCGGTCAGGAGCTGTCTGCAAGTGCTCGAGCGGCTATTGGCACCCGAGTCCTCCAAAAGTGATGAGTCGAACGAGGCAATCTTCGCAGCCCTTCGAGAGGAAGAGGCGCGCTTCAAGGTATGGGCTGGAAACATCGGTGCGCACAAGACAGGTAGAAGCTCCCTGGAGTACCGTCTTAGAGATGCATCACACATACGGAAGCAGGTCATCGAGTTGCTCGCAGACCTGATAGGCTTAATTGAGGATGCTTCAGCAATTGTCGCGGGCGAGAAGACCCCTTGGGATGAGCTTGAGGACGTCGACGAAGACGGTGTCTTCGACGACACAGCCTCGGCCCGAGGGAGCAACAAAGACAATGCCTTCCCAGAGACAGAACTAGGCCAGATTGCGACCGACGTCACCGACGTGATCAACTGCCTGTTGCGCCTCAGCGTCGCTATCAGGAACCCGGCGCCTCACGACCGATTTGCCGCATCCATCCCAACCGCAGACACGTACCACTACGAGCCGTACGACATTCAGCACGTGAAAGCCAAGTTCGGCCAGGTCGAGGACATGCTTGCGAAGCGACTAGGGAAAGCGATATCCCGACGGCGCCAGTACTTCAAATATCGCCAGAGTCACCATCAAAAGCTCTGCGACGGGCTACAGGTGGAACACGATTTGCCAAAGGATACCGTGAGCACTGTCGCGTCGTCTATACCCGAGGGAACCAAGGAGCCTAGCTTCAACCCGACACTGGCGGCCATGGATGAGGACGCCATCTCGGACTCGGGCGCTTCCCACACGTCATTTGCATCCTCGATTGCCGAGAGCGAGACGCTCAAGGTACCTCCGCTGCCAAGGGAGGCCGAGAAGGGGCCATTCGAGTGCCCGTTCTGTTTCATGATCATCACGGCCTCGAGTACGATATCCTGGAGGTAAGTGTCGCCTTCTTAAGCTTCCTGCAGCTGGTCTAGCAGAATTCCTGACCCCTTTAAGACAGACGCCACGTATTTGGCGACCTTCGCCCGTACATCTGCCTCTGGCCAGAGTGTACCCAGACCGAGCGTGAGTTTTCCAGGCGCCACGAGTGGACCTCCCACGAACTGCAGAACCATTGGAAGAGATACGTCTGCCCGGGTGGCTGTGACAAGACATTTCGCTCTGCCTCGCAATGTAAGGAGCATCTCGGAAAATTCCACCGCAACGCCATCCCGCCAAATCAGTTGGACGCCATGATCAGCCTGAGCGCACGACCGATGGACGTAACGGACGGGATGAGCTGCCCGCTCTGTCAGGAGCCTCTCGCTTCGTTGAAGCAATACCAGCGCCATGTCGGTCGCCACCAGGAACAGCTTGCTCTATTTGCGCTCCCGGCGATTGATTCGGAAGATGTGGAAGAGGATAAGGACGGGCATGACAACACTAGTCGATCAGACCATGGTGACTCTACGTCCGAGGCGGTGGGCGTGTCTGAGGACGAAGGGAAAGATAAAGAGGAATAAGAGAAGGATGATGCTGTCTTTTACACAGAAGGAGATAACCAAGTCGTGGATCCGTTTGTTAGGCGTTGGAATGACGATACCTCGGTCGACGCTGATAGCAACACTCGGAAAATTACAGCACACGAGGAAGTCATCGACAAGATCAGCAAGATCGCGTCACATTTCAACACCAAACTGCTACCACTATGCTTGCAATACACGGCAAATCCCGGGTCGAATCCTGAGAGGAGGGAAAAAGAGCATCGAAAACTGTCAGAGACGGTAGTGTCACAGGTGCTCTTGGAGCTCGATGAACTTGACACTAGACGATATGAGGACGCACGTGCCAAGAGAAAGGCAATTGTACAACAGGTTCAGACTGTCTTGAAGGGTCTTGATGACAAGCTCGAGGCATCAAGACAGGAGGCTGCGGCCCCCAAAGAGCCGTCGACAGGCCTAGAGACCGCTGAGATCGAGGTCCAAGAGTATAAGGCCATGGAAGCGGAAAGTATCGAAAAAGAGAAGAAAGACGCCGAGCTCGAAACCGCCTCACCTTACGGAACGCGCTCGCGGAACCGCACGGGCACCTTGCGTCCAAATTACGCCGAGGACAACATCGACATGGAACTTTTTGATCTGTATCCCGAACGTCAGGGAACAGAAGGTGACTCTTCCGAAAAGGCCACCACCAGACAGGCATCGTCTGCAAATGCAGCCCAAGCCGCCACCCCCCGCTCCGGCAATGGTACCGCTCGAAAACCTCTCCCGTCAATGGATGACCACAAGCAACCTATCTCAACCCCCCAACCCTCCGCTCAAAAAGAGACTCACCAGACCGCGACAGCAGCACCCGCCGCCAATGGCAACGCTACGAATGGCTCAACAGAGTCAAAAAAGCTCGGAATAGAATACCTGGGCATAAAGTCCAGAGAAGAGAACGCCGAGGAAACCGTCGCGATGTACAAGGCCATTGAAGCGGAGCGCATCGAAAAGGAGAAGGAGGAGGCCGAGCTCAGGGAAAAGGAGTACCAGTGCCGCCTACAACAGGATCTAATCCATGCTGGCATTGACGAGAAGGAGATTAAGCTTATTATGGATAAAGAGAAGGTTAGGAAAGCCGAAAGACTCGAGCTAGAAAAAAAAGCGAAGAACGGGCGTCCTACGTACACCCGCATGTCGCTCCGCCATCTCGACGTTGAAACTCTGCTCTTCTACAAAATTGACTTCGAGTATCAGGTAAGACAGCCCTCTGCTACCTATATATGCATATTAGCAGCAACACCCCCCTAACTAATTTTCGTTTAGGATGACGGTTATGTGTTAATTAAACGCTGGGTTCCTGAGTGGGAGCAAAATTTGCTGTGACACCATACGCTCAAGAATCGCATCGCCGAGAAGAAAGCCGTGGAGAAGGCTACCGTCCACAGCGAACCGGAAGGCGCGCCGGAAGCCCACGTTCACCAGAATATCGATGCCACCACGGAGAAAGGAAAGAATAAGGAAAGCCTCAAAACTAGGGACAGGCTGGAGCTTGCAACCAAGAAGGAAGCGGAAGCCAGAGCGGTAGCTGAGATGAAGGCAATCGAAGAAGCTCAATGGCGAGCAGGACTTGAATACGAGGCGCTAGAGAAAGCTCGGCGGGAACTCAAGGCCCTGGGGAATAAGGGGGAAGAGCTTCAACGTGAGGTCGTTGAATCAGAGAGAAGTCTGGAGGTTGACATCACAGCGTCAATAGAAGCCAGAACCACGGACAATGTTGAGCGTGTCCACCAGTCATCGAGCTCGCACAGCGCTTTTAATGACGACAACGGCCAATGGGATCTGGAGCTGGAGAAAGCTAAAGAGGAACTCGAGCGCCTTAAGGCTCAGGACTTTGAGAACCAGGAGGCCTACATCCAGTCGTCCAGGGAAGCCATAACCGCACTAAACGTAGAACTGGGCTCTTGAAAGTCAAGGACCAATTGGAGCTGGAGAAAGCTCGACAGAAACTCAGGATCCTCAAGGATGAAGAGCATGACTGGGAAAGGCGTCTGAAAGATCATCACAGAAGACACAGCCGTTTGCTAAAAAATCTGACGATCGAGTTGACTCTGGAAGTGCGACAAGATGTTATGGAACGCAAAGAGAGCATGGAGGCCGAAATGGTGGCGTTCAGCAGGAAGTGCGAGCAGGTTCAAGAAGACATACGACGACTTGAAGATGAGCTCAGGCGGGCCACTATTGGGGAAGAAAAGGGATAGGAATGACAAGAAGGCGAAGCAATACCCGATACTCGATAGACGTCGCGCTAGATAACCGCAGCAGCTACAGCGAACCCTTGGGGCCACCAGCATCCAGAACAGCAGCAACTATTTCTCTTCCTTCCTCCTTAACAGATATGGTGTATTCTACCTTTACGACACCACAGCACGCCAGCGTTCAAGACTGAGCTAACGCGCCTTGAGGATAATACGGAGGCGGATAAAATGAGACCAGAATTGATAAAGGACAGGCCCAGGGGGAAAAGGTGGAGTAAGTATACACAGATTATCGGCATAGGAGAATGGAGGGCATCGACGAGGATATGGTAGAGAAGAGGAGGAGGTTAGAAGTAATATATTCACAGGATGACTTTGCCAGACGGGCAGCGATCGCCGCGAAGAAGAACGAGGAAGCCAAAGTACGCAAGGACGACACGAAGGACGGGAAAGATGGAAGTGGAGACACCAGGCAGGTCCAGAACAAGTGAACATTCCATGATCGGGCGAGCTGTATGCTCGGGAAGAAAGAGTGTGGCCGCCAGGGCCACCAGAATGGGCCATAGATTCTTGGGCCCAGATTCGGCTCTGAATGTATGATATAGACGTCGGGTGGTGAGGGATGTCGTCTCCTTTTCCTAGACAAAGTGGGTAGGATGAATCAAGCAGACAAGTGAGAAAAAAGCAAAGAAATAAAGTGCATTTATCACACCATGCTCAACGACTAGAAGGCGGCCGAGACAGGTAATTTAACACTTTGGTGGTAAGTATTAGACAGAATCCTGAGGAAGGCGTATACCAAGTAGACTCGATGGTGATGACCATCGTGTAGTATGGCCGTTATGGAAAGAGGAAATTCATCAGATACAATAGTCCTCCTATTGCCTCATTATCAAGTATTCGTTTATTACAGTAATATGCTGCTAGAAATAGAATATCTCGCGAAAGTGAAGCCTACTATCAGACTTTATTCCTTCCCTGGTTCCATAATCTAGCAAACCTTAAGCAAGTACTGCTACCTGAGCCATCCAGGACTTGGACCGACGCTGTTATGTATGCTGTATTGTTCTCCTGAGTGGCCTATGTTCGTTAAGCTTTCCCTTTGCCGCTTTTGTAGAGTAAAATGGTGATATGAAGCCGTTTAGTCCAGATGGATGTGTTATATCCTCGACCTCAACAAGGATGGGGTTTTCTGCCTGTCCGAGTGGAGGCGAGGCTGAGAGGTGGGACGGTCGGTCGAAGGTGGTTCGTTCGACAATGGCAGTCGAGGTGTTTTGAAATTGTTTTCAAGGTCGCGGACGAGTGATATCATTGTTTACTAACAGTCCTAAGCTTTCCGACGTTGTTTACTTCCATATGTCGGTCGTTTCTCTGTTAGCAAACACAGAAAGATACGGGCAGGCAGGCAGGCAGGCTTTCTCAGTTCTCTGCTTCCTGCCTGCTGCCCTAGGTGCTGCCCTCGCTGCAGCGCCCTGCCCTACTACCATTCTGCCGCATACCCGCCGACGCTCCTCCCATTCCTGGACTTCTGAAGACCCCTCTGTCTTCTCAGAGCCCCACTCTCGTGAGCCCGGGCCCCTCCCGTTCAGGTCAGGTATAATTCCCGTCGCCCGACCGTCCTCCTTCCTTCTTCCTCCAATCAAACAATAACATTGCGACCCAGCTGTAAGTATATCCTTCCGCCCTCCCCCCCCCCCCCCCCCCACCCCCTTCTGCAAGGCTTTCGCTTTGATCCAGCATCAACATGATCACCGTTCTACTCAAGCATCTTCTTTCTTTTCTTCTCGTCAGCCAGGCGCCTGCAGTCCTCTTTTGATTTCTCCTCAGACCTCAACCATTCTGAGTTTTGATGTCCCGAGATCCTATTTCCATTTTCACCACCAAATTAGTTTTTGGTTCTCTTCTCCTTCCTCATAACCGCACTCTGCACTTCTGCTACATTGTCTTGCCACCCAGGGCTGTGACATTTTTACTTTGGGTTTTGTTTTCCAACTTTCACTCCGATATTATTCGCATATTTCACGCGCTATTTCTTCTCATACAAGTCTGCCGGGATTCAAAGACGTTCGCGTCATATTTTACAAGGCCCGGTCAAGATAGGAAAACACTGTTGTGCCGAACACAGAACCTGATATTCATTTTACAAAGGGCGCATTCTCAATCTCCACCATAGGCGCCTGAGTAAAATAAATATCAGTGATATGTTGCAGGTACAACGGGGCTTTCCTTTACATACAGGGCCTTGTAAAGTATATGTACTAACGTTTTCAATCCTGGCAGAGGTGTATTTTACTTGGCAGGATCCAGACTCACAGCTTACTAACAATTGGCAGATCACTCGCCACCAACTGTCACCAGTCAGAACCACCGCCAGCCAGAACTTAAACAAGAGCTGGTAAGAGTCTATCAATCCCTAGGTATCTTCGAGCACCCGCACTGGTAGAAACGCACAACTAACATTACATACCAAGAGAAAGCAGCCGCAATGAGCGCCTTCAACACCCCCTTCCTCGGCACCCTGAAGCAGGATTTCGATACCAAGGCCCAGGAGGAAAAGCTCAAGGTCGAGGCCGACCTCGAGACGGCCAACATCAAGATCACAGATCTTCAGGCGGCTCTGAAGGCCACCAAAGCCAATGCCGAGGCCGAAGTCGAGGACGCCAACGATCAGGCCACGGACCTGAAGGAGGCTCTGAAGGAATCCAACGCCAACGCCAAGAAGTACCAGGATGACCGAGACAAAGCGGAGGCCATGCTGCTCAGCTACGAGAACAAGGGCCAGGCTGTCCTGGCACACTACCAGTCCATTATCGACGACCTCAACGTCAAGCTAGCCACCGCCAATCAAGAGCTAGCCAACAAGGACGAGGCGTTTGAGAAGCTGGTCAACAGGAAGAAGGCCGAGTTCGAGGAGGAGCTGGAGTACTACAAGAAGCAGGCCGAGGTGCACCAGTACAAGCTCGACTCGTACCGCGAGGTCAACAACGACAATGCTATCATGTTGGCCAAGCTCTACGACGAGCTGAGCTGGATGGATATATCCCACCAGAAGAAGATTGGATGCCTCAAGAACAAGCTGCGGGACCTTGGTATACACGAAGACGCGCTGCTCAAATTGTTTAAGACGGATTAAGTGGAGGGAATATTTTGCTCCTGAGCAGGGTGTCTAAATGTTGATATGAGCCCAGATAGGGCTGATTAGCTGGGCGTTTTTAGGTGTTTATACCCCTCTTCCTACCCTTGAGAAATTTCATCCGTTCTCCCTCGTTATATGATGATTTGTGACGGTGAATACGTGAATGTCGAGAAGACAGAGGGTTCTGCCTTCAGAACGAGGCGTGATATTGCGAACAGTGATCCCTTTCTGTGTTTCCGGCTTAGCGTAACCCAGTGGGATGGCCAACCACAATATATAGAAGCAGGAGAGCCGCGCAGAATATCAAATGCCTTAGGTATTCAATAATAATTGTGAAGGAGCTCCCCCGTGGGTATATGAGACGTGCCACATACACGAAGGGCAAGTGATAAAACTGCAGGCCGTGCAAGCAGTTCAACACCATACCCACATGACAGGAGAGCCGTCTGGTCTAGCCACCATCTTACGCATACATGAACCATTTTGTTTGGGAATGTCGGATAGATTCTGGAATGGACAACATCTTGTCCTCGTGAGATGTTTCTAGGCGTCTAATTGGTTCAGGGTAGATATGGCCGGCTCGGGGCTGGGAGGTGACCTGCGAATCCCCTGGCATGCTTAGTGTCAATAGAGGCCCATCGACACCCCATGAACAGCCAGCCCGCTGCATGATTACAAAAGAGTCCTATTCACGATTTTGAGCATGCAATTCAAACACGAATAAAGTGACGAGAATAGGTGCAGCCAAAGCCCATTTCATTATGTAAATATGTACTCCTGGGAACAACCCCAGGCCCAAATAAAACCATAACCAGGCAGTTATTTCTTGATCCAACGCCTACGCTTGTACGAAGAAATCCGAGTCCCCCAATTATTCAACATTGAGTTTGCTGGCCGCCAATTCCGCGTAGATGGCCGCGGTGGTGGCGATGCTGCGGGCAAGCTTCTGTTGCAGGGTTTTGATTTTCAGCTTGCTTGCGGCCAAGTTCTTCTTCAGGGCCGCCTCCCTGTCCTTGCTCGCGGCCTACTTCTCCTTCATGGCCTTCGCCCTGTATTTGCTAGCGGCCATACCGGCGGCGAGAAGCCGCTCGGTTGCCCAAAGCTTACGCTTCAGACGGCGGATTTCGATCGACTCGGAGGAGGACTAGGTTGGTGCATACTAACTGATTAGCAGACGCTTTTTGAATAAATGTGAATGGGTGCATGCTTGGGGGCTCGCTTTACTGTAGGGGTGCAGGGTAGCGGGTAGGTAGTGGCCCGAGGGCTGGCTGGCCGCAGCATGGGGACTGAACCTGACTGACTGGGAGAGAGAGTGCATGCCTAAGGCCGGACCTCAAGCCCAGGCCTCGAGGGGGGATGGGAGGGTGCGCAGGTGGTATATGTAGAAGGTCCGCAACCTACCCTTTCAGCCTTCGGGCATTTGGTCAATGTAAGTTGCGCGTCACTCCTAGAAACTAAATGTCCCCACATATACTAACATCTTCACAGTTGAAACGATACAGAGAAGATTAGCATGGCCCCTGCACTAAGGATGACACGCTATACAAAGAGAAGCTAAACAATTTTTTTGCCCTTTTCTTGCACTGCATGCTGGGTTTCTTCCTTCCCTGTACCCAGCGCAGCTTGCTCATTTGATTGTTATGGATGATTGCGAAGCTGCTGTCCTTCCTGAGGCTTTATCCGTCCGGTGCGTTGTGGTCAGGAGGGCGCGGGTTCGAGTGTGTGCACCACCGTATTTTTTTCTTTTGGCGACATTCTTTGGATTTTCACACCCCAACACCCCCTTGTATTGATGAGCTGCTCAAACACAGTCTTGTGAACTTTGAGAATCATTAACATGGACCTTATATTTACTGCAAATCATCTGACGATCATATCTGTCCTCACTTTTTCCATCATCTCGTGATGATTCTCTTTCTGGCTTGAGACGCCATGCCAAGCCACCAACTTACAGCCTCGCGTAAAGGATGAAGTTGGTGGTCTTGTCAGCCCCCACGCTCCACTGTTAGTGAGCAGCAGAATTGTGCCACAAATGCCGAAAGAAAGGTGACAGCTGGGGTAAGACCCTCCCTGTCAACCTATCTCCGACCTCGGGGCAAGCTGATTTATCCGCGCGATCCCTGCCTTGCGGAGAGAATATGGGAGAATTGGAGAAACGCTCCGTCTTGCAGTGGATCAATGTGCTGAAAGCTGGAGTTCTCCCTCAAGGTTTACTGTGGAACTGTGGATGACGCAGGAGCCACGACCCATGGATTTGCTCAGTCAGGTGGATGTAAACAACAGTCTTGTCCCGACTGAGAATGCTTGGAACTTTGACAATCATCGCAGAGTCAATTTTTTTTTTTTCTTTCTTTTAGCGCTTGGCGTTTTTTTGGTGCTTTTATCGTTGTTTTTTTTTCTTGTTGCGACGTCCATCACTGTAGCTGCAATTCACCCCCTGTCCGGCGTCAGACCTCCTCCTGTCTGTCTTACTGGGTGAAATGATTATCTCCGTCTCCGGAGCTGCCAATCGCGTCTTGTCTTCGGCCTCCCTCTACGTGCCGTGTCCGGTGCTTCCTATCTTGGCCTACGTCCATTTTGCTTTGCGGGAGTAGGATTGACCCTTCGTGGAGGGCAACAGAAAGGGAATTCGAGATGAAGGACGGTGGATTGGATGGGTTGGAACCTCTTTCCCTCCCCGTTCCCCCTCTCGCCAAACCACAGCAGCTCGCGAGCGCTATCGCGACAGCACCACCACCGCCGCCGAAAATGGCGACGATACCGGCAGGTGACGGAAAGCAGAAAGAGGCAAGGATATGGAACACCAAGAACCTCTCCATGCGCGTGGCCGCCGACGCAATCAGCGCTGCCTCGGCCGCCGTTCTCGTCGCTCCTATAATATCTATCATTGATCGGTACGTGTACCCGTCCCTACCTACTCTTCCCATTCTCTCCCATAACCCACAACTAACAGTTGCCGTACAGCTCAATAATGGAAAACGCCTCAGGCCGACGCTCCCTCGGCGCTTCCTTGCGCGCCTCCCTCCGTTCCCTCCTCCTGCGCCCGCACCACCTCGTCCTCTCCAAGCCGTTCGCGCTCATCTTCATGCTCTACGGCGGCACCTACCTGACTGCCAACACGCTCGACACGGTCACCTCGACGGTCCAGAACCGGCCCGCGACCCACGTCACGTCTGGCACGGCCAAGTTCGCCTCGTCCTCGGCCGCCAACATCGGGTTATGCATCTACAAGGACCAAGTCTTCGTCCGCATGTTCGGTCCTCCGGGCGTGGTGCCTAGGCCGGTCGCGATGCCGTCGTACCTCTTGTTCGCCGCGCGCGACTGCATGACCATCTTTGCGTCGTTCAATGTGCCCAGCTTGCTGGGTCCGGTCCTGACGAAGCATGTGAGCGACAAGATACAGAAATATGCGTCGGGCCAGACTCTCGCGCAGTTCGCGGCGCCCGCGGCGGTGCAGCTGGCCAGTACGCCAGTCCACTTATTAGGTCTGGACATTTATAATAGACCGCTCACGAGCTGGCGGGACCGGTGGGTGGCCGTCAAGAAGAACTGGGCCGTCAGCACGGCGGCGCGGATATGCAGGATCGTGCCGGCGTTTGGCGTCGGCGGCGTGGTCAACTATAAGATGAGGAGCGGGTTGATGGAGAAGCTGGCGTGAAAGTCGTCAATCTCAATTGAGATTGGCAGATCCGGCTGGCTTTATCTCTCTTCAACGTTACGACAGCTGACAGCTGGGAAGCACCTTCAACACACCCGGGCTTGGTAATCACGAGCCCTTCTCACGATGATGATGTTTGATTCATGTTCTGCTTAAAATCTGGCGTTAAGGTCAATACGCACGCATGACGGGCGATTGCTATTTTCTTTCTTGTTTTGCGTTTCTCTGTTCTGATACCACACGAGATGATCCAGCGTTTCTGGTTGTGTATTATTCATTTTTGTTATTGACATACCGAAAGGTCAGGACTCACCTCCCCTCTTGTGCGCGCGCTATGGCTGTATAACTTCAACATATCAATCATAGACTTATAGATGGATAGACAGAACCGAATAACGGCCGGGTAATGGGTAATTTACGCTGTTAATGGAAAGCAACTGTTCTCGATCTCGTCCTTATGTCTAATGTCTGGACCTCCGGGGCTTGATGGGACAGCCCGAGATATTTTTGTCAACACATGCAAAGGTCAGCACTGTGAAGGACTTGGATACTATCATGATTCATAACATGTATATCTATTCCCAGAGCTATAGGCAAGGTATCATCCATCTACCAAACAAAGAGTCATCCTACGTCTCTACCTAGACTCCAGAACCGCGCAACCAACCGACCAGCAGCAAGGAATCACAAAAACCCAGACTCCTTCAACGCCCTCGTTATCCTCTCGCTTTCCGTCTCCTTCTTATACCTCTTACCCTCACCTGTATCAATAAAATTCTCCCAAAACGTCAGCCCTTCAATGCTCTCCTCACGACAGAGCACACCCTTCTCCTCCGCCATCTCCAGCTCTTCTTCGGCAACTCCAATACTCCATCCAAACCTCTCCGCCGCATCGCGAGCGGTTACCCCCCGCCCAAACATCCGCCAATCCCATGTCACTGCCCTCTCCGTCCCTTCAAGATCAGGCGGAATCTCGTGCAGATCCCTCAGCCAGCCTAGCAGCGCCTTGACGGTATGCTCATCCGTCCTATCGCTGCCCTGAACAACCTTGACGCCGGACTTGAACGTGCGCAGCCGCACCGGCAAGCCCAACTTTTCCCACAAATTGGCCGCCTTCTCAAAGTCGGCCGGACTGACCAGCTCGACGCCGCCGCGGGCGCGGTTGAACACCGCCCAGAGGTCGACGAGCGACATAATCCCGCCAGCCCGTTTGAGCACGCCGCGCGCGTCATCGCTCAAAAACTCGGCCAGGGTGCGGGCCAGCTCGGAGAGGTAGAGCGAGTCACCGCCGCCAGAACTGCTGTTTCCTACAATGTCCTTGGTCGCAATCAGACCGAGCTGGCTGGCCGACTCGGCTAGTAGCGCTGCGTTCTCGTTTCCTCCAGGGCCGGAGCCGGTCTTGACTTGTCGCGCAAAGTTCTCTGCTAGCGCGACGATCTCTTTCGCGGATGCCATCAGCGCCTCGAGGTCCTCGAAGGCGCTGCCGATCACGAGCTCGTTGTTCCTGCGCATCGTCTTGTTGCGGTGCTCGAGGCCTGCAATGCCGGCCCTTCTGTTTGTTCTGTCTCCTCCACCTGCTGGGAGAGAGGGGTCGTTGCCCATGGTTCCTGTGGCGGTGGGAAGCGAGTCGTCGGACCGTGGAGAGGATTTGGGAATGGGCGGCGCGCCGTGGAGCAGCCATTTCCGCTGGGTCATGGATCCTTTGAGACGCTCGTAAAAGATCTTGTCGCCGCCGCCGCGGAAGGAAAGCTTCACGTTCTCCGCTGCTGTGTTGCTGTCTACTCCTTGGGAGGAGATGCTACTCAGCGACGGGTTGAGAAACGGCCCAGGCGAATCTGCCTCTGTCCTCCTACCGGATTGTGATGAAGATGATTGTGTGAGTTGGGAGGGTAGGTCGTGAGATATTAACGGCGCGCCACAGATCTCGCACGACAGAAGGGACGGGTGGTTGAGAAAGGTGCATCGCGGGCACTCGAAGGAGGCATCTGGGTCCGATGATGGCCGTGGCGTGGAGTTATCTGAGACTGCTTGAGGGGGAGGAGTTGTGTTGACTTGAGCTGCCGAGAGCTCGGAGAGTGGTCTTGGTCGGATAGGGAGTGGAGTATAAAGAGCTGGTTGTCCGCTGCCACCGCCCCCTGGCTGCCTACTCGTGGCATTGGATATGGTCGCCTTAAGGACGTGGGCTAGGGTCGGTTTGATGCCGCAGGCGAGGCACGGAGGCAGAGGAGTGTGTGCGGTTGCGGTCGACGGATCGAAGTTGGACGGTACCGGGTTCGAGAAGCTGCAGATGGTGCAGACCCACGTTGCTGTGCTTGCGGATGGCTGCTCGACAGATGGTGCACGGTAGGGACTGTCTGTTCGTTGGGAGGATGTGATAGGAGTGCCGTTTCCGCTCCGCGAGGGGATCGAGCCGAGTCCCGGGGATCGCGACTGCAGGGAGGACCGCTTTGATGCCTTTGGAATCAAGGTAATCTTGGCAGATGACTTGAGGAAGCCGGCCTGTGTTGCGAGTGACTATTAGCATTACGTGGGCGCATATTAGTTGTCGTTGGCCACGTACATAGAACTCGTAGCGCTCGACATCTTTGAGGTCAATGGCAACCGAGTGCCGCCTCGGCTCTGCCTTGTCGACATAGCATATCCGGTGGGAAGTCAGGTATACCTGGCCATTCTGGTGATTTGGGAGCTTGTATTTTCTAGATAGAGTCGGTCTTAGTTACTATATTGCTCCTCGGCCATCTCGTGATACTCACCCCTCATATAACCCCACATTGTCCTGGACGAAGAGCAAGTCTTCATCTGGTAGGTATGAGGGCCGAAGGGCAGTCGTCAAGTCGATGTTCTTTAAAAACATTCGTCATAGTTGGGGGTGCTGTCCCGGCAAGCAGAGGAGTAAAAGCAGTATTGTTTTTGTTTTGTTTCGGTCTCTTCAAGTCGGAGGCACGAGGTATCTGTTCGGGAGGCGGCGTTGACGTAACCTAGCGCAGCAGAGGAGGGAACGCGGGGCTGGGAGGGCTTGGGGGCCAAAAAGTCCAAGTTCAACGGGCCCCAACAGCGCTTATACATGTACGGATATTGCAAACTAGGTATGCACAATATGTCCTTAACCGAGGATCAGAGCAGTCAAATGTATTCCGTACCTTGGGGTTATTCACGGTACCGGGTATCTCCACTTTTCCATGGCTTTCTTCACCTGAACTGGCTCCGCCACCCTTTTCTTTCAACCCATTCACCGCCCACTACCTCCAGGCCCTCATCAACTCGACACACGCCCCCTCGAGGCCATACTTCCATCAACAACGCGAAGACAAGAATCCATCGCGTGCAATCACTTTATTAACCTCACTATAACCTAGCACTCCCCTCTTCTGTCCCCTTTTTGTTCACCACCCCTGCCACCAAATCCCGCAAACAAACTGGTCTCGATCCCTTCCAACCACAATCTGTTGAACGCGTCCACCATGGGACCAACCTGGCAGCCCGTCCCGCCACCTCCGGGTACCTCGAACACCATGGCAGCTCCTTACCCAGGTATGTAGCCGTCCGATCAACAATGCCGCCTGCACTCCTCCACGTTGCGACTAAATTCGTTCACTTTCCTTGACCTCCGCTAACTTTTTCTGCTTCCAGCTCCTGCATATACCCCAGTCCAGGTTCGCCAAACCTTTGGCCAACCGTATCCTACAACCTCACAACCGTCCCCCCCTTATGCGTTCGGCCTCTATCCTCCTCATTCAATCACCCCAACTGCCTCTTACACTAATCCACCACCGGCGACTATGAATCCTGCCCCTGCCCCAGCGCAGGAGATGGAGCCTCCCAAGAAGAAGGTCGATTGGCCCATTTCGGTCCGCCACTATGTCCAGCGCTCGTTCCTCCCTGCGAATATGGATCCCACGGTGACCCGGGAAGAGATGGAGGCCAAGTTGAAAGAGACCATCACTCAAGCTAATATTAAGGACCTTATGTTTTCAGTCGATTGGTCGACTATGTCTCTGCCCCAGGAGATGATCAGAGAAGAGCGCGAGAGGAGTAGAAAGCTCCCACAGGAGATGCGACAGCTGCACATCCCGGACAACATGAGCCCGACCCGTCCTGTGGCCTATTCTCCTCCGTACGCGAATTCCGGCTCCAAGAAGCGAAAGTCATCGGATCTCTCGGAATCTGCACCGTGGCGTGCCGGAAACGGCGGTGGTCGCCTTGAGGACCGCGTCAGCTTCACCTCAGATCGCGGCCAACAACAGCAATCTGCCCAGGAGCCGGCAGCACCAGCTACCACATCGGCCAAGAGTAAGTTCCAGAAACAGTTGGAGAAGCGACAGAAGCGCTTTGACGGCGGCTACAAGTCGACCTACCGCTCGCCGAGCCCGCCTCCAAGCACCGGACCAGTAGTCGGCACCTGCCAGGACCTGGAGAAGCGCTATCTCCGTCTAACCGCCCCCCCCATTCCATCAAAAGTGCGACCAGAGCCAGTTCTGCGCCAGGCTCTCGAGCATGTTAAGCGCAAGTGGAAGTCGGAGCAGAACTATAATTACGCGTGTGATCAGTTCAAGTCGATACGTCAAGACTTGACAGTGCAGCTCATCCGGAACGAGTTTACCGTAGAAGTCTACGAGATTCACGCCCGCATTGCGCTGGAGAAGGGAGACATCGGTGAGTATAATCAGTGCCAGACCCAGCTGAAGGCTCTCTACCAGCGGGGCCTGAAGGGCAGGGAAACCGAGTTCAAGGCATATCGTATTTTGTATTTCATCTACTCGGCCAACCGCACGGCGTTGAACGACGTCCTGGCGGATCTAACCCCAGCAGAAAAGAAGGATGCGGCCATCAAACACGCCCTGGACGTGCGCTCGGCCTTGGCCTTGGGCAACTATCATCGCTTTTTCCGCCTCTACAACGACACCCCTAAGATGGGTGCTTATTTGATGGATATGTTTGTCGTTCGTGAGCGTCTCGCTGCGCTGTGCAACATATGCAAGGCGTAAGTTCATCTCCCATATTCGCCCTCTGCTGAACAAGGCTTGCTGACTGTCCTTCCAGATACCTTCCTAGTGTGCCGTTGCGCTTCGTCACGGAAGAGCTTTATTTTGAGTCGGATTCCGAGGCTGCCCAGTTTATCCTCGACCATGCTGGTAGAGAGGTGCTCGTCGAGAAGGACGACGGCGACGTCATCGTCAAGACCCGCGAAGCTTGTAGACCGTTCGAAGCCGCCCGGGCCGCCGCTTTCGGCCGCATTGACATCAAGGGCCAGATCTGAGCTCTTTGGTCCCGAATTTATTTCCTATCAAAATCTCGTTTCCATCATGGCTCGGCGGCATAGCGGCGGTACCGGCGGCGGCGTTCGGCTTTGTTTATCGTATTGCCTTCTTCGTGTCTCGACACCGGGAGTTTCATGTGGACGGATTGGGGCTTTTTGTCCTTATCTGTTGTATCGTCACTCCCTCTGCGTACAATCGTCACATATCTGGCATCTCGACAACATCAGTTATTCGCAATTTGTTCTCTTTGTTTTTGCTCTCTGTTTTTGGGCGACGTGGTACTGTGCAAGTTCACCTTGCGTGCCAATGTCACACAACTCGCGAAGTCTTGGAGAACTCAGCAGCTCGACAACAAAAAAGTTATGTCCATCGACCACCCCATCTTTGGGCCTACGTCCTCGGCATATCCTACTCGAACTCCTAATAGCCGATGTTCTCACCTTCGATTTTCTTTTACCACTTATTAGACTTCAGCGATTTAAGATTTTCTCCACGGAAACCAAGCTAAACTAGTACCTTCTCGCTAATCGCCACGCATCTCTCTCGCAGTCATTTCTGACTCTGGGGGAGGCGGAATATGGTTGGTCTGGGGAAGAGAAGAAGTATGGAATTGGTTAAGCTGGTGTAGAAAATGGATGAGATGAAGACTCGGCGGTGGTTGCTTTTTCTTTTCTTTGCTTCTCGTAATGCAGGCGTTTAATGATACCAACGGCAGGTATGCATGCATGCATTCATGGGAAATGGGCAGCTGGGGTTGCACATACGACTGGATTTGCGGTGCGGTCGGAGGTTATTTGGTGGCCTTATTGACACGACAGCAGATTTAAAAAGGTGTTTGTCTATTGTTCATATACCTAGTGTTGAACTTGATCCTTTGATGTGCTTTTGTCGTCGATTGTGATTCCCTTGTTTAACTTCGAGACTCTAAACAATCTTGAAGCGGGCGTGATGTTAACAAGACATCCCAGTTTTGTGACGTTGATGCACTCGTATGAGTTCATGTGGTCTTCTAACATCACAGCCCGTGGTGAGCCATGACATCCTACGCTGCCATCATGACGTTGACTATGATGCCTGAAGTTATGCCACATGGGTAGTAAGACCGCCGAATCAAATGAAGCTGGCTAACCCGTCGTCCTGAGCAGAAAGATACAATTGCAGTACCTTGAGCAATCCGGAGAAACATCAATATTAATGGGACGAAGCCGCGAGAAGCAACAAGAGATGGCCAACAAACCCGAAGTTTTGTTTGCAATATAATTTCCATCTCTCTCTCTCTCTCTCTCTCAAGACGACGGCTCTCTTTAAAGAACGGCAACTGTATATCCAATAGCGTACTTGCGATTTGAGGTAGTCAAGTCAATCTATTACAACAACAGTTAAGCCGAAGCATGAGAGAAAGACTGTCCGCTGTAGTCTAGCCGTCTAACCCCACATGACGAGAGAGATGACGATGATGGATATAAACCGGGTCAGTCCAAGGGACTTGCCTGCTTCCTCGATTGGCAGGGTACTCTGTAGCAGACAATCGTCATCCATCCGAACAACATGTAAAAACCAAAGCAAAAAGGAAGTTCGTTGTGTGTGGGCCGTTTCAGACCAAACACCCCATCCCCATGTTCTGGAGTTTCAAAGTTGCTGAGAACGCTTTGGCGGCCGATCGGGACGGCCTGGATCCGAGCACACCACGTACCCAGCCGTAGATCGCAAAGAGGCATTGAACTTGTCGAGAGAAATTTGGAATTACTTTTTTAACTCCCGAGTGGGAGGAAGGGTTGTTTGGGAGGGATGGTCTGTGCGGTTCCACCCCCCCTTTTCCCTTCTGGAAGCTTTTGGGAACAAGTTAGCCTACCCCTGACGATAAATCATTACCGGGCAGAGCAAGAGATTGCGGGGATTAAGCAAGGGTTCTTTCAGATCTTGCTACGTCCCAGTCCTTCATTGATGGCAGCGCTGACCAGAACATCAGCCAGCATTTGGCCTGCCGTTGCACTGAACAAGCTGACGGATAGATAGATTCTGAATAAATTGGTACCCTACTACAATCCACCGTGCCCGTTCATCGCAAGAGATGCTTTTTTGAGGGGGTAAGGAGATGGAAAGGGTGAACGGTGGGGTGTGGAATTGTTTAGTGGTGCTTGACTAAGTGAAAGGTAGTGTAGGTAGGAAGTCGCTCCGGCGCGGATGAACGACCCGAAACACTGGCTGCGTCCAGGATCTTAATGAGCTGCCGCTGCGGGATGTCTTTCAAGGGGGTTGTTCATCATCGCGGGGCTGACTGGACTTGTGCACATGCAACCCGTTGGCCGCCGTGCCTCTCAGATCAGCGACGATAAGTTGGCCTACCCGAGGGAACGTCGATAGGTGATTAAATGTGTGTTCCTTCTGGGGTTGAGCTTTGTGGAAAGTGTCTTTGTCTTTGTCTTGACGCCAATGGACCATGTCCAGCAAATGGGCGGCCAAGACCATGCGCGCGCCAGCAGCGATAAGACAGCGCGTAGCCCTGTCGACGAAGCGGCTCTTTCTCAACTTGATTGGCATCCCGTTCACCATCAAAGCAGTTTTTTTCGTAGGCATCCGACAGACCAAGCCTGGCGCCTCTCAGCATCCGCGCTGGGCTGCGTACCTATGTGCATGATCAAATGGAAAGTGCGGGAAAGTGGCTGCTGCCGTCCGCCGTGACATGCTTACACAGGGATCATCGTCGTTCGAGAAGAATAAGGTACCTGCGTCATGGGCTGGCCAGCGAAGCCGGCCGGCCAGCATAAATGCCGTGGATGCTTAAAATAAGAGTGTGCACTATCGCAGAGATCCGCGCCAGACCCGATCGTCACCCCTGTAATAGAGGATCTGGGATATAACCTGCAAGAACTAGGGGTCTGGATACCCCTCTTGGCACATCGACTAGGCAATAGGAAGACTGGATATGCGATGAACATGCAGGTTCCAACGACATTTTGGGACCGTATGGACTGACGACGACGAAGGTACCCATCCATTCAGACTGAGAGACCTAACAGCCATATGTGATGCCGGACTCGGTCCGGGTGTGAGTCTCGGGAAAATGAGGAGAAGAGAGGGTACGGAGCCCCGCTGAGAATTGCATGTGCATGTCTCGAGGGGAAATCCGTAAAAAAATGCATCCATGCAAGGGACTGATCCCCTCTCAAGTCGGGCCTTCCTATCAACTCTCAGGCCGTCGAACTGACTGTCGTTCCTCGCCCCAAAGCTGTACGGAACAAACAGAACAGGAATGGCTCTGAAAAACAATGCCCATGCCAGTCAGTGCTTGCTGATGAGCCATTGAAAGAATTGGGGACGAGAGGCTATCGATAGCGAGCCCAATCCTACCAGCGGATGGGGCAGCAAAGGCACGAATGCAACAATTCAGGTTCCTGTGTCGATCGGCGTGGTTGGCTGGTTGCCTCCAAGTCTCTGAAACTTTTTCTTTTCAAAAATGCTTTGTTCATCGATTCATCGCTATCATTGGATTTTGTGGCTCGCCCAAGGAGAACAAGCTGAGCTGTGACACCACAGCACTTCTTCTCCAAAGTCTGAGAGAGTGGCAAGGTCGAAACCAGGCTGCCGTGCCGCGAATCTGCCTTTGCTCACCAATTCGCTGGACCCGATCCAAGACTGTTGAAACAAACGCCATCTTCATATATAGAAGCCGATGACCTCAGTTGTCTGCCAAGTAGAAACCGAGAGGCTCTTGATGTGTTACCGGATGGATCTCGTAGATGGCCAGATCTCCAAGAGGAGTCATCATGAAAAAGACCAAAAGCCGGTGGTGCACCAACGAGCTAGAGTTGTGGAGCGAAGTGTCATCCGAAGCCGCCGATGAGCCCCTGACCACGCTGCCGATTTTTAGTGACATGGAAGTTCCTTGCTGGTGGCGGTCTGTCAAAGCATGGAGTCTGTCTAGCTGTCAAAGCTGTCCAACAACATCGGGCTATCGGTGCGGGAGTCAAGACTCAAGTGCGACTGGGCTGTTGGTGCCTTTCAAGTACGTTTGTCAGCTTGCGTTGCGCGTCATGAAAATTCCCATCTGGCTAGAAACACTAGATCAGAGAGCCTCAGAGCCCACGGGAAATGCGGTAATGCGGCCTGTCTTTCGCTGCATGATGTGATGCACCCTCGCATTCTGTTGCTGCATCATCGCAACACCTCGAACGACGTACATAGCGACTGTACATCGCCGAACCAGCCGAGCAGGAACCTCCATGCTCGTGGTGCTACTGTAGCTGCCGATGCCGACGCGAATATTCGCTTACTGTCCAATTCTCACGGATCAGGACTGGGACGTTCCCGTCCGTCGGAGCTGGGCTTTCGTCACAGGTCGTCTGATTTGGAGCGAATGTTAGCAACAACGTAAATAAATATTGGAACATTTCAACCAGTCCATTGAGTATTCCATGAACAGCTGAACACCTGCGTGTCTGCATACCACACAGTACCTACGCCGGTATCGTTGGCCAGAGCCCAGCCCGTGATAGGTAAGGCAGGTAGGGAGGTAGGAAGCCAAGCCGAAAAGAAGACTTCCATTGGCACCCGTTGAATTTATCCCGCCCGCAGAAGTGCCCTAGGTGTCCACCCAGCCCAAGCTTGCAAATCCTTGCCAGGGCCTTGCGGGGCTGTCAATGATGCTCAGAAAGTTGCTGCCAGACCCCTCAGTGCCCTCCAAAGCTAGCGGATCCACCGTTAGTGCTGTGGCTTTCCATTTCCAACATTTTCCATCCACAATCGACCAGTCCCGGGCCACAGACCGCAGTGACCACACCCACCCGTTGACTCGGCCGCTACTCCCCTCCCCCGCCTGCCCGCCTTGCCCGCCCAGGCAGGTATCTAGTATCTGCGCCCGGCTCCCTCTTCCCCCTTTAATAGCACTCGGTGCCCAGATCGCCGTTCTTGCTTGCCTCCCGCTCCCCCGCCACTGCACCTACCGCCCACATTTCGCATCAGTTGAGAAGTCGACCTTGCGACACTTCACTTCCTCACTTCCAGCAAACACGGCGACGACTCCCGCGACAAGGATTAGGTCTGAGTCGGAGCACTGTGGATGAACAAAGAGATCGGGCAGGCTTCAACAACTTTAAAACGAGGTTAAACAAAGGACGAGGGGTGAAAAGAGGAGAAATTGGGGCCAGCCTAACAGCCTCCAAGGCATCCGTCAGACGAGGACCGGACCACAGAGAATCACCACTACCCAAACTTGATCGCGTGCGCAACGGTCGACCATCAGCCGTTGCAACTTAAAAAGGCGCTGCTGGTACGAGCAGCCACGAGTTTGACACAGTTTCTCAACGCCCTCGGCCCGTCAAACTAATAAAGCGCCTTCTGGATCGTCGCCGCCGTTCTCAGTCCAGCTGGAAGTCTATCGATACGGCGTCTCCCACGCGTTCCGTCGCACTGATCCAGAGCCAACCCGAAGCCGACGCCGTCCACCATTGAATCGGCGTAACCCCAGCCTAGCCTTTTGCGCGCGCGAGGACGATTCTGCATCGCCGTCCTTCCTGAAAGATCTCGCGCTTGCAATATCGAAGCTTGTATCCGTCTGAGCGGACGCCCACTGGTCACGATGAAGGTACGTCATTCCCGTGGACCTACCAACTGCCACCTGCCACCCGCTCCTCCTCACCTTCTCGTACGGTCTGCACCTATTCCCATCGTGCCTTCATAGTTTGCGTACTTGGTGCTCCCGTCGTTGTCCCGTCTATGGGTGCAGACAAGTGTTGGCAATTTTTCGTCCCATGTTCTGGCTGCTTGTTTCCTTTCTGGACCTCTTCTCTCCACTCAAGTTGCAGCTCCAAGCATCGCATCACCACCGCTGCCCAGCTCAGATCAAAATACCGCGTACTGGCCTCTAAACTCTTCCTGGTTGCTAACCATGATGCGCGCACTCAAGGCTTTACGAAGGTCAATCAAGGGTGAGAAGGAGAATAAACCGCATATCAACATCGCCCCAAAATCCGCGGTTGCAATTGTCCCCCCCAAAAAAGTACGTGTTTTCGAACCATTTCCTCCTTTATAAGCCATCTCTCCCAACTCTGCCTGGTGAGGCTTTAGCCCGGCTCGTGGCCAGTCCGTGTCTGCCTCGTCGCAGCCACCATGACCATCACTATACTGGCGCCATGCTAACGGTCGTTACCCCGATAGGTCATTAGAGCACTGTACGACTACGAAGCCCAAACAGCGCAGGAATTGAGCTTTTCGCGTGGCGATTTCTTTCATGTTATCGGCCGCGAAACCGACCAAGACTGGTACGAGGCCTGCAACCCCGCCCTACCCGACGCCCGTGGTCTTGTCCCAGTCGCATTCTTCCAGTCGCTAGGCCGCACGGAACGCGACAGCGGTCAGTCCAACCAGTCCCAGCCAGAAGCCCCCCGGTCCATTTCCGTGGCGACAAAAAGTCCCGACCACGACTCCGGCTACGGCGACGGTTCCACCATGGCTGCAAGTCAACGCAGCTCCAAGACGGGTAGCAAGTCTGGCGCTATGGTCTATGGCGTCGTTATGTACGATTTCCAGGCCGAGCGCGCGGATGAGCTAGAGGCCAAGGCGGGTGAGGCTATTATCGTCATCGCCCAGTCCAACCCCGAGTGGTTTGTAGCCAAGCCCATTGGGAGGCTTGGCGGACCCGGCCTGATTCCGGTGTCCTTTGTTGAAATTCGAGATATGGCAAGCAATACGCCGGTCGCAAACCCCCAGGATGCTGTTCGGAGGGCTGGCATTCCTCGGGTCGAGGAATGGAAAAAGATGGCGGCGGATTACAAGAATTCTAGCATCACTCTTGGCAAATTCGAGGTTGGTGGTGCGCCGCAGCAGCAATCACTCGAGCAGGGCATGGAGCGGATGAGCATACAGCAAGGGAATGCCCGGATGAGTCAGTCAAATGGCGCTACAATGGTAAGCTTTCATCATGCTCCACGTCCGTGACAGCCAGAGATGTCTGACGTTTTGCAATTATAGCAGCAGCCACAACAGCAACCACAGCAGCAACAGCAGTTTGCGAGCCAGCGCAACACTATCCAGCAAAACCCATATGAAGCCAAGTCGAGCCCACAACAGCTATTTGCACCAATATCAGCCCGGATACCGAGGTACTGCTTTGCCGAGGAGAAGTACTGGTTCGTCATCGAGGCCGTTCTGGAAGACGGTCGAGCATGGGAGCTTTCAAGATATTATGAGGATTTCTACGACTTCCAGATTGCTCTCTTGACCGAGTTTCCAGTCGAGGCTGGAAATGTGGAAGGCAAGAAGCGTACGCTTCCCTACATGCCCGGCCCAGTTAACTACGTGACCGATGCTATCACAGAAGGTCGCCTGCACAATTTGGACGCCTATGTCAAGAACCTGCTCGCACAACCTGACAAGATCTCAAAGTGCAATCTGGTCAAGCAGTTTTTCGCCCCCAGAGAGGGCGACTACGAGATTGACCCGAATGGTGTTGGTGAGGAGTACCGCCTCTCCGGTGGTTCCCAGCCGTCTTCGACAGACTCGCCGGCCGATGGAGCATCGCGCCAATCGTCGAGGCAGAACCTGAATGGTGCCGGCAACGGCTACTCAGGCGGACTTTCTGCGCCGACCCGGGCTGGAGGACAACCACCCATGACCCGCCAAGCTTCATCACTCTCACAGCCTTCGCAAACCTCCTTGTCCCCAGCTATACAGCAAGCCGGAGCGCAGATGAAGGTGAAGCTGAGCTTCAACGGCGACATCATCGCCATCAAGGTTCCGTCAGACATCTCGTTCGAGGGGCTTGAGGACAGAATTTTGGAGAGGCTCAAGATCCCACAAGGTGGAGTCCAGCTGTTTTTCAAGGACGAGCCGACGGGCGAGAAGATGTCCTTGAGGGACAATAACGATCTCGACTCGGCACTGCAACGGAACGAGAAGCTATTGATTTACGTCGAGTAAATTCACACTGTCTTTAGTAGCGGTTCACGACATCTACATTTTTGGAGGCTCTTTTTAGCCCAGTTTCTTTATACCACGCCGCCTCTGATGAGCCCATGCCTCCCATTTGTTTTGCACATTCAAGACGTTTCGTGCGGGTCGATTTCCGGTGGCGCTTCAGAAAAGGTTGGCTTCTTTTGCAGCATTATCTCAAAACACACGCACGAAATCAGATACCCTTTGTCTACCCAGCTATTGCGCGGGCTGCTGGATTAGCGAAACGAGTTTTAAAGAAATACCCTGTTGCGAAGATGTTTTGATGTACTGTCCATTTTTAGCTCGTTGCGGGCGGGCGCGTGTCATTTGTCGATCATCGTACGGCATGCTGGCAGTGGACCTCCTCCTTTCGTTGGGTTTAATTACATACCTGTAAATGCGATTCAAAGGTCCATCTGCTGCTCATCTCATGTTTATCGGACTATGGTCGTCGCCAGTGTTGGGTTGGTGTCGGCTACCTACTTTCTTTTTGTGGGAAGAGAGAGGTGGACTTGTGGGCACTGGCAAAACAGAACCGAATTCGGAAAGACAGGAACAGGTATCTACCTGTCGAGACGACCAGCAGCGACGAACCACAGCGACCATCACTTGGCTCGGCCTACATCACATCACGGCCACTGGCCTTCGCCTTCTTTTCTTCAAGGGGAGCCAAAGAGGAAGCGAGTTCTTTTTGAGCCAGATAACGACCCAGGGACCGAGTGAGTGGGCATTACAGCTGGCTCATGGCTACCGGTCATGTCTTTCGAGATGTCGAATAGTCTTGCTTTTTTCTTTTCTTTTCTTCAGCTTCTTTTCTTCCTTTGAGAAACCTCTCTTCTCTTTTAGTTCTTAACTTTTGTTGATCCTTTGGTTTGGATGGCCGAGTTTTATTGACGAACAAACGGGGGTGGGAATGCTTACTGATGGTCTGGGGAGCAATGGGGAACGAGCACATGAAAGAACGAACGGACTGACTGACTGACACCCTTGGTGGAATAATGTTAGGAGTACGTATGCACTGGTACTTACTGGGCTGGACGGAGGATGGAATGATGAGGAGGTAGATGATCATGATGATGACGATTTGATGGCGTGCGTCAGTCACGGTGCAGAAGAAGACGACAGCTCACGCCAGCCCCATGTCGAGACAGAGGTCGAGAGAGAGGTCAAGAGACAGGTTGAGAGACAGGGTATGACATACATGATAAATGAGCGGGTTATGAATACAGTCACTTGTTCCGTTCAGTATTCAGTTTGGTTGGTGGTGTGAGGTGTGAATGTGATGATGATTCCAATCCCGACGAGTTCTTTGTTTCTCCCAACACGACCATGGGGTGGTATATACGGTGGAGGGCTGTTCTACCTTGGGCCTGGATGTCTTTCAGTCTACGGGAAGGAGCAGCGGGAGGTTTACACTGGTACCGAATTACTATTTTCTCCCTTGCTTTTTAGATGGACGGGTAGGAGGGAGGTATGGATGGATATGGTTAATCGTCAGCCATATAATAGATTCTCGTGGCTTTCAGGATGCTTGCTTGCATGGTCGCTCTCTTGATATGGGGAATGTCACGAGTCCACTTGTGAACACCGATACCTTCCTTAGCCTGAAGACAACGCAGTGACGTGACCATCCTGCTCCAAGGCACGGATACCCACCAGCTGGCGCTCCACTCCTCCAGGCAGCCTGAGGCAGGGTAAAGCACGGGCCAGGAAGGCGGTGGACCCAAAAGAAATTTGGCACATCGTGCATAGACCACTCCCATCGCCTATTTAAGAACGTCTTTCACTCCCAAATTCCTCTCCTTCTTCTTTTCTTTTCTTCATACTTACCTAGGCGGGCTGCAGGGAGCTCAAGATTCCTCTGCAGCACAGCGGTTAGCCTGCATTGCACATCGTGGAGCTAGCTGTTTTTGATTGTCCTTCGGGGCCGTCGGCGCCTTAATTTTTGATGTCCTCCCTCTTTTTTCTTTTTCACTATGATCGCTGCCTTTTGGTAGTGTTATGGGGAAGAAGTTTTGCGACACCGCATCGATTGTTTGGAGCATTCGTGTCTACTGAATTGTGGACTGCCGAACCATTTTTTCACTGATCGTCGCCCTTGGTGTTATGGATAGGAAGTTTTGCGACGCGGTTTCTTGTTCGCTGTTCAGTCTCTACGGTTGCGATGGACTAGATTGTGTGGACTGAGCCAGGGAGGTGCCAACTTTTGAGAGACGTGGTTGCCACAATTGAGGTACTACATCCATCCACCTTGCCCGAGATGTAGATTTCATTTCACATCATGATGTGACTCGAAAGGACGATGCAGAGATCTAAGCTGGCCAGGTACCTAGGTATCTATCCAGCGGTCATGTCACCTTAGCTATCTTGGAGCGGGTTGGCCAACCTACCTTGGAGTGCGCTTCGTCGACGAGAACAGGAAGGGCAGCTTGACGCGATCCCAAGCCAGGTCGACGACCTGTTGCGGCCCAAATAGGAAAGTTCAATCCCTCTTCGAGCGTGATGCGCGGCTCGGGAATCGGTGAGCCGTCGGACTCCGCTGTTAGTCAACCTTAAAAAATCTCCAGCTTAAACTTCACGGGGGGGGGGGGGGCTTCTTCGCTAACAGTACTCCGTCGTGGCTCAGGTTGTTCCTGTTTTCCGGGGAAGCGCTATTGCGAGATCGAAATTTCGAATTGTGGCAGAGACGCTCCTGCCTCCCAGGCCACGTATTTTGCCTAGCTGCTGTGGCCTTGTCCAGTCATAACAGTTCCTTCCCCGTCAGACTCTCTTGGAAAGTTTCATGGGGAACCTCGTTTGCTGACCATTCGGCATTGACTGTTGCGATCCGTCCCTCGACTTCGACCTTCAATGCTGTGAATAGTTTCGCTCGGTATCTACCCGGGAGCTTACCTAGCATGGGAAGGATGTTTTAAACCATGGAGTTGAGCGACCATGGGATTGTGTGCATGGCAACCGAAGGCAAAAGCCATCATTGAACCATGTCCCTAACCTCCACATGTTTCCGTTCTCGTCACCACTCGGTAGCAAGACATGAATACCATATCCGTGTCGGCTGAATATAAGACGGGCAGAGTGGAAGAATGCATCATGTAGTTTTGCACAGTATCAATCTGCGGCATGATGGCCAGCTGACACGTACAAAATAAAGTGAAGGAATAACGCGATACGATAGAACAAAAGCAAGAGCCCCGGGGTATTCCATTATTTCGGGCACTGACTGATTGAGGTTGGACCTATGATGACAAAAAGGGAATGATCCAGAAGACGGAATACAGCGTGAAGAGAATGGAACAGAAAACCCCCATGGTGATACTTCCCCTAAGCCAGCCAGCGACCTATATAGACCGAATACTGCTTATGCCATGCTTTGTTGTAATTAACAGGATGGATGCTCCCTCCTTTGCGGTGGTGGGAGATCAACTCCTTTTCTCAGCATTAACACATCCATCCATCCATTCATCTGCCATACAAATAATATAGATACCTCTCCGGCTTTTTTGGTTTGTCAAGCTACAACCTAACAGAAATCATGTCATCACACAACCACATGCGTCGACATATGCTCCACAGCCTCCTTAATAGTGCGCAGCATCCGCTGGTTAACACAAAACGGACAGCGAACATGCCGATCGTTCATAGACGCCGGTCCACTACTATTGATAGGCGTGAGCACGATATCTGCCTCTCCAGTGCCGCCGTTATTGTTTGTTGGCGTGGGCGCAATAAACCGCCCTGCGCTACCCGGCGGTCCCGGCCCAACACTCGTCCTGGACGGCGTGGACAAAGCGTTCACCGCCGCGGCGGCATGTTGCGCGTATGCTTGGCCCGCCAACGCCCCAAGAGGCGGTAGCCCGCGGTCGGCGCGGTCGCGCTCCTCCCTGACTGCAGCTGCTTCGGCCTCGGCTTCTGCTTCCTCCGCTTGTAGTGCCGTCAGGGCGTTCTGGAGGATCACGTCGGCGTCGTCTTCGTGGTAGAGCGCGCTGTCGGAGCCGCCGCCGTTAATGCCGGCACCGTTTAGATGTTGCTGCTGCTGCTGCTGCTGCTGCTGCTGCTGCTGCTGTGGTAAGGATTGTTGCAGTTGGTGCTGCGGGTTCTCGGAGCGGCGGCAGATTTCGTCGCGGACGCGGGCGCAGGTAGATAGGGTTGGTTCGACGCCCACGACGCGCTGGACGTTGTCCCTGATCGCGGCGGGCGATGTGTCGGGGGTGATGTTCATGAACCGCGGGAGGGCGTCGACGAGGTAGGGGATGTCGTTAGCCGGGTCCGGCGCGGTGCCGTGGCGGCGCTGGCGACGGATCAGCAGCCCGTACCGCTTCTTGAAACGGTGGATCCATCCCGGCGAGAACTCGGGCGCCGACTCGTCCTTGTACCGCGGCAGGGCGGTGAAGATGGCTTTGGCCTTCTCGGCGAGCTCTTCGTTGGACGGGTGGCGGCCGTTAGCCACAGACTGCTGGTGCCAGAGGAGGACGAGCTTCTCGACGTCGGGCCAGTTGCCGAAGCGGAGGCGCGAGCCGGACAGCTGGGGGTCGCCGTCGAGGCGGGCGTACTTGGGAGAGAGGGAGTGCGAGACGGTCGACTGCGAGATGGTCTGCTGGTACTGCGAGAAGAACCACTCGATGCAGGCTTTGTGAGAAGGGCGGACGGTCTGCGAGTTGGCCCATCGCCGCAGGGCCCGGCGCTGGTCGAGGGTCAGCGAGTGGCGCTCCTTTACCCCGGGCGTGCCACCCGATGTCGAGCCGGTGGTGTCATGATCAATGGGTTGGTTTTGTTGTTGGACGACGGCGATGCCAGCGTTGCCTATCTCGGCTGCTGACATGTCGGGTAGGTGTGGATGTTTGTTTGTTTGCAATAGCTGGGTTATCTGCGTATTGGGGGGTTTAGTGAAGTGAGGCTTTAGAGAGATAAATGACCGATATGCAACTCTATCACGGAAGGTTTTTGGAGATGGTCATCGTTGTACTGAAGCTTCCCTGGCATCCGGAGGTGCGTGGAGCGAAAGAAAATGTGGGAAAGGGGGGAGGGGCGGGTCGGTTGGGCGAGATGACAGGTGGCTGGGATGGCTGTGTGGGCGATGATTGGCTTGGGATTGTTCTGTTGGAAGGCCGCACCGGCATTTGCATGACCCTTTCCCAGCTCTGGTGGATGGTTAGCGCGTGTTGCAGCAACTGAGATCTTGGCGTTTGGGTCCAAACCGAACCAGATTCACCAAAGCGAGCCCTATGCACGAGTTTGACAATTGTCTTGAGTTTATTAGTCTCGGACTATCCGGTATGGAACAATCTAGTCCGGTATGGATGGATTTCATGTGAACCTGGATGACATCAAACAAGGACTTCGATAGGGTTTCAAATGTGCCCCTTATTCGGAAAGGATTATATATTCCGTACCTGAAAGCCCAAGCATAAGATTGACCACAAAGGTGAAGTTGTGGTACATGAAACATTTCGTATAGAACAGTAAACATATGAAATTTTATCCAGCAAGGGAATTGAAAGTCAGCGTTCAAGATGTAACTGGAGGCTTCAAGTTGATTGCCGCCGGCGCGCCTTGAAAAGGGGTTAGGGTTGAGTGCGGGGAAGTTGGCCCGTCGTCCTCGACCAAATCGGCTTCCGCATCAACAACGGGAAGATGTCTGTCATTTGCCAGCGAACAAAAAAATTCGTCAACAAATCCATTCGCCACAAGTAGCGGTAGCATTACCTCCTTCATCATGGCGACAATTACCAACTCCGATATCTCGGAGCGGATATGCAAGATTCAGGTATTCCTCCGACGTCCTGACCTCCCACCATGATACGTCGGAGAGCTAACCCAGAGTTCGCTGATTAGCAAGGTGATTTGCGTCAACTTGCGGCCCAGAAACAGCCAAAGTAAGCAACCAATGACCCCCAGCGTTTTCAAACATCCAGACTCTTTGCTTAATTTGGCATTTGCCCTCTCGCCCAGACTCTTGAAAACTCCAGGACACCAGGACGGCGGTGACGACATCTCCATCAGGCAGTACCACTCGGATTTAGGCCATGTCTTCCCCAGCAGCCGCCAAATCACCTTCTCGCTGCTCCTGTCATCATGGGAGTCGTCCAGGAACCCCTTCTTCCACGCGGCGTGCGTCTATCTGCCCGCCCACGAGGAGCTGTACATAACCTCCAGCCCCCTCACGCCGGCCAGTTCCTCCCAGAACCCCGTCATCCTGATCTCCAAAGTCCAGCTCACCCGCAATGTCGAAACCGGCACCATAAAGAGCGTCGCCTGGCAGAAGCTGCGCCCGCCGCCCAACATGCCCATGCCGGCCGGCGGCACCCGCTACGGTGAAGACAGCATCCTATTTTGCTCGCAGGGCTCCGCCGCCCCTGGCACGGGCGGGCTGTACTGCATGCCCCGCGGCCGACGGCCGGAACCGGTGGTTACCAACTTCTTTGGGCGCGATTTCAATTCGGTTCACGATGTCGTCGTGTCGCAGGATGGGGCGGTATGGTTCACTGATCCGTGCGATGGTTTCGAGCGGGACCTGCGTCCCCGGCCACAGCTGCCGTGCCACGTGTATCGCTATGTGCCCGAGACGGGGGACTTGCGCGTTATGGCGGATGGGCTGGCGCGGCCGCACGCTATTGCGACGAGTCGGGACGAAGAGACGGTTTATGTGACGGATACGGATGCCGTGCGAGCTGACGGAGAGCAGGATCTGATAAGGCCGGCGACAATATATGCTTTTGATGTTATCAAGCGAGCTGGGTCGCCGTTTCTGGCGAATAAGCGCGTCTTTGCGTATTCCCTGGCCGGTGTCCCCAGGGCGATTATCTGTGGGAGCACCACTGATAACGTTTATGCTGCTTGCGGAGGCGGAGTTGAAATTTGGAACAAAGGGGGCATGTTGTTGGGAGTTATCGAGGTCCCGGGTAAGTCCATCCTCTGGTTAGTTCCTTGCCTGTGCCTGAAACTGATTACAGATACAGGTGGTGTGACGAGTCTGTCGTTTGGGAAAGCCGGCGAACTGTTTCTTGGCTCCGATCAGAGGCTTTGGTGCATTAGGCAACCAGGAATCGAGGAGTCGGATGGGCCGGGTGGCTTCTAGACTAGATTGGTTCATGAAGGCTTCTTGGCTGTTCTTCATCACTGCATCGTGTGGCAGTTTTGGCGTCGGGCGTATATCACGGTCTTATAATGCAGACTCACTGTTTCACAGTCTCGACGATATGGATATATGCGCATTCACGGAGTGTTTCAATTTCAAGCCCAGGGATTCAAAACTTGCCTACTAACTGGCCACTGGCATCTGTTATATTTATTAGGTCGGTTTGTAGATATTCTGTTTGTGACTTCATCCGCTCCAGCTCTTGGTTGACTGCTAGTCTGCTTGTAGTCATGGATATATGCCGAGGAGGGCTTATTAACGCAATATGACAAGTCGTGGAAACTCGAAAAGAGCCTCGCAACCATGACGACTGATTCTAGCTGGCACATCAGTATCAATCAATAAGTGTACGAGGATTCATGACCGCATGGGCCCTTCTCATCTCGAGGTCCCAAAAAGGTTGCGTCTCTTCATCTAGCCTCCTTGTCTCGACCACGTATCTTAGCCTCGCCGCTAACTGGACCAGTGCTGGGCTTCAAAGGGCTTCTTAGTCCGGTGTTCATGGGAGAACCTCTGTCAGTCGATATGGATGTCTGGAGATGTCAGTGACGTGGGTAATGCTAATAAGGCGGCTCCATGTTGAGCAAATGGTAATTTGGGTCTCATGGGAAGGCAAGTCGGTAGTAAACGAGAACATGTAAAATGCCTCCACGAGAGGTCGAGAATAAAATAGATCTGTTCGTTGAATATATTTTTAGTGGTATTCGTATAGTTTCTTCCAGACCATACATTACGTGGTAAAACAATGCAAGCAGGTCAAGTTAAAATACCTTATAATCGGAACCCGCCGAGCCGCGGGAACCAGGTGCAATTAAAGACCAGGACCTGCGTCACCACTACCAACAGTTCCCAACTGCCCGGCCTACTTGTTATATCGGGGAAGATAGACCGAGGTGTGGACGAGAGACCACACGACAAGCTGCCGAATCGGGACTAGACCGGCTGTACTGTGCGTCTTTATCAACTTCCCGGATTTTGCTTTTGAATTGGCCTATCAAAATCCTGCCACAACACCAACCACGTTGCGTCCTTGGTCGGTTCGGGAAGGACAAAATAGCGCGAACGCAGCAGCCAGGCACGACCGGAGAGTTGAATGCAAACAGACAGAGGCGAGATGCCGATCAATTGCTGCAATGATAATTGACCCAAGGCCGGCTTACTCCCGCCGTTGCACTACGCAACCAGGGTGACATCCGGGATGGGAAAGAAGCTCCCCCACTTCCTGTATTTCTGGAGGATGCTATATAATCCGATGACGACGCCATAGGTTCACGACTTCAGGTCTCTCACGCGCCCGGTGTTGCTTCATTTTGGTAACCCGCCAACCCACCCTTGAAGCCAAAACCCCGGCAACGAGATCCTTCAAAGGTCGTTTAACTCGTCGTTCTAATTGCCATCATGCGATTTCCCTCTTCTTTCGCAGGGACTGCATTGGTCCTTACCGGCTTTTCCAATGGCCTCAACATTCTAATGAACAACGACGACGGCTTCGGGTCGGGAAACCTGCGCGAGCTCTACAAGCTGCTCAAGGGTGCCGGGCATAATGGTATTTATTCTCCTCAATCGCATACCGTTTTTCAAACCCCGAAAAGAATGTTAATCAAACGACTGAACAGTTTGGATTGTCGCCCCTGCGCTCCAGCAGAGCGGCCAGGGAGGGAGGTCAGACTTCACCACCGAGGCGAACCTGACGGGCCCGTCCCAGTACAACATCATCCCGGCCGGCGAGCCGTCCGTCGGACCCGACCCCATGGACAGCCACATCTGGTACTACAACGGCACGCCGGCTGCGTGCACCTTTATGGCACTGGACTACGTCCTGCCCAAGTTTGCCGATTTCAAGGTGCCCGATCTGGTGGTCACTGGGCCCAACTACGGCACCAACCTGGGTCCGTTTGTTTGGACCTTGTCAGGGACAGCTGGTGCAGCGTATGTCTACACATCACCTACCTAAGGTACCTTATAGAACCAGAACTAACACAGAAGGCAGCTACGCCGCAACCGGCCGTTCCATTCCTGCCATCGCGCTCTCGGCCAGCAACAAGGCGGTCCCCTACTATGACGTCAACAGCACTTCTCATGCAGCCTACCGCGTCGCGGCGGTTTCGTTAAAAGCCGTCCAGGGAATTATCGATAGTGTGCCGGAGGGCAGCGCGATCCTGCCGCTCGGGTATGGAGTGAACGTCAACATCCCGCCGCTGGACGCGGACTATTCGTCCGTCCCGATCGTGCAGACGCGGATGACGGGTAACGCCGAGACTGACGAGGCTGTGCCGAATCCTGACATCCCCGGCACGTTTACTTGGGGAAATATCCGCCCGCTTGCCGCGGGGGTGAATACGTGTATTAATGGGGATTGTAGTCTCCCGGGCGAGACGTACGTGGTCGGCACGGGCAGGGTGTCATTGAGTTTGTACACGGTCGACTATACGGCGCCTACAAGGCCGGATACGACGGAGATTATGACGCGGCTGAGCGGGCTGACGGGGTGGAAGGAGGATAGCAGTTAACGGCAGGGCTTGTGTGGGTGGGAAGGGGCATTGATTTTTAATGGGATGTGAATATGGATAAAGCCTAATGGGGATAATAGGGGTTAAAAGTTAGGGATGATATAATGAAAGGGACCGGCTGAGCTGAATTCAACGGGGAATGATAATGAAAACAATAACATCCATCTCAAAGCAAACTACATAGACTACCTTAATCGGTCGAGAAAGCACTGGCAAGCTCTTTCACAGAGATAGGGGTAGTGCCAAGGCAGAATAAAACATGGTAAACTAATATGAGTCATTAAGGCACCTGCCTCAAGTCAAGCAAGTCAATGTTTACTGAACCAGTTCATGTCACTTAAAAAGCAGATGAGAGCAGGCAACACGGCTACCAAAGCCTATTCCTTTTCATTTATGTATATATGTTCAAAACGACTCCGAGCGGACCAAATTACAAAAACACTTCACTAGAAACATGATTCTTCCTTATCTGACCTCCACCGCAGCTTCAACTTGAAAGCCGGCAGCAGCCTAGTCCTAATTATCCCACCTTACTCGAGTCACTCGATGCCCGCGGCATTGGATATAATCTGCACAAGTCTCCTAGCGTCATCTTCTTGCCCATGACCTGGCGGATGTCCGCCGCCGTCAACTCATACACATGCTTCAACCCCGTTGACAACGGATGCGTCGTAGCGGTGGCCCGCTTCTTCTTCGGGGGCTTGGCCATCAGCTTCAACTTCAATGTTCCTGGTGGCTCGTGTCTTCTTCTTTGTCGTGGCCGCCATCTTGCGCTTCAGGCGGCAGATCTCGAGCTCCTTCTTGATCAGCCGGCGGTAATTGGACGAACGATTTGTCTCACGGGTTGTGCTCGACGGACCAACTCTCGCCGGACCGTATGGAACGTATACTAGCCGGGAGAAGTACGGGTGGCGTGTCAAGAATAATGAATATGTCTCTTGGTACCTTGTTACATGTCTTGCCTTACCGTAAGTCAATCTAATAACACTTGAAAAAAATACACCTAGGGACCAATAACTTGGCAGATGGGATCCTGCATATTACGAATTTCAAAAATCATCAAGACCTCTCAGAGGGATGACTATAAAACTACTTATATAGCGTGGTATATATGTTTTCAAAACAACGCTCTTACGTTATGAGAGTGGTTAATACAAGTGGACGTAGCAGAGATTGTGCCTTCCGTATTTTATGAAGACGCTTGCCAGGGCACACATAGACATCCTCTCCATCAGAGTCAAGTCGCTACCTATAGATTTTCAACCATCTCCCAGATTTATCTACCACCCCAAGGTCTGGCAATCAAGTACATATAACCGAGACCTCCTCCATAGCCACCACAGCATCTGCTCCCGGTGCAGGCTCGAGTCCGTAGGCGGCTTAATGCGCTGAATCTGCCGCTCAAACGCACCATGCTATAGGAATTACTGACTGAACAAATCGGAGACACGACTCGGATCACGAAAGAGAGAGAGGCATCATTAGGAAACAAATTTCAGTTGAAGCAAACAAAGTTATCTGCTATTATCATCCCAAGGGTATCGTCCAAAACTCCATGCTCATCAGCCATAAACGGCCCGAGAGACGTATGCACAAAAACAACCCCGATAAAATCCGCTTGAGCAGCCCTCGACGACCTTTCTAGTAGTGCGACCCATTCAAGGTCAACGCCATGCAGGTCATCATCCTTACGGTCCTAGTGTTGGTCCCTCCTGCGAATTTTCTCCTCGTGTTCCTCTTTGGCGGCTTTAGCCTGGCAAAACCAAAAAGAGTTAGATGTCAGCAACAGTCCAGGTGAAAATGACAGTGGAAGGGGGTAAATACAGCGGCTTGTGCCTCAGGAGATGCATGCTTAAGAAGAATAGCGAGCTTCATCTCCATGAGGTCAAGATCATCACGCATCTTCTCTATGAGAGCTCGGCGGGCTGCTCCCTGGGTGGCCTGGGCAATTCGTCAGCGGGAATGAACCACACCGTGTAAGTCACATCAAGGCTCCTTCGTGTTGGATCGTATCCTGCACCAATTCTCCAAGGTCCGCTATGGTTAAGGTTTGCTGAATCCGTACGGCATTAATCTGGTCATCCACATGCCGTATTGAGGCAACAGGGGATATGGAAACTGTCTGATGTCTGGATGGGACACCAGGTCGCTGCCCGGCCACCCCGTCCCACCGTATGGCGTGCATGCAAGAAAGATGGTACTTCTGGGACATCGCGCCACTGTCTCAGTGGAGTTGGCCCCGACATACACTGGTACGGGCCTTGACCCAACGAGACTCCATTGGCTCGTCTCTGAGAGAAATCAAGAGATGAGCACGAGGAGGAACGCGACTTTGAGACCGACATCTCGCGGATCGTCCAAGGCCGAAAACGAAATCAAATGGATTACGTCCCAAGAAGTTATTTGCTCATGCGAGGAATCCGAAACAATGCCAAGAAAAACATGATGCCGAAAAACGAAAGCGACTTACCAATATGTCAGCCATGTCAATGGCAATGGCTTGGGTATCCTTAGACATTGTGATGAAGGGCGAGTATATGGTGCGTGTTGGTCTGATAGTGAGTTGGATGATGACGATCGATGCGTGCTGGTGAGGATGCGGAAAAGAAAATTCCGAAAGAGTGACAGGATTTGGGGCGCGGAGCGATGAATACATACTCGGTGGAAGCTGGTCTGTGCACACCTTCGAGGCAGGCGGTGAGTCCCTCGCAGCCGGTGGGCCTCGCAGACAGCGGCAGAAATGACGTGGGGACTAGGAAAGGTGCCCTGTGTCGAAGCTGATTGAGTGGCAGCAGTTGGGGGGGAGGTGTCGTGTGGCTGGTGTCGAGTTGGTTCGGATGAGAGACACTGGGAACAGAGACTGGGAAGGCTTTGGTGTCAAGGCTGGTTCGGATGAGAGCAACTAGGGCAGTGGCTCCGCTTGTTCCACCGAGCAGCAACCCGTGGTTGGCTTGGCTCCTGGTCGTGACCCTTCCGGTGTCCGTTTCGTTGGCAGGGAAAGAGCAAAGCGATGAAATCTTTGAAAGTTCTGGGCTGTTCCAGAGGACGACTCCGTGACAATACTGGTAGTACCATGGAAAGATAGGTACCTAAGGTAAGGTAGGTTACTGAAGGTAGGTACATACCTAATATCGAGCCCAGTTATTAGAACAGCGACAAACATCGAGAGTGAGACTGAACGATGAGAGGAGTGACAGAGACCCACCACCTTGCGGGATAGCTGTGGCAAGAGTGCCAGAGCCTACTAGTAAGGTATATCTTGCCCTTTCAACGTTGCCGACCCAAATTGCCTTTCTCTTCTCTCCCGGTCTCTCTCACGCACCGGTCTTGTTCCCTCTGCATTCCGAGCCATCCAACCCTTTCAGTCAAGCGATGAATCCGCAAACATGCCCCGTATATCAAGAAAAGCAAAGCAATTATCATGGCCAAAGCGCGCATCAGGGCTCGGAAAATGCGCGCCAAGCGCGAGGCGATAGAGGCGGCCGCGGCCGCCGACACGACTGCTGCTGTTTCTGCCGAGAGGGAGAACTCTCCTGTTGCTTCTGCCGAGTCTCACCCTGCCGTCCCACTCGCTCCGACCGGCGGCACAGTCCCCAGCAGCGTTTCTGCTGAGCAGGCGAAGGCACCCGAAGAAGATTCCTACCGGTGACTCCATGTCTAATCATCATGTGCCCCACTCCTTAATCCTTCCTGCCATATTATTAACAAAATATCCCCAACAACAGGTATCCGAAGATCTGAACCAGGAGCAACGGCTGGAGAAACGTGGCCCCGAGAGTGTCCGAGATAAGCTACGCCGTGAAAACGAGCGCCAGGCGCGCGAGATCAAGGCCCTGAGAAGACAGATTGAAGCCTTGCAACAAGGAGCCAAAATGACCGCAGACCTGGCCAACAGGCAGCTCGAGTTGTTCAAAGATGTTCAGAAGGTTCTCCAGTTATATCCTCCAGCTGAAACCACAGCCTCACCAGAGAGAATATCGTGACAAGGTAAGGACAATGTCTATCTATTGCTAACTAACCTGGTGTGGACACATCAAAAACTAACTATTTTGTGTGTCAGTCTTCTTTCAAATGGAAGGAGCTCCCGCCGAGACCCGAATAACTGGATGTCAACGCATGAGTTGAATCATACCAGACAGTCGGGTGTTATCCAGGGTGGGTGTGTGTGGCCGCACCGAGACACCGAAATAGAGGGGGCTGGTCTCATATTCAATTATTCATTAACACCCTTTGAATTTGTCTTTCATTCTGAGTTTGACCTTCGTAATTATAAGTTTTCAATTGACTGGCAGTCTGTCCTCTGGCAGATTCACGTGTCTTACAATGTCATGTCGCAGAGGAAAAGTCCCCCAGGCCCCAACTGCTGGCGGGGTCGAGGCGTGACTTCCAATTCAGGAGTGTGTAAGTGCCTGCAGCCTGCCTTGTGTGGAGACTGAGGTCAGGAGTGGAGCGCGCTGGGTCCTTAATCGAATATACCGCCCAAAGACGTTGAGTTGACCCACACCGCCCAAATTATGCCGGCAGAAAGCGAGTGCATGGGTCTTCAAAACAGCCAAACCCCACTCGACGACGCCTCTCTCTGTCTGTTGTGGCGCAGGACGGGCAAATTTGGTAACGTAAGTACGGGGTACGGATAGCTTTTTGGTTCCGATTCGCAACGGAAGGTAGGTAGTGCGCGGTTTATTCTAAGGGATGTGCTCCGTCCTCATAAGGTGTCACAGAGGCAGCGAGGACCTTCCGCCGCGACATGACTCGACTCACTCCCATGGACATAGCGGTCCTACGACAAGACCAAAACTCCACCGGTTCCATCCTTCTCATCATGGGATGTCATCATGGGAAGTGAGGGTGATAGATATTTATCTCACTCTTGAGCTTGTCCGCGGCCGCCGGGAGGGCGGGCATGAGAGCCGAGTCACGGGGCGGAGGGGCTGGTGGGAGGTCGCGAGTGTCGTCATGCCGACGAGGGGTACCCATGAGACAAGCCCAGCCTCAATAAATGGGTAAAGCAATGGGAGAAAATGGCACAGCGTGAGGCAAGCCTGCCTCATGCTCTTCCATCTTGGAACCCGAATCATCTGTGAAGCATGAGCTAGGACGCCACTTGCTCGGCGATTAACAGCGAGCTTCATTTGCCACGAGAGCAAGGCGTCCCTGGATACCTGGTAGATCACTATGGCCGTTAGGACGACGACTCTTGGACGCTTAGAGTCTGGTAAGTCTCACACAAACAAGCAGTCCACAATCGCGAATGAAACGGTTTCCATCCTCAGCTGCCATTGTCGCTAGATCTCAAAACAGACCCTTCCTGATGGACGTGCTGCCTCGAGACACGACAAGGAAGTTGGCAAGCCAATTGAACCCAGATAACAACGGAAATAACGCCGAGGACCTGAGAGCTTGATCTTGTTTACATCCACAAGCATGTGTGGTGCATCGTTCGATACCGGCCAGAGCGACAAGGAGGTGTGGAATCGCAACTGAAGTGCGTCATTGACCGCACATTGCAGGTATTTTTTCAGCCAATCTCTTCTTCCTCATTCAGCAACCCCTTCTATAGTATATGTACACAGGACAATAGCGTCCAAGGGATCGCATAGGATATTCCCATCTTAGTGCTTCGCCGCGGGAGCCGCCTTCTTCTCGTCTTGCTCCATGAACTTCCTGCAGTCAGTGTGTTAGAGTCTGTCTCGCGTGCCAATTGAAGGGGTGCGCACTTGATGAAGTCGAGTTCGTCGGAGCTCGAGGCATTGATCGGGGGAGCAGCGGGGGCCTGCTTCTTGCTGCCGCCGCTCATGGAGAAGTAGCTGGCGGCGAAGATGGATCCGAGAGTAGCCATGGCCAGCTGTAAGAGACATAAAGCAACATGTTAGCGCAAAGTCCCAGTCCATTCCATAACGATCCATCTATCCAACCGGCTTCCCCGTGTGGTAGCTTGGAAGAATCGGGAGACACGGAGCTCATTCGGGAGGGCAACTGACGTGGTGCGAGCCGATCTGGCGGCCGAGGATGTTGTAATAGCTGGCACCCATTTTGGCTGATGAAGACGGAACCGGGTTCGAAGAGGTGTGGCGGGATTCCGATCGGAGGCAATTGGACGTGAGGCTCGTGGGTTGGATGGGTCGTTCAAGATGTTGAAAACGCGCAAGACGACAAGCTCGGCTTGCCAGCTTCCGAAATTTTGCCAGCCACCCGTGGCAGGCACTGGCAGTTGGCAACGCACGGGCCTACAGCCAACCGCGATTGCGTTGGTAGGATGCATAAATGGAGGCTTAGCTAAGCGACTCCTTGCCAGTATCGTTGTAACCAGGACACCACCTTCGAGGTCCATATCCCGTCACCCCACCCGAGGACGAGGTACGTCACCCAGGACGAAGACGGACCGGAGCTCAGCTCAAGGCCGAAGGTGTCAACCCGCACAATTACGGATACACCTCTGTCCGGCCGTCCAACTAATTGTGCAGGTCTCGAATTTAAGTCCAGTTGAACTCGTTTCTCGACATCTTCACAGATTGCACATTGGAACTTGCCGGAAATCCGTAATCCGATAGCTCCTTACGCTCTGCCATCCAGTGTTCAAAGACCAACTACAGAATATACACACTCCATCCAGTCTCTGATCCCACCAAACCTTCAACATGTGGCCCTGGAGCGATAGCAAAGACAAGCCGGTAACACCACCGCAACCAAAGGTGTCGCCTCCCGAGACCAAGGCACCCGCCGAGGAGGTGGCCGAAATGCAAAAGGCGTTCGACCCCAAAAAGCTGCCCGAGCGCGAAAAGCTCCCGTCCAAGCTGCAGAACATTATCGACAAGTCTGATAGGGAAGAAAACTTCTACGACGACCTAGTCGAGGGCTAGTATGTTGCCATCCATCCCATCCCATTCCGGCCCTTCCGTCCTAACTTCCAGTCAAGCGTCCCTCCATCGACCGAGTCCAACGTCCGCTACGCAGCCTACGCCGCCCGTTTCCGCACCATCCTTCTGTCTGCGCACCGCTACGTGGCCTACACATCCGACATTGGCGAATCCTTCCGCCCGGTCGCGCACCCGTGGCTCGTTCGGGGTGCCTACGGCGTCTCGTGGGCCTACATCTTGGGGGATGTGAGCTACGAAGGCTACAAAGCTTACTGGCAGAACCAGCGCACGCTGAACCCGCAGCTGGAGCTTACGCCGCACCAGCAGAAACTTCTGGGCCTAGACTCGCCGCATGTGTCGGCTGTGCAGCCGTCGCCAGTCAGTGGCGGCGCGGCGGTAGTTCCGGCCACCGCCCACGTCCCAGGGTTGGAAGATTGGCGGACCGTCATGCTGCAGCGTGGTATCTTCCAGAGCCTTGCTAGCATGGGATTGCCGGCGTTTACGATTCACAGTGTGGTGCGGTACAGTGGGCGCGCGCTAAAGGATGTGAAGAATAAGACCATTCGCACGTGGGGGCCCATCGGGCTGGGGTTGTCGATCGTGCCGTTCCTGCCGACGCTGTTCGATAAGCCGGTCGAGAATGCGGTCGAGTGGACGTTCCATAAGGGCTTCGAGACATTTGGCGGCAAGCAGGCTGTTGGACATGCACCGATGATTGGACGGGAGAAGCAGCTTAGCGAGAAGCCGAAGGAGAAAGTTAAAGAGAAGGAGCTGTAGGATGTTTTGTTGTGAGAATATGTGAGATAAACGTTTCGCCGGAATGGTCTCTCTTACTGTATTGTATGTATGGCATTCGCCGCTCTTATAAGGGGATGAATATTTGGTATGTTTTACTTGAGGGCTGTTTGGAGGAATCCGAGGGGCGCCGGCGTTTTGGAGGGCAGGACTGTAGGTCACATTTTTGTCGACAACAGGCATGAGCACAAATACGTGTTCCGTATGTAAGACATAGCGATCAATAAGAAGCTTTTTATTGAACGTCGTGAATATCATGACGCCATGAACCTCATGGCAGATATATGGAATCCAGCCTTCCCATGCAAAACTTTCCAAGCAACACGAACCCATAAACGAAACGCTATGCTAAATCGTCACAACTACTCAAATAAACACTCAAACCTCGATCAGATCCGGCGTAGCTGGCCCAACACCTCTTAACAAGACAACGGTATTCCCGCTCACCAACACCGACCCAATCTTCTCATTAAACTCAAGCACCCTCCCGCCCTCGACATGAAACACGCGTAACCTGTCCCGCTCATCATTGGATTTGTTGTTCAGGTTTTCGACCTGCAAGCTCTTGGCCGCAGCGTCGAGCAACTTGCCGACCACCCAGTCTTTCGAATAAAAAAATTGCCCTTTCGGAAATTTGGCTTTCGCGGTTTCCGCCTCCGCCTCGACGTATAGATAAACCCTCTTCTCGGGAGCGAGCTTCTCGTCCCCCTTTGCCGTCCTTTTCAGCGCATTGACAGCCACGACCCGTGCCGCAGCGCTCGAGGGCTTCGGTTTTGGCAGACTTCTGCTGCTCGCGGTTGCCATCTGCTGTTTCTTTGCCGCGCCCCAGATCTTGAACTTTTCGAATGCGTTCTTGGCGGACTCGACGACCTTGTCGGTCTTCACAACAGCGCCGACGGGGATCTTGTTGGCGCAGTCGTGGTCCTCTTTTAGGCGGTGCTTGAGGCAGTAGTCCCGGTTACATGACGGGCAGTGGACGCCTGGCACCAGAGATGTGCCGATGGTGGTTTTGCAGGAATCGTCGGCGCAGGGTTTCTGCGAGACAAAGTCGCGCATCTGCTTGCCTGCGCCGGCTGCTGGGCGATTTAGCTGGGCCTCGCGCCTGCGCTGCGCCCAGGCGCCGGCGTTGGCGCATTTGTGTGCCGATTCTGTGCGGTGGTCGAGGCAGAAGGTGTGCCGGCATGATTGACAGAAGAAGGGGAGGAAGTCGAGCTGGTTGCAGTAGGAGAGCTCGCAGTGGGTGCCAATCAGAGTTGCATCTTCGTAGGCGTCGGATTGAGGTAGGGATGGTTTGGGAGCGACTTTTGCGGCGGCCATGTTGATGTAGCTTGTGTCAGACGGGTCGTCGTTTTGGTTTGCCATCGTGAAGGTTGTGTCGCCGGCTCGCCAGGAGGGGAGGGTATATAAAAAGAGAAGGGGGAAGGGGTTATTAGGAGGCAAACACGGACGGCGCAGATCGGCTTGAGTTGGTGCTGACCAAGAGGCGAGGCTGAGCGGGTTGACGACGTCGAGGTTGGATGCCTGCTTGTGATTAGAGAGATCGTAGCCCCGCGATGCGGCTGACTGGATTCACTGGAAGGGTCTCGAAGGTCCCGCCGAGCCCCTGTCCAACCTGGATTGGCGCGCGGTCTCAGGTGGCAACCAACGGCGTCTCAGTGGCCCAAAGCTGGGGTTAGGGTTGGTGACGGCACGTCATCGAATCGCAGAACGCGTCTCCCGGCCGTTCAATTAACGACGATCCCGAGGACGACAACCGTCACTAAAGATCGTGGGACATTGGTGATGCGAACTTCAACTTGTACGCTACATGATTCTCTTGCCCAACAATGAAGCAACACTATTTTACCAAAAATGCCTCCACATGTCCCGCGCAAGCGACTGCGCGAGTCGCCTCCATCGTCTCCCCGGCCCGGACCGAGCAGCAAGCGAACAGCCAAGAGCAAGGGCAAGGGCGGAACCAAAGCCGTGACGGCCCCGCCACGGAAACCAACGCTGTTCGATGACCTCGATGCAACTGCTAGCCCGGGACCCTCCACCCGGAACCGCTCCATACAAGAGGTCGACGATACCGACGACGAGAGCTCCCTGTCCTCCCTCTCGGATGCCGATTTCGAAGATGTCCCGCTTACCAAGCGCCCGAAGATCGAGACACAACCGGATGAAGATGATGATGATGAGGACGAAGACATCGAGTTTGAGGATGTCGAGGCACCGCCACAGACATGCGTGCCGGATGCCCCCATCTCCGGCAACCTGGAGTTGACCCTCATCAGAGACACGAGGATATCACTCGCCAACGCCATGGGCAAGAAAGGCCCATCCAAGGTGGAACGGCAGATCCGGATTGCTACCCATTGTGTGCATGTCCAGCTTCTGCTCTGGCACAATGCCATCCGCAATTCTTGGCTGTGTGATCCCGAAGTGCAGGGTTTACTCTTGTCGCACCTACCGCCAAGGTTATGGGACGAAGTGGAGAGATGGAAGCGTAACAGTGGGCTGGAAGTACCCGAGGCAACGCCCGAGAAGAAGTCAAAGCTGGATCCGAAAGGGAAGAACAACAGCAAACGACCGGGCAAGGGCAAGGCAGCAGTAGATCACAAGTCACGGGACTGGGGTGAAGCAGCTGAGCGTCTTGAGAAAGGCGTTGTTGACAGGAGTCAAGGAGATCCCATGTTCAGGTTGATGAAAGCACTCTCGGCCTGGTGGAAGCAGCGGTTTCGAGTCACTGCTCCAGGCTTACGTAAGTGGGGATACATGTCCCTCGAGAGGTTGGACCGCGTCACAAAGGCCTTCAGCCAGGAGGAAAATAACCCAGAGAAGTTCGGAGAGCGTATTCAAGGCTTGGGCGAGTTTCGGAAGTGCGCGCAGGAATGCACGGGCAGCCGAGACGTTGGTGCTCAACTGTTTACAGCTCTGCTCAGAGGTCTAGGTTTGGAAGCCCGCCTAGTCGCGAGTCTGCAGCCACTGGGTTTCGGGTGGAACAAACTGGAGGAGGCGGATCCTGAAAACGAGTCCAAGTCTGAGTGGACCTCTCCGACCAACCAGAAGAAAATGCCAGCCCCAAAAGCCGTGGCAGCAGTGACCAAGTCAACAGCTGCTGGCTCTTCTGGTCGCTCGCCAAGACGAGCGAGTACTCGGAAAACACCCCAGGGGAAAGCTACCGACTCTGAGCTAGAGATTGATGATAGCGACAACGACTCCGTCATCTCAGAACAACCCATCACACCCCAGAAAGCGAGAAGTCGGACCTACGACAAGGACCTCGAATTCCCGCATTACTGGTCCGAAGTCCTATCACCAGTCAGAAACAGATATCTGCCCGTAGACCCGATCGTCAAGTCGGTCATCGGGACCAACCCGGACCTAATCCAGTCCCTCGAGCCTCGCGGTGGCAAAGCGGACAAAGCCAAACAAGTCATCGCCTATGTCGTGGCCTACTGCTCAGACGGAACCGCGAAAGACGTGACCGTCCGGTATCTCAAGCGTCAGTCGCTGCCGGGCCGCACCAAGGGCAACCGTCTGCCCATTGAAAAGATCCCGGTCTACAACCGCCACGGCAAGGTCAAGCGGTACGAGCTGTTTGACTGGTTCCGGTCGGCCGCCATGAAGGGCTATGTCAGGGGCGATAAAGACCACCCGTTTACCGAGGTTGACGATCTCGAGGATTCGACGGACCTGAAACCGACCCAGGCTGAAAAGAAGGAGGTCAAGGAGGGCGAAGAGACTTTGCAGTACTACAAGACGTCAAAGGAGTTTGTTTTGGAGAGACACCTGAAGCGCGAGGAGGCGCTCCTTCCTGGCGCGAAACCCGTCAAGACGTTTAAGAAGGGTAAAGGCCCCGACGGGCAGGAGGAACCGGTGTACTTGCGCAAAGACGTCGTGCAAGTCAAGAGCGCCGAGACGTGGCACAAACAGGGCCGTGCCCCCATTGGTGGAGAGCAGCCTCTTAAAAGGGTACCCTACAGAGCGGCCACCACCAACCGGAGACGAGAGATCGCCGAGGCAGAGGCCGCTACGGGTGAAAAGGTGCTCCAGGGGTTGTACTCGTTTGATCAGACGGACTGGATCATCCCGCCACCCATACAGAATGGGATGATTCCGAAGAACGAGTACGGGAATATTGATCTGTTTGCGGCGCACATGTGTCCCCAGGGCGCAGTGCACGTGCCTTATAGGGGTGCGATGCGGGTGTGTAAGCGGTTGGAGATCGACTACGCGGAGGCGGTGGTGGATTTTGAGTTTGGGCACCGCATGGCCGTGCCGGTGATTCAGGGGGTTGTGGTCGCGGAGGAGTATCACGACAAAGTCATGGAGGAGCTGGCAAAGGATGAGGCAGAGAAAAGCAGGAAGGAGGACGAGAAGAGGCGCAAGGCGGCGCTGGGGAGGTGGAGGAAGTTTCTGATGGGGATGAGGATTGTGGAGAGGATTAGACAAGATTATGGTCATCTGGATGGGGTGGATGATCGGGTGTTTAAGCGTGGGAATGGGTTGGGCCAGACGAATGAAGGTGCGGGTGCGGGTGGTGGGTTTGTTGATGAAGGGGATGATGGTGGTGGTGGCTTTCTGCCGGAAGGATATGAGCTTGAAGAGGAGCAGGAAGAAGAAAAGGAGAAGGCAGTACCGGTTAGGTCGGCGTATTTCTCTCGAGCAGTTGATCACGAGGACGAGTATGATGACGGCGTCGAGGATACGTTGATGGTTGAGAACGGTGACGGGCCGGCTGATAGGAGGTCGTCATCCTCACCACTTTTAGAACTGGAACCGGGGCCGGAACTGGAGCCTGTCAAAGCGGCCAAGGGTAAGGGCAAGGCTGTGATAAGCACGAAGCCCAAGCCGAAGGCTGCGGCGCAAGCGAAGAAAATTAGGGGTGCAGCTGGCGGGCTGAGAAGGAGGAGGCGGAATGCGCCTTCGAGTAGTGACGAGGATGACGATGATGACGAGGATGAGGATGAGTACATGGATTCTGGCGAGGACTGAATAGACTCACGCCATGATTTTCCTTGTGGATACAGTATTTGGTTTACTTAGTGAGTGCCTAAGTTTACTTGGGCCTGGGGCGTTATTCGCGGAGAGGAAGGCGAGGATTTGATCGACTCACGACTGTTTGCGTTGCGTAGATAAGGGCTTGGATTGATCAAATATCAAGTCTTTGGGCTGAATCAAATATCCCTAAAGCAATCTATTGGAACTGATGCCTTGATCTCCAGTCCTGCATGTGGCTGTCGGCACTCGATATCTAACCCGTATGGTAGGCTATGATTTTCTCATAGGGGAGACTTTTACGCCATGGGAATCGAACTGGCAGTGACTTGGGCCGAGGTGTTTGTGGTGGTTTGGCACCCACTCCGCGGCTTATAGGTCTGGGGGGCGAAGGTCTTGCCAATGATGGCCCCGACGCGCCCGCGACGGACGTCAGCTTCCCTTTGGAACTAGCAGCACCGGTGGTTATCTTATTACCACCACCGTTATCAGTTCCTCATCCAGTCCTCGGCTGATGTGGTCATAGCTGTAAGATCCCAACCCGCCATCAGAGCTAGAGTTTGCGAGGATGAAAAACGCAGTCAACTTTTGGACGCATACCGACCTCATGATATACTGCTCAAACCGTCTGCACGGGGATTTGCGTAGCAAGCAGCGCCGGGGCTGATCCGAATAGCAGCATATTCCGGGCGTTGATGAACGAGTAACTCCCAAGGCATCCATAACGATCAATGTCAGACACCGGATCCTATTTGAAAACTCGTCCTAACAGGCTGTAGCCGGGAGTTTTCCATTGCCCCCTCCCTCTTACCTCTAAAAACCGCAATCTCCTTCCATAAGTCGGGGATCGGGTTCCTCTATATTGTAGAACTGTCCGAACCAGAGTGGTATCACTGCTTCATGAGGTACTTACTACCTTAGTTATGTATAATCCGCAAGGAGAGGAATATGTTCTAGAAACAAACAGGTTCATTCCATATCGAGATTGTATGAACCAAACTGTGAAGTAGGATGTTAACCAATATACCTATCTATCTTGTCCATTTTTATTTCACCGGCTGAACTACATGGCATTCACGATAGCACCATCTACGCATGTATCTTATGTCCTCAGTGGCAATAAAGCTGAAAGGCCAGTGTCTCAGATTGTGTGTGTAGCATTCTGAGATAGAAAAGGGATCGGGTACCGGAGAAATCTGAGGGGGGCGTGGCAAGAAGTGACTGGATAGGTGGTCTTCAGTTTGCCATTGTCGTGAAAGTGGACTGAATACGACCAGACTTAAACACGACAATCTTCTCGGAATCATTACGGAGCTGTATGGGTGGTTTGGTGCACTTCCAGCCTTCATGGTTCAGCATTGTGAGAAGGGCGCAAGCCTGACCGTTTTCGCAGCGCAACTTTGTTAGTCCGGTTGGTCCTCATGTTGGCAGGAGCGCAAGAGAGAAAAGGACACGTTTTGCAGCATATTTTTGATTACATCATATTCAAGGATGCCCCTTTTCAAGTGCCAATCTTGGACATAAGATCTCTAGTAAGGATGCAGTTTAATCATCCCAAGCAGTCCCAAATCGGGATTCCTGGAAACCCAGATCCTTGGTCACCTTGTCGTATTCAATGTCGTACCGATCATCGATGTACTTCGGGCCAACATGGTTGATCAAGCGGCCAAAACGTTTGCACTTCGTCTGCATATCCTCTGATACACTTTCAATAGAATCCACCCTATAATGAGCTTTTCACCAGACAGGCTGCTCCGACTTTGATTTCTCACGACCGCCTACCCGCCAACTCCACCCCTCAGCTGCCCTATGGCGGAGGTGCTCGTTGGCGTGGAAATGGGTTTCTTTGGGAGCTATGGGTTTCTATTCACTCATGTTACTAAAACATCCTCAGTGTTTGAAATTACCTGGTTGGTAGGTAGCTTGAGACGTACGCCGAGGTTAGGAGAGAGACACCATTCACTGTAAAGTCAAGACACCCACTGTCTCTGTTCCATATTTAGTCCAAACTCGAAGTGAATGATAGGTTACCCGGCCAGCTAGTGACATTTCTGGTACTGGTCCGTGCAGCCTCACCTTTCGAGGGCCCTTATATTTATTGCGTCCACCCAACTCGACACAACTTGCCTTGCTGAAGCAGCGTCCGCCCAACTCTCGACACAGCAGAATAAGTACTTCACCGCCGCAGAAGAAAGAGTTGAACATCACAACTAAAGTACTAACTCATTTTTTTTTTTTTTTTTCAAATAATCAGCACCTTCAAAATCATGGCGACGTGCGCTGTGTGCTGGGACGAGATCCCACTGGACCGGATGGTCCAGTGCAATGCCGAGCCAGCCCTTGACCAGAAGTGCCACCAGTTCTGTCTCCCCTGCGTCCGACGTTACGCTGCGAGCGAAGTCGCGACAGGAAAGCCTCAGCTCGCGTGCATGGTGAGTGGGGACGGCTGCAAGGCTGTCTTCACTCAGCCGCAGATGGACCGGTTCCTGGACGAAAATTCCCAGGCCCGCCTGGATCTAAACGGGAGGAGGGCTGCCATGCGCGCGGCTGGGGCTGACCTCGGAAGTCTCGAGATCTGCCCGTTTTGCTTTGTCCAGGCCGACGAGGTCGTGGCGGTAGAGGACGCGCCCGAGCTTGCGTGTCAGAATCCAAAGTGTGGGATCGTGAGTTGCCGCCACTGCCGGAACCACGCCCACACTCCCAAGACATGCGAGGAAGTAGGCGGCCGCACTGATGGTCCGTCTTCCATGTCGCTGGAGGAGCAGCTCCGGGACATGGTCTCGGAGGCCATGGTTCGGAAATGCAACGAGTGTAAGTTATTGTTTTCTCTCTGTTTTCTTCTCTTTGGTCTTCGTCTCTTGTGTTTTTCGCTCCTTCTCCATTCGTCCTTCCAAATATGTTTGTTTTACTACTTTCACGAATAAATAACTAATCAACCACACTCGCACCACAGGCGGTACACGATACGTCAAGGGACATGGCTGCAACAAGGTCGTCTGCCCAGTGTGCAAAACATCGCAGTGCTACCTCTGCGGCAAGACGCTCGACAAAACTACGGCCCCTTATTCCCATTTTGATAACCCGTGGAGTGAGGATTCAACAAAGTGCGCCATTCACAAGAAGACCACGGAGATCTACGGAGATGCCGTCGTAGCTGCAGCGCGAGAGCTGCGAAAGAAGGCCGTGAAAGAGCGGTCCGGCGAGCTTGACGATGAGGCCCTGGACGACGAGATTTTCGAGGCTGTCAAGAAGCTGCTTAACGATGCACCTAAAGATCATCAGGACCCATTCATTCGATTTCATGGTGACGACCCTTTTGCCTTGGACGCAGATGTTTACGAGAACGGCTTCTACGACGATGAATTCGACGATGAATTCAACGAGGAGGACGGCGAGGGTGACTTCCTTGACGACGACGATCAAGATTTGATTCAAGAAGGGTGGGCTCTACGCGGTGGCGACGTCGAGGCTGCTGTACCCGGTCCCGGCTTTCCCGACAAATTGGTCAACGACAGAGTGCCTTACGCTCCTGCTACGCTTCCGCCGCGTCCTCCGGCACCAGTCCCGGTAGCACAACCTGCCCCTATTCACCCGTTGCCCCTTGGTCCTACACGCGCCACGATGGGACAGGCGTTGCCCGACAGTGGCAATCCAGCGTATGCTCCAGCTCAAGGGCTTCCACCACGACCGCCAATCCAAACAGCAGCGGCTCATCCGCAGCCGCTGCAGGAACAGCCAGGCCAATACCCAAATCTGCCGCCGCGACCTGCACCACCAACCATATCCCGATTTGAGCGCGGACTCCAGCAGCTCAGACAACCAGGACAACCAGTGATACCATACGACCCGGGGTTGATGGACCGGATATTTGATCAGGTCAGAGCCGCAAGACAGCAGCAGAACCAAAACGCACAGCTACCACCGCGACCGCCGATGCGAGCAGAAGCGGCTCATCCGCAGCCGCAACAACAGCAACCTGCGCGTCGACACCCACAGTTGCCACCGCGCCCGCCGCTACCCCAGATCCGAGCACAGCGTCGACCCCAGCAGCCTACAAACCCACAGCTGCCGCTACCAACATTCAACCCGAGGCGGTATCCATTCGACGCAACGCGGCCACCAACCCTTCAAGGGCTGACACCATTCAACCCGCGCTTGAGAGATGAGCCCGACCCGCCCTTGGTGGGCCCGTTCAATCCGGGCTTGATGAATCAGCCCAGAAAGCAGCGCAAGCGCAAGCGTGATGAAGACCCTGAGGAGGGGGAGTAAGAGGAGGGACTGTATAATACGTATTATTATACGTCCATCCGACGGGTCTGATACCTGTTTTCCGAGCATTGTTGGAGTATGTTTTCAGTTTCGACCATTTGTGTTTTCCAATTTCCTTTGCTTCATCCACCGAAACGTCGCTGGCTGAGATGGCAATCAACCAAATGCCAGGTTTGGGCCTACCATATTGGAATTTCGGGGACCTGTTTTTCTTTTATTCGTGGAACCATCAGTTCGTTCACCGACACACCGCACGCGCGCGGGTGAGATGGCTATCAACCAATGCAGGTTAGGCGAACGCGTCGTCGTGGCGCCTATGCATGCTATTGGATACACCTGCATGGTCAAGGCCAACATTCATCTCACAATTCCTTTTTACAGAAGGAAAGGCTTGGGTCATGGGAGAATTCGCCATCCTCGAAAATCGTATTCAACACGGCGATTTAGGTCACAACTCCCTGGCTGCCACGATGCAGTCTAGGCTATCCGGATCTCCGAGAACCGAGCAAGGAAGGATCAACGCTGGTTTCAACACTCTTGGCGGCGATGAGAGAAAAGGAAAGAAAGAGAAGGATAGCAACAAAAGGAAACGGGGAAATGAAGGCTCTCATCACGACAGTCAAGGTCCTAACCAAGAACGTGATCAATCAACTCGAAACATACCACGCAGCAACAACAAAAAGCAACGTACAGACGCAATTACTTGCGATCTCTGCCTCGCCATGGGCCACAGTCTGGATCGCTGCTATTGCATGTATCCAGAAAATGATCCAGACCTGCCCGACTGGTGGTGTGATCGCCTGGATACCTCACAAAGCCGTGTTATAAAGAAGATGCTTGAGAAAGACGCAGATCTCGCAGACAGAGTCAAGAAGGCGAGAGAAAAACGAGGATGGATTGACTAGCCTTTCAAGCAACACCCTGGACTGGCCGAAAGCCCAGCAGCGCAACCACTCTACTCTGGCACGGAAGACTGGGTCATCCAGGCGCTGCAGCACTAGCCAACTTACCTGAATCAAGTACTGGTGTGATACTTCGAGGTCCAGCGGCGTACAAGTGTCCTGACTGCGGTATGGCAAAGGCAAGGCGTCAGATTCGACGTGCACCTTGTGAGATACCTCAGAATGTGGGTGAAGTCATCGTCATTGATTTCCTCGATCTAGCCCCAGACCAAGAAGGATTCAAGGCGGCAATGCTTTTCACCGATCGGAGATGTGGATATATCTTCGATATATATCTCACAAACAGAATAACACCCAACATTGAAGACGGCATGAATCGCTTTACAAACACCATGATCAGGCAGCATGGTCTGCAGGTCAAGGTTATCCAATGCGACGACGAAATGGTTAGGTCCAATCGCATGAGAGATTTCTGGTCAAAGAAAGGCATCAAGGTTGAGCCCTGCGCACCTCATTCTCAGAGCCAAAATGGAGGCGCCGAGCGCTCAGGGGGTGTGATCAAAATAAAAGCAAGAACCATGCGAATCGCAGCTCGGTTTCCAGCCAATCTACTATGGGTTGAGGTCTACATGGCCGCAGTTTACCTATGCAACAGAACACCGAAAAAGAGCCTCGGATGGAAATCACCATACGAAGTCTTCCATTCGTTTGTGGCCAAGAAAGATGGCGTACCTAACGCCGAGAAGAAACCCAAGATGCACCACCTACGCGACTATGGCTGCAAAGCCTAAGCCATGACAACCGACGCAATGAACAAAAAGGATCGTCTCAACAAGCTTAAACCCAACGCCTGGATCGGCTACTTGGCGGGATATGATTCCACGAATATCTATCCAATATGGAACCCAAAGACAAAGAAAACACAGTCTTGAAGCTTCAGAAGGCCTTGTATGGCTTGCGAGAGTCTCCGTTACTCTGGCAAGAAGATCTTACGGCAACACCAAAAGAGCTGGGGTGCGACGAAGTCAACCATGAGCCCTGTTGCTGGATCAAGGATGGAGTTATCATCTTTCTCTATGTTGACGATATTGTGATGGCTTATAAGAAAGAAAAAGAAGCGATCGCTAGGGAGCTAACAGCTGGAATCAAGAAGAAATACGCCCTACAAGGAGGAGAGGATCTGCAGTGGTTCCTCGGCGTTGCTGTGATTAGAGACAGAGCTAACAAAATTCTCTGGCTCTCTCAGGCCGAGTACATCAACAAAATGGACCGATTTGTCAGCAATGGGCGAAAGACTCGCTAAACACCGATGACAGCAGTCGAGTTGATTCCATTCGAAGGAGATGCAACATACGCCGAGATCACCAACTATCAACGAATGATCGGTTCAATTTTATACGCGGCAGTAATCACACGGCCCGACGTGGCTTTTGCCATCTCCCGGCTTGCAAGATTCAACCTCAATCCCGGACCTCAACACCAAGCAGCAGCTATTCGTGTGATCGAGTACCTTCTCCACACAGCCACCTTCGCACTCAAGATCGGGGATTAAGGACACCTTTGATACCTGGTCTGACGCCTCTTTCGCCGACAACACTATCGATCGGCGCAGTTCACAAGGATATGCAATGAAGTTATTCGGAGGGCTGATCGGCTGGCGTGCCGACGAACAAGACACTGTTACGACATCCACCACAGAAGCGGAGTTACTAGCTCTATCACAGGCCGCAAAGAAAGCCAAATTCTCATGGCGATTGATCCAAGAGATCGGGGTACCTCTAGAGAAGAAGATCCAGTTGTGGTGCGACAATACTCAAACAATCAGACTCGTAACGAGAGATATCGCCACACTCCAAACCAAGCTCCGACACGTTGATATTCACAACCATTGGTTACGAGAGAAGATCTCTAGCGGTGAGATATCTGTGGACTACGTCAACACCAAGGAGCAAGTAGCGGATGGATTCACCAAGGCCTTGGCAGACCGGGACTTTCAACGGTTTAGGACACAAGTTGGAGTAGTGGATATCCCCGAATTGTTCAACCAGAGAGTGATAAAGCCCATTTCCGAGTAAGACTTGGAAGAACTAGAGATCTGATTGAGGGAGGAGAAGCGATTGTATCTACCGTACAACCGTGAATAGCCTCACTTGTGGACAGTCAACGCCTCTGACGAGCCATTGGCTGAGGGGGTGTGTCAGAATATTCGGTGTCGCTCGGAAGAATACATGTTCGTGTTCGTGAGGGATTGGTCATCAATTGGAAATCTTGACAATAATCTTTGCCACTGGTTTAACGTGCGTGATAAGCGAGTTATACGATATTACTGTTTATATAAATAAATAGTTTGTAGGAACAGGTACCTCCCTGCAGATTAGCGCCAACATGGCGGCGACGCAGGGCGAAATCATGGTCAACACGTCCGACCAGCTAACGCCGCCTCGACGACCAACGCGCAACGCGAAACCGAGCGCGAAAGTACGCGAAGCCATGCAATCGCTCGAAGACGCGACAACTACATCGACAAGAAATAGCAGCGACACCATGCGGCCCGCGACATCGAAGACGACACGTATACTGGGCGGCGGGAACGGAACGAACAACGTGGCAGAGACAGGAAAGTCGGCGCTTCAGAAGCTCCTGGAGGCGATCAATGAACAACGAGACGAGATGCGCGATATAGTTAAAGGGCAAGGAAATACAATCCGCGAACTTTGCGCAGTGGTGACCAGACAGCAAAACACGATTGAAGAACTGAACCGTCAGCTACGTCAGGTAGAAAACACGCTGGCAGATACCAAGGCCCAGTTGTCGGAGGAATTACGACACGTCCGAGACCAGATGGAGGTCCTCGCTCGCAACCCGGCCGTTTCTACTTCAGCCGAAACAAGCCCCAGGGCATTGTACGCCGATGTTGCCTGGACGCCACCGGCGAGCCAACCTAGCGGGTTACGCACTCTTTCTCTGTCGAATACAATACCTACAACCGTTACCGACACCCTGTTCTGTACTGTCGATACATCCAGAGTGGAGGAAAGGGAAAAGGGAAAGGTCTAGGTGGCAGAGATCCGGAAGGCAATAGAGACAGAAATCCAAACTTGTGAGAATCAGGGAAACTGGCGCTGTGCAGCAGTAGTGAGGGAAGCCCGGAACCCGGATCAGGTTAAAATAATCTGCAGAGACGAAAATGAGATGCAGATTGTCAAGGATGCAGCACAGAAGATTCCGGTCCCTGTCAAAGCGCGGTATTGAAATGCGTGTTGTGCAAAGGACCGCACGAGTCCTTCAGCAAGAACTGTCGAGTGCGCTGGCTACACAATGGAACCCAGAAGGCTCGAGATCCTTCAGCTTAATATTCACAAACGGAGCGAGGTGCAGCAGAGTCTGCTGAACGATGAGAGGCTCAAGCGATATGCAGCGTTAGTAATCGCTGCACCATATGCAAGACTGATTGGCGACTCAGTAGTGACGGTCCCGATGGGCCACCACAATTGGACGAAGCTGATCCCAACGACGAGACTCGACTCTATTTGGCCAATTCAAAGCATGCTATGGATACGAGGCGATATGGAAGCCGAGCAGATTCCAGTGCCTTCGGCAGACCTTACTGCAGCACGGATCCAGCTGCATGACCGGGCAGTATTGGTAGTCTCAGTCTACGTGGAGGGTGGTAATAATGAAGCATTAGAAGCAGCGGTGTTGCTCGATCCATCCTTGTGACCATGGTTCAGACCACCGAGCGATCGAGACGGCATTCGACATCGCAGTAGAAGATCGACCAGTGGAGACTAGGTTCCTCTTCAAAAATGCTCCGTGGGAGGACATCAGAACCAGGGTGGCATCCAACCTTGAACATGTCCCGTGGGGCGGCAGCGTTCAACAGCAGACAGACCAACTAATGGCAGTGGTGAACGAGGCAGTCTTTAGCCTAACGCCAAAAGCCAAGCCTTCACCGTACGCCAAGAGGTGGTAGACGGCAGACCTGACACGGCTCCGTCAAATATACACGTTCTGGAGAAACCAGGCTAGAGCTCGACGTAGGAAGGGCCAAACAGCACCAGATCTGGAACAGCGAGCAAAGACTGCCGCGAAAGAGTATCACGATTCAATCCGCAAACAGAAGAGCTCGCATTGGAACGACTTCCTAGCCGACCATGCTAACATCTGGCAAGCAACGAAATATCTGCAAACTGGCAGCAGCGTAATGGGCGACAAAATACCCCCGCTGACACGAAATGACGGCACTGTTACGGAGAGCAAAGCAGCTCAATCACAGGAGCTCCTAGCTACGTTCTTCCCACCTCTGCCGGCAAGAATCGAAGACGAGGGACAACTACCTCTGCGGACACCAGTGCCAATGCCAGACCTGACGATGGAAGAGGTGGAAGCAAAGGTCCTGTCTGCCAAACCATGGAAGGCGCCGGGGGAAGATGGCCTACCAGCAATGGTGTGGAAACAGCTCTAGCCAGCAGTGAAGGACAGAGTACTCTACTTGTTCCAGACCTCGCTTCGAGATGGCGACATTCCTAGCCAGTGGAGGAACGCCAAGATTATCCCACTGAAAAAGCCGGGGAAGAGTGACTATACTCTGGCCAAATCGTGGAGTCCTCTGCCCTTTCGACGGCTCCGGAAAGAGATGCTCTTGCGCTCTGTAATGGCATCCCCTCAGATAGCGACTCGGAACGACATCCATCCCTGCGTCTGTCAAGCAGGAATCACTTCACCCCATTCCCGGCGGAAATGGGTGGCGATAGGAGGGAGGAAATGAGTGCGGTTGCAAAAAGAATCCTGAATTTATTTTCAGAAAATAAAACTGTTGGCGTTAATGTAAAGGTGGGAGGCAAAAGGCAATAGGGATATGTGGCCGGGCGGGGGTGAGTTTAGTGTTGTTAAAAAAAAGCCTTGGAGGTGGCCAAAATTGGAGGAAAATTTCCCTCAAAAACGATATTACACGAACAATGCAGAGAACAAATACTGCTTTTCCCAAGGAGTACTTGAGCATTCTTCCTGGTATACAGAAGAATATCTGCTTTATTGGAGCTTGTCTTTTCTACGATTGGGGCGGTTTCGTCTTGTATGGGACTGGGTGCTTTTACTGCCCAGGCAGCCCATTTCTTATACAATGCGGTTTTTGCACTTACGATACCCAATGGGAACTGGATTTGTTTTACGATATGGAGATAGTTTCATGTATATTTTCTACCAACGAGGCGTTTTTCTGCGCTCATCACCTGATACTAGTTTGATACCCACTGGGAGGAGGCTTTGCTTTACTATGCTTAGAGAGTTTCATGTATATTTACTATCAGACGAGGCGTTTCTCTGCGGTCATCACCTAATATTACTTCGATACCCAGTAGTCTAGAGGTTCCTTGATTTTGTGCCTTTTTTCATTTTTCCAAGGTTATATGAGTGCATTTATCCATCCATTCGTCTCATCTCCTGATATGTCTATCTCGTCCTTCCAAACTTCTCATGCCATTTGCCTCGTGCCTTGGCCACTGGCACCGACTCGCCGGCCCCCAAGGAAATCAGTTCGATGGTCTCGTGAACCGTGGCGATGGCGGCGAGCGAAACTGAGGGGTCTGATACTTCCCCTCCTTCGGTTTGGTTTCCATCATGGGTCCGGATGTTGGTCGAGAGCAGAATCAGGGCATTGGAGGTGTTGTTTTGCCGGAGGGAGTATGTTTTTGTCGGGGTCTTGAGCAGGGCTGCGGTTGGCGAGGGCGTGAGTGTGAGTCTATGGGCCGGTTAGCTTCATCTTTGCATGGTTCAATCTGCATGCGCGTTGGCAGGAGTAGTTTGAAAGAGTAACGAAGGACATTTGGGGCCTCGATCTTGTCATCGCGGGCATGAATCCGGAAAGGGGAAAGTATGCATATTACATAGGAAGAGCAGATAGAGATGACCAGAGTCTGCCCAGCTATGTACCAAGGACCAAGCCGAATTGCGAATAAAGAGAAACATACACAGGAGGGTTCTCCCCTTCGAGCAGCTCAACCAGCTCCGAGGGCAACTCGAGGAGCTTGTAGCCGACACCGTTCGGCGCGTGTGAGAACGGGATTGCAGTCATCTCTTGAATTCGGAATGATACCGCCGGACTTTTGTGCAATATCGTTCTTTTTTGCTGATCTTTTCGTTATCGAGGCTATCTCAGAAATGTTGACTTGGACCTGAAAAGTGATATTGGCGTGCCCAAGATGGACCAGAATCCGCGAAATTGAGGTGTGATGTCAGGGCGGTCGTTGCCCCGCGTCAGGCTTTCAATCGCGAAAGCCCCGCGTCGGCAGGTGACCTGCCGACAGGGGTCAGAAATTGGTGACGAGCCCTAACCCTCTACTAGCTTCAGGGGCTCAGGGGTAGGGTAAACAAACGCGCAGTCTGCGTTCGAGTTGTTGGAGAGAACTGCATGAGATGATGCCAAACAAGTGATTGAATGTTTAATTTATGCTGCGAAATCTCGTTTGAATGGGGTTTACACAATCCCGGCAGGTAATCATGTTAAGACCGCATTTGGGCTGGAATTGGGCATCAAAGGGTCATTGACATTATGTGTATCCGATCCTCTCGACACCGAAGCCGATGTTCAACTCTCCATCACTTTCCATTTTTCATTCCCAAAGCCACCGAGAACATATATTAGGAACGATCGATGAATTTTGGGATAGGTTCACCAGGCTACGATTACATTACTGCGAGTCATGCAGGTCCTAGATAGTTGGAGGAATGGGTCATGTATCGGTCGACGGTCCTAGGAAAGGCGACTCCAATGGTTTGTGAGCAGGCCGAAACATCGCACAGTGCCTGAAAGGTAGAGGTCTCTACAGCCAAAGCCTCGGACGTCTTCGGGCGGCTAAAAATGGAACGGAAACAGCGAGAGTCATGTCAGACAATCTCGGGAGCGGATGTCGGTACATGAAAGAGATCTGCCCTACAACTTGAAGTCCTGTGACCGTAGACCTAGCACCACGAGATAACTATGCCTAATCCGGACTTTTTGAAATAGACTAGTGGGGGTTGTCCGATGCGCGATGGTCCCGACGTCCTTACTTCCCTGGACACAACCATTCATTGTCAAGGAGACAGGGAAACTGTGGAACTATCTACTCACGGTCCGCGGTAACAGCGCAACTGGACAGTAATAACGACAACAACGTCCCGTGCCATCGGTATGCAAGAGGGGGAAGTGCGGTAACAATATCAATCTCGGCAATCTTCCTAGCAAGGACATGGTCTGCTGTTTTTCCTTCGCACATGGCATGGCATCATAGACAGCAGTCTACTTTTGACGGCCGAGATAGTGGGACAGCCAGCAGACCTGACCGACCCTGGTTTCCGGTTTGACACATGCAGTGCTGCGTGACGGGTTGTATCGACCATGCGGTATATTTTCCGAGTTATGTACTGATATCGACCTGGAAAAGTCTCCGGGCGCCACAAATACGACGTCCGGGATTTCTGCCTTTTCCCTCGGCCGACCTCTGAGTGGCCAAATGGGACGGGATCCGAGCCCGTGTATGTGCGCAGCGAATCAAATGTCGGCTAGATATCTCGAAGGCTGTTGTTCGTTTCTGCACGAGGACATTTAGGCGCTGGGCGTAATCCTAGGTACCTAATTATCCGCTTCCTCTATCCACCACACCTGAGCCCGGGTTCCCGTCTCTGCTGCCCGCCATAAACACCACGCGTGTTTGCTTGTTTCTATTTGCGTCTGTCGCTCGGTAGGCCGCTGATTATGACTCGATATTACTTCGTAGGTCGCCAAGAAAGCTTGCTCGCGGTCAAGCTTGACACCAAGCAATGGCACCCGACCTGCCCGGCTTGGCCTTGGCCTGGACCGTATCAACACCGACAACAATAGCATGTCGGCAGCTCCTTGTCTGGTCAAGTGATGACTTCATATGTTGTATGTAGCTGGAGTCAAACTCCTTCTGCAATGGCAAGATGGTGCATGTCGGACGATAGGTAAAATGGTTATTTAGCATCGATAGCAGCGCCCGCCGCCCGGATCACCGGGTTTATGGGTCTTGGCAAAGAGCACTTCTGTTGCTATATGGCAGCTCTTATTCCTGCCCCAAAAGAGAGCAACGGACGGGGAAAGTACACGAGGAGAGTAGATCTGCAAGATAACTTGTGGTCTGTTTGATATCCTTGGCTTGTCCGTGATGTGAACTCCGGGTTCCAGACCGACGAAAGTCATAACACCTCAAATATTGCAGGGTGATAACTCACATAGTGTGGCTTGTGCTTGGCCGCTTCTGAAAGTTCCCTGCTGCGGTCATGACCCGATCCAGACAAGATCCAGGTAGATAAAGGGTTCCATTTTGGTGTGACCGTCCGGACGTATATAAAACCTCTTGCGCTGATCATGAAACGTATCTGGACCCTGACTACTTCTTGACAACCGTCGTTTCTTGCAAGATACATACAACCTTCTTCCTCTTCAGATAATATCATGGCCAAGTTCTCCGCCTTCCTCCTGGCAACGGCACTCGCCGTCAACAGTGTCGTCGCCAAGACCCCATGCAAACAAGATTTAGACATATGCGGCTGGGCCTTGCAAAATGCCGGTGAGCAACCATCCTCTGCACTCCACATGGCTCTTGAATAACAACGTTCCCCTGTAGGATATAGCAATGAGGATCTCGCGTGGGCAACCGAGGACGCCGGCCAGGACTCCAGTGTCGGCACCTACATCTATGACAGCATCTACAACTGCTACCCCAACGGCGAGGTCGTATGGAGCGCTTGGTGCGGTGGAGGGGGGCAGTGCAACAAGGCGCCGAGCTCGAACGCGCACGCCACGTGTAAGGGCGAGCCTGTCTACACCGGTACCGGGCCATGGGAAGGCTGGGATGGGTCTGCCTCGATCAGCAAGGGGCGCGTGAGGAGGTCGAGGAAGGAGGTGGAGAAGAATTGACGAGGCTGTCGTTGTTGTTCTTCATAGTCTGTTTGGTTTATATACGAGTAGTATCTGGAATTTTGAATGTTGTCAGAGATTATCACGCGCTACGATCGTTTCCTCCGTATTTTCTCAAGGGTCGAAGGAGCAATCAATGGACTGGGCAAGTATTAACAATGGATGGCATCGCCATGGGACCCTATGACGCTGTGAAGTCGCTACTTGCCAATTATGGAAGCGTATGGATAGGAAAGTGGTATTATGGCTGTACAATAATAGTGTGTGATATAAATACAAAGAATAATCAATAGCATATACATATACTTAGTTATACAGGTTCAATTTCCCATTTCAGTACTTCCGAATCCATCCTTCAATCCTCACTTGAATCAACCCCACCCTGGGCCATCAATTCATATATTAAGTCAAACAAGAATTCATCGACAAACTGCTCGCCTGTTGCCCTATCCCATACTTCAACAACACCAACTCTGACACAGTACTGCTGACAACGATCTTACTCTCACCGACCAATCCAGAACCATTCGCGGGTCTGGTCCTCGTAATGCTTGTCAGCGGCAGCCTTGGCCTCATACGGGGTTCGCTGCTGTCGCTCAGAGCCTTCCAGCACTCGTTGAATGGGCCCAACCCAGCACAGCCATGCTAACAACGATCTTGCTCTCGCCAACCAATCCAGAATCCTTAGCGGGTGTCGGCTTGCCCGCGTTGCGTTGCGAGCATGCTTGTTCTTTTGAATACCGCCGACCGAGCCGGGGCAATCTTTTACGACCTCTACGACCTCGTCCGGGCTGGGTGGGAGCTGTCACCGTGAATGTGGGCCACTCCTGCCAGCAATCTGGACAAGCTTTTATCCGGCCCAATTTGGTATGCGGAACAGATCACGGCGCTGCATACGGCGGCCATGCGAGGAGATGTGGACATGTGCCGGTTTATTGTGGAAAACCGCACACCTAAACATTCTGGAATCTTCCTCCAAATGCAAAGCCCGGCCATCAGGTACCGGCGGGACTGGGACCCACTGGACTGCGACGATTGCACGCCTCTCAATTATGCTGCCATGGGCGGCCACATGAAGTCAACAGGCAGATGGCTTCTGCACATGGAGCAAACTCTACGAAGTCTTTTACGCGAGGGCAGGCCTCTCACGCCAGAGAGTTCCGGGATCATCCCCTGATGCCTGGTAGTACGGATCGGGCGCTTTCTACACCCAAGCCGACGCTCTTTTTCTTGCTTTGTCGTTACGGCTGGTTTGAAGACGCCTTGTTGATCCTCAACAGCATGAATCTTGAGAATTCGAACCCCAGGTTTCAGACCCCCGAGGAGAGGGAATTCATTGACCCAGGACTTGGTGTCGCGCTCGGGCTGTGCCTCAGCTACAGAGACATGATTCCCAGTCAAGGTGGATTGCTTCAGTGTCACCTCGAGGACTCCGCCAATCAACTGATCAACCTGCCGCCAGCCCATCCGGTGTTGTCGGAGGCTTCCAGAACACATATGCACAAACTGGTAAACAAGCTGTTGCAGCTCGGCGCCAAGTGGTGGGCGACTGAAGCCAGAACCAATACCTTTCTTGCATTCAAGGCCGATATCCAGGTAGCTCCCTTCCTATGGCTAGTTGCAGAACAAGGTCTACCCAACGTTGTCGACACCTTGATCCAGCACGGGCTCGCCGACGACAGCACCCGCAGGGACACATATGTGCAGATGAAAAAGGCCTTTGAGCTGCGGATGAAGACAAACTTTGAATCTAGGCACGATGGTCCCGTTCACAAACGGCAAATTCTTCCACGAAGATTGACGCGAGGGGCCGGACAAGTTGGAGTGGTTCCTCGATTTCGTCACTCCGACCGCCGAGCGAACGCTGCCTACCCTCTCTATCTCTTCGACACCCGACGGCACCCTCGAAAAGGCAATCGTCTAGCTCGCTGCGCAGGGCTGCTTCTACTCTGCTTACATTCTGCTCTATTGGACGCAGGCAGCGGACACGACTAAATATGACTACGGGGCTATCTGCTCTACCTTTGAGCTCGAATCATTCCTCGAGATGGCTCGGTTGGCGTACAAGGACCCAGCCAGGCACGGAGCCGCCGAGTTTCTGGACGAGGTCCTCAGCGTCCGACCCGACGCCTCCTTGGTGACCGGCCATTCGAACATCAAATTCAAGACCCCGGACTCGACGATTGTGCCTGGGCACAGGGCGCCTGCGGACGTGCAGTTCCTCAACAATGAGGCCTGCCTCCCCACGCTTGTCGTGGTCGCCGCCGCGTCCGAGATCCGAGCGCAAGACCCCCATCCCGCTATCGACAGCGTGACCGGGCGAGCAAGCTGGCCCCCGTCAGCATGGAGGGTTGCTGCCGAACGATGCGTGTGCTCCTGCGCCATGGCGCTGCTCTCGTCAGCGAGAAGCGGGTGTCAAGACACATCATTTACGACAACAGAAATGTACGGGACATCAGAACAAAACGTCTGCACACCATAAGGCTTGCGTACCATCACCGCCTGCCGGCCTTGTTGCGAGTTGTTCTCACCGAGCGGGGAAAGGATGCGTTTCCTCCTTCGTTTTCCGCTCTGGATGTGGCTGGTAAGGTGGCTAGATGGCCCTCGGAGAAGCGCCCTAGGGTGTATCGGATTGGCTCTGCTACCTTCCTGGTTCAAGGATGAATGGCAGGAGATGCGTACGAGACGAAGGCCATGCAGACATATTGTTTGTTTTAAATAGCTTCCTTGTGGCCGGACTGTAGCCCTGTTTTCTTCTGCTCGATTACCCATTTCCAATGACTTATAGAGTCGTTGGTGATGCCAGAAAACGCGTCAGATATCTACATTTGGGGTGTTTATATGGAAGGATGTTTAGAACGGTCTATAAGCAGAAACATACTTTCCGCAGCCGTGACAGCCATCCGCTCCCTTTACTCCCATGCTCCTTTAACCCCTTTCTTTCTTCCTCAACCTTCACCTCCTCGGCGCTGACCCCCTCTTGCTTGCCTTGGTTGAGGGAGGTGAACTCGTTGCTGGCTTCCGCGGTGTCAGCGGTGTTGACACGCGATTCTTCGTTCTTCTCCCCTTCGAGACACGTAACCAAGCCCATCTCCCCCTTCACCTTTCCATACGCAGCATCGATATCCTCCGACCAGATCCACTTCATCCTATCCTTGACACGCTCAACCAAAATTGGCAGCCGTTCGTTATATGTCTTGCCCTCCATCCCGGGCGCCTTCATCTCGAACAGCTCGCCAGCCTCGCGGCTAGTCTCCTGCGTTCGCTGCGCTCGTGGCAGCCTCACCCTCTGATACAACTCCATCCACTCTTTCAGCCGCCCACTCCTATTTTCACTGCGCTCACTCAAGTACTCCCCCAACGTCTTGGCAAGTATATACCCATCTTCAACCGCCTGCCCAGCACCCGCACTCTGATGGGGTACCATCGGGTGCGCCGCGTCCCCCAGCAACACCACCTTGCCATCCATAAACACCCAGTCCTCCACCGGATCACGATCATTAAGCCTCCACTTGGCCACTCGTGCGTCCATCAACCCAACCACCTTCTGTACAAGTTCATCCCCGCAATCCCCAAAATCCTGTTCCAGTTCGCGTCTGTCGCACGTACTCGACCAGCTCTCCTTGAGGTCCGGAATCTCGTCTATGCTCTTGGTCGTACATGCAACAACATTAAGCATCTTGTTCGCCGCGATCGCATACGTCAGAAAATGTTTTCCTTGTCCAATCCACATGGCCGCGTACGACGGCAGCGGCCACTCGCCAGCCAACGAAGAGATCGGCACGAGACCACGGTAAATAATCTTGCCGCCGTAGAGAGCCGTGTCTGACACAAATTGCTTTCGGACGGCGGAATGGATCCCGTCACTCGCAATCAGGAGATCTGCGCTCGCAGTCGTCTCGTCCGAGAAAGTCATTTTTATCCCTCCGTTCGTTGAAATATCTTCGACGAGACGTAGTTTCTTTCCATTATGTACCCTCGCTTTCTCTCTCTGACCATCATCCTTGGAGACAAGGAATTTAGTGAGGACGTCAAGCAGCTCGGCGCGACTGACGGCCGCAAACCGGACTTTCCCAGACTCGTCCGCGCCCATGGTGACGATTTCGTCGCCATCATCCCAGCGCCGCAAGGTAAACCATACCCCGTTGCGAGTGCCGGAAATGGTGTTGATGGCTTCGACCAGCCCTGGAATCTGGACGAGTAGCTTGGTCGCATTGACGCCTAGCCCGATACCGGCGCCGATCTCACGGTACTGCGGGGCTTGTTCGTATATGTCTATCTCGATTTCGGCCTTCTGGGAGCAAAAGTGGTGGAGGAAGAGGGCGGTGACAATGCCGCCTATGCCGCCGCCGATTATGGCTATCCGGAAGGGAGCAGCGGGACTTGGCCGAGGGTTGGAGGACGATGACGAGGAAATGGCGTCCTCTTTGTCGGTCAGGGGCGCCATTGTTGATTCGAAGGTATAATTGTTGAATTGGGCTTATTCTTGCTGATGGTTAAGGTGGTAGAGTTAGCATCTCTTGAATGGTTTCGAGAAGAAAAGGGTTCGGACCAGAGCAAGCGTACTCCTATATAATTAATTGTATGACAATTCTACGTCCACTTCAAAGGGAGGATCTACAGTTGACGTTCTGGGAAATATTTCCAGTTCCTAGATCTAGAGGTTGCGCCCAGCATTTGAGAAGCGAGTGCTGCGGTGGAGAGGGTGTGGTGGGGTGCGTTGGATAGAAATACAATCGGATTGTTGTCTCAAAAGCGAACCCCACGTTCTGGTTCTTGGTTCCATGCAAGAAACACCTGCAGCTAACCTGAACTGGAATACGGAATAGGTCAAATAAAGCAAGCACCAACAGAGACTCGGCATATGGCGCCAATTCTAGTTAGACATACATGTAAAACTAGCCCACCTTATCCCAAAGTCGTTTACTCCACACATGATCTGAGCCAAGAGGAGGGGAGATGATGCGCGTGGTCTCTTGGTCGGCAGAAGAGGAACGGAGACGGTGATGGAGTGGTGTTATTATTTCCGCCAGCATGATGTGAGTGAGATCGGAAAAGGTTTGGTTACCGATACACTATTCTGCTTGTCCTTTCAGAAGTAAGCAGCTTGGTTGAGATATATTTTGTTCGCTTGGGTTATGTAGAAAACCGTCCTGGGGTGTTGTTATCGTAACTGACACTTAGTTAGAAAAGAAAGCCGAGAACTTTTGGCTCTTTTGCTGACCTTACTTCTTGGTCCAGTCCCATACTCCAGACCGTAATCGGCTGACCGAGCAATTGTGAGCAACAAGGAATGGCCTATAATACATGAGTAACTTTGATGTAGTTTTTCCGAACGCCTGTCGATCTCCAGGACACACTCTCCTTGAATGATATCATGTTGACTACGTCAACGACGGCTTCCTCAAGGAGTCTGCTGTGCCTTCGTCTTGAGGCGTCCCACCGGCGTTGAACCCAAACTGACATACCACCTCGCCGTCTTCCCGTTCTTCCCGATTGCGGGAAAGTCTCGGCTTCGGGGATGTCAACTCGCAAGGTGTCTCGGTAGCTTGCTATTCTGTTGAGGTTGGGCTCCTTGAGCAGCGGGTGTCCGAAAAGCAAGTCCAGCGGCACATTGTCAGAACTAAGGACGACATAGGCTTCGGGTTTATCCGAATCATTCTCTGTAGTACAAATGACTGCTCGCCTGAGAGGTTCGCAACAAGAGGACGCGTTACTGCGAGCCCCTTTCAAATGTTTCCCATGCTCTGTTGAACCATGAAGCGCTTCGTCTCGACTAAAGCTGTCGTGTGCTGCCGGGTACGCCCTTCGATGGCTCCGCCGTTGACCAATCAGGTTGTCGATCAGATCGATAAAGCGGTAGCCGCGGTCGGGGCAGAGCCCTAGAACAGAAAGCCAATATGGTTGTGCTCGAACTCGGTCAAGTAAATGTAGCACCACTCAGAGCCGGGGACGAATGCGAAATGGTATCAGCCGATGTAGGTATGGACGTTGTGTTTTCGCTCCCCGGCTGGGCTTGCTTTTTGGTTCTTTCCATCGTGCCCTGGGAGGCCTTCTCGTCCTGCACCGTTGCTTCCTGCGTTCGTACTCGTCGAATGTCTTGCCTTCCCGGGCGCCGCATTTCTCGTGTGCGCACTCGAATCTCGGGCGCTTTCTTCGTGATCTGGCCGGAGCCGCTAGTCGTCGACGGATAGAGCTTGAAGTCGAGAATGCCATCGAGGGCGGCGCGCATGATCGAGGTGGCGTACCGTGAAACCGAGTAGGGTCAATCTTAGGAACCTACGAGACAATGAATCGATAGTCTGTGAGTTAAGATTTGAGCTGCTTGGAATAACAGAGCCGATGTCTGAAATTGGTACCTACCTGACCCAGCGCCTCAATGCTTTTTTTGGCCAGCTCTTCCTTATTCCAAATGTGTGTGATCTTGCCGGTTGGAGTCAGCTAGCCAAGTTTTTGAATCGGCTCGCGTGCCTTTCAATATCAGTCACGAAGAGAACACTGTCATCAAGCGCGTTGCCGATGATCGCCTCAGTTGCCCACTTGACTCGATGGAGGGCGCCCAGGTGTCGAGCTATTGTGGCAGGAGCTGGACGCTGTGGTGGGTGGTCGACACTCACCTCGCGACATTTGGATTTCAAGGCTTCCTTCTTTACATCCCGAGCAAAGGCCCGAGTGTTCAATGAAAAAGATGAGTTCGCGTCGCTTGGAGGCAGTGTAATACCAAAGACACAGTGGAAGATGATCATAGGCAAGCCCAGAGGACCATCGAGCGATTGATCAAAATAAGAATAATATAGATTGTACTCCGTAGAGTACTATCAGATATTACACTGATATAAACAGATACTACAATAAATCTAAGCCAAAAGGCAAAGAGAGCTGGAGAAAACAAAGGGGAAAAGTTCAAAAGTTTGGGAGCGAAACGAAGAATATATAGGCAGTAGAGGTGGTCCGTGCACTTCTGAATTCCTGGATCCGCCTCCTGCGGCCTACCATTTTCGGGCTGTCTCTTATCAGCAGGAGGCCAAGTCACTGGAGTGGCTGGTCTAGGTAAGTGGAGAGACCTCGGATTCATCTGCCCTAGCACGTGGTTAGAGCTACCCGGTGGCTGTGCACCTGCCTCGTCATCAGAAGGCCCCTCATGGTTGGTCCTTCCCAGTCAGTTCACTCGACCCGGTCGACTTTGTAGCGGCAAGAGCTCAGAGCCTCAGTGAGAGAAGGCACGATCACCACGGGTCGATCCTGGGCGTCATGCTTTTCCTGGTCTCTTTTTGCCACCTTCGAAAGGGATCTGCTTCGCTATCTTGATCTGAATAAATCTTGCAGCAAAGGAATCAAACCATGATGCGCCAAATTGTTTCCTGTGAGTCACGTTGGTGGAGAATTCAGATCACGTTTCATGCAAGACCTGTCGTTAGAGAATAAGTCAACCAACTGAAACAAATGACTAACAAGCCGCCGGTCATTATCGACATCGACAAACTTTCGACCATTGATAAAAAGTCACACCAAGGAAAAAATAGAGAACCATAATATTGGAAGGCTATGTATGAATTGCAAGAGACTTTAGGTAATGACATAAAACACTTCACGGCAATCCTACACTAGCAAGTCTTCCATCTTCCCGCCTGTCACCACGTCCACCACAACCCAACTTGGCGAACAACACATTACCCTGGAACCTTCAAATCAACCAACCTCTTTACCTACCCGGGAAGAAAGAATCGACGCGGGGAAGATGCCACGCCACTGGTACGTCGTCTGGGAATGCGTGGTCTACGGACACACTACCCCTGGCCCCCGGGGAGTCGAGGACAGCCAAGCCTCCACCCAGGAACCTCCGAAGCGTTATCGTTATCGTGTTGATCCTGCCAGGTGCTACGAGTTTCTGACGCGCGACATACAGTCGGTTCTTGATGCGTCCCAGCCGCCGGTTGACCACAGCAAGACTCTGGCCATGAAGCCGAAAGTCGAACAAGAGAAAATGGGGAGACCGGTTGAGCTCATAATCTTTTGGGGGTCGGGCTAGGTAAATAGACTTGGCCGAGGTAGCAGATTATGAGGCAGTTCAGTCTTGTTAAAGTGGTCAATATAACGAGAAACTTCCGGCTGTTAAAACTGCACACAGCCAGCTACAATACCAAATTTCCCTGGGAACTACCTTATCTTTTAACGAAGCCTACTTGATTGTCATAAGACACGAAGAACGAGTGATCGAGCCGCGCCTTATCGGGTCCACGAGCAGTAATACTGGCTCGTATGGCACTGGAAACCGTCGAAGAATTGCTTGAGTGCGGCTTTCAGCAGCCGATGTCACCGAAGCCGGGGGCGCTCCCCATGGAATTCACTTTTAGAACAATTGATTTCCTGGCGGAGTCGCTGGTCAAACGCACGGTTCCGTTTCCAGGCTTTGGGTGGTGCACGCCTCCCCACCCTTTCTGCTATCTGCTATCTGCTTCGTTGCCTCGAATTTGTGCACCAACACCTTCCGCACCTTTTCGCACACAAAATCAAAACAGTTCTGAACAGCTTCATTTCCACTAAATCAGCAGAGGGGCCTCCGCCGATCCCCCATTCATCCCGCTACGCGGCCAAATCAATGTCACTCAACCTCCGGCCCTGATCCATATCCTGAAGTTTCCGCTTCTTTTCGTTCTTTCCAGCCTCGCGGCTGCTGCGCGCTATTACGATGGCTGCTCCGGTCACCATCGAGAAATATAAACCTCGCTTTGAGAAATACGTCCCAAACATCATCGAAAAGACCGCCAAGATGCCCGGATTTTTCAGGAATCTTGAGGAGCTAATCGAGAACCTCGGGAGTCTTTCCTTCGACGAGTCGTGCACGCTCGGGGAGAAACTCATGCTTCGTTATTTGGCAAGCAACATGCACCAACTCGGAGAAAAGATCGACAAGAGCGAGAAGGAAGCTCGTGGCATATTTTTGAAGATCTACAGAGCCGAAAAGTGTTTTAGGGATGGCGAAGCTGCCAAGAACGAAGACTTTCCACTGGACGAGGATACATCCATCTTGAAGCACGATTCACACCCCTTATACTTTTGGGATCCTGAAAACCCTTCTGGTGGATACAAGGTTGCGAAGCAGTGTTTCGCCACTAAGCCTTGGCTTGCCTGGGGAGGAGAGCTGGACTCGTCCCTTGCGGCCGACGAACAGGAGTTAATCTCTCATTCCCGAACGACCAACGCAGTGACCAGTCCCGTGTGCGAGCCACTCGCCAACGAACACAACCCATCTCCTCATCCTCGGTCTGATAGCCTGAGGTTTCCATCGTCCGCCGGGGCCGACGAGGATGACTTAGTTTCTCATTCCCGAACGACCAACACAGAGACCAATCCCGTTTCCGAGCCATTCACCAACACCGACCACCCTCCTCTTCATCTTCCGTCTGCTAGACTTTTGGTTCGTTATTTCGACGCAAGAGCCGTAGAACAAACCCGACCTCGTCGTGATCCTCGTGTGGAGGCGTGGCTGCAAACATATGGGATCAAGGGTTGACTTGGGGAAAGGGTTGAGCTAGAGCTGTGGAGAGGAGGCAGAAGACGTGGAGGTCTTGCAGATAACCTAGCGTCAAAGTCAAGAAGGGCGGTCGGATATGAACGCGTCTGGTAACGCCCCGCAGGTTGTGTTGCGATTGACGATAAGTTACTGGTTGATGGGTATCAAGAGAAAGACATAGTGTCGTGTTCACATATACAGCAGTCGATTTGTTATGGTGTCATGTCAGTGAATGGGGAATGCCGCATCTGAATCTGTCTAGTGCTTCCAGCTAAACTAGAATATAAGTCTATTGCATTGCATCATGTCTTATGCCCGAGGGTATTCTCTTCTGAAGCCGGTTTTCGGACAGACAGAGCATAGAAATCCGCCTAACTGAAGTTCGAATCCAATATAACCTAAACAACGAGTACGTACACTTGGCGCCCGATATGTATTCCGGTCTGCCGGATCAGGTCGTTTACCTCGCCCAATATAGGACCAGCAGCCGATATAGCCGGTAGTGAATGCGGTGTAACCGACATGCAAGCCACAGTCGCAGCATAGTATAGGTACGGAAAGGTCTCTTTTGGTTTCGTCTACTACGCCGAGACTGCCTGGCTCGGACCCCAATACTTACCTACGTGGTTCATATAACGAGCCGTTGATTATCTATAAGCCGCTATTAAGTCTTATTCAAGAAAAGGGGGGACGATTAAGAAATAGGATAACAAAAACTGCTCTACATTACTACCAGTAGTAGTACTACTTGTCTCGGTACTTCTATACTTAAGGAAAATGGTAAATTATTGACGGTTGCAGCCAGCTACGCTCTTTCATTGTTGTTTAATGATGTTTTTAAAGCAAGTCTTTCCACCGAGGCAAGAACTCAGGCCGACCTCACACCTTCAAAGGCCTTGGAAAACGGTTCCTCATCGGAACAGCTCACGGTCAACGAGTGACTCACGCCTCACGAGCCGTATATATGCGGGTTAATGACGAATTACTGATTCAGTGGGCCAGACCCCTTCGAACTCGTGACGGATCTATCAACAACAGGTTGAATGATCTATTGGAGAGCACGCATCAATGCCTTCCGGACAATGTCGTGTGGTTAAACTGTCTTCCCGCTCGTTGCGGTGGGCCAATATCTCCACGCTTACAGTCCCTCCTCCTGGACCACTAAGTTCCCAATCTTCCTTACCCTCCTTTACATCCAGTCTTCTGTTCTATCTGAAAGTTTCCCTTCGGAATCTTCCCAGTCCATCTTCCTTAACAGGTGTCCCAACTTCTTTGATCTCCGCCTTTTTCTTACCTGACATAATGACAGGGAGTTCCAGCGCTTCTGCCATTTTGGCCTCCACCCACTCCCGACTGTTTTGCGGGCAAGCCTGTCCCTCTGGTTCGGAACCGGCCAGTCCCTTTCTTTGGTTCCTTTGGGCTCGAACAACTTCCAGGACGTGCAGCTTCTGCGACGTGCGAGTGAGACGAGTAGGGCGGCGCACACGTTGCGTGCAAACTGGGAGACCTTGACGCCCAGAGATTGGTAGGTCAGCTCCGAAAGAAGCGGTGCAGGCCTTTCCTGCACCAACAATATCGTGCTTCTCTGACGTGGTTTTGAGAGGAGGCAAAGCCTCGAGGCCGGCAAGCGCCTTGTCAAAGACTGCTTCGGCTGCATTGCGGTATCTGGGCAGCGTGCGCCTCCTTTGGACGCCTTGAGGGCCAAGGGGCCGGTACACGGCGTACCGCCCCAACATGGTCGGCATTCGTTCCTTTGGCGGCTCCGGTACCATCGCCGGAATTGTGGTCGTCGGCGGTTTGGCGGTGGGGACGTAGAGCCCCTTCTCACGGAGGTGGCGTTTCTCCATGCCACGAGGGCCGGACGGTTTCAGTGTCGGCGGCGCCATCGTCGATTAAGTCGCGGTCCTGTCGGTAGATTGTTAGTTGTGACTCCGAGATGCTATTGTGGTTGCAGGGAGAACACTAGACGGAATCAAAGGTGAAGGATAGTGTCGGAGGTGGCTTGAGGCTGTGAGTTTGGTTTTGACCCTTGGTGGGGGGGGCTGGCTTTGTGGATGTGCGTCGAGTGCGAGGCTATTGCAAAGAACACGATGGGAGGGGAATACGAACAGCTGGTACGTCTGGTGTTACTGCAGGGTGAATTACTGTACGTGGCGTGATGCACCAATTTGGGAGTAATAAGTAGTTTGCAATGGTCTCCAGGAGTCAGAAGGAAATGTGAGACGGATCGCCTTCGAAAGGGCACAGGTTAGTAAGTTACCGCCAAGCAATCATACGGATTACAGGAGTACAGTACAGCTATACTCAGTACGATCTAATCTCGCCGCTTGGGTCACGGTGTCTACCAGATGAAGTATCCTTACAAGACTGCTATTTTCCGGCCGACAGGGCCGAGGAAAACATACTTCACATTCTAGAGGTGAGACCACAGTAAGTTGGGATGCATAATTGCTCATGGTGCGTAACAAATGGGTGGATGTGCCTACGGTTGCTCATCGGGAAACACTGTAAGACTGCCCACATGCACTGCAGGCCTCGAGACTCAGAAGTGAACTGGGACTGAGAGGAAGAGCGCCTTTGTCCGTGCTTGTCCCGCAGGGGTCCATAACTACAGGCCCTAAATTCAACGGGCAGGCGCGCAACAGCTCTCGACTCTCCCCTTGCTTTTCTCAAGACAGACCAAAACCTCTGGTCGGCAGTTTACGGCAATAACTCGCCTCACAGCCAAGTTTCTGCCATAAGACAGGAGCACACCCCCTGCTCGACGTATTTCCTTCCTTCCCAGACAGCCGATCGTTCCGTCTTTCAACATAATTTACATAAATCGATAGAGTCAATCCTCCCGAAAACACCAACAGCCATCACATACGATCAACTCAACTACGTAACTGCAAACTCCTTTTATAATTCACTACTAAGGAGAAGTTCGCTTCTCCCACATATTTGCCTGGGCCACAGGTTGGCTTGAGATGTCTCAACTGTATCTGAACTTGGCTAACAAATCACTCCATCACCGACTAGCAAAATGGCAAACTCCATGGAAGAGAGAAGCATCGTCGCAGAAAACACATGTCAAGAATTCTTGACGACTGTCCCAGCGACGGAGTTCAAGGACTTCCCAAATCTCCCAGCCGAAGTCCGTCACCAGATATGGAAAGATGAGTGTTTGAGCGCACCACCATGCTTGGTAGCCATCTTCGAAACCACCCTTGGCACCAGACCAAACCTGGCCTATATGGCCTTCTTCCAGTCCAACGACGGCACCTTTTGCCAACCGGCGGACCTGCGACCGAGATTCCGCCAAAGATTTGCAACCCGCATCAGCGAGGTCAACAGAGAAGCGCGATCGGAAGCCATTACCATGAAATCCATCAACATTCTTGGCGAGTTCTGGGGCCATGGATGGAGAACCGACGGGGTTACGGGCAACCCTCCCGCAAGGCAATATATATACATCAACTTCACCAGGGACATGCTGTTTCTGACCGACCCAGCCGAGATTGGTAATATTGACTGGGGCTCTCATTATAACTTCTTTTTCGGGTTGATGCAGTCCATCTCCGCCGTCTCGTATCGCGAGCAGATTCAGAATCTTGCTCTAACGCTGGATTTTGAGGAGCCACCGCCATACCTTACTCACTACAAGAAGCTCCTCACACAAGCGGAAATGGAGAAGCTGTTTCGGCGTCTTCCTGCCCTGAAACGCCTGTGGTTTGTGTTGAGGATCTGGGACCTGGAAGAGACACCACCTAACAACGAAGAGAACTTGACTCGAGAAGAACAGCAGCAAGCAGACTTGCGCGCTGAGCCGCTGAACCGGCTGGCCCGTGGCATCCACTCACCCGAGAGGTACACAGGAGAACGACTGGACTATGGGTTTCTGCCATGTGACCCCGCAACTATCCTTGACAACTCGGATGACCAGAACATAGCTACACAGATGGAGGTGACAAAGGAGATACTTGAGCGGGCACGTACGGCTGCCACCAACACGGGCCGCAACTTGAACAAGGTTGACATCCGCCTGGTCATCGAGCCCACGTCCTCGCTGTGGAATGACTCTCAGTATGGGCCAAAGTTCCTGCTACCAGCCACTTGGGGCCACTAGTACGAGGTATTGAGAGGATAAAAGAAGCACGACAGTGGCTATAAGGCGAGCGCAGAGATGATCATATGGCACGACTAGCATCAGATATTCAATCAAGAACACACACAAGAGATGTTTGCATAGAATAACATCCCACTAACTTGGTAAATAAAAAGAAACACTTATATGACTGATCCCGGTGAACCAGTAACTAGTTCAGCAGTGCACCACAAGATACGGTTGGACTATAAGAGGAAATAATACAAGAACGGCCAGCCCATTCCCACCCAAACAAGCCCCTTATTATATCTTCCCGTTCTTCTCACATATACCGTTCGTCAGAGCTGTCTCGTATCACCCCATCCCAATTCCAAAATCCCAATTCAGGCGCCCGACTGTGGGGTTCCATTTCACATAAAACTCAAATTCAGGATCCTCCCAGATCGAGGTCGTCGGCTCGACGACCAACCTTATGTCCACGTCCTCTCTGCCGATAGCAACATGGGGGTCTTTGACCAGGGCGAGCATATCCTTTGCCTCTTGCATCCAGCCCATGAACTCCCTGACCTTCGGGTCCAGCACCTTCTTCGGCAGGATATCCGTGTCAAGCAGCGTCGGGTTCAGCGGCAGGAACCCGAAATCCAACCGCTCCACCTTTTCGTGCGGCCGGGGACAAAACACTCCTGTATACAAATCGTCAAGCATTGTATTTGCCCCTGCCAAAACTGGTTCGGCTCCCTGATTTATCGCGAAGAAGAAGGGAAAAGAGGACAGCCAGAACAACGTCGAGCCGCACGACGAGCCACAAACGGCGCAGCGACGGGCACGTGTGCGTGATCGAAGAAATCTTCGAAGAAAGTGGTTCTGTTCAAATGGATTTCCTCAGTGTGGTGACGTTTTTCAAGAACGAGCGTGAAGGCGGCCTCGTGCATCCCTCAGGCGTAACCCTTCTCGACGTTGTCGTCGCAGGAGATACTAGAATAATTCACAGCTCTGTAGACCATCTCGGCAAGATGGCCCGTCCCATAAGTTAGCCTGAGGAGAAAATCGAATTCTCATCTTTAACGTACCGCGCGTAGGGCTGGTAAGCCGGGTACGAGAAGTACAGCATGTCGCGGGCGTGGTTGATTTTCGGCCATTTGGAGTGGTCGTATTCTGGAATCAGACCGGCGGCGTCGTCGGCATAGTCGAGGATGAGGGAGTCGTGGAGGTCTTCGCGAGCCTCGCGGGCTACGACTCTGGTGGCGACTTTGCGGGCTTCGCGGTTGACAGACGCGAGGGCGGTCAGGGGTACCACCGGGCGACTGGTATGAAGGTCGCGAACGCGCTTGTTAAAAAGGCCGGAGGTCCCGGACTGGCGCTGGGCGATGTAGTGAACTTGGTGTCTAGGGTGGTTGGTGTCGAGGAAGACGGTGACGAGCATGTCTGGGGCGGGCATTACGATGTTGCGGTAGACTCGGCCGGGGGATTTGTCTGTATGCTTGGTATCATCTTTGGGTGGGAGTCCGCTGGCCATGAATTTCTCCCAGACCATGAGACGCAGCTCTGGTGGGAGCTTAGCGAACTGTGGGAAGGCTGGCTGCTCCGACATTGTTGTTTCCTAGGACGGCCGTCCGATTTCCCCAATCAAGGCGTGAAATGAATCAGGGAGGGTGTTTATGGATGGATGGGTAAGTAGAGATGGCGGCGTCGTCTCGTAATTAGATGTTGTCGAGGTTGTTGGCACGCGTGGAGGGCTGTCTTGCCATGAAGGCGGGGATCATGCACACAGGTAAGGTAGGAAGACAGAGAGAGTGGTAGGAGTTCCATGTGTGATGGAAGATGCTGCACGAGTAAAGAGAAGGACTGGTATTGGTACTTACGGGGCATGTGCTTTCCACCTTTTGCTGACGAGAAGTACGTAGTTTTGGCGGAAGCAGCGAGGTGACTAGAGATAATCGTATGACTGCAAGTAAAACGTATATGTTTCGGCTGCGTTGCGCTTTTGCTCACTACCTAAACAAAATGAATGAGGGGAGACACGACCGACGGCGACGAGGAAATAAATAGCCCTGGGTCAGCCAAGTGGGTAATCCCATTCACATAAGGTACCTTATCTCTGGGTGCCATCTAGCGTTGCTCGACGAGCGACCTACACACCAAGCGTCAATGACTCGGATTTATTCACTCCCAGCACACTCAATGTGTGCCTACATGGGTACCTAGAGACTCACGTTAACTAGAGTCACTCCCAATAAAATTTCCCATTCTCTTCCACCAAACTACCTATCCACCAGAGTGGCCTTTTGTATCTTGTTTACCCATCTCCATCAGCGTCCAGGACAGACAGAATGGCAAATGGACTTAGCAATCCGCCCTTTATACCCCGGCTCAACGATGCCTTCGACGATGGCCCCGCCATGATCAGCGCCCCCAGCAACCATATCTCCATCTCCTTCACCTCCGCGTCTGCGTCCATCAGCGCGCTGGTGGTCGAGTTCCAATTCTTCCCCATTCTGCCCACCGAGATTCGCCTGATAATCTGGGAGGAATGCGTGGCGGTGGACGAGCACGGTCCTGCATCCACCCCTGGATGCTTGATCACGACATCGTACCATATCAGAAACGGTTATTTTGTCCAGGAATAATCGGCAACTGGTACCTTTAACAAGGGGTCACGCATCATCGCTGGCGGCCGCCGTCCTGTCACAGTGCTCGCCCTAGTCAACTGGGAGGCGTCTCTCGTGGCCCTACGCTTGGAGTCTGCCGAAGATCTTCTGAGTACAACGGTCATCCTTGATACGATTCGGATGCGGATGCCCGTCTTTTCTCCGCGGCCGCGTTTTTCTTTGCATGATCTGGACGTCGATCATCATCGCGACGTGCTTTATCTGACGGAGCCGGTCTTGATATCAAGGAAAATCCCATTTGCCAAGTACTACGTCTGGACCTGATTCTTCGGCGATAGACCAACCCACTATGTCCCTTTCAGTCGCGTTTCGAGACTCGCTACTGGCCCGACCACATCCAGCAACTGGTGCTGACGCTGAATTGGTGCCGCAATGATGACTTCATGGAAGCCTGGGTCTTCAATGACGATGAAGCGATGACCAGCTTATTTATCAGGCTTTTTTCGCTTCGTCGCCTGTGGTTCGTCCTGTGCCTCGACATGATGGTGCTGCCGGCGGAATACTGCAGCCTGTCGGGGGAGGTTATCGACCATGGTGCCACCGACGCTCACCCACACCCGGAGGCCATGAAGCAGCTTGCCCACGCCATCCACTCGCCGGATACGTACAAAGAAGAGCGTCTGGACTTCGGGTTCCTCCCCCTGCCTCAGGTCCTGCTGGATGACACCGACAGGCTACCGCCGGATTGGGCGCGATTGATGTTGAAGGCCAAGATCGAGCTCACAAATCTACGACATATATCTGCCAAGCTCAATCGCAGTGATATGGACATGCGCTTGGCAGTCGAGCCAACCAATGCAATTTGGCAAGGCCAGGCTCAAGGCCAGGCTCACGGCCAGGAGGCGCCCGACCTTCCATCTCAGATCGCCGCCTATCGGAGCTTGACGCCTACCCCGCCTCTTAGATATCAAGATCACTCCTATCCTGAGAGAAGACTGTAGCCTAAGGTCGGGGTCCTTGTTAGCGAATGGCAGCAGCAGCGGCAACCTAAGCGGACTGCTGGATAGCGACGGCGGAAGCGAGACGATGGGCACTAAAACTGGCCGAGTTCTGACAACGACACCAATTTCCATCGTAGTCTCAGTTGAGGGCTGAGGCGTTGAGTGGCTTCAACAAATGTCACCCAACAACACAGCAAGGATAGGATACATGCAGCGCAGCATGCATACATAGTTTAGCATAAGTTAGCGTAGTATCGCATATAATGTCATCTGCATTTCCCACATTCATAAGAAAGTGGGTTCTAGTGATTCCCCCACAAATCAAGACGATAAATATATAAACGAGAAGCCACGAAACAGATTACGTAGCGTTCATATCATCTTCCCCGGGCATCCTTTTCTCGATTCTATCTGACTAACAGAGAGAAAGAGAAGAATATAATGTCAGAACCTTAAAGGTGCTAGCCTTCTCGAATCTAGTGGATTATGTACCGTTGACGGATCGCGGGACTAACCACCGACCGGCCGATCCGTCACAGAGGTAAAGACCAGAGAATCCCGCGATAATTTGTTTACGAGCAGCTTGGCAGATACTACTACATCTGTCCATTTCTTTGATGTTAATAGATAGGGATGTATTCATTATTCTGATAATGCCGACCGAGATTGAAGATCAAGAGTGCCGAGAAAATGAGGAAAAAACGAACAATTCCATTGTGAGATTCTATCAATCGGTCATTTGAAACAAGTGTTAGGATTAGCCGTGGACGGATGTCCTTTGTATTGGGTAAGTGCCGACTCCATCAATTTATTTCTTGGCGCGATAAGGTACTAGGCGAGGCTGTGGGTAGCTTATTTTGACGTCGCAGCTGCTGGTCCGTGAAAGCGTTTTAGTTTGCAAATCATTGTGGCGTGCACGTGGCGGGGAAAACTGTGGCAAATGGCGGGGTTGCACGAAGTTTCCGGTGTTTACTAAACTTTATTGGGGGTGGGACAGCTGGCTCGAGCTTTCCTGCTCAAAAAACACGCCTAGCGACGCGTTCTGGCGGATCCATTGGCTGACTGGCAGCTTCAGTTTGCAGCAGCTCGATCCCGGCACCGGACAGACAGCGCTTTCCTGGAACCAAGACATTTTTGTCGCTCCTTTGCACGTCCTACCAGCAGAAAACGGGACCGACGCTCGCTTTTGACGCATTCACATTCGCTTCTTGTACAGTTATTTGAACTTATTTTCGCCCGCCCACTGGCCTCGGCGAAACAATTGCTTTTTGAGCCTCTTGTTGACATCCATTTTCCCCTGCTTGTTGCTTCTGGTGCTGCGCCTGACGGTTTGTTTTGGCGACGCGCGCAATCTGGGACAAACCTGACGCTACTGCTGCAGTGCGCCTGTATCCTGCAGGACGCAACCCAAGTCCACCCCGAGGTCGCATCATCACTCACGTCGCCCACATTGTTTCGCTCCGCTGCGCCTGCAGGCTCCCGACAAAGCAACGCGACAGGCCTTGTCGCTAGTTCTCCCAGACCCTTATTTCAAGACCTACTGTGTCTCCCGGAACCCCACGCGCACCTCCCACCTCCTCGAACTCCCTTCCACCGGCGAATCCGACGAGACACGATCTTGCGAGCCCGAGCGACCGACACTTTGGCTTCTCGGAGCTCGATATCATGATCACGGCCCACTGAAGCGGCCATGGTTCGTGTTACGGAGGAGCTGGCGCTCTCGCCAGAACATGTCACTCTTTACTACGCCAGCGACCCATTGCTCGGCCACCTGCCCGTTCTCCTCTTCTATGGGCCCTCCACCACTGCCAACTACACCCTGAACAGTTCCAGGATCCAGATTCACGTCTATACCGCCGGCGGCTTCCAGTCCTTTCCCCGCATCACCATCTCTCCCAACTCTCCTTTCTATGGCGTCGTCGACCACCTCCCTCGCGAGTTCCAAGGTGACGAGATCTGTCGAGGACTGGCCTTTGGCCTCTACAAATACTTCAGCGAGCTTCCCGAAATTGTCAAGAACCACCTGAAAAACCAATATCCCACGACACGCGCTCGCCGCCCGGGCTCGGCACCCTCCCTATTCGGCGAGCAGCATGCGGCAGATCTGGCAAAGTCCGCTGTTCAGGCCGAGAACACGCCCGATGTCATCCGGATGTTGGAGTCTGCGCTGCGGACTCACCACATAAGCAATGTCGATCTGGATCTTGTTCTGCCCCCCGGGGCGATTGTGCCTCTGCAAATCACAGACCTGGAGGAGGTGCCGGACGACGAGGATGACATCTTAGACCCAACTTTGAGGCAGTATGGGGGTTACACACCGCTGGTCAAATTGTTCGGAGAGCCGGTGTTTTTGCCGACCTCCAAGTTGCGTCGAGCACCTTCCAGGCCGAACTCGTTGAGCAGAACCAAGTCGTTCACCAAGAACCAAAAATTCGATCTGCGCATGAAGTTGGGGGAACTGGTCGACACGGAGGAGCGTTATGTCGTCAAGCTGGACGAGCTTGTCAACCATGTCGCGGAAGAATTCCGCCAGAGCGCCAAACAGCGGTCATCTGGAAGCACCAGCCCGACAGAAGAGGACCTGGAGAAGCTCTTTCCCAAATCCGCAGATAGTATCTTACAGCTGAATCGGGCTTTCATGCAGGAGCTCCGTCGGGTTATGGACGACACCGAAGAAGAGGCCATGAGGGACATGGAAGTCCCGTTCCCTGCCCCGCGTTCGGGTGGTATCAAGGACCCCAGTGGAGCGCTTGCGATGGCACGCCTTTTTCTGGAGTGGTTCCCCAAGTTTACCGACTGTTACCAGGACTACATCCGGGCCAGTCAGCACTTCCCTCAGCTTCTCAACTCCCACCTCGAAAAACAGTCCAGTTTTCGTCAGCGAGTGGCCCTAACGGGGGAGCAAACCATCCGTTCGCTTCTCATCGAGCCAGTGCAGAGGCTTCCTCGGTACAGCTTGTTCATCGACCAGATCGTCACCTCTCTCCCGATCACACATCCTGCCTTGCAGCTGATGCTTCGTGCAAGAGACATCATTGCCAACATTTGCTCAATGGATGATCCACTGCCGGATAAGCCACATGTCACAAACCGTCTTCGCGCGATGGTGGAGTGCTGGCCGGTGGATCTCGAGCCTCAGGGGAGGTTGATTCTGGCCGCTGATTTCGTTGAGCTGGCTGCACCGTACACCGCTGGGTCAGATAATGTCGACCATCGCGACCGGGCGGGCATTCTCATTCTCTTCTCGGATTGCATCGTCATCTTGAAGAAGAAGACAACTCCAGGACCCACAGGCCGCGATTTCTTACGTGAAATCGAAAAGCCTTCTCCTGCTGGGCTGCTCGCATCGATGACGAATGTTGCTGGAGGGCCAGGAGCTTGGGAATTCGCCTTCACAGGGTGGCACAACTTGGCAGATGTCCGATTTACCGAGTCCGCCGACGGCAAACTCATTTGGATGACCTCCACACATGAGATGAAGGGCGCGCACTCGGGCGAGTATTTTACCAGCAAAGCCATCACTTCGCGGTGCTTCCTGCTCCGCGAGTCATACGAGGGCAGAGCCAGCCGGTGGTGCGAGGACATCGTCAAGGCGCGGATCGAAGGCCGCTTCCCCGAGTACGAAAGGGAGGATCCCGCGTGGACTCTTCGGTCGGTAAAAATGAACGACAGCAACTTCGCCCTGCATGCGGCCGTCTTTCAAGAGGGTGTCTCGCAGCTCATCGAAGGCCGTAAGGAACCAGCGCCCATTCGTATCGTGCTTGACAACGATAAGGGCACCAAGGGCGCCCCAGTGGGTCACTATGGCGTGGAAATCGTTATCGAGATAAGGAGCGGCGACATGAAGCGAATATCGATGAACACCGTTGGGCTAACCGGGAAGAAGTTCACCGACGATATTGCGCTGGAGGATTTCCTCCCTACCCTCTCGCGGAGACTCATCCAGCTTCTGAGTAGCCAGTTCAGCGTGTCCAACATGAGGCTCGTCCCGGCGCTGGTCTCGTACTACACCAAGGTTCTGCGAGCCCTTACTATCACGTCAAAGGTCGAGAAGAACAACAAGTCGTTCCTTGCTTCTTCGCCGGTCAAGATGCTATCAAACTTCTTGGCGGGTAATAGCGTGTCCTCGTCTACCGGCCCGGCCGCGGTGGCGGATAGCACTATCATCGGCAGGCCAAAATCGCAGGGTGCTCCAGTCGGAAATGCCGCGACCCTGTTACCCTCTCAACTGGCTCGCAACAACAGCAGCCAAAAGGATCTGACTGTGATGTCAAGCTCTCTCAGGAGCAGGGACGGCCTTCACGCTGGCGAAGATGACCGCCCGGAGAACCCCCTGGTTCGTCTTGAGCAGACTTTTACGGGCTACATTGCCAGCCTACAAGCTCGCAAGGGCTACTTCATCGGTCGCACCTTATTCAACAGATCGTTCGCCGACGAGCTGTCGGTAAATGACCTGTACAACAGGCTGATCGAGTTCCCATTTGACCTTGAAGCCTCTGCGGAGCTGGGGACGGAGGTGATATTTGCAGCCTTCGAGAAGTTTGTCCGCATTGCATGGCGGGACCAGATAGGGTCGATCATCACCATGCAGGCACTGGATGCACTGCAAGCGCGGGCTTCTAGGAAGGTTCCGGGAGACTTTGCCGACTTTGTGCGATTTCTGTTCAGCGACATGGCTCCCCAGAACCGGAGAGCGTTTACTGCGCTCATCAAGCTTCTTGCCGATCTGCTCGATGGCTGTGGGAATGACGGCGATAGAGGCGCGTTGACACTTGCCTTCGCCGAACTTTTGGTTGATGACGGAAATGCATCCGATTACATCAATTTGCTCGACCGACTTGTGGAGGACTGCGACCGCATCTTTGATGACGGTGGCGGTTTTGGCGCTAGCTTCAACCTTAAGGGCTCTGCATACGATTCGCTGAACGCCAGCAGCCGTAGTCACAAGTCCAATACGGGGTCAATGACCTCGAATACGTCATCGCTGAGGAGGAAGTTCGGATTTGACACGCTTTTACGGCAGAACAGCAAAGACCATGTGGACCGGCCCTCGATGTGGCGGACGTTAAGTAAGCACGGCAAGAGCCCGTCTGTGTCGCAGGAGAGCTCGAGTCTATCCAAGGTCAACAGATCGAGGTCCGTGGATATGGGGATACAGTACCCAGGGCCGAACAAATTGCGGCGACCAGGATCTCGTGATCGGCCCCCTATTGCTGGCGCGTTTGACGATATCCAGCACCGCCCGGCAAGCTCTCACCGGCTGGAGACGATTGGCGAGCCCGAAGTCGAGACAGCCGAGGCAAAATCGCTCAAGAAGAAGCGGCGCAGCTCACTATCGGACCTCAAGAGCCTTATGGCGGCCGCGAGCCTGGAGGACCCGCCGCTCATGCCGCTGCGCATCAACAAGCAGCAGACGGCCGAGAAGTTTAACTCGGTGGCTGCACAACGACCGGGCCCGCCGTCTCCATCTAGGATACCCATCAGTCCGCAGGCAGTACAGTCACCCGCGCTCCGTAATTCGCGTCAGAAGGAGAACGTGGTAGATCCTTTCCAGCAGGCATTTGCTGCGACCACGAGTCCATCTCCAGAAGACAACAACAAGTCGTTTGCTCAGAGAGCAGCAGCCGTGCAACCGCAACACAGAAAGAACACCCTCTCATCCTCAAACATTCCAACCCTCAAGCCGTCTCTGATCCCCAAAACTAATGTCGAGACCTCCCCAACCCGCCCCACCCGTCTACGTGCTAACACCACGACGTCGATTGCCACTATCAGCCCAACCAAGTCTTCAACCACAACCACCACCCAGAAACTTCGCCTCCAATCCCCACAGAAACTCCGTGAGCGCCTCCAAGTAGAAAAGCAGGCCGTCGACGAGGTTGACGCCTCCCTCAAGTCAGAGCTCTCGCGGATAGCGGAAGACATGGCCCGAGTGAACTCTGCACTCCCGCGATCGGCGACTACCGACCTCCGCAAACTCTCTGCAGCAGTCAAGGCGCTCGAGGAGCGCGTTCCGCAGGCGATGCAGGAGTTGCAGGACCGGCAGGCGGAAATGTCGCGCGACGTGGAGGCCACGCTGAAAGCGACCGAGGCGAAGGTCAAGTCCATCGATCAGCTGTACAAGGAGGCTATGGCGGAGAACGAGCTGCTTTATGAAAAGTTCAACACTGAGTTGGGCAAGATTGTGAAGGCGCTGAGGGGGAAGGGCAAAGACGAAAAGGAGGAGATGGTGGTTAAGCTTAGGGAGGCGACCGAGGAGACGGCCAGGGTGAAAAAGGAGAATGCGAGGTTACGGAGGGAGATGGTCAGTCTCAGGACGTTGTTGAAGGGAAGTAAAGATGGCGGTGGCTAGAGTCTGCCGTTGTGCGTTGGGAGACGTAGATAGGGTGGTGTGTGTACAGAGGGTGTTTGGTTCAACAACAACCTGGGACGACTGTCTGTCTGTCTGGATAACCTGTGGGATAGAACACAGAAAGGAAAATGCCTGCCGGAGATTGAGCGACTGGTATAGCGCGTGGTCGGCGAGGCGTTTTGTGGATATCATGAGCTCCTCCATGGCGCACATTGACCAGGTATGGTCAGAGTTGGGTGTTTTGGTATGGGATAAGGTGTTTTGTATCTCTTGTCAAGTAACGACCTACGGCATCGGTTAGTATGGTTGGTAGCTTTTTGTGGCATTGTTTGCATCTGTATTATTATTTGGTGCCTGGTCAAATATATATGAGAGAAATGCCGTATTACCACTGCTTGCCCTTTTCAGTCTCCTTCGCCTTCTCCACCGCTGCCAGTAATATCTCTTTCGCCTTGCCCTCCTCAACCCAACACTCAAAATACAACGGACCCGCCTCCGCCGACCTGACCGGCATAGTCATTACACCGCCCACATCTTCCCCGGCCACCCCATCCCTACCCTTCGACGCAGTTTGCAAGTTCGGCTCGGAAGGGATCCAAGCCTGCGGGTACCCGATCGGCGCCACCCCCTCATCCCGCAGTTCAACCGCGACGGTAAAAGTGCACCCTTCGGGTAAAGGTTGCATCTTTTCGGCCGCGTGGGCCATCCGGCGAAGCACGCCGCGGAACTGCTCGTCAACGTCGGGCCAGGAGACGTTTTTCTGGTCCCCGGCAGGCAGTTTCGGATCGAAGAGGTGGCGGTCGCGGGCCTCTTCGAGGCGCGACTCTTTGCCCAGCACGACGCGCTCAAAGTCGCGCATCGGTTTGGGTCCCCCGGGCCAGGCGGGGAATTTGGATACGTCGAAGAGCCAGCGTTCTAGGACCGAGCCGGGCGGGATGGATTTGGTTGGTTCATCATCGGATTGGGACTGTGATAGGGATGGCTGTGGTGGCGCTGGTTGAGGTGGTGCCTGTGGTTGTTGAAGGTGGGGGGCGGAGGATGAGGAGGCGTTACTGCTGCTCAGGTTGGAGAGGCTTGAGGAGTTGGGAAACAGAGAGTCTGTGTTGTTGACGTCATATTCGTTCGAGGCCGATGGTATTGGGTTTTGTGGTTGAGGAAATGTGTAGAATCGGTGGAGTGGCGAGTGGATGACCACTGCTATGCGGGAGACCTGGCCGCTGGCGAGCTGGACGCCGACGGCGTTGACGGCGTCGGTGATCCAGGCGCAGACTTTGGGGTGCCGGTTCTGGTGCACGGGCAGGTTGTAGGCCTTGGCGGACAGAAAAGTGGTGGCCGGGTAGATATTTCGGTAGAAAAGGATGTTGTGGATGGCGACGGTCAGGAAGGAGTTGAAGGACTTGAGCAGGATGAGGCCTTGGTCCAACGGCACGGCGGAAGAGGAGGATTGCACGGGTGGTGGAGGCATTGCTACTACTGTATGTCGTATTTGACTGGCAATTTGTTTTAGGTTTTCTTCTTTTCTTATGGGATCAATATCATCTTCTCATGCGGACGCCCGGCGCTTATTCCGTATTCTCATTTAAAATGACGATCTGGTCTTATCCAATCGAGTCGTGTAAGTCCGAGTGAGGACACAGATGGCGGGGTTGCAGACGACAGAACGCGTCCTGCCTTGCGTTGCACTCAACGCCAAAGCATGTGACCGAGTTAAAAGTGGGTCATGTACACTTTAAGGTCAATATTTTCATTGTGTTGTGCTGGGAAACTCCTTCTTTACTGTAGCCAGGCAACCCCGCGATTGGCAAGGAACCAGACCCCCAAAAGGCTTACAGCAGGCGCGTCTTGAGCATGCTCCCACGCTCCACTTGGTTGTTGTGGTGTCTCTTTCCACTCCACACCATACCGCCATTTTAACATCTTGCCCGCCGCGGGACCCGTCCACCCAACTACTTTACCTCCCACATGCTCCTCGAGTCGGGATTGTCAAGAAGAAATTATCGATAACGCCATTCGCCGGCCTGTCGACAATCCAACTTACGAACCAACGGAATTTTACCAATATACATTTACCCCAATAGCTGTATAGCTCGCCGACAGTACTGCCAATACACGATCCGGTCTCTCTACCATCTCTCACTCGACCACGGAAGGGCATATATACACATCGCTAGCTAGGGCAATATGGAAGAGCACGTGGTGCAGCTGCTTGCGAACACACAGCAGGTCCAGGAGGGACCCCGCAAACAAGCCGAGCTCGATCTCAGCCAGCTGAGACCGAACCCCGACTTCCCCCAGACTCTCGCTCGCATTGGAGCCCACCAGTCTGCTCCCGTCGAGATTCGCCAGTCCGCATTGACCTACCTTCGCAAGTTCGTCGAGGAGAACTGGAGCACCGAAGGCGCCGATGGTCCCCATATTCCCATCCCGGACCCTGTCAAGGACCAGCTTCGCCATGCCATGCTCGAGATCGTTCTAAGCGAAGAGGACCAGAGGAAGGTTAAGGTGGCTGCCAGGTAAGTTACCATGCTCTCCCTGTGCCATCTTTGCCAAAACATAAATGTGATTGCTAACGTGTAATAATAGCTATGTCGTCTCCAAGATCGCTATGGTCGACTTCCCCTCGCAATGGCCAGCCCTTCTGCCAACCGTCCTCGCCGCAATGCCAAGCGGATCCGATGCCCAACTCCACGGTGCCCTCAGAATCCTGCAAGACCTCGTCCAGGAGAGCTTGTCAGATGAGCAGTTTTTCACAGTCGCCCGTGACATCATCAAAGCGTGCTACGACGTAGCCACGAATGAGAACCGCAAGGACAACCACCGTGCCCTGGCCGTCCTGATTTTCAAAAGCTGCTTTGAACTCATGGATATGGTGAAGGATGGCCACAAAAAGGAGGTTAGGGCTTTTGCCGAGGAAGTCCTAAGCTCGTGGCTGCCTTTCCTGGAGCAAGCTATCAGGACACCACTGCCGGATTTCTCTGCCTCCGACTCTCAGCCCGACCGCTGGTACGGCCCAATCGCGTTGAAAGTCCAGGCAGTCAAGACCCTTCTAAAAATCAAGAGCGTCTTTAAAACCCTGTTGCTACCCAGCAGCGTTGCGCTGTTTAGCGCAACCTGGGAGGAGCTCAACCGGCTCCAGGTCCCATATCAGGATTTGTTTATCGACTCGGATGCGCAAAGCCGGTTGGAAGACATAGATGGCCTTCCATTCACCCTGGATTTCCTGGTTCTGGATGAGCTGGATTTCCTCAACACGTGCATGCGAGCGAATCCTGTGCAAAAGCAACTTGGTGCCGAGATTGAAACTCATACCAATGCACACGATACGCCCTGGGTTCTGGACCTCATGAAGATGCTTGTTTCGTACTCGCAGATCACCCAGGAGGAGGAAGGCTTGTGGGACATTGATGTTTCGCTGTTCCTGGCCGAGGAAGGCTCACTATCCAGCAACTACACGGCAAGGACCGCGTCGGGCGATCTGTTGATAAAGCTAGGAGAATGGCTGGGTCCGCGGGCTGTCGAGGGTCTTTTTGCGTACACAAAGACAATGTTCGTCGGTGAGGTTGCCAACTGGCGAAGGCAGGAAGCGGCCCTGTATCTGTTCAACCAGATTCTGATAGATTTCGACGAGACCAACCAGTCTGTGCCCGAGGCCATCTCAGCTGCGTACCTCGAACTTGTCAACTACGCTGTCAACCGGGCGGATGAGCCAATCCTGCGTGCCAGGGGTTTCCTCGTCGCAGGAACTTTGTCCAGGTACTACCCGCCGGCTCTCGTTTTGATCGATCGTGCTATTGAGTCCATATCCATGGATAAGGACGAGCTCGTCCAAGTCTCGTGTGTCAAGGCGGTGGAGGGCTTCATCGCGGCCGGTAATCCGGTCCACCGACAGCATGCAATTGTGATGGCGATCCAGCAATTCCTGGACGCCAAGGACCTCACCGAGCTCGAGGATGCTGACGACCTATTGGTGACCCTTCTAGAGACTCTCAGGGATGCTATTCAGTTGGACATGCGCATTGTCATCCAGATGGATAACAAAGCTATTGATCTGCTTTTCCTGATTGCCAAACACGGAGCCTCACACTTCATGGCTAGCATGATCGTAACCGAGACCTTTGAGGAAATGGTGAGGAGTTTGTCAGACTCGGCTTCATACACTGCTCTCTGCACAAAGGTGTTGCCATCAATCACCGGCACTTTTGACGTCGCTCACATCACGCAAGATGATCCACTGGTTACGGTACGCGCCTCATCTTCTTGTATGCAATAGCATCGCTGACCCATTATCTAGCTGGCCGTCGAACTCTTGGTCGCCCTCGTTCAGTACGGCTCGGAACCTCTACCTGCTGGCTTTGTAGCCTCCACTCTTCCGAAACTCATCAAGCTTTTGATGAGTTCTAACGAAGGCGATGTTTTGCGTCCCGGTGCTGAGGCTGTCAAGTACATGCTTATGCATGACCACCATCAGGTTTTCGGATGGCACGACGAGAATGGCCGCTCCGGTCTCGAGGCCTGCCTCCTCGTCATTGACCGTCTGCTGGGCCCTTCGGTCGAAGATAATTCCGCTTCCGAGGTTGGCGGTTTAGCCGCAGAACTAGTCGAGAAAGCTGGCCAGGAGCGTCTTGGTCCCTTCTTGGGGCAACTTCTCCAGGCCGTTGCTGCTCGCCTGGGTACCGCAGCCACGCCTACCTTGATCCAGTCCCTCCTCACTGTTTTTGCTCGCCTTTCGCTTGTCGGCGCCCAGGATGTTGTCAACTTTCTGGCTGACATTCAAATCAACGGCGAAAGCGGTCTGCAGCTCGTCATCTCAAAGTGGCTCGAGAACTCGGTCAACTTTGCTGGATATGACTCGATACGACAGAAGTTTGTGTTCCATGACCCTTGCGACTGATGTCGGTCGTACTAATAATTTCCCAGCGTGATCGCCCTGTCGAAGCTTTATTCGCTCAACGACCCTCGTCTGACCCAGACACAAGTAAAGGGTGACCTGGTGGTTCTCGCCGACAGCAACCGAATCAAGACTAGGTCCCGTGCTCGCGCAGGTATGTCACCGGCCCCCTCTTTTTTAAACGTTCTCGGGATATCGTTCGAGTTGCATAAATAAGATGACTCACTACCTACCACTATAGACCCAGATCAATATACCATCATCCCGGCGCCGTTAAAGATCATCAAGATCCTCATCGATGAGCTTATCTCGGCGTCCGGTGCCAACGCCGCGCCTGCTATTGCAGCCGCCGCGGCCCAGGAGATTGCTGATGCCGACGAGGATGACGTTGACGACGGTTGGGAGGACGAGGGCGATTTCATTGACCTCTCGCTCGGCACAACCAAGGATGACCTGATGGGCTGGGCCGAGAACTCAAGCGCAAGAATACGCGACGACGAAACGCAGAATTACCTGTCCGAATTTTTCATGACGGCCGCCCGGGACAACATTGCCGGATTCCAGGACTGGTTCAATTTGCTCACAGATGATGAGAGGAACAAACTGCACGAGCTCGCCAAATAGGGAAAAGCGCAGCCAGAGCCGTCTCGACGTCCATTTCTCCAGTGTATGTGGAAAAAGCCCTTTATGGATGTGAGTAGGTGAGCATTGTTTTAAACTAGGAAGAAATGCGGAATGTTGTAGGACTGGAGGAGCGCTCGTGTGACATTGTGGTTTCTTCGATAGCGATACACGTATATTTCCTGTGAATGTGCGAGCAGCGCAGAGGGAGATAGATATATAAGAAAGAGAGAAAAGAGATTAGTGTATGCACAACACCTCGCATCCTTCTCTCACCGTATATCTTAGGTAGGCGCGTGGTATGCGGGACTTGAGACGTTCTTAAAGACCGTGAAAGATAACTTGAGCGTTGTTGAGAGTCTTCAACATACAGAGTAGAGTAAACGACAAAACATAAATCTGGTTTTTGTTTGTGATTTCTTTCCGTTCGATTTTGCGAGGAGTAGGGATTCGGAGCTGTCATAATACTTGGAACATCTTGACTGAAAATGAAAGCGACGCAGTAATATTTTACATATAAGGCACTTCGTGATAGTACAGTTGAAACATTATTATCATCTTTGCTCCACTCAATACACGCCCATCAGCTTTTCCAATCAGTCCTACTGATCGATAAAACACAGAACCATAACACTGCTTGTCCCTTTGTCTGGACACATCCCACCAAAATTGGCCTCCTCGAGCATATATAACACATAACGTGCATGATAAGCGAACGGTACAGACAAGCGAACGGTACACTTCTTGGCACAACGCGACCTTTCAACTTCTTTTACCAATTGCACTACCAATTCGCAATGGATTCACTTGCAAAAGAATCCAGAATTATTCTTGCTCTCGAAGCTATGAAAAGTGAGCCAGATCTTACTCTTCGAGGTGCAGCTACAACTTACAACGTACCACCAATGACCCTCTCTGCTCGACGCGATGGCCGGCCTGCACGACGCGATATTCCAGCCAATTCGCGTAAACTTACAGATTTGGAAGAGCAAACTATTGTTCAATATATAATTGAGCTATGTGCACGCGCATTCCATCCCCGGCTTCTTTATGTGGAAGATATGGCCAACCGACTGTTACGCGAACGCGGCGCGCCTCCTGTTGGGATCCGCTGGGCTTACAACTTCGTCAAGCGTCAACCAGAACTCCAGACGCGTTTTACGCGTAAATACGACTACCAGAGGGCTAAATGCGAAGATCCAAACGTTATTAGCGAGTGGTTTGCCCTTGTGCACAATACTAAGGTCAAATACGGCATTCTCGACGACGATACGTTCAACTTTGACGAGACTGGCTTTATGATGGGCATTATTATCCCTACTATGGTAGTCACTACCTCAGATGGCCGTGGCAGGGCTAAACAGGCCCAGCCTGGTAATCGAGAGTGGGCTACCGTTATCCAAGGAATAAACGCCTTAGGCTGGGCCATCCCACCATTAGATGTTGGTTGTTTTGGGCCACTGAAGAAGGCATATAGCAAGGAAATTGAAGAGCTTATGCGTATGCGTATCACGCATATTAGCAAGCTTGAGTTTCTTTGTTCCTTCAGGAAAGCATTTTTTACTTCTTTTACAGAAAAAAACATCCGAGGAGGCTTTGCTGGAGCTGGTCTAGTACCATACGACCCGGAGAGGGTAATATCTGGGCTGGATGTGCGCATTCGGACCCCAACACCTCCAGCCTCAAGCCCAGGTACGGCACTACCTTGGCTCTCTCAAACACCACACAACCCTCGTGAAGCTACCTCACAGTCAGAGCTCATTAAAACTCGAATTTCCAATCATCAAGGCAGCTCTCCAACATCTATGTTAACTGCTGTGGACCGGTTAGCTAAAGGTACAATGGCGGTAATGCACGAGGTGGCTCTTCTACGTGGAGAGGTCTCTGCACTACGAAAGGCCAATGAGGGGCTTAGCAAGCGACGAAGAGCCAAAAAAACACGTGTGCGGCTTGGAGGGTCACTTACTGTACAAGAAGCGCATGATCTACTGGATCAGAAGGCGGTGGATGAGCAGGTAACGCAGGAGACACGACAAAGTGGTGGTGGTGCAGGGGGGTCTCGTACGAAGATTCGGTGCTGTGGTGTGTGCGGAAAGCCTGGTCATAATGCACGCACGTGCAAGGAGGATGCGGAATCGTCTGATTCATCTGTTTCTGATTCTGTTATTGTTATTTCCTAGTGTTGAGGATAGTTGTGGTGGGGTGGTAGAAAGTGTACCGTTCGCTTGTCTGTACCGTTCGCTTATCATGCACGTTACTGATCTTCCAATTCGAACAGAGTCAATGACCAAGAAATCATCTTCACAGACAGACCAGTGCTGGCTCCTGGCTCTATATGTCCCTGCTCATACTACTCATGACACACACACTCTCTCTCTTGCGGATGTCGGATCAGATAATATCCCCACCAAACCCCCCTCCTCCAAATCCACCTCCCCCAAACCCACCACCTCCTCCTCGTCCACCACCAGAGGCACCACCTCCGCGCCCACCTCCAAATCTCGGCAGCCCGCCAGGGCCAACAGGGTCCCACCTCGCCCCCGGCGGAGCCTGTGGATCAAACCCCAAATCTCCCCCTTCCCCTCCACCTCTAGGACCCATAAACAACGGATCATCAAAAGTAGGATGCATCCCGCCCATCCTGCCCGGCCTGCGAACACCGCCCGGTATAAAATTCTGCCTGATCGGATCGTCCGGCCCCAAGCCCTGGGGATACAGATCACTCCGTCCGTAGTCTGTTGCACCACCCGCTCCACCAACATTCGGTACCCAAAGACCACCATGCGGCGGCACATTTATCTCGTACTCGTCCTCGAACCCAGGCGGGGCAAGATCCGGATGTGGCCGGCTACCTGCAGCGGGAATGGGTTCCGAACCACCGGGCACAGGGTAAGGGTTAGGCGGGCGCGGCAGGTCCCACGGCGCGCGGCCGGGCCGAGGGACCGTTTCTGGTTGTGCGCTTTGACGAACACCTTCCTCGTCCGCGCCCTCTCGCGCCTGTCTGTCGTCGGCATTTTCTTCCTGTTGTCCATCCTTGCGGTACCCGGGCAGCAACTTATCGATGACCTGTCGTTTTAGGAGGGAAGCAAAGTCTTGGATCCGTTCGGGGGACATGAAGACCCTGCCAATCTTCTCCTCCAGATCCTTGTTGTTGCTGTTATCATTTTCGGAGCCGCGCCGGACTGGCAGCGCGGCAGACGATACATACTCGCGCGGCGCGAGCTCGAGACGAGCGATCTTTTCGTCGCCGATGGCGATGCCGCGGATCTCGACCTTGCTGCTGATGCGGTCGATCCGTAACAGAAAATGCATCGACGAGTGGGAGTGCGCGTAGAGGAAAGAATGAGAGTTGAGGCCGTTGTTCCATTCTGGTGTGAGTTTGGGGTCGAGCTCCTGGATTTTAGATTCTACACCAGTTAGTGAAGGAAGGCGAATGTATGAGGGAGAACGGAAGCATATACCGATCTTGGAATCGCGGTCCTCGCTATAGCTTAGTAGTCGGAACCCGACGGCTCTCATGCAGACGTGTACAAAGAGGGCTATCGCGTCGAGGGAGCTGCTCACGACCGAGGTGGTGTCGCCCTGTTCTTGAGTGGGCAGCACGATGGCCATGTCGGTGAGGAGGGCGTCTGCCTTGAACGACGCATCACGCCCCGGCGTGGGGTTGGGTAAGTTTGTCATTTCCGGGGTTTCTTTTTTGTTGTCGAAAGTTTCGTTTGGATTGTTTGTTGATGGAGTTTGCAGTAGAAATGGATGGATCAAGATAGCTTTTAGGTTGATAGTAAAGATCCGGATAACGCACAAACTGAGCAAAAAAATGGAGAAGCAACAGCAGCTTTGAACGTCATCGGGTTGCGCGGGGCCGAGCGGGAGCCATCAGACAGGGAGGGGTCATTTCTCCAACATGCTGTCGCGGGGTAAGTTCCCGCACCTGTCAGCCTTGTGGATGGAGTACCGTGGTGGAGCGGGCGCTTAGCTAATCGGATCCCTGTTCCACTGTAGCCTTGTATAAGCGCGCCAAGCCGACTGTATCCACCGTCAACGACATGTCTCGGCAACAGAATAGGGGACTACCAAAACATAAATCGGCAAGGTTTCTCTTATTCTCTTTAACGCGCTGTTATATCCCAACTTCAGACAACTATCCGGTGGAATATCCTTTTCATGAATTCCGGTTCTGACACTTATAGATTCCCATGTTAGCTTTTTCCGTTGTTTTTTGCCTTTTCACTTTATCACTCTGAAGTCGCGATGAGCAGAACAACGACACTCTCCTGAGCTGATCGTCATATCTCGGACCCCTAAGTAATACGACCGACGCTTCGTAAGTTGGAAGCTTTGGAGAGGAATAATTTGCGCTCCAGTTTCTGACGTATTGCGGGTGGAGTAAAATGACTAATTTCCAACATGCAGATCCTCACATCAGGGTGGCATACGGAAAACTTTGAGGTGTTGAGAGAAGCGAGTAGATTCTCTAGATGTGTGAGTAAATAGAAAATAAGGCTGCCACTCAGATGTAACCTAAGTATCCGTCGCATTAAGCCATTATATCAAACTTGAAGGAACAAAATTGCTGTCTGACGTATTTGTTGTCACAAGAGACAAGGCTGAGACAAATGTCCTTAGCTGATATCACCCAGAAAATAGTCGAGAAACAGTCTTCTCCTCCCGACCAGACCAAAAGTCAGTCACCAGTAACTACCATACAAAGATCCGTGTTCCCCTCCCTAATTCTAGGCATCCATCGAACGACGCCAAGCGTTCATCGTATCCATATCCCTAACAAGAATATCTTTACGGACATACATCCGCAGCATGCCAGTCCCATTACTCTCGAAATTGGGCATCGACACATATTCCCTCTCCATAACCTCCTCGATCTCACGATCCGGCAGTGGCTTCGCTGTCACGTTGCAGTTAGTGAAAACACCGATGCTATCCGCCAGCGGCTGCTCCTTCGTGTCAGGCCAGATCATTGCGGGAGGTCTGCTGGTCTTGAGCACCACCTCTCTAACCGGAAAATCCGGTATCATCGAGACCACGAGCGTGCGCTCATCAACTTTGACAAACCCTTGCTGGCTAGCTTTCCCGGCGCTCAATACGTGCGGCTTGACAAAGAAAGGGCTCTTGCGTTCCCGCAGCATCGTCTGCAGCACCGCACTGTCGTGGTTCGTGAGGTCCTGTTCGTGAAAGTATACCTGTATGTCCTCGCCGACAGCCTGGTAGAGGTGCTCCTTTTCTGTCTTTGTGTTCTCGACGTGGTTGCACATGTCTTCGTACTCCAGCTTCAAATGTGTCGGCATTTCCCGACCAGCTTTTAGGTAGCGGTCGATGTTCTTGTAGATGTGATAGCGCGCCCACATGTCGAGCAGCTTGTGCTTGTTGTCTTTGCAAGAGGCGGCGGCCCACGCTGCGCTGCCATAGTGCGTGATGGTAGCCACGATATGCGCGGCCATCCAGAAGTTGAGCATCGCGCGGCGCGCGCGATTGTCGTACCGCATGTGCTTTGCGGTCTCGAAGTTCGCGAAGCTCTTGTCGAGGGAGGTTGTGCCGGGGGCCAAGAAGTCGATGTCAGACGGGGGGTCTTGTCGGTTCTCCTCGAAGGTACCGAGGCCGAAAAAGACGAGTTTCTTGACGCCCCACGCTTTTAGGGGCGTGAGGTGGATGGCGTGCACGCGCAGCTGTCGGCACACGCACCACGCACTGCAAGTCTTTCCGGGCTTGGACGCTCCTCGCTGGACTTTTCTGCCCAAAGCTTTCCACAGGATACAGGTCACAACCTCTGCGGGTTGGCCGAGGAAATTGGGAGGCGGCGGGCCGGCCAGTGCACAGTCGCGGATGTGGGTGCGCAGGAGGAACAGCGAGTCGGCGAACGCGACTGTCCGCTGCTTCCAGACTCTGAGCTGCTCCGGGGTCGCGTTGACTGGGCGAAGGAACGGCTGCAACTGTGTGGTGTTGCTGTCGGTGGTGCACCCGCTGGGGTTGGCACTGGACGACGGGACGACGAAGTGCATGGTTGTACAAGGCTTTTTGGCTCGTGGAAAGTCGTCTGTGGGCGAGGAGGATAGTTCCCGTTTGGACAGAGAAGTATTCATCAATGATTTCGAGTGCTTTCGGCTGATGATGATGGTAATAATGATATCGATAATAATGACGATGCGAGTTGCTAGAAAATTGGTGGGGAGGCTAAATACTTAGTGCAGCACAGGCAAGCATTAGCAAGGGGGAGTGTTGAGAGGAATTCATTCGCCTTCTCCCGCGAGTCTCTCGCTTCGTGGCAGTCATTTATTATGTGTTGATAGTGCGGGCTTCCCATCTTGCCTTCCATTCACTTCTCAATATCAGATTTCGACCCATTGTCTGGTACCTAGGTACTCACCGCGTCACCCAGACGAAGTTTTAATTATCTGGGACCCCCAGATCATAAAATAACTATTACGGTACCTTCTGTCTCGGCTCAATATGGCACAAGCTTCTGGGGTCCGTAAAACCGACATTGTCACAATATTGGCTGGGGGACATGGGAATCAAAAGGGACCTACTGTATTGATCCAGACTGCCAATTGAGCAGGTGTGTGGCAACAGGATAATGAAAAATACCGCTCTGACTGCTTACAGTGCCTCGCAGTCCTTCGCTAAGCCGGTCAAATGGGGTCTGCTGTTGCTACGTCACTTTCAAGTTGCTGGACCCTACTGTCCCCACCAAATATTCTGCCGCCCCCCTATTGTTCTCCTCGACTTCGTTTCCACCCAAGGCAGGCGGTGAGTTCAAGCGACTTGCGAGTGTGCACAGGCCAAGCCGTCTTTTTACTATTTAGGACCCGGCCCGTTCCCGAATTTTCTCCCTCTTTCCTCTTCCTTTCCTCGCAAGGATACACACTTTGCGGACTGTAGGGAGATCAGGAAGCCCTTACAGTGTAGTTTGGAGCCGACATTGCACATCGTGGTGTTTCTTGGCTACTGCTATTCCTCCGGGATTATCTCCGCATAATTTTTGACGTCTCTTCCTCATTCTCTCACTCTTTTTCACTATAATCATGGCTTTTAGTGGTGTTATGGAGAAGACGCTTTCCACAGCGGCTTGTATTCTCATGTGTCTCTCGTAGTGCGGAGCTCTCTATTGGATCTTCACCCCCACCAGAATATCTGAACGCAGACTCTTACGGCTGGTTTACGAAGGCAGGCAGTATGTACCTAGGTTGGTATTGACTGGCCTGCTCGCCGAACAGAAGCTCAGCTGTCCTATCAGCTTAGCTGTCCTATCAGCTTTCGCGCCAGCACGAGATTTGCCACGGTGCCGTGCTTCCCCCCTTCGACGATTCTGCAGCATTGGTTACCACGTCGAGGACGTCGTCCCTAATGCCGACACCGCCTCTCTGTCAGCTCTTTATTTACCTCCCCGCAGTTTTACGCGTCCGAACAACATGACTATTGACCGCGGCGCCAGAAAGCTGGCTGGATCAAGCGCGAGACGGTACACCACCATGACCGGGCGGACAGCCGCTCGTGCCGCCCGGCGCGGTCGAGGGAAACTCAGGGTCTGATCGAGAAGGGACTGGGTAGGACCGCCCCCGTCAGGACCGAACGGGCCGTGGGAAATCCGGCGGGAACGTGGAGAAGACTCCTCCTCCTCGGCATAATCGAGATGGAAGCACTGGTTACCGCTTGGGCTGCTCGCTGGCGCGAGCGCCGCCGTCACAATCAGTTTCGCGGCAGGATGATTATCAACGATCTAGTGGAGAGCCTCGCGCATCTGTTTCATCGACATTAGGCCAACAGCGGCATAGGAGTTCGGTCGAGGTCGGTGCGAACCATAGCCATAGGCCTTTGCAGGTGCCGCAAGTTCCAGCCGTCGTATGCATTATTGTTGACGCCGGTATCCACGTGTGTGTAGACGGTGTATTCCAGAGCCCTATTGTCAACCAGACTCTCACAGATCCAGTACCTCACCCAGTGGACGCAGAGAGCGCAGCAAGCACGCCGTAAACCGCCTCTATCATACTGTGTGGATGAGCGAACACGGATGTGAGTCGCTTATCTTGGTCCCAGCTCGGGGATATCTTGAACGATCGTGGTACATAGGAAAAGCAGCGTCATACATGTGTCCCAACATTTGGAAATCAGTGGACTACTACACAAAACACCAAGATCTACACAAACAGAGGTGTCGGGAGGTGTCAACAATCTCCTAGATATTGTTTGGGCTTTGGTTCCATCACTGATTGTTGCAAACGGGAGCTCACCGCCGATGCCAAGATTGGTCCATGTCTATCTAAACGGTTGCGGGACATTATCGAACTCGTGTGAGGTAGAAGAGAAGATACTTTGTTTTGACTATTCTGTCATAGAGAACTGGTCCAGCTCCAGAATCACTGAGCCACCTCTATCGAAAAGCAAATGGGTATCTTTCCCAACTCCGCCTTAAAGCAAACCAGAACTTATCTATGTATGATGCCAAACTCCTGTGACCCTAATATTCTTCCCTGATAGCCCATATTGAACTCCTCCTCAAAGTGACCGATAATAAAGAAACCAGAGAATCGCAAGCCTTCCATGCCCTCGCGTCGCAAGATCTGGTATTGAGCCGCGAGATATGCATCCTTGGATGACCATATCTCGGGGCTCAATACCAATCGGTAAATGGTGTATTGGAACGATCGATGGCGTGTAATTCTTATTTTGGAACTCCGAGTACCGCCACGAGTTCTCTACGTGATGGGTGCGGTCCCGCGGATGGAGCTCTGATCCGCAATCAAGTCTCTCCGTACGTAGAGAGCGTTGGTGTTCGGAAGATACGCCCACAGCTCAGGACTCGCGACATAGAATCGGCCGTCAATGTCGACGCAGAGCTTCGCGTATCCGACCGGGGCGCGCATATACGGCTCGATACGATCTACCATGTTGGCTTGAACCTCTGTTGATAGCCGTCTGATGGTTGGTTAGCCATAAACGTTTCCTCATTCTTCACGGGTTGCCAGGGGGTTGTAATGTTGGAGACTAGAAATATGTCTGTGGAGTGGACGCCGAGGGAAGGCAGAGGGAAAGAATGGTTAGTCTTAGAAAATCAGTTACTTACCTGTTCTGGTTATCACACGTATTGGTGATCGTGTGACGACCCTCATCGGCGTATAGGCAGGCTCTCTGATGCCGGGGGTCCTCCTGCGAGTCGCCGGTCAGGAAGATTGCTGGCCGGGCAGGCATCGGGCAGCAGCCCTGCACGAGACGGCACATTTGGCTGTCTACCACATAAAAATAGTGGTTCGCATCTGGCCGCACGCAGATGCAGTTGACATGATTCGTCTGGTAGTTGCCAAAAGGATCCATATATGAGGCAGGATGGACCCAGCTGGTCGCCACGATGCGCTTGAAGACCAAGGCTCTGCCATCATCAGTGGTCTGGACCGGCATGTAGAGGTGATTGAGAAACTCGAGGTCCTGGTTACCAAAGAGCGGATCGTAAACTCGAATGATGAGTTCGCGTTGCTCCAGTTGGGGGTTGTGGGCGTTGAACATAACTAAGCAACCAGTCATGTCAGCTCTGGTGAGTCGCTCAAAGTGAAGAATCATGAGGGCATAACGCATCGTGGCCTGGACGGGCGGCCTGTCCCTGGCCATCGCCTCGAGTTCGGCATTGAGTTGTTGCCCAGAAGTAAGGGCTGGGTCCCAGCTGTGGTCTTCGACCGCCTGGAACGAACCGAGGCCCCACCAGTGTGCCTTGTGAATTCGCTGCTCCGGCGTCAGGGGCGGCAGATCCATGTTACGGAGCTTGTCGTCGAAGATTACGCGGCAAATATCAAGGACCCTGTTGAAAACCCTCTGAATGACTTCCATTGTCGCGGTGGTGAGCGGAGGCGGGGCGTGGTCAGGCCTGGCGATACCAGTGCTGCAGGAGTCATGGTTAATGGATGTGTTTTGTAGGGATGGACGTCACGGACGCTTCAGGCGGATTTTACTCACAAAATTACGTCAAGGGGAAACTCGCGCGGGTCTGGGTGGTTTACTTGAAGCTCTGGCAAGGAGTCGTCGAAATTGCTAGGTTTGCCATTACTGAGTTAGCAAGTCGATAGCTTGAGTACCTATATAGAGAAGAATGTAGAATTACCCCTGATTTTTGCCGAAGGGATTCGTGCGTGAAAATGTCGCGTCTTGCTTCTCGTGGTTATGATGCTTTGCTGGGGCGGGCAGTTCTGACTTGGGTGAAGTCTGAGGAGGTGATAGCGATGATAATTCGTTGCGAGGTCTAGACCTGGTTTAGTACCTTATTGATGCATTTATATATAGATCTGGCCAGGCGAGAAGTCTTGTGTATAAATAGTGGTTGATGGGAGTGCTTCGCGAGATGCGGTTGAGAGGAGGTAGTGGTTCGGAGAGGTAATAATAATATTTGGGCAGAATTTATAGTCTGTGGGCTTCCATCAACGGCTGGGGAAATCTGGAGAGGTGGAGGGGTGGGCGAAGGTGGGTTGGCCTTGTGGGTTCAGTGTTAGCGTAACGTTTCTTCGCCTTACCCTCTTTGCTCTCAGGGGAGCCGCGGTCGAGAGGTGGATGTCCCATAACTGCTGGCAGAGCTTGCTCGTACAGCTGCAAGTGGTTAGGATGAAATAGTCTCGCGTCCACGTGGGAGAGACGCCTCAGCGTCCGCCGTCCAGTTGTCCACTTTTCTTCTTTTCTGCATTAAAACCGCTTTGGTTTTCGATCTTAAGTTTGGGATGGTGTGACTCTTTCTTTCGGTACGAAGGACTTGGTGCCAGTGGAAAGTAGCGATATTTATATCTCGCTGTTCCCATCTCAGTTTGACAGAAGAGAGACTCTTAACAGTTTCCTGCCTCCCAAACAAGCAACCCACGTCATATTGCCCTTTACTGATACCACCAAAGTGAATGAAGTAATATGTGACTAAGTGTATGGTCGTTGAGTAGTAAAGCCCTGGGATGTGACAATCCAAGATAATTAATGACAATCATTTGTCGTCCTCGTCAGCGATATCTTGAGAGAGCTTTCCTACAGATTTGTGGGCATGAATCCTCTTAAGGGCTACATATACACGGCCACTGCTCGCATCTCGAGGCCCGCCCCGCCGTTGGTCTTTACCGGCTAGAAGGGTGCCGGTCCCGAGGTCGGTAGCTAGCGCCGTCGTATTAACACTGATCGTGAAGGAGGAGGGCCCCTCCGAAGAGGCTGTCTCGGCCTCATCCCCGCAACCCGTTCGAAGCAGTTTGAACCTGGTCGCCTCGGTTCTTTCTTACTCTCGCAGCCTTCACCACTGCAACCACTCCGGAATCTTGAGTTCATGGCTCGGTTCATGCTATTGGTTGCCGCGCTCTATTGGGCTGAGGCAACCAGGCTGCCGAACAAGGACGGCCATTTCCAGCTTGCCCGGATACGCCCGAAGGTGCTCCCGGTTATAGTGGCGAACAAGGGGTCCAAAGTTGGCGAGCCGTTCCTTGCAATGGTTGCATTCTCAGCTCTGGTGCGGTCCATGGTCCCCAGGTATTCAGTCACTCATGGGCAGAAGCGGGATGTCAAGGAGCGAGGTGTAGAGGCCGCTGCGGTTTGATGAGTCGGTCGTTTCCAGGCGCCCTTTCAGATCTGCTGGCCCAAGAGACGGATCCAACCATCAGAGAGGAGGATATTTCCTCGATGGTATCATCATGGTGCTGGCCTCCTCGAAGCAAGGTGCATTGGTTCTATTTGTCTACCATTTCAGGTGAGCTCAAATCGCGCCTAAAGCAATAGCCGAGATGCCTTGATTACACGTGTGACATCATGATACACTTTATGCTCTCCATAGGGATTTGCAAAGCTAAACTGTGCAAAGATGGCCCTCCCCTCGACACTTCCAGTCACTATAAAGTATCTAGCTATAAAACAAACAGAAGCAGAATTAAAGAGTAAATTTGAACTTGAAGCTCTTACGTAATTACATTGGTTTAACTATTTCCTTTTGTTATTCTTCCTTTCCATGCGTGTCGGGCCAAGGCTGCGCAACGCTAGCAGATCATATCCCCAATAAGGCTAAGACAAGGTTAGGGGCGGCCGCCGTGTGAAACCCAACGTCAACTGCACGTCAGATTATAGGGCCGGACCGCTCGCGCTTGAGGTTTGTTTACAGCTGACAGGCAGCACATCCGCGCTTTCCGGTCCCTGAATTGGGATCTGCAAGGGTCTTATTGGGTAGCACACGTAATATTCGTTCCTGACTCACCTAAACAACAAAGTATTTAATTACTTCGGACCTCCCACATTTCCTCATGTTGCCCAAAACATCCCTTCTGTTCACAGTCAGTTGAGCTCAAAATTGAAAATGGTCCAACTCACCACCCTCATCTTCGGCACCTTGGCCCTCCTCGGCCTCGCAACAGCCACCCCAGCCCCAGGACCTCCCGGTCAACATCCAGTGCCAATAAACCAACGGACCGCCCAAGAAGTTATTTCCAAACTGAACCTCATCCCGAACATCGAAAAAGGCTACTACATCGAGACCTTCCGGGACGAGGCTCTCGTCCCTGGCACCAACCGTTCCTACAGCACGGCCATCTACTATCTACTAGAAAGCAAGGTCGGCCAGTCGGTGTGGCACCGCGTCGACGCCGTCGAGGTCTGGCACTACTACGCAGGCGCACCGCTGACGCTCTCGCTTTCCCACGACAACGGTTCCCCGACACGGGTCATCACGTTGGGTCCGGACGTGTTTGCCGGCCAGCAGCCGCAGTATGCGATCGATGCGTGGGAGTGGCAGAGCGCACGGAGCTTGGGGAGCTGGACGCTTGTTGGAACGACTGGTGAGTTTTCTTACGATGCCTGCTGTGGTGGTTACCTAAGTATAAGAGGAACTAATGATTGTGGTTCGTTTTTAGTTGCGCCAGGTTTTGTGGTGGAAGGATCAGAGCTTGCACCGCCGGGCTGGAAGCCGAATGGATCAAGATATTAGACTGAGAGGGTGGTCTGCTTGGTCAAGACTGAGGTTACCTTACAAAACTTGAATACACAAATTTTGAGGTTTGTGGAGAGAGAAGGGGATCAGATACTCATGCTCCGAAAGCTGAAGTTAACATGTCTACCAAAGCAACGCATTCTATCATTATTTAGAGCCTCTAGTTTCTCAAACTCCGAAGTAGCAACTGCTTATCCATTATACCTCCACGTCGCTCGACGATGAAGCGCAATATCCCCCGACAGCGTCGCCAGAACCATACCATACAGGCCACCGATCGGCCACGTGCTCAACCAAGACTTGGACTGCTCCTGTCGCTTGGCCTTCCCCTGGTTGTCCCTTTGCAGCTTGGGCTGCTTAACCTTGTCATATACCGTTGGTAGCGTCGTGGCGAAGTACTTTTCTCTGAGCGCCTCATACGCATCCCGGTGGTTATATTCACTCCAGAACTCATCCTCGGTGTAGTACGTGTGCGCGTATAACCACTTGCGTCCTCCCAGCTCCGTCAACTTAGCCTCCAGAGCGCGGTTCTTTGCAACAAACGTCTCGTGGTCTGAGGGTCCCCATCCCCAAACTCCGATATTGAGCATCGGTTGTGACATGGACTTCTCATCCTGGCCTTGCTCATCAGAAACCTCCACTTTAGCTCGTGCTGTCTCCGTAACAGGGTGGAAAGTCGGCAGTCGGGATCCTCGCAGGGGACATAGCCAGAGCGGCCAGATCCCCAGCTCCCGATTGACCCAGGTGATAAAATCCTCCGCCGTGTCGTAGGGCAATGCCAGATCCTGCACTACGAACCGGGACGCGACGCCACTGGCATGGAGGGCATGGTACAGCGTCCGCGCGTGGGAGTAGTCGTCAAGCAACCAGCGAAAGAACCGGGTGAAGGGCACAAATTTGAAGTAGGTGTAGCCCTGCCGGCCGACCCAGAACGCGGCCCTGTCGTAGCGAAACAGGTATTCTCCGAGTGGTATGTATTCCACCACAGTGTCTGTCGACTTGGTCTGCTCTTGGATGTGCATGTAAAACCACGGGTCTTGCGCGTTACTGAAGGTCCTCACGGGAGTGTCTGGCGGTTTACTGTCGGTCAGCTCCCCCATGATGATGATACTGTGCTCGGGAGAAGAGATGATGCAGTCGAGGTAGTCGATGTCTGTGTTTTCCGTCTGCGTTTTAATCTCGGCAATGGCATTTGGGATCTTTTCGATCTTGCGGTATGTGGTCTTGACCCATTTCCTCGCTTCGACGAGACGAACTTCCACCAGTGTGACAATTCCAAGTGTCCCAGCCGCACCGGCGGCTCCAAAGAATAAGTCAGAACGCTCCTTTCGGGATGCTCGAACAAGCTGCCCGTTTCCAAGAATGATTTCGACCGAATTGACTGTGTCGTCGAAGAAACCGTGGCGGAAGGAACTGCTCTCGCCGGACGTCCCCGAGAACCCACCGCCCACTGTGATGCCGGGGAACTCCATCACGACAGGTGGGACAAGGCCGTGGGGTAGTGTCGCCTCGACGAGACGGTCCATCGGCACATTGGGCTCCACGAGGACGACCCGGCGCTCAGCATCGACGAGAAGGACGTTGGAAAGCATGCTGATGTCAACCACATTTTCGTTTGATCGATGCGCGGGGCGTGTGCTGTTTGAGGAGCCGTGAGATACCCGATACGATTCGCCGAGGTCGTAGAACCGACGCACGATGGCCGCGATGGCGCTCACGGTTTCAGAATGGCGGTCCATAATCGAATGTAGTGCAGGTTGCACGCAGACTATCTTGGCCACGTTGTGATTGTCGATTTTCGAGGACGCAAAGTCGGGAGAAAGAAGGTGAAAAAAAAAAGGAAATGACAAGTGTATGCCGTGTCACATGGGCATGTCGTGCCTGCTTCCGACGGCGTGGATACCGCTATCTTAAATATCGTCTGAATTCATATCTAGGAAGCAGGCAGGCGCGGCCCAGCAGAGATTTCGGTACGGTATCCGTACGGGTAACCACCGCCGGCATTGTACATCGCCAATAACTTTATTGCTCCTCAGCCCCAATTCCCAGCTTGCAGACTTCTTCCGTGATATGCGGAAGCGGACAGATCCAAGTGTGAAGCCTTTAATAGTCTCTGTTGTTGAAGTGGATCTGCAATATGTTGCATGACGCCGGTTCATTGAGGGTGTGTAATTCCGTAACTTACGGAATATTCCGTACACTACAACAGACTGAAATGCAGCCAATCAAAGCTCAGGACAGCCCGGGGCAAACCCTCCCAGGTTGTCTCAGTAAGCCAAGACTCACCGGTCACCGTCGAAGAATTGGGAGCAGGTGTACGGATACCTACCTGGTACTTTGGGTGGCTATCTAATTATTTCACTCCCACGCTTCTACTTACCCCGAGAGACCTCTAGGTGTTATTTAGTTACTCATTCTACCAAACGGCCAAACCCAATGATTTACCAGACTCCAGGAATAAGCCGCCAAGGTACGCGTTTACAGTATTCCGTCCATGCATCGCCGTACTTGGCCGACAACCTCTTTTCATCGCGCAAACACCTATGCACCAGAATAAGTGTCATCCAGATGGCATACGTCCAAACAACCATCTTGGTGCTGCCCACCAGCGCGCACGAGCTGTAGCTGAATAGCAAGTCCCCCAGGTAGTTCGCGTGCCGAGACAATCCCCACCACCCGCTGACCAAGAGCAAATTGGCCCGCCGCTGGCCGTCCGATGTTGTGTATGGCGCCACCAGGTACTCTGCCGGCTTGCCCCAGATCCGGCACCGCCCTTGCAGCATGCGGACCGCGTGTTTCTGATCGTTGACCGACCGGAAAAGAAGATAGCCCGCTAGTCCGATAACGAATATAATGCCCAGATAGCAGGGGTTGGAGGCGGCCGGTGTTGGGTCGTACGCTCCGAGATATTGTGCTTGGATCGTGTACATCGTTGGCAGGTAACAGAAACAGCCCCACGCGAGATAGAAGCCGTAGTGGTCGTGAGCGATGTCGATGGTTCCCAGGTACCACGACTCGTTGACGTAGAAGTCGGCGACATAGATAACTTGGAGGGCTGTCACGAGGATGAGGGAGAGTTCGACGTGGCCCCGGTTTTGGTACTGATACGCGAGATTGGAAAAATCGCTATTTCTCGGTGCTGTTAGAGACGCTCGCGTCAAAACCTAAAGACAACTTACATGAGCGTCCAGATCATCATGCCCAGGTGTCCATTGTTGAAGAACTTGATATCAAAGTCGCGGCCAATTCGAGGATTCAGCTCGATGCCCATGTAAAAGTCATATATGAAAGAACCTGTTCTCAATCATCAGCGTCTGTCCAAGTTTCGTCTCTTGGCAGTCGAGTACCATAGGCAACATACCACTAAACTTGCGATCATCCGGATGGGTTGGACTCAGATACGCCTTGACAAACGCAAGCAATGGCGCCAGCAGGCCTGCAACGTTCATGGCCGCGATCAAGCTGCTCCAATTTCGCGGGATGAAGCCTGGGTCAATGAACCCAAACCACGACAGACCAAAATACACCGCATGCGTAATAACCCATGCGTAGAGACCGTTGAGGCGGTATTTGAGGCGGTGTCCGGCCGGAGTGTACTGACCCGAGTGTACCGATCCAGGCAGGTACAGGAACAGCAGTGCCTGAATTGCGACCCAGCCCGCGACGGCATAAATTCCCCTGAGCGTCAGCTGTGGGCCGTACCTGATGCAGATTGTCCAGAACCCTTGCTCGGCGACGGCGGCGAAGAAGGCAGAAAAGGATCCATGGAAGGCTGTCAGGACGATAAACGTCGTGATGGATGTGAGCGGCGCGAGGAAGACAGGTGCTGAGGCGACTAGGGACCAAAACCATGACCTCCCGGCGCCGGTTCGGCCCCAGATGACCGCGGCGTTGGGCAGCGGGGTTGTTGTCGCCATGGTCTTTGGGGTTGACGATTCCGTGGCCGGCTTTGCTGGGCTCTTGCCCGTGACGAGTTCGCGTTGCGATTGCATGTTGCAACAACCGTGTACAATAGCGGGTGGTTGTTTAAATGGAAATCATGAAGTTGATGTTGGTATCTTTCTTGGGAAAAAAGAAAAGCGCCCGAGGAAGATGTCATGGTGGTCTGTCCGGAAACACAAGGACATTGTGCTTACCTGAGGGAAACAGTGGAGACAGTCCCACCTTCTTACGATGCCATTCCGTGGATAAGGTAAGTTGGTACCTTGTTGATGGAAAGAGCAAGTCACCTCGGCCACAGCTGCAGGTATCAGGTATTCTTTTCCGAGGCAGCTACCTGAGTTTTTCAACCTCCAGCCACCCTTTCCACGCAGTGACATATCTCAGGGACTACTAGGTTGATGGCCTGGTTCCTGAAGATATTTTTTCACGCAAGCAAGCACGCTTTCATTTCAAGCACTAATCCCTGTAAGCACATACTGAAGGCCGAAGGACTCAGCAAAATTAGGTCTCTGTCTTGATTCCACCTTGGGTAAACCAGCTACCCAAAGAACTAACGCTTACAGACCAACAGATCCTCTGCCAAACGCCTCTCACAATCGCCGATTAAAGTAATTCAAAAAGTACTTCTCCTCCCTTCCCGGCAGAGTCCCAGTCCAAACCTGGCGTCCCCACACCTCGATCGGATCCTGACACCCACCCGCGCCCGTCCAAGGGAACTGACGATCCAGCAAACCACCCGTCTGAAGCTGCTGTGCGGCGCGGCCCGTCCAGTCCTTGCACGTCTCATTGCCCTGGGGCACCTGGATGGCCGCGAGGACCGTGTCGACCTGCTGCGCCGTGGTGCCTGGTGCCGCGAGCTTGCCGATCAGCACGCGGCCAATCAGCTGGCTCGAGTTCTTGTAGTTGGCCCTGCCTGGTCGGTTTTGTTGTACTGTCGAGTCGTAGTACCAGCCCTCTTCCTGTACACCGTTTTCCGTGTTCATTCGCTCGCGGTACTGCACGTGGAAGTAGTCGCCTTGTCCCCCGCTGTTCTTGGGCTCGACCCAGAGCCCCCAGTGGAAGCGAGGTGGGTTGAGAGAGGTGGCCCCCGGTTGGTAGTAGAGACAGACGTAGACGCGAGATTTGTTTGCGGGTGGCATCTTGATGGTTAGTACGTAGTAGTTCTCTCTCGAAGGAAATAGAGTTGGGGTTATTTGTTGAGAAAAGTGCACTGAAGATATTGTCTAGTATTTGTGAACGAGCAACAGAAATTGTAAAGAAACCTGGATTATATGAATTTATCTCTGTTTTGGATCTGACATGTGTCTCCAGATTCAGCCTTCATCCGGCCGGCAAACAAATACTTATACTCGACAGGATAAGCTTTTGGAACTGTCGAGATCCATTTCCACGCTTTGGAGATGAAATGCCTACGGGAGCTGATCCTGAGACTGGCCCCGAGAGATGACGGCCATTCTATTCTTGATGCTATTGTATCACGTACGCACCTAGCCACCGGCAGCCGATTCATCAAGCATTCTCTGTCACTGCGAAATGTACGTGGCGTTGTAGAATTTCAGTTTGGAAATTAGGGCGCAAGCGTAATCGTACAGCTTCTCAGACAACCCTTTTATCTGCTTACTAGAGCATCTGGAAACCAGCTAACTGCCAAATTTGCTAAAATAGAACGGAGATAAGGAGGTATCTCATATAATTATGGTAGAGCCGGTAATCCCTAGAGCTGAAAGGCGGTCTGTTTCACCGAATCATCTTCTAAGCGCTGAACTGAACGCGCGTAAATTTAGGTGTGTGTAGTAAGATGTACGTCACAATGAAGACGGAGCTCTTGAATGGTCTTGATACCATACAGACTCACTGTCAATGGCAGAGTCAGGCTGTCAGCACCACGCCCTTTACATGCATGAGCTCTATATGCTTCGTAAGCTAAGCGAAAGGCAGGCTGCGTAAGCACCTAAGTTCGTATCACATCTGGGCGGCGTATCAGAAAGCTTATCTAATACTTTTGACCTTCTCTTAACCTCAACCCGTCGCAAATTAGGCACATTTTCTGTGGTCATTTCACCCACCATCCCCATCAGCTCACAGCTGTGCCACCTGACGTGACCCACTAAACAAGCCACCTACAACTTGAAACTTGCCCGCTACCTTCCGCAGCCGATATAGGGGAAACGGCGTGGTCGAGAAAGGCTGAACTGACTGCGAGTCAGTCATCAATAGCACAAGGGAGGTATCGTACCTAGCCAGCGGAGCCCAGCTGGCCCTTTATGAGGTGCCTTATCTGATATACGATAATTTGGTCGGGGCGCATTCCGAAACCGAAAAGTCTTTGTCTCCCACCGACAGCTTCAATTCACTTGTTCAACTATCATGCGGGGCAAGCCGAGATAGCGTTCGACCATGAGCACTTCAACTCCAGACAAACCGAATCCGCTACCCAAATGGCTCAGGCTCCGCATCACAGCCAGTATCTTGATGGCAGGATCGCGCCGGCGAGGCCCTGGCAACGTTATCATTCTACCCTTCAACAAGGTCGCTAAGCTCAATGTTTCCGCCGGCGAGATCGCCGCTATGGAGTTTGTTCGCGCCAATACCACCATTCCGATACCCAGAAGTAAGTTCCATTCTCGTCTTTTGGTTCGAGTTTGTCTTAACTCTTGTTGGTGACAGTTCTGGAGAACCACGACCGCCAGCCCGACGGCACGGCGCACATCGTCATGACGCACGTGCCCGGGCGTGATCTGGAGGACGCCATGGCGGACATGACGACCGAGCAGGTTTCTGCCGTGGTGAAGGAATTGGCAGATTATCTGGCACAGCTACGCCGGCTGGACAAGGACGCCGGCGAGAAACCACCGATCCTTGGCGGTGTGGGAGGCATCACTGGCCACGACTGCAGCCTCGGTTGGCGCCCGTGGGGTCCCTTCGGCACCGTCGCCGAGTTTCACACGTACTTGCGCTTCGGCGGAGGGCTCGAGGATTGGAGAGATAAAACAGAGGTTTGGGCGGTACACAGCAAGCAGGAGCAGGAGGGCGGGCACTATAGGGTCAAGTTCACGCATGCGGATATTGCACCGAGGAATATACGGGTTGGGAAGGACGGTAAGATTACGGGGATTATTGACTGGGAGTTTGCGGGGTGGTATCCCGAGTACTGGGAGTATGTCAAGATGGCGTATGGGGGCGCCCTGCAGAGGCCGGCCTGGAAAAAATGGTCCGATGCGTTGGAGGCAGAGCAGGGTATTAAAAAGTACAAGGACGAGCTGAAGGGCATGGAGGCGATATGGCTGCGGGCCGGGCCGTTTCCTTATGATTGAGAACACGGTGGGGTGGGGACGTCGTCCCGCCCGTGTTTAACCATGGGAGCTTGATGGTGGACCAAATTGCGAGCCACTGTAATAGCCTAGTATGGGGTTGTAAGGCGAAGATAGGAGACAAAGGTGGTGGTTCTGTTGCGAAGGAGTCTGGGAGGAGATGCAAGAAGAAGGCGCCTTGGGGGGGGGGGGGGGCCTTCTTGTTATCCGTTATGAGGGGTTGAAAACAGCCTCCGATATATTTTATAGAGTGAGTTCAGGTCTGGCCTGCAGATAATGACATATTGATGTTGTATTTCTGCTCGGTTGGGAGTGAACGGAAAGGGCGTGGGGGCTGAAATATAAGTTGTGATACCCTCCTTTGATTCCATGTCTGTTTCTAAGGCTATCCCCAAATTATTTCTACGTCAGGCGGTACGATTCTGCAAAATCATTGGCTGCGTCATGATCTGTTGATTAACTCCACATGATTTAACCAGTATTATATTGTGTTGCCTTTCACTCACTGAAACAGGACTTCAAGTTCAGAAGCTCTCCAGGCAAAGGTGACTTGTTTAGACCTTAAACATGCGTCATTTGGTATGGGGCTTCGTTTCCTTTTCTGTCTCATCTCACTTCTTCTCTTTCTTCCTTCGACATCTCGTCTTAGTAACGTAGTTGGTTCGTCCACCAATACTGATTCCGACATCATTACGTTCAGCATCGGACTGCATCATGGCGGATCCTGTCTCAATGCTCACAGGGGTTGGCGGCCTTCTCGCGCTCACCGTTCGCACGTCGTCCTCCCTCCACAAGATCTATGGGAAGTTAAAGAATGGGCCTTTGCTCATCATTGCACTCTCAAACGAAATCGCCGACCTCAGCCTCGTTCTGGACCGAGTCAACAGTGCCAAAGAAACCCTCGAGCGGCTCGACCCAGCTGAGAATGCTGCCTTCATTACGGCTCTCGATGGCCAATTGGATAAAGCCAGAGGCGTGCTCGCAAATTGGATACACTCACCAACACTCTTGCGGGGCGAAGGATGTCTATGCGGAGAATCAAATAGACTCTGCAGGAAACCGAGGCTACGGCTCTCAAGGACGAGGTGCGCGACGTACGGCACAGGATCAACGACATCTTGATAGCACACAACTCGTACGTTGTATCGGGATCGTTCGTCTTGAAGACATGCTAATAATCTCAAAGGGCCATCTCCGCCCGTATCGAACTTGAGCTCCGCACCGTTTCCAAGAATGTGTTGGATAACCGCACACTGGCCCTGGCGCAAGGAGGCGCCTTCTCGCACATCTCAACCCAACTCTCGACAGTCCTGGAGACTACAAATCGTCACCGCCAAGAAACGGTCTCAGAGTTAGGCTACATCTGTCGCGAAGCTCTTCAGGCCAACGCTGAGGTGTCACAACGCCTTTCCGCCATTGAAACCGTCATGATGGCACTCTTGACTGCCCAGTCCACCACAATCACCCCAAACGAGGGACGATCCCGACCACGAATAACTGGAGCAGACTTTGAAAATACCGCTGTCCGGACCGACACCATCTTTTTTGGGCTATGTCTCACGCAAGCCGCCAGATGTCCGCCCAGCTGTCCATGCCGATGCCACCTCGATCTACCATCAACGGGTGCTTCATGGTCAATGCCTCCTGGTCTGCTGCGATCCGTCCTCGGTCTCTTATTTGTTGGTTACAGCGGTTTTCCTGTCAGTACACCCAAGTGCGACTACCCACAATGCGCCAAGAGTCATACTATGCGTACTATGCGGGTCACGATCACTTATGCGTTTCCAGTTTGGCTCCTTCAGTGGGCTCTCTGCGTTTATTTACAAGTCTCGGCAAAAGGGGCTTTTTACTTCGGACTTTCTATTAGGCGGCGGGTTCGTTACTCCTCAGACACTATTTTTCACATTGTCGACAACGGCACTCTTGAGACAGCCCTCAAGACTGACAACCGATCCATTCACGACGTCAATGTCAAAAATGGTCGATCACTGATGCACTTTGCCATAAAATACACTCTTATGGATGTCAGGAAAGTGCGGCTTCTTCTCCACTATGGTGTCGATCACGATGGGACCGACGATTCGGGCTTGTCTGCTCGACAGCAATTTGCCTAGTACAGAATCAGGCATGGCACCAAGCGACCGCCTGAATATGACCAAGTCGAGCAAGAATTGTTTCCATTCTCGGGAAGTTACTTCTCGGAGGATCTCGCCGAGGATCTCGGGTTCACGTATATTCACAAAATAGTTGTGGGAATTTGTCAACTGGGTTCTCTGGGCACCGCTCTCAAGAATCTCAGACGAACATCCGGAGGTGTTGAGAAGTTCAATGAAGTTTTAAACGCCTTGGATCTCAGCGGTGCCACCGCGCTTCACTACGCGGCATCACTAGGAGACACGATGGCGGCTCGGGAGCTCCTGGCGGCTGGCGCCCGTTGTGATATCGGAACCGGTCCGGCACGTACGGCTTTGCACTGGGTGGTGAGGGGCAAAAGCGAGCATGTCACGGAATGCGTCGGTCTCCTTCTGGATACGGGAGCAGATATCAACGCCGCAGACTTTACTCCAGGCTTACACAGACCGATCCATTCGGCCATTTCTCATGGTAATCATGATCTACGTTTGGTGCAGCAGTTAGTAGAGCGAGGTGCTGACCTTGAATCCAACACATCCGACAAGGCAATCTCAGCATTGAGTTACGCCATCTGTCGTGCCAGAACGGAAATTATCCGCTACCTCTTAGTACAACCTGGTGTTCAAGTAGAGAATTTGGACCAGGACGGAGACAATATCCTAGCGAATGCTATTCAAGTCAATGCGCACGATATCATCATCATGGTTTTCGACCGACTGCTGCTCCTGAACCGAGCCGTAGAGGCCACCCAACAGCTCGATAATCTCAGCAACACGATGCTACATCAGGCAGCTCTTTTGGGTGATGTCAAAACCATGGAAATTTTGGCAGGCTACTGTCAGAGATTTATCGGAGTGCTTAATCCTCATAAGAAGAACAAGGCGGGCCTGACTGCACAGCAAGTCTTTGAAAGTCGGAAAACACGTATAGTTACTAGGTTCTGATTCGGATTTGTCGCTGCAACAGGCATTCTCGGATCTGATGAGAACGGCGGAAGGTCATGCCCCTGAACACAACTAAATAAGTACTGTTGTATTTCTACGCGCATACCAATTAGTCTCAACATGAAAGCAATGATATCCTTTTGACATCTTCCGTCCGCCTAGGTATACAAGCAGTACTGAAGTGGGACTGGTGGGTCTGATCAGCTCGTGACACTTACCTGATCAGGGGCCTGTATATATATATATAACTTAACGTTATATATATATATAAAAAGCCTGCGGCTTTTCTTTTGTTTTCTTTAGTTACAATTCAAGCACCTTCACTTCTATTTTTTACCCAAAACTACTTACCTATTTTACCTGCTCCGCAGGCCAACGAGCCTGCGGCCTTGCAGTACTTACTTCGCCGCCCACCCCAGGTTCCAGAAGCCGTTCAAAAGCGGCTTATTATGGTGGGCGAATTACTCCCCGCCCAAGAGATTTCAGCTACTAAATTTCAAAACCGGCTCAGACCCTGATAAGCGATTGAACTACCGTATATTTACCGCATATATACGGTTTATACCTACGAGCCGCTGGTTGTATGAGCCGCTCGTTATCTATGAGCCGCTAGTAAACCTTGGTTCTCTTAAAGAAAGGAAGAGGACAACTACAACTATTACCACCACTACCACTACTAGTACTGGTTTGCTTTATACTTCTTACTCTGAGGAAACTAGCTATTTCTTAACGATTTTTAACTATTTGCGTCTTATTAACGTGGTTATTGACAAAGTTTGTTCAAGATAGTTCTTCTCGACAGGAAGGAACCTAGTTAACCTCCTTCCCCGGCTTATATACACGGCGCTTCTTCGGAGCGGCTTACAGCTCAAGAACTGCACATATACGGTAAATAGACGGCTTTATCAAAATAGCGGCTTAAACCCCTCTTGGACCGCTAATTACTGTAAGGCCCTGCTCATCTTTAGTACGAATAGGCATAACATCGTGGCCAATGAAGCAGCAGTCCTAACCCGGTTATCGTTATACAAGCCCTCGGCAATCTCATGTCTCTCGACGTGTAACAATAACATTCATATCGCTCTGAATAAACACCGCGGCGTTATATGACTTCCAAGGATTTGTCGGGTCGACCAAAGTGAAGTCGAATCGACGGAGCAGCTGATGACACAAACAACACAGAGCATCATTAGAAATTTGAACAGTGACCTGACAGTAACGTATCGAAAAGAAATGATCTCACCTCGACATAAGTCTTGTTCAACTCAATCTGCGCCACCGTCTTGCCCAAGCACTCCCAGCGGCTCCCCGAAGCAAACTCCATCATGACCGTCTGGTCCATGGCCCGGTACTTTGCCGGATCGATATCCAGCCACCGTTCGGGCTTAAACAGGTCAGCATCAGGCCCAAAAGTCTCCTTGCTCCTCAGAAAACTAAACGGCGCCCACGCCACATGCGTCCCAGCGGGGATATGCACGCCGCAAACAACCTGATCTTTCGTCGAGATCTTGGGCAGCACCGCCGTCGCGGGCGGCCAAAGCCTCAGACCCTCGCGGATGACGGCCTGCAGGTACGGCAGGTTCCGCGCCTCGGCGTCCGTGATGGGCGACGAGATCCGCCCTTCCTTGATTCCTTCATCGATTTCTGCCTGCAGTCGTCGGTAGACGAGCGGGTTGGTCATGATGAAGAGTAGCGTCGAGCGTATTGCCGTCGCCGAGGTATCGGACCCAGCAATAATCTGGACGACCGTCTCCGCCTCGGCCTCTTGTCTGGTCAACCCGTGAGCCACAAACGAGCCGAGCATGTCCTGCTTCACGACGGCTTTGGCGCCGAACCGTTCGGCCACGGCGCTGTGGGCGACGCCGAGCACGCTGCCGATGCCGGCCATGTTACGCACGTCCGGGACGAGCCACTTGAGCTTAGGGGACTGGATCATGTCCAGTAGCCAGGGGATCAGCGCGGTGGCGAGCATGATGGGCAGCGTGCTTTCTGTCGTCTTGATGTAATCGTACAGGTCCTTGTCGGCGGCGAGGTAGCCGAGCTCTTTGCCGAACGCCAGCGCTGAGATGACGTCCAGCGTGAAATACTGCACCTTGCGCGCCAGGTCGACTGGCTTAAAGTCGGTTTTCGTGGAGAGGTACTTGGTCTCGAGGAGGGTCACGAGCCCGGCGACCTGCTTGTCGATCTGCTCATGGAGGTCGTCGACGTCCTTGCCGCCGTAGCCGGGCATCAGCTTGGCCCGCAGCGTCTCGTGGACCTGGTCGTCGAGCGTCGAGAAGGCATTGTCGAGGTTCCGGTCGAACCGCAAGCCCTTGTACCACGGCGACCGCTGCCAGGCGGAGCGGACGCCCCATATCCGGCGCAGCTCGGCGCCGTCGCCGCAGACGACCCATTTGGGCGCGATCTTGGCTATGGGTCCGTACTTCTCGTTCACATCGGCGAGCATAAAGCACATGCGGCCGCTCAGCTGGGCTCTGATGATCCAGAGGTCGGTCCATCCGGCCCAGAACGGGCCCGGGATGTGTCGCGTTCGGTGGTAGTCCCTCACGCGCTGGGCGATGAGGTAATATACCACGATAGCGAGGCCGGTGAGGCCTGCTGTGGAGGTCAAGTGGTGTAGCAGCTGCATGGTAGACGGTGTGAGTTACGGAGTACGGAGTACGGAATGCGTCGTTGCGGCGGTGGCGGCGGAAGTGGATGGTTTCACAAACCTGTGACGGGACAGGCGGGCTGGGTGGCAATCAACCTATACCGCCTGGGGGATGGAAATGTGCGGAGCTGGACATCCTTGAGCATTGAACCAGCCAACCACGCTACTGCACTGTGCCCTGCGCAACAGGACTGAAGGGGAATGGTTCATGTAAGTCAACCAAGCGGAAGCGGTCCGAACCCTCGCTTCCGCTGCCACGGGACAGGGGACCTCTGTCAGTTAGCCTTACGAAAGCGATAAGGCCGGGGAAGGCCGCATGGGTTTATTGAAGGGACTTTTGGCGCTGGACGGCAATGATCAGGTGAAAGTTGGTCACTAGTGTGGTTGGTACCGCTTACTGCCTGCCGCCCGTCGAAACAGGGAATCCAGCGTCACCCCCACGGGACACCTCATCCCGTGGAGGGGCCTGTAGATAAAGCCACCGCCGTTGCTGCATTAATGATTAATACGTACTACCTTACCAGGTATCCTTCGTCCAACGTTTTAACCGGACCGGACCGTTGCTGACACGCGACCGACGTACTTCGACTTTTCAACGGCAAGAAACGGACGGAACGAGAAAACAGTTCCGATATGCCGAATACACCTCCAGGGCCCGCGCCCGGGGCCGAGGTGGAAGGGCAAACTCAGCACGAAATCGAGCTGGTGAGTTTTTTGTCCAGTCTTCTGGACCCCGCGCTGAAGCAAGCCCGCGACGGCATTTTGATGGTAAACGATCATTAGGTGCCTGGCGATGATGACCGTGACGATGCCGACTCCTCGATTGGCGACGAGGTATGGTCTTCTGTCCAAGAGACCGCAGACGAGTGACAACTGATTGTCCACAGCCGCTATCCGAGAGTCTTACCTCGCTGCGGTCGAGTATCCTCGCCTACCAAGAAGAGAACGGGCGGACATACCATGCCATGAGCGCCGGAAGTCGGTCTTTATCACCTCTGCTTTCTTATTACTTTCATTCAGACCGCGTCGGACTGACCCGAATTGTTCGCAGAGTACTTTTTACCAAATGATGCGGTACATACTTGATACCTCCCGTCCTGTCCCCTGCTGTCGTCAAATTCCACCAAAGCTGACAAAATGCGATGCGCAGCCCGAGATAGAACGATTAGACCTGCAACACCACATCTTCAGATTGACCTTTGAGGACCAAATTTGCCTGTGTCCCAAGAAGGATGGCGCAAAGCGGGTGCTCGACCTCGGCACCGGGACGGGAATATGGTGCATAGACTACGCCGACGAGCATCCCGAGGCAGAAGTTATAGGCGTCGACCTCAGCCCCGTGCAGCCCGACTTCGTGCCGCCAAACTGCTCCTTCGAGATCGACGACCTAGAGAAAGAGTGGATGTGGACCAAGCCCTTCGATTTTATTTTCAGCCGTTTCATGACCGGTAGCTTTGCCGACAACGGCGAGATTGTGAAAAAGGTCTTTGAGTATGCTTTTTTCCAATTTCATTTCCCTGGCAGCCGTATCTGATGTACCATATTATTAGACAACTCGAGCCCGGCGGCTACTTTGAAGCCCAGGACATGGCCGTCCCCTTCGGCTGCGACGACGGCACCCTGACGACCGACTCGGACCTTTGGACCTGGTGTATGTGGCTGATGCAGGCGATGGACGCCTTCGGGCGCCCTTTGACCGCCGCGCAGAAATGGAAGGTCCTGATGGAGGAAGCCGGGTTCGAGAACGTCGTTGAAAAGGTCTACAAGTGGCCTACCAACGGCTGGCCGCGCGACCGGAAATACAAGGTCCTCGGACAGTGGGTGCTCTACAACATGGACCAGGTGCTCGAGCCGGCCATCCTGGCGCCCATGACGAGGTCGCTTGGCTGGACGAGAGAGGAGGCGATAGTCCTTGCCGCGCGGGCAAGAGGGGTGCTACGGGATCCGAAAGTGCACGCCTATTGGCCAATGTCTGTCTTTTCCTTCCTCTTTTTGTCTGTGGGAGAGTATTGTGTGCTAACACTGGTCTTTTTTTCGACAGACATGTTGTTTATGGGCGAAAACCGTTGTCAAAGGGGACTAGTACACAGTGAGGAGTGAAGCGCCGGGGGCCGAAGCTGCTGATGCCCAAGGTCAAACACTGAATCAATGCATGCGGACCTTGCCGACCTGGATTCCAGTAATTAGTAGTGCGTCATGTTGAAAGAAATCGGGTCAGGCTCAGCTGTCTATCCCAGTTGAGATCGTGACAATAGCAGCTTTGCTCAGCGACCAGATTAATTGGTCTGCATGTAAGTGTAACTTGGGGTGAAGGGCTAACCATGGCGCCGATATGGAGACTCAGAGCTTCTTGTGAAACCGTTGACAAACTCGGGGATATTATGAGCACTTTGTTTGGTCGGCAGGAATTCGTGATTCATACTTGGCGTTTGATCTGGACGTCTTCACGATAGAAGTAGGGGCAACAGCGGCTGCTGGAATTATTAGGAGATCCACACGAGCCAATCACAGCAAATATGTAACTTATCATGAAGGCTGAAGAAGGTGCTTGGTTATCATATCTGGGTAAAGATAAATAGGAATACGGGGCCCTTCTAGATAAGATAGTGAATGAGGCAGCTGATAACATCATTGGCAGACTCTCTGAAGTGGTCAGACTTCCATGATTCACTGGCACTGCCACTTGTGTTTGTTTTTGCTGTTCGCCTTGTTTTCAGCAGAGATGTTACACAGACGGACAGTGAATCACTGAGAGTCCGTCCAAGCAGACCAAGCAACCCTTCAGCCAGAGTATAAAATCCCTTCTTTTTTCTCTCCTCCAAATGCGAATTTCATCATCTGGAAAAGCAACCATTCGACATCCGTTTCGCAGCCTTTTCACCGTTACGTCACTTTCTGTATTTGCTTCTACACCCAAAGCATCGGGCCAGAGCCGTTAAGCAGCGCAGACATTAAAGCAGAGGTACGACCACAAGAGATGAAATCACAGATCAACACATGCAGTCACGAGGTCGGCGTCGCAGCCATCACGAGCTAAATATCAATGCAGAAATGCGTCACGATACCTCTTACATGTCCGGCGCCCGCGGGAGCCCACCACCACGGCCGTCCAAGAGGGTCCGCTTTGACCTGGATCCCGAGGTGCAGACCATAATAGCCGACTCGCCACCTAATTTCGTCGAGCCGACACGTCCGCCTAGGTCTAATTTCTCAAGCCGCCGCGACCCTTCTCCGTCAAGAGATTACAGGACAACATCGTGGCCGTACCCCAGCAACAGCAGATCACCCTCCTATTACGCAGGCACATACGGGAGTGGTCGTCGGATCAGCGACGTATTCCGTGAAGACGATCAGAGACCAAACTATCGACCTGCAAGAACAATAGAATATGTCCCATCATCGGTGCGGCCGTCGTCATCATGGTCATCATTCTGGTCGCCCAGCAGCCGCGCAGATACAACGATTCCCCTCTACGATGACTGGCGCCGCTATGAGTATTCTCGGCCTCCTTACTCACGGATCAATAGTCTTACAGACTCCTACTATGACCCAGGTCGACCACGCCTGAGTTATCGAGAGGTTAGTACTTACACGCGGGTCCGCTCCCCTTCTTCAGCGTCCCCAGGAAATCACGTTGATATCCGTTCCGCGTCGCCTTCACCCCGCCACTCTCCAGCTTTTGGCGATTATGATGATGGGTATCACTGCCGCGAGGTACCTGACCGATATTTTGATTTGGGCGGGCCTCCTCGACAAGAGCTTCCCTTTGTCTTGGAGTCCTATTATGCTCGTCGCTGAGACGGTACTTTGGTTGATACTTACGTGGGAATTTCTCAAGTTGGTTGGCTGTGTGGATAATCTGTCTTTGATACATGCAGGACAAGAAATGGGGGACAATAACGGGAAGGACGGATTCACATACGGTTGTAGCGATAGCTACTTGCCGAAATAATAAGTGTTGTTGATCTTATCGAGACGCTGGAGTTCTCTCCCTCCCTTCATTCTTTTTCCTTTCCCCTTTGTTTCCTTTTTCCCTTCCTGCCTCCCGATGTCCGATGGCTCCAATGTCAATCCCTGGACTCGACCTTCAAAAGAAAATAAACAAAAACATCGCCGCCCAAAAAAATGAAATACCAAAAGCTCTCGTTCCTCTCGCTGCCTCAATCCAACGCAGCCCGAAAATTTTATTTCCTGCAACAGAAGCCTAGAGGGTATACGTCAAAAGCCCCGTTCACAGTACTGGCCACTACACACGGCCTCGCTCGACAACTACCTCCAAAGTTCTAAGATACTTGCTCATTAGCCTGGGTCTTCTCTTCCTACTTGAGAGTCTTGGGTGTCGTTCACCAACCACTGCATAATCATCGACGGACTCGTTAGGCCAGGAAGGTTGCCATCCTCGCATCATCCCGACCAATATCCTTCAGCTCGGCCGCCGCGGTAGCTTGGAGGTAGATCGGCTCAGCGGTGGGTCGGCACTCATACCCTTGATGGGATACATAGGCTGAGGCTGTGATTGGTATCCGTTCGAGTTTCCAGCTGCTTGAGACGTCGTACTATGCTTCTCGGGAGTGTCACGGTCTTCGCAGCAACAGCAGCAGCAGCAGCATTCGAAGAAGCATGAGCAGCACAGGCAACAGCATTCGCCAATTCCGCCGGAATCGGCGCCGGAATCCATGGCTGTTTCACGCTGGTCGTTTGCTTCGGCTCAGGATTTTGCTTGAATGCCAGAGGAAAGTCGGTGATCGCGGCCCTCAGGAGGTAGGCTGGCCACGACTCGCTCGATGTAGTACTGTAGGATGTTCTTGACCGATTGCTTCCACGACCGTATCTATTCCTAAATGGGCGAGGAAAAAGACTGTTCTTTGTTGGCAGAGGCACGAAGCAGAAATTCCTGTTTTGGATACAGATGTTAGCGGAAACTGCACTGGGAAGACTGCCTAAAGGCTGTAGTGCTGCTAATAACATAATTGCAAGGACGGTAACGTGAAGCACACACCGCCTGGCCAGGTGAGACCACTCACCTTTCTACTGCATTTTAATTCAGTCTGACCCAAGACTGATGGAAGCGGATAGGAAGACTCAAAAGAAGGGTGGTTGGATTGTCATCCGGGCCAACCGGTGTCGTCGCCCGTGGGGTAGGGCTTGACTACCGTCACGGGGAGGATGGACTCGTCAAGGCCCTTGAGGTGCTGGACGAGTTTGGCGCGGTGGTCGAAGGGGCAGCGACCCAAGCCAAGAGAATATCTGGATCAAAACCGGCCCATCAACACTGTTGCCAACGGACGCAGGGAATGAATCAGCAGAGGCAAAATTGAAGCTCTCGATCAAGAACTTAGGCTCAACTTCTCTCTTACAAGCTGTGCAGCGACGGGTCGCTGGCAACTATGGAGAAAGGCCCTGATCTAACTTAATAAATTCATGATCAATAGGCAGGCAACCATGTTGTGCGTTCCTCGACGCGAAGGGGCGGGACTTGAAGGGAAGCAAGACCTGCTTGTCTCTGCCTTGCACCTCGGGTCTCACAGTGACAGCTGCCGTTTACTCGCCCACGGGGTAGCTCGGTTGGTGCCGGGATGACCCCCTTTTCATCTGGTTTATGGACAACAGAATGGGCCCGTGGAGTGACAAGCGCTTTTTGGCCGGCCCTACTCGGCTGCACAGTGGCTGAACACCACCATTTTTTCCCACGACACGCCACCCTTGACTTTTACGACTATAAATTTCCATTCCAAATCTTTGCCCTATACCCTTAGATATAAAGAACGAAACACAACCAGAAATATTACCGTGTAGCTTTTCCCACCACCAGCTGCCCACGACTGGACTGTCAATTACTACAATAAAACCACATCAATTCGCCTCCAGGTATTTTTTTTTTTTTTCAGACTCTCCCAAGGCATGAGTTCAAGCTCCAGAACTCAGCTAATAACCTACAGACGACTTAAGAATATCAAGTCACCAGCAGCAGCTGGCGCCACTACTACCACCCAAAATCACGAAACCTTTTTCGCCGCCGGCCCGCCGAGAGAAAACTCCAGCCAACAGCGGTTCTAGACACAAGATATCTGCATCATGGTATGTACCCTACACCGAACCCAGCACATCCTTTTTCACCAATTGTGACTTTGTTGAAAATCCGACCGACTCTGACCTAAACAATTAGTCGAACAACCACTGCACCCCCGGCGAGACCATCATCACCATCGCCATTGCCATCTGCGTCCTCGTGGCCGGCAGGATTCTCTTCGGAACCCCCGACGAGTCCGAGCCGGAGACTGATCGGCCCCGACAAGAACTCTCTGCTGAAGACCTCGAGCGTCTCGAGCGCAACGGCGCCGTCATGACGGAGCGCTTTGGCATAGTGTACGGTACAACTTGTCCCGAAGCTTCCAATCCAACACATTACGGGACTAGTGATGAAAATGACGCACCTGCTGGGCCTGAGTTTGAGATTTGATTCCACATCTGGATACCTCACTTGCGGGAATGAAGAAGGCTGTAAGAAGATCAGGGAGGTAGAACACAGTCTTATTGGCGTGCGTGGTTACGCGTTGTATAGGAGGTGAAAAGGCAGACGAAAAGACGAAATGGAAACGCCATAGTGTGTTCATGTAGTCATGCCTAGTACCGCTGTTCTTCCAATCATACTCTTATAACCGATACCCAAACCATGTGCTGTGACCATCCCGTTGCATCATCTACAACTCCCAATCCTAAGACGAGTAGTTCTTCATCCCGAGAATCAGATAGGGAGGCTGCAGCTTTGATGATCTCCTCGGGCGTCTGGGCGGCTGGCTAGGTAGGAATTCATTGAAGTTTGAAACAAACAATAGATAAAACTCTTCAAGTTTGTTAACCCAAGTCTTCGTGGTAGGTAGACTTATGGTGTGTGCATTCGTGTCCTTCGCCATTATAATGGCAGCTGCCGCATGCTCCATCCCCAGCAACCGCTGAAACCACACGATCTACGGAGGAAACAGGGATGTCAAAGATATCGCCCGTGGTGACAGGACGAGCTGTGAGCCTGAGCCCAGTAGCCCCATGGTTGAACGATGGGCTGCGGTCGTTTGTGAGCTTGAAACCCAGGTCATAGTCATCACGCTGACTCTGACTCCACGCGAAGGGCTGGGTAATCCTTAAGATTGCGGTAGAAACCAAACCCTGGAAAGGTCCTCGCCACTTTCTTTCCGCTTTTTCTTTCTTCTTGCAACCACACAATCTTGAATCGGTAAGTCCCCTGTCCCTACAATTGCCCGCCCTGCTCGCTTGGTTGCACCCTATATTCCCTGCATGAGTTCCCGAGAGCGCGCGCGTGTTGTTGCCTGCTCACAATCCTGTACAAGCTCCTACATGTTGAGAGTGAAGGCATTGGGGAGCTTCTCAGCTTACTATCAGACTCTCTGGATCCACGGGAGCATGTCTTCTCCATACGTATCGATGTTCAGGATTGTGAGGTGCCGCTGACTCTCCATTTTCAATGATGGCTTTGCGTTGCGCCTTTGATTTTTCCGTAGGGAGAGGCGTTATATGTGTGTGCGGGTTTGTATGCGGGTTTGATTGCTGTTGGGTGTTGAAGGTCTGGTGGGTTGCAATTTTGGCTCGACAAGTCCAGCGACAGTGCTGATACGGCTTCCTGGATAGCACCGATCACGAGGTGGCAATTCCAGGAACGAGTGGCGCTTGGATTGTTGTATGTGAGCAGATTCGAGTGTAGGGCCCTGCATCCAGAAGAATATGTTAAGTACATCTGCAGTGCATTACTTTTCCTCTATGTTTATCAGCATAAAAAAATGCAAAGACACCAAATCATCAGCCGCGCATCAGTTACGTCTTTACATTGTCTTTATACAGATGGTCACAGGACTAAATATACTTCAGAAATGAAGTATGTGGGCAAGCGAGGTAATACGTCGAAGACAAAAACAGTCGGAGACAACTTGAATAGTGTTTGAGGACCATAACCGTTAGACACAACGAGACACAATACTCTATAACTACCTTGAATATCTCAACTAACAACTGTACATGGCAAAACTCCAGATATCATGTTCTATACATGCAGATCGGTCGAGTCTTGCCCCTACCATCTCCCCCGAGATTGGTAGCAACGATACGCCTCACTTAGAGTTCCGAGCTGTTACTGTCACCCTACCCCACCTACTTCAAGCTACGCAATGACACCTTTGTTATCGTAGCCGCCTTACATCCAAGCCAGTACGATCTTAGACAAGGTCTCCAGGACTCCTGTTGGGTCTCCTTGCGTATTAAGTAGTGGGTATGTCGGCCCAGGGATCTCAGCATTAGCTTTGAGAGGACACCCAGAATTTGTGTCGAAGGACACGGGCACTTGAAACCAAAGCTAGAAGTTGACCGGTTTTAAGCATGTCCTTGATATCATAGAAGTACTACTGCTACTATCTACCGCTCTATTACACGCAACAGTGGAACCAGCCACCTAGCATCCAGACTAGAAATCCATAATAAGAGATCTTTTCGTTGTGCTGTCCAAGAATCCATACTTTACAGCAAGAAACAGCGCTCTATGCGCAGAGCACGAACCTCATGGTCGGGCATTGCGTATAGATCATCAAAGGAGCATTCCCCAACAGCAACATGATGCTTGTCGCCATGCTCGCGGAGGACGTACAGCGAGCCATGTCCTCTGATCAGACAAATCTTATCACCGGCTTTCGCGTCCGCCGGGACAAAACCCAGCCGGCCGTTTTCGGTTCGGCAAAACCGCCTGCCGACCGCCCATCTCCGAAGTGGCTCTTCGACTTGTCCGATATCATCCGACGTCCACGAAATCATATATTTCTTCTCAATCTCCGGGACCGGTGCGCAGTAAGACCGGCCCGTTATTTGCTCCAGATAACCGGCCACAGCGTGATGGAGGAAAAAGGAATGCTGGAAGTGGAAGACCTCGGAGGAGCCGTCCGAATGCATCCGGAAAGAAATGGCCCTGGCGAAGCGAACGAGGTCTTGGCGGCTCAGTTGTAAATCATCGTCGTCGTGGTTCCTGATGTTGTTCATTAAAAGGTCCAGGCACTGCCGGAACCACTCGGCTACCGCTCTCCTCTCTGCTGATGCCTCCTCTGGGTACTCTATGCGCAACCTGGATCTGGAAAACTCTTTGGGTGCTGGTGTGGTTACCGGCCCAACTCTGTCGATGACTGCACCTTCGACTTCCAGCAAGGGATTATTATTCCCCTGTACGCTGAGGTGGACCTTCCCGACGTCTTCGCTGCTGTTAAAGTCCAACAAGCGTTTGCTGGACCGGGTGCTGCGCCAAATAGACAGAAATAACGGGGTGTAGGTGCTCAGAGGCTCCGGCCTATCCTTGACAGTCCAGTCAGGAACCCACGACGGCAACCCGCCGCCAACCTGCTTATTCGGCCCAGAGGCATATGCTAGAACTCGAATAGAACGATTCCGAGTGACGTCCCACGTCGCAAAGTTGGTGAACTCGCGATGCTTGATTGCATCATCAGAGTTCGTGTTCTGCTCGTCGTCCGGACTACCATCATATCTCGGGCTCAGCCCGCAATCAATGTTCCAGTCATGGGCGAGCCCGAGAACCGCTGCAACATAATCGGTCATGTTGGACGCATCCGTATATCTCGTCCGCAACAAGACGTGGAAGAGCGAACGCTCGGTTGGCCGCCTTTTCGTTGCCCTGTTTTCGTCAATGAACCTCACCGTCCGGATCGCCTCCTGGATCCGCTTGCCGCCTTCCGGAACCTTGCCGACATGGAGTCCCATGTTCAGATCCAAAAGAAATTTCGCAAATCCGTGCTCTCCGTCCCAAGGAATTGTATGCGGCCCGCAAGCAACGGTAAGGGCATTCGGCTTCGCCAGCACCGCCTCCTGGAGAACCCACTTCCTCGTGAACCATCTCCGCCTGAGGAGAGAGATGAAGTCGTAAGGCGTTCCTAACTTCCTTGAATCTTTCCACCGTAGGTATTCGCCGATGAAGCGCTCTCCCTGGTCTCCCGACGATTCTCCAAGCCAGATAATCACCTCAGACGCTGAAGCGTAGATGTCTCGCATTCTCTTCACCACCTTCTGTTTCTCAGCCACGTCGCGCTGATTGATGCAGAGGCCGTCGATCCACACCCGCTTTGTCTTTTCGGCGTCCCGGAGACGTCGCAGCACGTCATGTACGCTCCGAGTTGTCTCGAGACTGGCGCCGTCGCACTCAATGGTTGCAGTCCCGGGCACCTCACCCCAGGAATAGGAGATGGCCTTGTAAGGAGATGTCTCTGGGATATTTATCGTCTTGAGCTTCTCCAATGAGCACCGAAGCGGTTCTCCTGCTTGGCCTGGATGGAGGAGGAGCAGTCTCGATTCGTTTTCTCCCAGCGGCTGGTACTGATATGCGGGCTTTGATGACGTGACATCTTTGGTGTTTTGAAATAATTTGCTTGACGAGGAGAACAAGCGCTGGTATGAGATTGCTGTGAAACGAGGTTCGTCTCCGAGTCCCTTGTTCCCACGGCCGCTCGCCGGGATAGGATCGATTGCGAGTCGCCGTCCGCAAGCCACGACATGGAGTCTGGCTGATGAAGCCTTTCGTTTGGAGCATCCTAGAGTCCGAACTGACTGGCGCAGTGACATCCTCGATGTGCTCAGAAAACGTTGGCGGTATCTTCAGTTGACTCGGAGAACTTGGCGGGCTTCGAAATGGAGGAGCGATGGGGGATGCGGCTGAACTGCTCGTAGATTTGGACTTTCAGGCCCCAGTCGAACGCCACCCCTTATTTCACGCAACGGCGCCAACCAATAATAGCCGCTTTCGTAACCCCAGGGAGATAGCCAAGTTCTTAAGTGGCAGGAAAGGGACACTGGAATTTACAGAGGTAGGGACATCCATCACCAAATGATCCGCTGGTTTGCCTTGATGCTAACTACCTATGTGACACTGATCCATTTAAAACTATCAATAGTCTAGGAATGACCGCACTATATCAACTGAAATAAACCCAAGAAAGCCCCAATCCCTATCCTACCTCTTATCATCTTGTCATTATCTATTTACTTCAAGGCAACCCCAAAGCATCCTTAACCTGATCCAGCGCCCCAAAAAGCAGGTTATCATGATACTTCCGCGCCACAACCTGCAGCGCGACCGGCGCGCCCTCAAAGTCTCCCTTGTCCCACATCTCTCTAATATGCGTATCCTGCTCCCCCAAAGGCTCCTTGAACTCTTCCGGATACCCCTCCTCGCCCTTCTTCAGCGCCTTGATCGGTGTCGGGAACACAACGCCCGGACAATCCACGTAATTAAAAAACGCAGTATAGTTCCAATAAAACGCCGTCTCGTGCTCGCACGCTGGTCCCACGAACGCTGGACAGATCAAGATATCCACATCCTGAGAAGTCCAGTGCTGCGCGAACCCCATACGGAAATTATCGCGATCGACGCGCTGCTTAAGCAGGCCCGAGGGCGGCAGCTCGACATTCGGGTCGACGTTCTTGAGCGTCCATTCCGTCAGGGGGAACATGGGCTCGCCCGTCTTGGCGAGGTGTTCGCGCACGCCCTTGCCGCCGTCAGGCCAGTAGGCCTGGTTGATGTTCGCCATGGCGCGGGCGGTCTGGTACGGCGCGAACGGCTTGACCTCGAAAGCGTCAGGCTGTTTTGAGAGTTGCGATTTCGCCCACTCCAACGCCCTGAGGACGGGCGGCTGCGGGATGTTGACCCCGTCGCTGGTCATGATGCCAATCTTTAATGGACCAGAGCTTTTGGGGCCAGTGAGACCCGTCCAAGGAATGGGAATGACCCGCGGGTCTTCGAGGTAGGGCTTCGCGGCAAGGACGACGCTGACAAATAGGTCCATGTCGCGGAGCGAGGCGCACATCGGGCCGGCCGCCACCAAAATGTTCATCTCGGCGAGGTGGCCCGCCTCCCCTAGGAAATCCCTAAGCGGGAGCACGTACGAGGTCGGCTTGAAGCCGTAGATACCGCAGAAAGCAGACGGCCCGCGGATGCTCCCGCCAATGTCGGTGCCGATGCCCAGTACCGACCCGCGCATGGCGATTAATGCAGCCTCGCCGCTGGTCGAGCCGCCCGCTGACAACCCAATATTGTGCGGGTTGAGCACGCGGCCGTAGACGGACACGCCCTCGAGGTGCATGATGGCTTGCGGCTGGTTGGTCTTGCAGTAGAAGACGGCGCCGGCTTTCCGCAGGATAGCGATCATCTGGGCGTCGTCCGTGTCTAGCTTGCGCGTGTCGGAGTAGCCGAGCGCGGAGTAGTGATTTGCGAGAGGCATGTGCTCCTTGACGCTGATGGGCACGCCATGGAGCGGGCCGACGGTCTGGCCGGTCCGCTCGAGGTGCTCGTCGAGGGCTTTGGCTTGTGCGATGGCGTCGTCCATGAACCATTCGACGAGGCAGCAGGTGAGCTGGTGGGCGATGATGGCGCGCTTGGAGAAGGCGGTTGCCACCGCCACGGCGGTGAGCTTCTTGGACGCGATGGCCTCGGCGAGCGCGACCGCATCATAGTTCTCGGTGATGTCGATCTCCTCGGAGGAGAGGAGGCCGCACTCCCTGGGGATGTTGGTGACGTTTTTCGGTGGGTTAGATGTGACAGACGAGGGGAGGATGAGCTCGTCGGGGACTTTGGCGGCGAACTCGTCGAGGATGGCATCGACGGAGGCCTGGAACTCGGGTGTTCCCTTGGCCACCGGCAGAGGCTGGATGACGACTAGTTTTCTGGGAAACATATTGAGAGGATATAATGTGGAAATTGGGAAGTTGGGCTTGTGTTTGAGTGGTGTCGAAATCATCTAGGATCTATCGTCCCTTCCCGGCTGGGAAGGGCGCTTTATCAACCCAGAACCTCTGGCCGAAGCTAGGAGGTCATCTTCTCCGTCTTTTCTTCTCCTCCTCCTCCGCTCATCGTCAAACGCGGGGTTGATCATCTGGCTGCAAGAGCAGTGATGAATATCGAGTTACGTTATCGTTGATCGCCAAGTATTCCTTCGCGGATCTGATATCGGGCTAGTCTTAACTCCAAGATCTCTGGAGAGGAGGGGGTGAAATCGCGGATGTCTTCCACTTTCCGACGTCGTCAGCCTATCGTGCTGTCAACATGTCCCAACACGTCGATATGCAGCCCGGACGAAATTCGGGAACCCGCTCCGCCTGCCGCTAATGTGGTAACTACCTAGGTAGCCAAAGCATTAGCTGCGCTCACGAAGCTCCGTGATAGGCAGATAATCTCCATGGTCATCGCCGCCGATAAGTAGGTAGACCTTTTCCGGGAAGGGCAATCTTGTCCCATATAACCTGCGGCAGTGGAGACATGATATGCCCGGTCCACTTTCTGTCTCCGGCTGATTCTGAAAGCTGGGGTGCTCCGCCAGACTATTACTTGTTTGGTCTAAGAGATGCTGTGTTGTGTACTTGGAGCTAAGATAACGGAGGTGTGGATCCATGGGCATCCTGGGTAGCAACCATCTGCAGTGCTGTTGAACAAATGGCAGGCAAGTATTGAGGGGGATTCGGTAGTCAAAACTCGATACCGGTGGCTATCAAGCTTGGTATCTAAAAGGTGAAAAGGGGTGGTTAGCAGTCCAGGAAACGACGCTAGCAGGGCAAGCAAAGTAATGAAGGAGTAATGAAGGACTGGCTCTTGCTAATAGCATGTCGAGAATTAGTACCGTTGCACTTACCGCCCATGCTCCCGCTAGGGACGTATGACAACATGAAACTCCCGAAATAAATCAGATAGGAATCTATGACTGGTTATCATTGCCGGAGCGTCTGCCGTGCTACTGCGCTTTTGTCCAACTTGGCATGATAGCCATATCAATGGTAGCAAGAGCGGTGTCTTATAAACTAATGATGAGTTTAGTATTTATTGCTCTTGTCGTCCCCGAGCTGGTGGTGAGCAGCCAGAGAAAGGAAGGGGAGCATACCTATCTTTGGCAACGCCTGGTGTTGTCACCATCTTCATCTTTCCATAGTTCCACGAGGAACAAAGACAGGATATAAATAAGCAACATGGTATCGGCCACAACGCACCCTACCGCCATCCCGGGCACCATCCATCTCGTTGACGTCGGCGAGCAGCAGGCGAGCGCCAAGTCCCGCGATGGTATCGAGCTGATCCCCCGTCCCAGCGACGACCCGGAGGACCCTCTGAACTGGAGCCCCGCCCGTAAGCGATTCCAGGCCCTGATGGTGATGGTGTACGTCTTTGGCGTCGGTTTCCCCTCCACGCTGCAGTACTCGGTGTTGGCCGACATCACGCGCGACACGGGCATCTCGACGGCCGACCTCGTCCAAGGCACGGGCGTCATGTTCCTCTTACTTGGCTTCGGGTGTCTGTTCTGGCAGCCCATCTCCATGACCTACGGCCGCCGTGGGACTTATCTGGTTACCACGCTGGCAACGGTGCCGCTGATGGTCTGGACCGCCTACTCCAAGTCGAGTGGGGAGTGGTACGCCCACCGCATCCTGCTGGGCTTTTTCGTTTCGCCGATAGAGTCGCTGCCCGAGGTTAGCATTCCTGACATGTTCTTCGCGCACGAGCGTGGCGCCTGGATGAGCCTGTACGTCTTTTGCCTGTTCGGCTCCAACTTCTTCGCGCCGTTGGTGGCTGGTTGGTTTGCTGAGGCCTTTGGGTGGCGGTGGACGATGCACTTCGGCGCCATCTTTGCGGCTGTCTGCTTCTTCATCCTCTATTTTGGCTTGGAGGAGACCATGTACTTCCGCAAGACCCTCGAGGGTCTCGAGGACGAGGAGCCATTACCTGCTGCCACTGAGCTTAAGGTTATCTCGGCCGGCAACAGCATCATGGACCCTGACACCGCTGCCTTCCCTCCCAAGCGCACCTACCTCCAGAAGCTTGCCCCGTACCGCGCGATGCCCAACCGCCCGACCAACAAGCAGATGTTCCAGGCCATGCTTCTGCCGCTCGCCTTCATCGTCCAGTTCCCCACCGTCGCCTGGGCCGGCTTCATCTACGGCATCAATCTCTCGTGGTACAACGTGATCAACGGCACCGCCAGCCCTGTCCTCAGCTCGGAGCCGTATAACTGGTCGACCGGCCTCGTGGGCTGCATCTACACGGGCCCCATCATAGGCGCGGGTATCGGGGCGCTCTGGGCCGGACTCGCGGCCGACCGCATCACGCTCTGGCTCGCGCGGCGGAACAACGGCATCCGCGAGCCGGAACAGCGCCTCTGGCCGCTTCTCCTCACATCGCTCATGTCGTGCGTGGGCTTGATTCTCTGGGGGGTCGGCGCGCAGCACGAGATCCATTGGGCTGGACTGGCGGTCGGGTTGGGGATTCTGACTTTCAGTTGCGTCGCCGGCGGCTCGGTTGCGCTGTCGTACAATGTCGACTGCTTCAAGGATATCAGCGGGGAAACAACGACGGCTATCATCATCATCCGCAACACGTTGGGTTTCGCCATCTCTTATGGCATCACGCCGTGGTACACCAACATGGGCCTGCAGAGTTGCTTCATCATGGCCGGCTTCCTTTCGCTGGGCTGCACGCTGACGTTTCTGGTTATGGTCTGGAAGGGGAAGGCGCTGCGAAAGTGGTCGGCGCCAAGGTACTGGAAGTATGCCGAGAGGAGCTTTTCTCACGAGTAAAAGGTTCCGGTAGTGGGGATCAGTTTGCTTGATTCCTGGCGGACATATTTATTGGCCTGCAATGTTCGCGACTGTCGTTGGCGCACGATGGGGTGCGGGAACGAAATCAATAGCGAACAGCATTTATGCATGATCGAAGACTTCCCTTCTCCACCATCCTTCACTTGTAAATAGGATAGCGAAATGAGAGCCTGATTCCTCACAACTTTTCCAAGTTGGTGACCGAGACACTTTTTCCGTTTCTTTTCTTATATTTTATGGAGCAATTGTTTAGCAGACCCTTCCAATTGATACCCACCACACACCCTCCAGCTACTCGAGACACACCCAGCTCATCCTCCATCTCGTATCGACCTTGCGTTTTAACCGCGTGATAGGTAATAAAAGCCACACATCTCGAGTTACTGTAATAACCATTGGGTAGGTAATCCAGGATGACTAAGATACCACCCACAAGGCATTATATACGTCGAGTGCATGCATGCTAACACGCCAAGAAATGGTTTGTCAGATTGAGACTGTACACGCTCATGATTCGTAAGGGGCTTTCGAGGCTCGCATTCCTCGAATGGAACGATCATCGGTCAACGCTACCGTTTCTGTCAACGTCTGGTAGTATTCCTCGCGATACAAACCCCATCCGAGCTGGGTGTTCAATACGTATGTTTGCTAAGCAGCATACAGAAGTGGAGCATATGAGTAAGGGCCTCAGGACTTTCCAGACTTGGGCATGGTCTCGTGATACATCAAAGCCGGGTGCGACGAGCAGCCACATCTCTGAGGAGGACGGAAGAGTTGCTGGGGACGGCGAAATATAAAAGAGGCCGTCAGGTCACCCCATTTCATGGCTGAGAAAGCATCTTCTCAACACCAAGCCGACTTCACCCTGAACTTATCACTACCAACATCGACCTCAATCCTATCGAGCGCAATACTCGCCTTTCCAGCCGAAATTATGAAGACTCAACTTGTCGCATTCGCTCTCACACTCCTCGCTACTTTAGGTGCGGTCACCGGTACGCCTGTAGCAGTTGATACCTCCGCGGCCGAGGCGGCTCCCGACAAGAGCAATGGACTCTTGTAAGTTCCCACTCCAGGCATACCTCTCCAGGCAGCCACTTGGAACTCACAGTCACTCGCCACAGGGCCAAGCGAGTCACCGGCTCTTTGAAGGCGTGGACAGGATCCTCGGGCGGCTGTTCTGGTAACCCGGGATGGACGTGGGCCAACCCAGGCAACGGCCAGTGCATCACGTTCGTCGGAGGCGACGGACTGGCCAAAATTGTCCATCGCCTCTCGTGGGATGGGGATAACTGCGTCCTCTACGCGTACCAAAACACCTGGTGCGGCAATGATGTGGCGCACCCCAGCGGCACCAGCATTTGCCTAGTTGATAACTCAATTGGCTTCTTGGGCTTCAAGGTTGTTTGCTAGATAGGACATGTTTGGTGGTAGATGCTTCATCATTTCTGAGCTTTTCGACAAATTAAATGAGCAGATACCAACCCAAGCTGAGCCGGCGCTAATCTGGACTAGTCTGGGCCGATTAAAGGCGTCTGGGGATTACGTGATTACTTTTGAGAATGGGTGGTCGTCGATTTGGAGAGTTGAAACACATTTGGACGGAACTGGAGGAAAAAACAGGGAGGGTATTATTTGCCATGCCTGCTTTATATCATGGGAGCCTTTTAATCCACCATGTATTCAAATAACTGCCTTAAGCCACTCGATATTCTTTCCGAGAGAGAGAGAGTAATAGGTGAGACGTTATCTTCGTCTAGGGACCAACCTAAGGTATCTACTAGATACTCGAGTCTCCTCGTTCTCCAACAGACAGCTTCGACTATTGGCCAACCAACAGTCCTATGCTTGCATTCTCAAAGAGCAAGGTATGTTTACGTATCCTATTATAATGTGCAGGCAATGATCAACACCACCCATACTTCTCATTAGCAACCCAGTCCACCTCTTCACTCTGCCCCTCCCCATACCACATCAAACTGGCAATACTCTCCTTGTCCCTCTCAACAAACTCATACTCCAGCCCACAGCCCTCCACCAACTTCTTCGTTAGAGGCGTCGGATTCCACATCTGCACATCCTGGGATCGCCACTCGGCCGCCTCAGCCTGCGCAATCTGCACAATCGACCTGAATCCCTCCCTCAAACACTCCACCTCCGCTCCTTCATCCTCGACCACAAACCGTAAGATATGCAAGGTATTCCCTTCAATCTTTTCCAGCCCTCCATAATACCCCCTCGTCCACACCGCCCACATCCGCTTCCCCTTTTCCTCTCCCCAAACAGCCCCCTTTACAGCAGGCGTCTGTCCAAAGATGTGCTTGGTCATGTAATCCTCTCTCATAAGATGCCAGAGCAGCGAGTCCAAATCAGGCAGAATTGCAGCAGCATTCTTCTTACCCTCCTGGGTGACTCGGTGCTTAAGCGTCTCCCTTAACAGCCTTTCATCAACACTGCACAGCTCCGCCAGCTCATGATACCCGATCGGCTTCGCCACGTTCTGAGAAGTGGTCCGGTACCCGTTTTGCGGCTCGAGCCCGCTAGAGGCACCGTGAACAGGCGCAAACTGAACATGGCTGCTCGCGTGCGGCGCCCATCCGTTCCGCGCGTAGAAAGTCTTGCCGATGTCACTGTACAGCACTGAAAACAACGATTCCGGTCCACTTGCATCAGATGATGTCTCTGACTGCTGGTCGTTCTTGTCCTTGACCTGCCACCGACGAAGAACTTTGCCCAGCTCTCGCATCATGCGGCTTGCGTAGCCGCGGCCGCGATACTGCGGATCGGTAAAGACGGACGCGATGCCGTGCGCGATGCCCTCTATCAGTTCACCTGACGAAGAAGAAGAGGCGGAGAGGGCGCGCTTGCGAAGCGACTCGCAGGATGAGAGAATTGGTCGCTGGTCTGGCGGAAAAGTCGAGTCGGTGAGGATCCACTGCGTCAGGCCGCCGTCTTTGGCTAGAGGCACTGTGGTCAGGTAGACTTCGCGGCCGAGGTAGTCGTCGAGAGTGAGCGCGGCTCCCCACTTTGGGTGCGTCATTGTCCAAACTTTGGTGCGCTCGGCGGGCGTGGGCCGGGTGAGAATCAAGGATGGGGAGCCCACGTCTGGGGGAGAGGAGCCCATTTTTTCTTTTGCGGTGGTTGTTTTTTTGGTTTAATTTCCTGATGCTGTCGTTGTTGCCGTTTTGGAGGCGGGAAAGGAGATCTGCAGATGGGTGTCCGGGAACGAGTCAACCAAGATAAATGTGGAGAAGCTCGAGTTTCTAAAATGGATGTCTAATATTCAGTCTGTAGTGTCGGGGGGGAGATACAATGGTACTGGAAGAGAGACCTGTAGGGAACCATGAAGGAAAGTCAGGTACGCAATAGGAAGAAAAGAAAGGATGGTGTCAGCGTCGGGAGCTTGGAGATTTAAAAAGCTTCGGTTCCTCAAAGCTTCCAGGTGACTGATTTGACCTGCAGGAGCCAGTCTCCACGAGATCACCCCTGGCAGGAACGTTCATGCAGCCCTGGGACTTAACCCGCAGCGCCAGGATCCGAGAATCAAGGTATATTTAAGTTTGCGTTCTTCGAGTTGAAAGTTCATAATAAAAGTGTTTGAACAAAGAAACCCAGTTTTCTAAATTTGCACGAAAGCTAACTCCTCCAAGCAGCCAGATTTGATGTTGTTCAGCCCTCTCCTACCCTGTAATCCCTCCCCTTCAGATAAAATCCATACAGACGTACTACAACTCTTATTAACGACATGTCAGTTTATACTTACAGATAATTCGTTGGACCTCCAATTGTTGATCGATCGTTCTGCAGTCATTCCGGGCATGGGCGGCGCATATCATCGGCTTCTCCTCTTTTGAGGGGATACCACCGACCACCCGGCGCGGGGCGGCACAGCGAATCCGAGATATATGTCCGGGCACACGGGGACTGGGACCCGGTTTACAACGATTCCTCTTCTTTTCATGACGTAAAAAACTGGTTCGACGAGGGGACATCTGACCTTCCCGTTTGTCACACTCATTCTTTAGCTACATCGGTCATTGTCGGCCAGCTCAACCAATCAACTTGAACAATTCGAGGGCTTTCATGGGACTTACACGGTGCAACATACATGAGGCGGAACATACAGCCTACGTCGTCGTTACATACGACCAGCTCTCTTGTGCTTTGCTATTACATGATATTCTTGATTTGTGGGTGAGCTTGGTACCCAGTTTGCTACGTAATCGCAGTCCACCCGGGGTTGAACGTCATCAACCCTCCAAGTTGGTCTTTATGTACGCGTGCAGCAGCAAGTAACCACACGGCCCGATATCTCTGTCTATAACCACCTCTTGGAATTGGCACAGGCAGTCGAGTCATACAATCCTCTTTTGGTTGGCGTTTGCGCCTCTATGAACAGACTCCCGCATTCCCTTTCCTGTAGATAGAGAACTAGTGGTCATGCCCATCATCCTCGGCCTGCTGTTCCGGATCCAACTTGATCAGGGTATCAATCCGCATGATGCTGATGCACGCCTCCACGGCGCTCTTGAGCTGCCGGATCTTGCTGATGCTCGGCTCCATCACGCCGGCCTTGATCTCGTCCACCACTTTACCCTTCATCAGGTCCAAGCCGTAGTTCTTGTACGCCTTCTTGCGCGCCACCGTCTTCTCGTCCTCGTTCGCCTCGCCCTCGGCGATGCGCTGCGACAGCGCGTGCCGGGACCGCAGCTGAGCCACCAGCTCCGACGCGTCCTTGGCCGCATTGATGGCCAGCGTCTTGGGGATCACCAGCAGCGACTGCGCGAACTCGCCAATTGCCAACTGCTCGCGCGAGCCCACCGTGCCCGCGAACTCCTCTAGGTAGATGTGCAGCGCCGTCTCAACCGCGCCGCCGCCCGGCACGATGCTGCCGCTCTCGAGCGTCCGCTTGACCGCGCACAGGCTGTCGTGCACCGACCGCTCCATCTCGTCGAGCTGGTAGTCGTTTGACCCCCGAAGAATGATCGATGCCGACGAGTGCACCTTGGTGCCTTTGACCAGGATGCACTCGTCGTCTGAGATGCGCTCCTGCGACACCTCCTCGGCGTGGCCCAGGTACGACGTCTCGAACTTCTCGTCACCATTCAAATCCGATAGCGTGCTGAGCATGGTCGCGCCCGTGGCCTTGGCGATGCGGCGCAGGTCCTCCTTCTTGCACCGACGCACCGCCATGGCACCCTTCTCGATGAACAGCTTGAGCACCATATCATCAATACCCTTGGTCGTCAGGATGACGTTGGCGCCAGCCTTGAGAATCATCTCAACGCGCTCAATCACCATGCCCGACTCCCTTGCGCGGATCTGCTCCAGCTGCTGCGGGTCGTCGATCGTAATCTGTACGCCAAGCTTCATCCTCTCCTTCTGCAGGTTCATGTCCAAGACCGCAATCTTGGCGTCCGTTACCCGGGTCGTCATCGCCTGGGACGCGACAGTGCAGTTCAGCGCGTAGCCCTTGACGAGAATCGACTCGAGTGCGCCCTTGCCGTGCGCCTTGAGGATGTTGACCGCCTTAACCGGGTACTTGGTCTCGTTCTTGTTGTTGGTCATCTTGACGGCCTGCATCGCATCGACGACCATGTTGGCGAAGAAGTCCGAGTCGGCGCCGATGATCTTGCTGGACATGGACGTCTTGGCGATGCTGAGCAGCGACTCCCGGCCCAAGTTCTCCACCTTGATGCTGATGTGCTCGTTCATGTACTTGACTGCCTCGCGCAAGGCCAGCCGGTAGCCCGTGATGATGGTTGTCGGGTGTATCCGATTCTTCATGAGCTCGTTTCCTCTCCGCAGCAACTCGGCCGCGATTAAGACAACTGACGTCGTACCGTCGCCCACCTCCTTGTCTTGTTGTTGCGCGAGGTCGACCAGGATCTTGCCCGCCGGGTGCTCGACATCGAGTAGACTGAGAATTGTGGCGCCATCGTTGGTGACTGTGACATCCTGTTATTTGAGTCTTGTTAGTATCGCGCGCAACTGTAGACTTGAATCCCCGAGCAAGAAGACCTACGCCGATATCATCCACCATCATCTTATCCAGGCCGCTGGGGCCAAATGAGCTCTTGACGACATTTGCGATCGCTTGCGTGGCCAGAACTGCACGGAAAAGAAGGTCAAGTCAGCAAGACAGACCTCCAAAAGGTTGTGACCTATCGATCGCGCCATGCCCGCTCACCGTTTTGGTCCCGAATATCAGCGCCAGAGATCTTTTGTCCGCCCAGGAACAGCTGGCCGTTGCCCGGCTGCCCAAACAGAGAACCCATGATAACAACCTTAAATCGGACTTCGGTCTTGGTATATTAAAGAATAGCGAGGGTATTCTTTTCGGTTCGGTGACTCGATCAGAAAACACGTCGTCGTCGGGTAGAGTGGTCGTGGTCGTAGGTTGTTGCGAGCTTCTCAAGGTTGGCAATAATAATTTCAAAGCTTCACCTCTAGCCGCATGCGCAGGCAGCTGTCCCGCATCACGGAGCTGCAGGTGGCACCAGACGTAACTTTTTCGCCGGAGGGTGAGATGATCCCATCCGGTGTGCCGGGGTATTTATACACAGGCTGTGATTGGCCTGCCGCAGCCTGGCGCATGCAAAAGCTAGGGTGGATCAATCCCCACAATGCCCCTCGTTGGAGAACAGTCAAAAGTCAAAACACTTTCCGGCCAAGTTCAACGCGGGGCATAAAAACGGGGTTGTTGTCTTCGAGAGAATTAGGAATATCAACGGCTTCGAACTCAACTAAAAGACTGGTCTGGCGCTTACGACTCTCATGTATTGACTTGACGTCTTACTCCGACCAAAAAGCGATATTATATCAAAATCGTCCTTGATAAGGGGTATCAAAATCGTTCTTGATAAGGGGTATCAAAAGGAGGTATCAGTCATATAAGACCAAAGATAAGGTAGCTACATGTATAAGGTAGAGAAGAGGACAAGTCCAAACAAGGACAACAAACTCCAAAAGCCGAAGCACATATGGGCAGGTTACCAGGGTGTAGGTGCAGAAACCTTCTCCTTCAACTTCTTCTGGCTGCTCTCCCCGTTCCCATTACCCTTCCCCATCCCCTTCTGCTTTGCACTAGCTTTCGCCTTGCGCAGCGCCTCCTGGTCCAGCTTGTCACGCCACTCGCAGTCCCCGATAAACTCGCAAGTACGGCACTTAAAGGCCTCGTCGAGCGCGACGCCCCTCGGCTCGCGCTCCCCGCGCCACCACTGCATGTTGTCCTTGAGGTACAGGTCCAGAATCTCCTGCTCGACAAAGTGGCTATTAACGCAAATGACGGATCCGTTCCTCCGCTTCCTCTCGGCTTCTTCGTCGTCGTCCTCCTCATCATCTTCTTCTTTTTTAATTTCCTGCACGCCGCGGCGGCCGCGTTGTCGGTAACGGTACTCGACCGCTACGATCTGGCCGACGCTGCTGGCGCCTTTGGGGAAAGTGAGCTGGATCTCGAATTTTAGCAGCGGTAGTAGTGCGCGGAGAGTGCGATATTTGATGGTCGTATCTGCCAGTTTCAAGGGCGAGGATATGGCCGAGACGTAGTCGGTTGTCGCGGCAGACTCGACTTCGCTGTTCGTCGACCAAGTATTTATCGAAGTATCTGCGTCTTCCTCTTCGGAGGACATCGCAAAGATCTCCTCGTGAAGGGCGCCAATCTGTGCCATGAAGGCATCGGAAAACGCCTCGTCGACGTTGAGGCCATAGCGCTCAAACACTCGCACATAATCCAGCTTGTCCGAAGCCATCTCGGACAAGAAGCGGTGGTAGAGAAACAGCTGGATAATAGTCCCGCGGACCTGCGTCTGCGACGGCGGCGTCTTGGTCGCGCGCGTCTTGACGTCCGTGATGAAGACCATCTTGTCGGCCGCTGTCCCGGTCGGAAAGAACTCACTCACGCCAGCCTGTTGAGAGGATTGGCTCCCCCCGCGGCTGCTGACGACGTCCTCCTCGAGCTCCGGGTCCGGGTTCTCGTAACTCAGTCCGTCGATGATCCCGTTGACCACGTTCCCGTCGATCAGACCCCAGACCTCCAGCTCGCGCGCCAGGCCGTTGTCCCGCAGCGTGCGCAACCCTTGGATGATGTTCCACACCTTCAGCCCAAAGGCGTCCTCTCGCTTCCTCACGTCGATAGCGACGGGGGTGTAGACTTCCCTCTCGAGCTTCTCATGGACCTCTGAGCCGCGCTTCATGGCCGCTGTCCGCGTCTTCCTGCCACCGGGCAGTCTAGTCAGGGTGTAGTAGTATTGGAGCTCGCACCAGGAGCCGGCGGTTAGATCGGAGACGGAGAACGGCTTCATAGGGAACGTGCGAAAGCGCAGGATGGGCGACCTGGTGTCCTGGCCGGCGGGGAGGTTCCCGTCCTGTCTAGCAGGTTGTAATATAGCGGCAGCAGACCCGCCGGATGCTGTTTCGGGAACATTGGAAAGCGCTCGGCTTACTAATCGCTTTCCAAGTCAGTTAGAACTTACTTGCGACAGAGAATTAAGGGAAAGGAGGGGCTTACGGTCTGGATACCGTACGCTCGCGCTTCCGATCGCGGTAGGCATGGAACGTGGCTTCGTCTTCTGGACGAACGGGGCCAGATGGGCGACCGAGTCCCCGGACACGGATGGGGATAGCCTCCTGTCGTTCGGGCCTGTGCCGGCTGTAGGACCTCTCGGGGTACCCGGCTGGCTGCTCCCAGCCACCGGCTCAGGGTCGGGCGCATTGTGGGTGTAGAGGGTCTCGGATTCCAGCTCCGAGATATCGAAGCTCAAGTCCTCCTCGGTGATACCGTGGAGGGCGCTTTCTACCGGGGGAGCCGGGGTCGGGGCCGGTTGTTGCGACGAGGAACGGGCGATGTGGTCGACGATGGCGGAAATATCGTCTTCCTCCTCGGCCGTAAGGTCGTAGCCGTAATCGCTGCTGTCGCTGTCGGGCGCGCGGTTGGCCATGCCAAGGGGAATGAATCTTAATGATTCATTACGAGCAAACTGTTCGAGAGCAATTTTGTACTCAAATCAAGCGGGTTGGTGATGGCGACCCCCAAGGTTATCGCTGCCGTTCAGAACATGGAACTGAGAATTGTGTTCAGCCGACGTCGACTCGCGCGCCATCCCCGCTCCCCCGCATCAACAGGGACCGCGTGTTCACGTGAGTTGGATCGAATATGGATTACGGATATCGCATACTTCCAACATTCCATCCAAATTTCGCATCGAATATCAACAGCGATGATATTCTCTTCGAAGCAAAAGTACGAGTGAACATGATGAATACAGCGCTTGCCAAAGCCCAGAACACTCCGGCGAGCCTCGGTGTTGTTAAAGATCCTGGCAGACAGCTTGCTGGAAGCTTTAGGCCTAGGTCTAGTAGAACAGAGGAGGCGCCAGTCAAGCTTCGCTCGTGTCCATGTACGTTTTCCGGTCCAGATTGTACATACTATGTAGGCAGTTTGTCCAAGCTACCTGTTCATCAAGAGGCTAAAGAAGTGCAACGTTATCTCTTAATATTAACGCCTCCACGTTTGTTTACCCTAACCCTCTCTCTCGTTCTCACCTCAGCTGCAGGTGGTGTCACTCAAAGCACTGGAGGTGACTCGACTTCGACGAGTTTCACGGTGTCGTCCACGCTGGACAAACTTGAAGCATTTCAAGGTAAGAACCAATACCGTGTCCTTTTCACTTAACATACTTATATACCTGAGCTATGTGGGTTTGAGGCTCTAGGCGTCATCCAACTTTCAAAGCCAGTACTGTCCTGTCCTCATGAATTGAACGCTAATAGGCACTAGTGGTCTTTGGTGGTGGCCTACCATTCTGCCTTGCAAGCCGCAAGTGGAGGCTTGTCAGCCCCCAAACTTCAGGGCAAGCTGTCAAGCGAAAGGCCTCCAACAGAACAACCACGTGGGAGCTGTCAACTCGGATACGAGTGGTACGGTAACAACACCTCCAGGACCTGCTATCAACTTTTATTTACCAACACAATCAATCCATTCATGTCAATTTTGTGGACTTATTCCAAGCGACCTCTTTTCGGTGACCTGGTGTCCTGAAACCTGCCCGGACCTGGCTCGTATCCGTGTTTCAACTCTGCTGCCTGTACTAAGGCAGGTACCTACTTCGCCAATAAAGACAACTCATCGTCAACCCTGCGTCCATCTTCATTGGAGCCGGTGACGCAAGCTTGCTGCCAGGCACGAGATTCCAGGAACGAACTACGATAGGCATCTCAGGGACCTCTTAACGCTCGGCGGGAAGAAAGAGGCGCAGTCGGACCACTGAACGCCGCTGCGTGATCCGCAGCGGCGCCACCAAGCCCACCAGCAGCCAAAACGCAGCGCGTGCCGACGACAAACCCCTGCTCGCGATGTTTGCTCCTGTCACGAGGCATTCAGTGTCAGGATACGGGTATAGAGGACCATCTACAATTGACAGCAGCATCCTATTTATTGGCACAGTTTGTCACACACCTTGACCTTCTTCATCATCGACCATCTCTCCAACAATTTCAAGAAACACACCGATTTGAAATCAACATCTTAGCAAGCAGACGCACCTCGCTCAGCAGCTGGGGAAAGCGCAGGCACTGGCAAAATGGCATCAATCCGCTCCTATCTCCCCTTTCGGCCATCGTCTACCACCCGTACCACCGCCTGCCAACAAGTCCCAGAGGCGTCACCGCCGTGTCCATCAAAGTCAACCTCTTCCGGGGCCGTCATTCTGGCGGAGCAGGAGCAGGAAGAGCAGCAAATAGTATCCAGCCAGCGACCGCCAGCATCGTTCCTCACGCTCCCGCCCGAGATCCACCTCCTCATCTCCCAGCAGCTCATCTACCCGGACGCGCTCTCGCTCAAACACACCAGCCGCTACTTTTACGGCCTCGTCGATACCGGCGTCGAGCTCAAAATCGACTGGCTCGTCGAGCGCCGAAGGCTGCACCTCGAGTGTCCTACCAACCACCGCGGCGGCTGCGATCTGGGGAGCGACCTCCGATTTTGTCGGGGAAGTGTCAGGTATGCTCTCACAAACTCGTATCTTTTTCGTGATATGCTAAGACTAATAACTTCTCCGTGTTAACAGTCTGTTGATGCAACGACGGAGAGAACATGTCGAGTGCGAGTCGCGCCCCGGGCTTGGCTGTCTCGTCTACGGCACCAGCAGGTGCAACCACCCGCCCAAGGTGGGCACGAGGCTGAGGCGGTGGCTGCGCATCGAGTTTACCGTCGACCTGCGCTGGGTTCTGCTGGCCCTTGTACCTGTGCTTATTGCGTGGTTATGTATGACTCTGTTTGTTTGATTTCTTAGGTCTCCCAGCTACCAGGTATTTAACGATGTGATGGACGATTGACGAACACGCGTCAGATGAGAGTCATGATGGGGCAAGCGGATATATCATGATACCTCTACAAACTGTTACGATTTGCTGTAATGATATGGGATAGCTGTACGGATTAGCGTTGGTATGAAGAAGTACTTAGTGTACGATAATGATAGCAAGTACGAAGATGGCTTCTATTAAGCTAGACATAGTACCTGGTAAATAAAGGCGGTTAGCTGAGTCTAGTCTATATTGTCGAACTCGACTTAGCAAGTGACAAGTATCAGTGATCCTGACCACCGGTCTTTCTCCTGTCTAAAAATCTACTGAATCATTGAAGAAGAAGCTGGTTTGGTATAGTCAGAGTAACTCGTGTCATTGTGTTATTCAAAAGCTGACACTGAGTACCAGGGACAAAGGAGGGCCATGGTTTCCAGATCGGACAAGCCCGATGTTACTCGACAGATTTCAACTTGGATGATGAACAATGGTATTACTTTGCAATTCTGGGTTTCGACGCGAACCTGCCTTTGTTACATGAATTCAGGGGTAAAGCTCTCGTTCGTTTGTCGAGGGACCATCAATAGTTTGATTTTACATGTTTATCTGGTTCTCAAAGAGAAGTTCGTTTCACTGTATTTCTACAGCACTGTCTAGGTAGGAATGTGGCCATTCAGCCTTACCACTTTCATGACGCTCGGAAAACTGTGGTATTAAATCGAGGTTCCAGGTGATCTTTTAGTGATGGTCTTGCTGTCGGGTGTGCCCGCGTCCAAGACCGCACGACAGTCATGTTTTTGATCCAATCTGGAGCAACAACAGAGGGAAACGGGTTTACTTTAGAGTAGTGTGGTGCAAGCAGGTATTACACGTTTGCTACCCAGGATGGACTGGAGATTGGCTTTGAAGGAGCACAAATACATATATACATGACTTCAGCCTCGTGAAAACTCTGATATTAAGTCAGGCTTTGTGAGTCCGGTAGAACGAGCCATACAGGGCACACAACTCTCCATGTCCTGTGATACACATGTAGACTAGACCACCCTGGCTTGGCGATATCAAACTTGGGGCGATCCCCTCGATGCTCACGGTGAGCCGTGGAGGACTATCCAAGTTTCGCCTTGGACACAGTATATAAAAATAATATGACTGTTCTGTGCTTCCCGCCAGAGTCTCAATTCACTCGGGCTGTTTGAGAGGTTCCGCCGTTGTCCATAACTGCAAGTGTGCTCTACCGCAGGAGGGAGGATAACAAGGGGCATTTACTGGACGGAATAGACCGTTGGGAAGAATCTTGAAGTAAGAGCAGATATAATCCTATAGACCACACGTCCGTACTCGCCAAGTGCGTTTTGGTCCCCGTCGTCTTGTCTGGGACACTTCGGACATCAAAGTTATCAGTTAGTTTTTCATCCGAGCTGGACGTTTTCCTTTCGCGTCCAATCTTTCTTCACCTCGTCCGGTTTAGCCGTCGCCTCCCCATCGCTCCACACTGTGCAAGGCTGGTCTATAAATCCTGGAGTGCCTATGCCAACATACTTCTGTATTTTTGCCAAATTTACCTTGGAGGTCTGACCAGAAATTTCTAAACCACCCACACGCACGCCCTCTCATCTTCTTAGCCTCTCTCGCTCTCATCCTCTCGCTCTCATCCTCTCGCTCTCATCCTCTCACTCTCAATCTCTCCCTCTTTCCACCGCACACACCGACGCACAGGCGCACCCACAAATACACAACCCACGCACTCTCTCCCACTCACAGCCTTTTCCTTTTTCCCTCCACCTTTACACCTCTTCCCTCCTCTCCGACACCCCACCAATTCCCCGTCAACCTCGAGCCGTTGACGGAATGGCGAGCCTTGTAAACCATCCGCGACCCTCAGGGGCATCATTCAGCAAGCCTGAGAAGCGCAGAAGAACCACCGTGGCCGAAGAGGACAAGAATCCAAGTCTGGATCCTGAACCTGCTTACTACTTTGACGTCGACGGGGCAGACAACACTGTATCGCTTATGCGGTTGCCAAATGAGCTGCTCGACCTCATCGTCAACCACCTCCGCACCCCGCTGGACGACATTGCCCCGTTGTGGTTGAACACAAGCTCTGATGAGACCCCTCTCAAGGCGCTGTCCCAGGTCAATCGTCGGCTTTGGGACGTATGCATAGCACAGAGGCTCTGTCATGTCCGGCTGTGGGAGCTTGACCATGTACTGGCCACAACTTTGAGAGAGATGTACTATGGCCAGGCAAACTTGAAGTTTCTTCAGTCAGTTGGTGAGTCTAATTCTCTCAATATACTATACGCCCTTTTCAATAGGCAAACTGTGCTAACCGGAAGCGATATGGTCTTTAGGTCTCTCACCATTCGGACCATTAACGGTTCTGTAAGCTCGTTTCCACTGGCACATACTCGACCCTGGAAGCTCGATTACGAAGACCCCGACTTACAAGAAATACTGCCGTGCATGATGGTGGACATGCACAACCTGACCGAGTTTTACTTCGCCACCGATAACGGCATGGGCATGGAGCAGGCGTTTCGAAATCATTCAACTCCAGGGGCAGGGACGGCATAGTACTGCCGAATATCAAGTCTCGATATCTCCGTACCACAACGGCCGTGTTGACCGCCAACACGGTGAAATGCTTCCCCAACCTCGAAGCAGCCAATATCAACATGCACTGCTTGAAGACAACAACAAACTCCGAATTGAACGTGCTTGAAGACGTCACGGGGCTGCGTATACTCGACTTACTCAAACACGGCCGAGGATGGACTACTCAGGATCTGTGGGATCCTAAAGGTATATAACCTATTATTTATCTCAATTGTATCCATCCCCATTTTGAATGACATATACTAACCTTGTGAATTGGCCTTGCCAAGAGATTCCCACATCTGGAACACCTGATCTTGGAAGGTCTTAATAACCCAAAGTTACAGGCGGACCGCCGTCTGAAGGTAAGTCATCAGATTCCAAACCTACCTTCATTACCTCTTCTTTCCCCCTATCTTAGTTACCCCGACATACCACATTCATTTCCAAGGAGATAGCAAGCCATATACTGACGGAATCTACCCAAGTCATACGCATCCAGTCCCGTGTGGCCCTCGCTCAAGAACCTGGTGATGCCAGAGGAACCGTTCTTCGATGACATGAGGTTTAGCCCCTGGCGCCATGTTGCAGACGACCGAGAACGTCTGAGGTCTCTGTGGTACCAAGAAGAAGCCTATCGCCGGATAGACTTCGGGCCATGTATCAGCGTAACTGCTGCCTTTTTCGATCGGCTTCCGAACCTGGAAGAAATGATTATCGGCCGCAACCTCGACTCCAGCGCCAGCGCTTTCGAGAAAGTCGTCCCCGGACCAGGCTACCCTCCAGACAAGGAGGAGGTACGAGAGAAGAGATGGGTGGTCATCAGGCAAGTGGGCCAGTACAAGGACCGGACCCGGCCTGATTACCAATATATCCCACGGCCGCCTACGATAAAATGGGGCGAGCCGTACAAAGAACCGAGGACGTATCATGGGCAGTACGTCACCCGCATTCCAACAACCAATCCAAACCACGTCCTCTACTATCCGGAGATGCGCCTCCACAATTGTCAAACAAACTTTTTTGACGTGGAGTGGTTGCGGTCGGTTCGCGGGGGCCATGCTTAATTAACTTGGGAGTTAATGGAGGCTGTTGGGGTGTTTTTTCTTTTCTTTGCCGGGCATACAGGAGTCTATGATACCCGTTGAGGACTTACTTGGTATGAACCTGGAGTTTGTTTGTTTTGTAGGGTTTGTACGAGATACGGACATGAAAATGGAGAGTTAAGACGGATAGGGGGAGCGGTAAACTTGGTGGCAGGGATGGTTAACTACCTTACCTTCCTGGTAGGTACAGACCTAACGCAAGAGAAAAGCTCTAAAGCCAGTTAAAGTTGATAGAGTGAATACCATCAGTTCGACGATAAGTATGCAGATAGCTCGTCTATAATGGATTGAGATTGTTTCATCTTTCAAGGGACAAGCAGTCTTGAAATCAACACTCGCTTGATACGTGGAAACTGACTGTCTGGTTTCCTTTTTCTCCTACGCTCACGTCTTGACCAGGAACGTCATCCCTCCCAATACACAACTCCCAAAAGCAATGGTGTTTATGGATCAAAACCCTGTCTGGCAGACAAATTTAACAAGTGTTCGTATGTTGCAGCGACATTTGTGTCACTCCACGACGACCACACACAAGCCCCAAAGAAACGGCGTCAGCACAACGTGCTTGCATTACCTTTGCCGGTATAGCTGTCAGGGCCTAGACCTTCTCCAACTTTACATCACGTCTAGATTCGCAAAGACGGGCTTAGCGGCAGACAAATATAGACAGCGGACATTTAATACAGGTTTGATATAGCCCCATCCATCTCCCGGGCTACTGGAGATGACAAGACTATTGCCGCAATATATTGTCCGAGCCGAAGTTTGACAGGCGTGAACAACAGTAGCCGGTAAGGCGGGTAGCGGTCGTTGGAGGAATCAGGCTATTAAACACAACGTATCGCGCGTGTTCGGACTTCCAGGACACAGACTTTCCAGATCTTATTTCACGGATTATGGCATTGAGAAGGCAGAAAACCCCGGGTGGGGGGACACGGCAGGATGTATGAGCTGACAACGGATGTTGAGACAAGCAACAAGTTCCCGTCCCAACGGGATGTATAGTCTGGCTGGCCCAATATAATCCGTGCCTAATCATGCACGTGCATGTATATCAACCCGCCTTTGTGTCTCACGGATCACGAACAAGCTTTCAACGGCGCGTACCTGACAGACAGACTCGAGAAAGCCAAGACTTAGTCATGCGAGTGAAAAGTCTCCTCGGCAGATATCCGAATCAACCCACCGGTGTGAGATATCTACGAAGAAGAGTTCCCCACCGTCAGTCCGGATTGAAAGACCCATGCGAGAGCGGCTTATGGTCTAGGCATATTATTGAAGAAGCAGTGATCGATATTACAAAGTCCCCGGATCAATGTCACGACCGGCTAGTGGAATCGGATGTGATCATCCATGTTCTGGCAGCACCATCAGCCAGGGAGAGTAAACATGGGCTGCCAAATGCTGGTGTCTGTCATGGCCAAGAGACGGCATATATATTCCCTCTTGGCCACGTCCAAGAGGTTGACAGAAACTCTCTGCGTGATATTATCTTGATATCATCAATTCAGTCTTGGTATCCCTCCATTACCTCGACTTCTGTAACAAAAAAGCTTGTTTCCTCAGACTTGTCGGCAGACATAAATCGATAATATCAAGGCCAGCTGCCCAAAAACAACCGACGCCGTCATGATCTCTACTACACCCATGATCCTTGTATCGGCGGCAGCGGCTCTGCTGCTGGCTGTTCCTCTGGCCAGTGCCCAGAAGACCCAGAGTGTATATGGGCAGTGTATGTTTCCCTCTCCAGTTCCTACTCCCTACCTACAAACTGGCTAGGCACCTAGTTACCTCAATATTGTTTAGAATAACAGACTGACATAGACAACAGGCGGCGGCTCAGGATACTCTGGCCCAACTGCATGCGCGCAAGGCAACTATTGCTCCTGGGGGAAGTAAGTACCATCACACAATATCCATCCATCCCGAGCACCTCGCTGGCTCCCACCACATACATGTCCCTACAGAAACAAATTTGGAGCTGTCACATCATTCTCGAACTCGTCAATACAACGCCATACAAGATACACTGCACACTAAACCGTAGTGACCGTACGCACACCATCAGCGAGTACGGCGGTCATCCACTGCCTATGTTAGCAGGACGGCATGCCATCCATCCCATCCCTACCTCCCAAATACTCTCTCATTAACAGCTCAACCCAAACTATCCCCAACCCAACCCATTAGCCCATCACACAAAATTAACCAAACTCCGATATCTTTAATAGTGACTACTACGAACAATGCGTCCCCGGCGAAGCCGAACCTGAAGAAGGAGAGTCCGCCTTAGACGATCCCCTCTGTGAAGAAGGCGACGAAGAGTGCTTGGCAGCCGGCGACCCCGAGCCCACCGAAGTAGAATCGGAACCCACGCCGACCCCAGTTTCGCGCGTCACGGGGGGCAGCGCGCAGCCCACCCGGACCTCAGTCTTCAACCCGTTTGGCGCCTCGCCCTCGGTGATTATCATCGGCGGGCACACGTACTCCCTTTTGCCGCCGACGCCGACCACGCCGCCTGCTGAGGAGGAGGGAGAAGAGGAAATCATTGAGGGGGAGGAGGAAGGGGAGGGACAGGGAGAAGATGGCGGGGCTGCTAGTGCTGTGGCAAAGAAGATGGCGGCGAGGCGGCATAGACCTGCCAGGAGGACAAAGGCTGTGCCCTGGCAGAGACGCGGTGGTAGGAAGTAAGCAACTAGTGTGAAAGATGAAGGAGCTACAGCCAGCGTTGCTCGTGCTGGTGCTGTACCGGGTAAGTATATCATCTTCTGGTACGAGTTGTGGGATCTGTGGTCAGTTTACCTGTATAATGCAACGTACCGTGTGCTTCTGCTCGTCCATTCGCCGGTCTATCATAGTTTATTAAATTCTCCTCTATATCCCTCATGTAATGTACAAACAAGTGGCGCGAACTACACCTACCGAATCCTGCGCGTTCCCGTATTCCTTACATACACGACAACCCACCTACCTCTTCTGCTGTAACAGACAATGCCTCCCCCACTTCCTCCTGAAATTCTCAGGTATCACGTCCCAGTCAGGCACCCACAGTGCCCTGGCCAAGAACGGCGTGTTGGCCGCATCCAAGAACGGCACACACTTCACCTCGCGCCAGTGGTCCGTGTCGGCCACATAGTCAGGCTCGTTTGGCGGCGCCTTCCAGCCCAGTGTCTTCTGCTGCTCCGGATACTGCGTGTCCACGAGAAACATGCACGACTTCAAGTCCACGTACTTGCCATAGTCTTCCTCATTGCGGTCATTCAGACCAATGGTGGGCAGCCAGGTGCCGCTCCAAAAGCCGAAGCCAGTGCGCGCCTCGGAGAACTCGCCAGGTAACAAGCCCCTGAACTCGGAGCGGACGAACTTGGCGTGCATGTCCCGCGGCAGAAAGTACGAGCTCGGGAAGCGGTACCAATCCTTGCCGAAGCAGACGCTATCGCCGCTACCGCCAACCTCGAAAAGGGGGCTGTACACGGACATGGGCGCGGAGTAGGCGGAATACAGACCCCAGATACGGGCGAGGCCAATGTCGACGGAGAGAATCAAGCTGACCGCCACGACAAACAGCTTTAGTTTGGCAGGGATCTTGCCAACCAGACTCTTGGGGTCGGCGTTGCCGAACGCAGCTAGCAAGGTGTGCAGGGACAAAGCCGCATTGAGAGCAAGGAAGGGGTACGCTGGGTACATGAAGCGCTCTTCCTTGTGCGGCTGGAGCGTGAATATGGCCAGCCACATGTAGAACGGCGAGAGGAAGACGACGGTGCGGAGGCCAGACTGGAACGTCTCGCTCGACCTTGAGAACATCTTCTGCAGCACAAACAGCGGCAGAGATAGGAGCGCGAGAACGAACCAGACGTTGAAGTTCAGCGTGAGGTTCTTGAAGTAAAAATGCCACGGCTCCGTGCCGTAGAGCTCGGGGCCACCGGTCTTTGAGAAGAGGTTGTACTTGACGATGTTCCAGGTGGCAATCTCGGCCTTCTTGTAGAAGAAGGTGTCGATGCAAAACTCGAAGAACTAGAAATAAATCTTAGCATTTCGTGATAGACAAGGGGCAGGGGCAGGGACAGGGAAGGGAGGGGGACATACAAGCAATACAATCACGGACACAACACCGCGGATAAGTCGCATAATGGCCTCGAACAGACGCTCATTGTCGCTAAAGATGGCGAAGAAACATTCCTCCAGAACAAAAGGCGCGCACAAGGCGGCGGCGAACGGCCAGCCAAAGACACCCCCGACTGCGAACCAGAACATGCCCTGAGATGTCTTGATACCACCGCGCCAGTTCATGAAGGCCGCGGCTCCCAGCATAGCCATGTACATTGCGAAGCTCGAGGGGAGGTAGGCGGCACTGGAGTGGAAGTTGCCGGGGCTGAAGACGAGTGCCATGATGAAGAAGATGCCGACGCGCGGGTTCAGGGCCAGACAGGTAGCCCGCCACATCAAGGTCTGACAGAAGGCGCAGGCAAAGGCCAAGATGTATCTGACGAAGTAGAACTCGGCGACCTTGTTGGTGCGTGGGAAGAGGCGTCGCAGGTTGCCAAAAATGGCGTGTAGGCCGATGTAGAGCCAGCTCCGGACCGCGTACTGCGGCGAGTACTCCCAGGTCTGTAGACCGTAGCCATGGCTCAGGTAGTGCGTAGGCTCCCAGTAGTTGAAGGTCTCGTCGCAGTCTTGGATCGGGGCGAAGGCGGCGGCTACGAGGTTCGCGACGAGAAATATGTAGAAAGCCGAGATGGGTTCGATGGCATAGGCGTTCTTGATGGCGCTGCAGCAGCACAAGTTGTGGTCAGCTCCCTTCTCCTTTCTCCTCCATCCAAAAGGGATAGGATGATAGCAGTTAGACTTACGCCTTCTTGGCATGTTTGGCAGACGGATGGACAAAGTCGTCCTTCTTTTCAAAAGCGGGTTTGGGCGGTTTGGGAGGCATGTTGACGAGTTTCCCGTCCCTGTTTGATGATGTAGGCGGGCAAGGTTGTGTTTTCGGTTCCGGGGACACTTCAAAGTGACCTAACTCGGGTACCAGAAGGTAGGGGGGCACGGGGCTCAGGGCTGAGCTAGATCCTTGGACGGAAAGTTACCTAAACCTGCCCGGGCCCTTGGCTGGCGTCAGAAGCAGGTCCCTTTGTGGGTCTTCAGCGGCGTGCCTTTAAAGACAAAAAAGGGGTTAGGTAAGGTAAGGTTAGTGGAGAGGACCCTTGCAGCTATGGAAGCTTGACCGCCCCTCGCGTGCCTGCGCTGTTGCCCTCGTCCTGTCAAAATATTTTTTTTTTCTGCCAGCCGATAGGCCTTATCGGACCAAGCCTCTACAGTATTCTGATCCGTACAACTTCCCCTCTAAAACTTCGTCTACCTTTTCTTCCAAACCACAAACACATCTCTTTCTTCCCACACATTACACTGGAAAGAACTAGGTATATAGTTCCGTCTGCCCGCGAATAACTCTATTCGAGCATTGAGACTATTCCAAGTTCTACTTTCCTATCTTCTCCAACCCACCCGCCTTCACCACCCCTTCAATCGCGTTCGCTGCTTTCCTTTCGATCGCGGCGACTGCTCCTCTTTCCTCTGGCCAAGGGCGTCGACCCTTTTCCTTCTAGCTCATAGCGGCTTCTTTCATCTTGATTGCATCCACTGCTTTCCTTCCCTTTCGATCGCAATCGACTGCTTTCCTCTCGATTGCCTGAACTACCACCTCTCGATCATCACGATTGCTTTCCTGCCGACTATTTCCCTACTCGGTCACTTCCTCGTCGACTGCTCTCCTCTCGAACGCGTCTACTTTCCGCTCGATTGTGTCGACTGCGCGTCCCGTCGTGGCAGAAGCCAACAAGGAACTGAGGCCGACCTCTCTTCTTCCTCGCCTCTGTTCTCCCATTACCGTCTGCCTTCTCGTCTAGCACGTATTTTCAGGTTCAGAATCGTTCCCCGATATGGCGGATCAGCCATTTCAGATCCCTGGCCTTAGCCTCGCTACAGCAAACGGTGTTCCTATTACCCCTGATTTGCTTGCGGCTGCCGCAAGCGTGCACGGGCAGAATGTCTACAACATTATCGGCACCACTGACCACTCCATGACCGATTCAGCCCAGCCTTCGGAATCCACGTCATCCACAGTCGCGCCGGATACGGAGGTCTTGCAAAAAACAGAAGAGCAACCAGACATCAGCAACAAGGACGCTGACAAGGACATCGACCAGGACGCAGACATGACCGGTGCCCCACAAAGCCCGAATGTCACTCATGCCCTGGAAGCAGCACTGGATGGAATGATGACGTCTTCCACGGAAGCGGAGGAACAGGCTCCAGAGAATGGCGACAGCCAAAGCCATGAAAATGGTGACGATGAGAATCAAGTCGAGGACGAGCACCCAGGATGGGAGGTTGATTCTTCACCCTACGAGTCTTCCTCCGAGTCGTCTAGCTCCGACAGTTCGTCAGACGACGATTCTGAGGACGCCGATGACTACGAGCTCCTTGGGGTTGAGGAGACTGCCCGTCTTCTCATGGACGACAGGTCCACAGCGCCGGACCAGGGAGTCCTGCGAACACATAATGAGATTGTTGAGGAGGTTATACCTAAGCCTGATGTCGTCATCACACCAGACATGCCGATCGAGCTTCTAGGGGAGATCCAGTCGATTGTTGAGCGAACTATCGTGATCAAGTCTATGATTTCTGGCACGTATAGGGCTCTTGATACGGGATCAGTTCTTTGCAAGGCAGACCGAACTGTCGTTGGCGCGTTAGCAGACACCTTGGGCGCTGTCAGCAACCCTCTTTACACCGTCAAGTTCTCAACAGAGGAAGAGATCAAAGAGCTGGGACTAGAAGCCTCTACAGTGATCTACTATTCGACTACACACGCACAATACGTGTTCACGGAGCAGTTAAAGGCGGCGAAATTTACCGACGCCTCCAACGTCCACGACGAAGAAGTGGAGGACGTCGAGTTCTCGGACGATGAGAAGGAAGAGGCCTACCGCCTGCGCGGTGGCAAATCTGGCCGCGGACGTAGTGGTCGCGGAAACCGCAGGGGCCGCGGCGGGCGCGGAGGCCGGGGAGGCCGGGGAAATATTGCTCGCCATCTCGTGCCTGGTGGAAGCCCCTTCAGCGGCACTCAATCCTCAGCCACCCTCGAGTATGAGGATGACGGACCGTACCGCCCACTGAGCAGGCCCTCAGCATTCGCTCGGGGCGCACCGTCGACAATGCCGGCATCAGCGTCTCTGCCTCCGAGGCCCCCGACTACATTCCCACCACACCAGCAACACAGTGGTCATCGTGGTGGAGCGTTTGGCTTTGACAGTGCCCCAACACCCTCTCATGTGACTCGCTTTTCTTCGCCGCATGGTCCTTATCAAGCCCCACCGGCACCGTACAATGCCACCCCGCCGGCAGCTCCTCCTGTGAGCAGCTGGCTTCCCGGCTCATCATCTGCATATCCGCCATCGGCCAATACTTACCCTACGCCGCAAGGTCAAGTTCACGCGCCCCAATATGGCCATCAGACCTGGAACCAAATCCCCGGCCAACAGCAGCAACAGCATGTGCAGTATGCTCCGACGGCTGCGCATCAGTCCACGGGTTTCCAGCAGCCGCCGGCTCCAGCTTGGTCGACAACACCACAGGCGCCTCCTCCCGGTGCTTATGTGAACCCCTTTCTCCCGACCCAGCCAGGACAAGGCCAGCAGCCTCAGCCTCAGGCCCACCGGCCGCAACAGTCTCAGTATTGGGCTCATGGCAGCAGCGCGTATGGTCAGGGTCCGAATTAGGACCGAAAGGCCCGCCGTACGTCTGAATTGTCCGATATGTTACCAACTGAAGGCCCCAGAGCCCAGAGCGAAATGTTACATATTGATGTCCCCAGGACCCAGCTCGAAACGTTGCCGGGCAATGACCCCAGAACCCAGCGTGGAAGATGGGAGTGGGTGCCAGAGGACGGACCCCGTCCTGCAGTCAACCACTCTCATGGTCGAGCTCTCCGTTCTTTGATCGATCGCTCTTCTGATCGAATCCCTGGTCGTTCAATCGACCGTTTCGCTGGTCGAGTCTCTGGTCATTCGCGTGCAATCGACCGCTCCGCTGATGGAAACCACGGGCATTCGATCGACCGGTCTGCTGATCGGTACCGCCCTGAGGAACTATATGGAGGATCAACGACACAGAGTCTCTCCACTGCTTCCCGATTTCTGCCCGCTGCAGTTGGCGAGAGACGTGTTTCTCCCGAGCGAGTTCCCACCGCTCACGCTGCCCAGTATGGAGGATCCAACTCGCCGGAGATCCCGATCCGTGGAGAGGACTCGGGTTACTCGCAACAGAACTCCAACACTTCGTAGTATCCGGAATAGACGCATTCCACCCACAACTCCAGGCCAGCTAGGTCCCCGGTATGGACGTTTCACTACGGCGGGACCTCCAACGAATGTTAACCAACATACGGCTTCAGCCTCAAATTCCACTTCGAAATGATGTGCTGCAACGGGCTATGGAATTTTTCAACAACCTGGGGTCCACTCCGCAGGGGCGACCTCGATCAGGGGGCCGTTAGCGCCGCCGAGAACGAGTAACTTTCTTGACGAATCAGTAAGCCAGCAAAGAAGGCTTCGGAGTTGCTAGGGTTTGAAGATCACACATATCCAAATCGCATCGCTTGTTCTGTAGGATTATCGGGATACAAAATTCGGGGAGAATGGCTAGCTGGGCAGATATAATAAATAGTGCTTGCTAAACACCGCACAACTCGATACACTCTGCTAGCTGACAGGAAGGATGATATGTAGGACGATGGGCACAAGGGATGGGGGGACACGTAATTCGGGAAGACTGGCTAGCTGGGCAGATATAATAGTGCTTGCTAAACACAGCACAACTCGATACATTATGCTAGCTGACAGGAATGATGGCATGTAGGACTATGGGCACATACACACAACATTATATCAAACGGGACAATGGCAAGCTGTCAGGAAATAACGTGCTCGAAAGGCAGCACCCAAATTCCTGGATTTCGGCTAGCTGGGAGATGTACTTCGTAATATAGGTTGCCAAAGGCAGCACAGGTTCGAATACCTGCTAGTTGAGAGATATAATGAGCTTTTAGGGCCTCAATCTGCTGGCTGGCATGGATTTCTCAAAAGGAATAAATGTCAGATTATTGTACGTACATGCATTCTCGATTATTACTGTGCCTGTGCGTATTTTGCCATGTCTCGTGGTATTTGCCTTAAAAGGCGTGTGATTTGTTCTCGCTGTACTGCATGTGTCTACGTGTACATCTCTGCTGGTGGTATTGAAGCCTTACGCGGTACAGCTGGCTTGCCATTGACGAGATGAACATATGCGCCTGAGTATAATAAACATCGAGTATGTATCAGACCCACGCCGTTTCCTCGTCCCAGATCCGGGGGGGGGGGGGGGGGTGGTGCAAAGAAATCGCACCAAGGTCTGGTTTTGGCATCCCGGCCGAAGTATAGGACGGTGAGTGGAATAAAATTGCACATTATATGGATGGTGGCTCAAGAAAACCGATCTCGGGAGAGATATAAATTTTTGATTCTACCCACATACACACATACATATCCTCTCCCGCCTGCATTTAGCTCCAAACTCAACGAATTCCAAATGTCCACCCAGGTGGACCAGATAGATTGACCCTACTAGTATCCGGGTCCTGCAACCAACGTCCATAATCTGTCATCATCGTCCTCCTCTCCAGCGCCGCGGATCTCAAAGGTCAAGTCTCCTCGAAGGAGGAGGCTGCCAACCAAACCAAACCATCTTTACTGATACAAAGCATCAAGCCAACCAGAAAAGATCATCTCCCTTTCATCAGACGAGATGACCGTGGGGTGAATCGAAGAATAAGAATAAGAAATAAAGAATAAAAGTTATGAACAAGAAATTAGACCGAATTTTTTCCCAGTCAGTCAAACCAATCAGCCCGGCATCTTGGTCTACCATGGCAGGTGGATGGGTGGGGTGTGAAAAAAGGGGGGATCAAGTCGCAAGCGACGAACGAGTGACGTGAAGTATATAAATAAGAAAAAGCCAAAACATGTTGTGCAAGTCATATCGGTCAGGGGGGGGTTCGTTGTTGCTTGTGTTGTGGTGTTGTCGCTTTTATGCTCCTTCCTTCCTGCTTCTGCTTCCACTCCAGTCATCAAAAACAAGAGAAATGCCGTGCAGCCACCTGGGGGCATGTCACTCAGCTAGGCTATATGACTAGGGACATGAACCGAAAAGAGACTGCCCGCCATGCCGTTGCGTGAAGGAGCCAATGGGCGCGATTTTACAATAATTCGTGATGGGTGATGGACGAGGTCACTTAATACGCCTGCCCTGGAACTGGTCTCCGTTCCACCGATCCGGTTGGTGGTCCTGTCGGGCGACGTTGCTGCTGCTGCTGCTGCTGCTGCTGCTGCGGGCCACCGCCCATCGGGCTCGGACCAGTCGGCGGGCTCATCCTTCTCATGCCTTGTGGGCTTTGGGAACGGCCACCTTGCTGCTGTTGCTGCGGGTGGTAGCGAGGGCCACCACTTCCACCTGCTGGGGACGCAGGGCGCATTCCGTACGGGGACTGCGGTCGACCACCACCATTCTGCAGCGGCGGTCCGCGGTAGTTCGGACCCGTCGATGGTCCGCCGGGGCCACGGTTAGGGTTTACCGGCGGACCGCCCTGCCCCGGTGCAGGCCTGGGCTTGAGAGGCCGGACGGAGAGACAAGTGCGTGGCACGACGCCTTGCGCGGAGCGATCCATACGGATGCAGAGAGCCTAAATTTGTTTTCCGGTTAGTAATGTGTAAAATCTGCGTGTGTAAGGAGGAGGCAATAGTAGGTACGTACCCAACCGTCATCATACTCGTGCAATAGACGAACGAGCTGACCAGCACGAAGCTCAAGCTCGTCATCCATGGTCGGCTTGAAGTCGAGCTGCACGCGATGAACAGTCGACTGGGCCGGTCCGCCTGCGGCGGCGATGTCGGCGGCGCTCGCGGACGGGCCGGGCGCCTGACCTGGCGCCATCGAGTTCACGCTGAACTCGGTGCCCGCCGGGCTGGGAGGAACCGCTGACAGCGGTGGCGGGCGGGTCAGGTCAAGAGGCTTGGGCACGCCGTCCTTGCGGATGGATGCTTTACGGATCAGACCTGCGCCGGCGACAACACCAGCTGCTCCTCCTGCTGCCGCGGCAACTCCGACCGCGGCGGGACTGGCAGCATTGGGTGTAGGGAAGTCAGGGACGGGTCTTGTGTCGTCAATGGGCGAGACGGGCTCCGCAGGGCCGCCGGTGGTGGCCATACCGCCGGCAGTATTTTCGAGGGGGCTGACTGGTCTGGGCGGTTCTTCGACGATGCGCTGGCTATCGTTGAACGGGTTTGCGCTTGCTGCCGGTGCTGCTGCCAGCCGATCATAGGGGTTCCCGTTGTTCATCGAGGCTGCGGTCGGGCGTTCCCACGCACTGGCCCCAGCGGGTCTGTTGAACGGCGAAGAAGTTTGCGCGGCTGTGGTCGTTGGAGAAAGAGTCGCGGCGGCGGAACGGCTGGTCCTCTTGTTGTCCTGAGGGCCGTTGGCCGCCATGAGATTCGGCAGGAACTGCGTCACCGGTCGCAAGCTGAGTCTGGGCGCCGTGGTTGGGGTCCGGATGGCGGCGCTGTCGGAAAAGGGCCCGTTGATCTTCTCGTCTTCTTCTTCCTGCCGCTGCTTCTCCAGCTGCCTCTTCCGCTTGGTAAAGATAAACCACACGATCAGGAACAACGCCAAAAGGCCGGCCAGCACGCCGATCGCGATGCCGGCCTTGGTTCCGGCGCTGGTCTCCCCGCTGTTGCTGTCTGGGCTCGCGGTCGCCTGTGCTGCAGAGCTCGATGCCGACACTGCGCCGGCTCTGTCGGCGGTCCGGACGCTAGTCGCTAGTGATGATGGTGTCTCGGCGGCGATAGCGAGGGTGCTGTCGATCGGTTGCGAGACCGGGGTCATGGCGGTCGGTAGTGATGAGGCCGGACCGGTTAGCGGCGCACCCTTGGCAGTGGTGTGTTGGTGGGTAGTCGTCGGGACCTTAGTTGTGGTTTGCTTGACGGTAGTCGGGGTTTCGTCGATTATGAGCGTCGTCCTGGCTGGGGCGGTGGTCGTGACCTCGACTGTGGGAGCGGTGATGGTCGTCTGCATTGTCTTGGTGAACGTTCTCCTTGGCGGCTCATCCTCATTGTCGTCGGGTCCGTCGAACATGTCGTCCCAAGCACTCTTCACATCGTCAAAGAAGGCCCTCCGTTCATGCGCCGCCTTCCCGAAAAGAAGGTCGTGTTGTGCCATGGTGTAAATGATCTTGGCTCCAAGGCCAATGAATCGTCGCTTTGGTTCGAGTATGTCACGGCGTATGTTCGTAGTAGGTATGCGTCTCGAGGGTACGTGACAAATGAATGAAGGTTCCTGCAGCAGCCCTTGCGCGCAGCTTAAGCAACTCGAACGATATATCACCGGGAGTCAAAAAAGAAAGAAAAGCCAGTTGGTAGGCGCCGTAGGGCGGAGTAAAGAGAATGTAAAGGGTGAGCGTCCGTGTTAGGGAGTGCGCAACACCTCAAAGGAAGGACTCAACACCAGCGAGCGAACGATGACTTCCACCAAAAGGGAATGTGTATGGAAGGTGGAGAGAAGAAACGAGGAGAGAGGACGAGAGGGCACGACAACTGCGAGCTGCAGGAGAACAGCGGCCCTGTGTGCGCGCTTTGGTAGGGCCAAGGCACAAGCTGCACGAGCGTGGTGGTACCCCGTACGGCCCGGGACCTGGGGAGAGGAGACCCTGGGATCGACACGGGAGGGCTTTGCCTGTCTTTCCATCTGGAGTTGGATCCCTGTTAGGCCTGTCGACTGGTGCACAAGCGTTGTTTGTGTGAACCTGCGAACACCTGTCTGTGCAATCACAACCAAGGACCATCACATCCATCCACATCCACCGAGGAAAACATCTGTGGAAGCGCCATTGCTGTGAACCAAACAAACCCGCCATCTTCGAGGCCGCCACAAGAGAGAACCCAATCGTTCAGCAAAAGTCCAGAAGATCGGAGAGAGACAGGCGCAGGAGAGGGTTGGAAGAGATGGAATCGTTGGCTTCCTCTCTCGTCCACTCCCTCGTCCCCGTCCTACGATGTCCCTCACAGGCGCATGGGCCTCTCCCCCCTGTTCAGCGCCATTTCAGGAACCAACCGTCAGTGATTGGTCAATCCAAAGATCGACCTAGCAAGCGAGATTGCCGACATGGATGTGATTGGTTTACCTTTTCTGGACAGCCAGGGGTAAAAAAGAGGGGGACACAGATGGGGCGTAAATTTGGAACAACCGGGAACTCCCCCCTCTTTTTGATGTCGGTCTCTCTTCACTGGCTGGCTGTTTGTTCTCAAGAAAACGGCAAAACGGGCATGCAGGCAAATGTGCGGTCGGTCGGTCGGTCGCGTGTCTGCGCTGCGGTTCTGGAAGCCGGACCATGCGAGGCAGGCTTTTCAAGAGACGGAGAACGAGTGCCGAGGACAGCCATCAGCGTAGCATTAGTCCGTATAAAAACATCCAAGAATGGAAAATAAGGCGCAGTGCGTGAGAATGTTACCATAATATCCATCAGTCAGCACTCGAGTGTTGAGAAAACAGAGTTTGCGACAAACACACGGTGAACCTTGGACGGAGGGAGATGGAAACATTTTCCGTTTGCTTTTTTTGCGCCTGTCAGTTCCAAGTCAATTGTCAAACAAGGGCCGTCCCTGCCCGTTCACGCCGTTCTGAAACAATGGTCGAGCCTCGGCACGTGGGGAAGGAAGAGATTGGAAAAGGGCGGTCCCGTCCCCCACAACTTAAAGGCTCAGTAACAGAACTCCACGTTTCTCCCCGCAAGATTCGGTAGTGACGGGAACCACTTCGAAACAGTTTGTCTCGGCCAATCCGCTGTGTTTTTAGCCCAGCCCAACAAGGCACGAGTACACCCGTACCAGGCCGAGTTTTGGTGAGTGGATTCGACCGCAATCTTATCATCACGCTCCTCCGTCACTCCCATCACTTCGCCGTAGTGGCGACGCCAGCTAGAAAAGAGAAAGACATTCGCGCACCGCGCTTGTTGTTTGATAAAAATAAAGATCGGGTCGGGCATCCATCACATCAGGTCCCCGAAAATCATGAGGAAAAAGAAATGAGAAACGCGGAGACGACCCCAGCTTCTTTCGGTTTTTGTGTACAGGTCGTGATCCATCCAATTTCCGTCTTGCAGCACATGCACAGCACACCACAGCGATGCCACTCGTTGGGTGTTGTCTTATTCCCAGTCCCGTGGTTTGAGGTCTCCGGCTGTTGCTGCACGTAACAGCAATCACGGTTGCACTGAGATCAAGTTTATCTGTATTTACCATGCATGGCAAGCGACGCGTCTGCGAACATGGCCCTGGCAGGAATTGAACGTGTTCTATGGCTAACGTCAGTCCTGATACAGTCCGTAACCCGCACACGTATACGGAGTGGCTAAATAAACTGGCCTGACAAAGATATCATATATGACTCCTTCCTTGATCTCACCAGTAGTTCAACAATGAAGGCATCGAGTCGAGTCGTGTGGTCATATACTGTCTTGCGCCTCGCATCAAACAGAGACGCAAAGCTTCACAGTGCTCGCCTCCAAGCCACGTTCATTTCTAATAACTTACCCCGTATGCAGACTGTTGTGTAAGGCAAACTAAATAAACCGGTAGCTCTACTTCGTAACGCAAGCTCGGTACCTAAGGTATACCAACGGAGACAGCTAGTACCTATATGTGGGTTGGTCTTGCAAGATATCATATTGCGTCACTACGTTCAATGTAAGAGTTTTAGTAGCTAATACGGTTGTTGTAGTTACCTAGGCTACACGATAAAAATTTCAAATTCTTAACAAACAAATCGCTCCACCGTGCTCCTTTACCATGAGACATTTCAGCCATCTAAACCCACGTCACTTCCATCTCATATTCTCATTAAACTACTGCTTCATGCCAGTCATGCCCGACATGTCGTGGTTGTCGGCACCCTGGCCAGGGAGGAACTTGAGCCCTGTTGAACAGAACATGCCTTGTCAGCAAATCCTGCGTTTCAAATACGTAGTTGGAACCAAGAAGAGCAAAAAAAAAAAAAAAAAAAAAAAAAAAGACTTACAGCCATCAATATCCTCATTGACCATGTTCTTTACGGTGCACTTGTTCATGTTGTTCACAGCCTGCGACTTGAGCGGCCGGCCGTTCTCGCACGCCTGGAACATGCACGACGAGTCCATGGCGCGCTGCAGCGAATCGCCCTTCCACCCGAACAGGTAGTCGGCGTGCGTGCCGTAGCCCTTGCTGTCGCTGAAGCTGAGCACGAATGGGTTCGAGCCGTCGGCGGGCCACATGTTGTTGAACTGGGTCGTGTCCCAGAGGGTCTCGTAGGCGACCTGGGCTACGCGCACCGGGTGCGACGCCGGGCACGGGCCGGCCGGGTTGAAGGCCTCCTTGACCGTGTTGTACATGTGCGACTGGTGGTCGGGGCTGTCGAGGTTCTTGCCGTCCCAGCACGACGGGAAGTGGTGGACCGTCATGATGCCGCCCTTGCAAGGCTTCGACGGGAAGTCGTTGAGTTCCGGGAAACGCGTGCCCTTGGTCTCGAGGCAGACGAACTTGAGGCCGGGGATGCTGCTCTTGGTGGCCGTCGGGCTGCCTACTACCATGCGGAAGCCCTGTTGTTGGTTGTCAGCATTCGCTGTAGTGATAAGGATGGAGTATGTGTGTCTGTGTGTGTGTGTTGGGGGGGGGGGGAGGGGGGGGGTTGTTACGTACCGGCTTAAAGGATGTGATCTTGACGTTGCCGTTGGAGTTGAAGTCCTGTTGGGTATAATAGACCGTCATTCCGCCGTTGATGCCGTTGGGCAGCGCCGTGTTTTGCATGATGGGCACCCGCTTGTATGTGCCGTTGGGGTGCTTGAAGAACATGACGGCGGTCCAGTAGTTGGAGAAGTCCTCGCTGAAGGTGCACGTCGTGCATGTTCCCTGCTCGCCAATGTCACCCGACATGGTCGCGTTGAAGGCATTTCCACCGACAATTTGGTGCAGATGCGCCGACGGAGCCTTGCCGGGCTCGACGAGGGGATCGAGGCGTTGGATCGTCAGGGTCGAGCAACCGAATCGAAGGGCGGCCTGGGAAGGCGCAACAAGCGCAGCGAGAGTGAGCCACTTCATCTTGGCTAATACACTGCTGGTAGTTTCAGTGACGACGACGACAAAAGAATGGAGAAGGTGGCGAGAGACGGATCAGACAGAGCAGGACCTAGGAGTCCTACTCAACCATATAAGTACCTATGTCATTCATATTTGGCTACCTACTTGGCGTACACTATCACCACCAACATTAGTCCAGTTATGCCGCGGGAAGTTGCCGCCATGTTAACCGCCTTGGATTCTTGATGTTAGATTGCTTTTTTCACTTGTCTATATAAAATGCGGGGGTCAGAAGGTCTGCTCCTATATTAAAGAACATTGTTGAAGGCCGGATTCCGCCTAAAACAAAATGTTTTACGACACGCATTAACACTCTTTCCAGTCGGCACGACCCGCAAATCCCCTCTGTCCGAATGCAAATCGGTTGTGCTATATCGTCTATAAGAATGCTAGTTTGGGCAATCCTGTAATCAAGATCATAACGAGGCAAGCTCGGTAAACGTGATCATGGACGCCACCGACGTTCCGCGAGGAGTCTGGACACAGCCGCAACAAATTGGTCCGTTTCTAATCTTCCCAATACTCTGAGAAGCCAGGCAGGAGATTCATGTTGGAAAATAGAGAACCTGCTAGAACCAATAAGCCACCTTGTTTACACTCTACGATCCCTGTTACCGGGGGTGGCACAGTGACCTTGAAGAATTGAAACTAATTTCTCCACGTCAATCGACTGGAACCGGATATTCTCATACGCACGCGACTTAGATGGCAGTTCGACCAATCACATCATTCCCCAGTACCGGACTTTTCTAACGACACACGCAACCGATAGCCGCCAAGGATTCATACCAGAAGCGGGTGGCTTCATCAATCGAGTTGGCGGCATGGTTTCTTCTCGAAGGACATTCTTTTCGGCAATATGGTTCCGATCAAGGTACACATTTCACCCAGTGGATGGATACATCTGCCGTGATTTCAAACGGCAGGACGACTAAAACCTTAATCGACCACCCACCGGGTCATCTCTGCCGGCTACCTTACATTACCTACCGACCTACCTAGGTAGTTACCCAGGACCGGGCAGGAGAACTTCCAAGTTTATCACATGTTATCACCCATTGGCTGATCGTATATGGAGTATGGCAACACACAATCTGCCTTGTGGAATTAAGGTTCTGCCCGAGTTTCGATTGAACCTTCTCTGACAGATGGCGTTACCACATGACGCACACTTTATAAGTAATACTATGGTCTCGAATATGCCGATGGAGGTAGGACTAACTACAACGTGTTCGTTATCATATATTATAGCCCGGTTATGATGCTGGTTGAGGCTCTGCTGAAAGGAAGTAAGGCCCGTTTGGGTTCCCAGTTCTGGGCCACCGCTTCCAGTATAAGCCAAATTCTGGATTTTCCTCATTTTGCACCTGGTTCGACAGGTTATGATTTTCGCCGGTAAGAAGGCGAAGTCTTGGCGAATATTGCGGGTTTGCAAAACGGAGTCACAGTGCTTGATTCGAACTTTCGAAGCCGGTTTCAAGTTCTGGCCTTAATGCAGCTCAGACCTCAGTCGAACCTTTATTTACTTTCCTTTTTTAAAAAAACTATTCTACGTTAAAGAACCCGCCTACCCCAAATTGTCACAGATTGTCACAGCTGGTAGTGTTGTATTTTAGCGTTGACCTATAGTGCAAGATGTAAATCATCCAGGTCCATTGATCTTCTGTCTTCTTATCCTGGCTAAACAGTTGTTGTATTGACAAAAGTAAAGGTAAGACGACAGAGGACAACAAGACAGAGGACGCATTCGGACTCCCCAATACTCTACGGACTTCGACATACGTACGCCACGTAGTCGTACAAGTTAAACTCATGTGACCTGCAGGGTCAAAGTCAAAACCTATATTCCGACACTACTAGCCAAATGTCGTAGAGGAAATACTCGGTCCGCAATAAGGCAATATCCCTAACGTTAGACCGTACATGTGTCGCCTAAAGGCTGCAAATGGGGTATCGCATTGCGTGTAGCTCTTTTGACTGCCAGATCACACACCTTATCTAAAGCAACATGAAGTGTTTGTGCCTGTGGGAGTTTCAAGGCTGCACTACAATTGGCAGAAGCATGGAACAAGGTGTTGGCTTTGATAGCCAAGGATCGGATCCCTCGACTGGAGCAAAATGTTTTTGAGAATCCACCTTCCGGGTTGCCCAACCAACATTTAGATTTTTTGGATTCTGACTTTTGAAGTTCGGTCCATATCTGCGTCATATGACTTTGAAACTGACTCGGAAAAGCTTTAGAGGCCTGACAGCCACTGACACCGCTTGTAAATCTGGAGATGTGGCCTTTTAAAATGCGGCATCAACACGATAGTTTGGCTTGAGCCATCTAGTTGGGGACTCTTGTAAGGTTCGCTGGAAAATCCACTGTGACTCTCTAGTCACATGTTATCCACCGGTATTGTCATCGTGCACTTCATTCACTTGCTCGAGCCTCAAATGAAACAACCTAGCAACTGAATAATCAGCGATAAGCTGGTTTCATCCAAGAATTGATCCTATATATGTGGAGCAAGACAACTCCAGAGAAAGTTTTTTGAATACGGCGGCACCCAAAGTGGAATGGAGATTCTTATCTCCTGATTCACGCACCAGGGAAACCACAACAGAAGTCGCGATAGAGTGGTCAACAGGGACTGCCGCCGCGTGAGCGAATGTACCTTGCTTTGCGGGTCATTTCCGTAGAGTATAGTTGACTTGTGTATCGGTATACACTCGCATTTTGCCAAAAGCTCGGGTAGCGTCTGTCCAGGTGAGCGCCAATTTCCACGATAGTGTGGGTTTGATGTCAACTAGGTTCTATACGAAAACACCGATATGATGGCGGAAGCTTATTAGGGTCATAACTACAGATAGACAGTCACACGCCGACGCGAACTTTTGATGACTCGATCGCCCCGGCGCTCCGCCTTTCCAACAAAAGTATGTTGGGTAGTCTATCGGCAACCCATAAAACCAAGGCCATCGTCCCTCCCAGGGGCATCTGTTCTTCCTCCTGTGTCTTCCTCCAAGCATCGACATTCTTCGAGTTCTTCAGAGCGCCAGACATCGATCCAAGTTCGACAACCTGCGACTTTTTACAGCTATCAGCTTGACCAGCAGCCACCCTATCATCAGTCTCTGTCCTCCGAAAATCCTCAGCATTCTCTTTCCATCTTCCGACGTTTTACTCATAATTCACAAAAATGACCGTCACTGTCCAGACCGTTGGCAGGCGCATCCGCGAGCGTGCCTACGGATGGGGTCAAGGAAAATACCAATATCAGAGGCCCTTCGAGAAGAGCCCAGCCGGCGGCCACAACTGGTTAGAGGGCGAGATCGCGTTCCTGAAACCATACGACCAGTTCAACCAAGAAGATCTGGAAACTCTCATCCAGCCGTGCGAGGGAAAAAAATATGGCTACCTGCCTCCCAAGGCTACCGGGCACCCGGTCATAATCCTTCGTCGACTCTCGGAAACGTCGACACATGTCCTTGTCGTACCGGTATCAGCCTACCGATCAGATGCATCGAACAACTTCTTGCCCCCTTGGAAGCAACGCTTCCACGAATGCAAAAGACCAGAGGACTTCCGTGCCTTTGGAACTTGCGAGCGGCCGAACAACCAATATCCGCCGCTGTTTCTCGAGAATAATCTCCAGATGCCCAAACCCAGGGCCTCCTGGGTTTGGGTACAGAGCGGATGGGTTGTCCCGTTGACTGTCATCGGCTATTTCGATAAGTCGAATGAAATCCTGCGAATGCGGGCCAATAGCCTTGCAGACTTGCGCGCACATATGCGTGCCAAGTGCAAGAGATGGAAAGAGTGTGAGTGGAAACTTGAGGATCACGAGCGCGTTGCAACCGGCGTAGGCCCAACGCCGCCTACCGAAAAGGCCAACTGGCGGCCGAACGGCCAGCCACAGCCGAAGCCGACGACGACGACGACAAAGTCCATAAGCTGGACCCAAAGGGCAGCATCGCCAGGCGGGGCCGCTCCCACTGCAACTTCGACCTGGCAGACGCCCGCCGCTTCGTGCCGTCAAGCTCACCTGACCGAAGCAAGCTGGAGGCAAAGCGGTGGATGGTAAACCATCCACGGATTTGGCGACCAAAGAGAGTATGCCAACGACTCCGACGATCCATTCCGCCAAAAGGACCCATCGGGAAGAACCCGTGGGCATCATAAGTATCATCACTCTTCCGACAAACCCGACGGTGACGATCCATATCGCCAAACAAATCCATTGGGATGCTCATTTTTGGGGGATCTGGCCGGAACAACTGGGCTCGTGTTTCCAGAGTTTTTGTTTATCTTTGTTTATCTTTGATTTCTGTCAGGTGGTCACTCTTTTCCCTTCTTGAAATCATCATTCGGAAGGGGTTTTTAACGAGGACGGGATGTATGACGAAGGATTCGTTTTTGATCTTGTTCTTACCGGGTATGTTTTGATTCAGTTTCGGTCAGGCGGTCACTCTTTTTTCCTTCTTTAGGAGTCGGATCTTGCAAGGTTTTTAACGAGGACAGGATGTACGACCAAGAGTGTTTTTCTTTCCGTGTGCTAGTCTTCTGGATATAGTACCTCAATCAATCGTGCATTTGTTCTCCCGACCATACTCTTCCTATGAACCGTGAGCCGAACATCGTAAACTGTAGCGTCCGAATCTAAGTGAAGAACTGAATGTCTTGTCACCCCTTTTCATTACAAAGAGCTGATTATTTATCTACCTTAGTCACAGCAAAGAATAGGAGCATGGACTACGGAATACACCACAGCCACCTGAGTCGAAGTTCTTCATTTTAGTAACATTACATACGTCAAGTACCCAACACACTGTTCTAGCGAAGTAAGACGGTACCTTGCTGACTGTCAGTGTGTACATGCATCGATATGCGCTCATCAGACAGTGGCCCTTCAATTCCGCTGCCCTTCAGGCATATTGATTCTCTTTTACTCGGCGTCTACTGCTATTCAAACTCAAATTTTCAAACCATCCCCAAAGGCCTACCTCCCTACCTGAATTTGGGCCAATTTCGTCAATAAAGTTACAGTTTCTGCAGCGACTGCAACCCCCTATCCCCGTCAACAAGCACGCACCACCCCTCGCCGCCCCAGCCGCCGTCGCCCGCGACGACAGTCTTGAAGTGTTCGCGTGCAAACTTGAGCACCTCATCGTCGAACGTGCCCGGCTGCAGCCACACTGCCGGGATGCCTAGGCTCTTAGCCTCGTTGAGCGTCTTGAGCGTGATGGGCGGCGCCGTAATGACCGACACGGAGGTCTCCTTTGGATTTTCGAGGGCCGACAGCGACGAAATGGTTGGCAGCTCCTCGCTGCCGACTTTGATGGCCTTGGCGGTAGGGTTGACGGGTGTCACGGCAAGCTTGCGGGTGACGTACCACTTGAAGACTGTTTATGAATAATCAGTTGGAGTACAGAGTTGAAGGCAAGTACGGGAAAACAGACCCTTGTATCCCCACTTGTCCGGGTTGGTGCTGGCGCCGACAACGGCAAAGTTGGGCGAGGTGAAGAAGGCCCTCATTGTTGCGTCGGTGGCCGCCATCTTTGTTGCCGTGGCAGTATATAATCTGGAATGAGGTGGTATTGGTATCGTAGTGCCGGTAATGAGAAAACGAGGAGGTTTCGGAAGAGGTGATGAAGGAAGGCGAGGAGGCATCAGCACGACACTCCTTATCAAGTAAGATGTGTTCTAAACAAAGAATGGTGTGGCGTCTCTCGGAGTTTGCTCCAACGAAATGGGGACGCCAAGCAGTTCAGTCAGCAATATAAGGTAGACCTATACTGAGTGATACCGACAGCATGCGGTATGGTGGTGGGTCGACAAACGCGGGCTGCAATGACGTGCCTCGGCCGTTGCCCCACCAAGGACGGCAACTGGACGCTGCGGCGGGCTGAGTGGCAGTAACATCGGCTCCTGCGCCCTTTCGGAAATACGGACAAGACGACCATTCAGATGACCGCCGCTGGGACCGGATTGATGCGAATGGACGAAGGACTCTTCTTTACGGGTAGCAACGGCATGAATGGACAGCGTTTGAGAGATAAATCCCCTACGCACGGCCAACAATCTTGCAAAGCCCAATGATACCAGTGATACCGACTCACCTCTGATCCAAACTCACCCAGTCCTGCAATGTCAATATTCGGGCAAGTCACTCATCAGCAATGCCCCCCGCCTCGAACAAAGTCACCTCGGGACTAACACACTGAACCGTTCAGCCGATCAACCTACTCGTCCGCCAGCTACGCCGCCTTTCGGCCTTCCTACCCTCCAGCACTATTCAACCGGGTGCTGGCGTTCCACAATGCCAATAACAACCGCCCTCCCAACAGTGGTACTTTAGTAGACCTAGGATGCGGCCACGGGCTCATCGCGCGGGCCCTCGCGCCCTCCTTCGCATCCGTGATCGCGCTCGACCCCTCAGCAGGAATGGTTGAGCAAGCACGAAAACTGACCACCGATCAACCAAGAATCACGATCCGCCACGGCAGCGCCGAGGACCTCCTCTCCTTCATCCCCGGCGGCCATGGGTCAGTCGACTGCGTCGTTGCCGGCCAGGCAGCGCACTGGTTTGATTTCACTAAAGTCTGGCCGGCCCTCGCGCGCGCCGTCAGCCAGCACGGCACTTTGGCGTTCTGGGGCTACAAAGACCACGTCGTGGTCGGCCAACCCGCCCTGGGGCCCATTTTTGATCGGTTCGTTTACGGACGCGAGGAACCGGTGCCTGAGACGGAAAGCATGGCCCGCTTCTGGGAACAGCCCGGCCGGGAGATCTTGCGGGGGTCTTACAGCCAGATAGTCCCGCCGGACGCGGACTGGGAGGCCGTCACGCGGATCACTTGGGACCCAGACCCGGAGACGGGCGCGGGGAATTTGGGGGATGCGCCGGAGGGAGCGCTCTGGCAGCGCAAGACGCTCAAGCTTGGTGAGTTGGAGAGTTATGTGAGGACGTTTAGTGCGTTTAGCGGGTGGCAGCAGGCGTATCCGGGAAGGAAGAGTAGGAAAGACGGTGGGGAGGGAGATGTTGTAGATCTACTGTTTGACGAGGTTGTGGCGACCGTACCGGAGTGGAAGGCTAAAGGTGAGCAGGGGTGGAGAGATATTGAGGTTGATACTGTTTGGGGGACGGTCATTTTGATGGCGAGAAGACGGTAATTTCTGTGTAAATTTTCATAATGAATTCTCTCAACCCTTTTCACATCGTCACTTGCTTGGTGGTGGATTGAACTGAGGAGCACGGAAGGCAGGGCTTGGCACCGGCCGATTGCCTGTTGCGAGCGGCTGTTGCCCCGTCAAAAACAGCGGGACAGCAAAAAGCTGGGCGCATTGAAGGCACAGACCACCAAAGCAACTCCATCTCACGGCTGACACGCTGGAGGAACGATAGAAAAGACCACAACCAAAAAGCACAAGCTGTTTCGCATCTCTGCTTTTTTACCCACGACCACATTCTGCTTTTCCCCCTTGTCTTGCTTTGCGAATAGCGTCATTCTCTTCCGTCCGACCAGTTTTTCTACACACGTTCTGCTACGACATCTACACACATACAAAAATGGTGAGTCGATTTTCTTGTTTATGTTGCGCACACCCACCACCGAGCCCCACGTTGTTGCTTGCGGTTGCTGGGGCCATGTCTGGCTGTCAACAAAGGGAACCCCCGACCAAGGAAGCGCTGGCTGCCCAAAACCGGCCACTAAAATCCCACTCTCCATCCCATTCTGTTAGCGCATGCCTTCACCTCAGAGTGCCTTGATCAGGGGCAGCAAACATCGTGTCGTTTTTCTCTTCGTCACCTGAAATCAAATCAATCAACCTCCCATCCTCTGTCGCGTTTCGATTCCCACATTTCCCTGCATCACCGCAATTGCGCGCGCACGGGAACCAGAACTCTAGCATTATTCGCAAACCTTCTGCCTCTCTCAATCTTTTGGCGCTTGCTGCCCCGCTGCGAAGCTGCGAAAACAAAACCACACAGACGAACGCACGTCATTCACATTGCACAATGGCTTCTAACGGATACGACGGCCAGGCTTCTACCAACTACAAGGAGGCCTTTTCCCTCTTCGACAAGCGTGGTAACGGCCGCGTCGCCCTCGACAGCTTGGGCGACCTGCTGCGCGCGTGCGGCCAGAACCCCACCCTGTCCGAGATCCGCGACCTCGAGAAGAATGTTGGTGGCGACTGTGAGTTTTACCCCTGCCCACTTCAGCAAAACGACGACAGACCGCTGACAGAGGATAAAAAAGTCGACTTCGAGACATTCCAGCGCGTCCTCAACCGCCCCGGCGGCTTCCGCGACCCGGGTGAACCGGAAGAGTACTGCCGCGGCTTCCAGGTCTTCGACAAGGACATGACGGGTTTCATTGGGGTCGGCCAGCTCAAGTATATCCTGACAAACCTGGGCGAGAAGATGACGGACGAGGAGGTGGACGAGCTGCTCAAGGCGGTCGATACTAGCTCTGGGCAGGTCAACTATACTGGTATGTTATTGCGACTCTCCCGTTGGGTTATTGGATACATGGTTTGTGGACTGGATTGACTGACAGTGATGTAGACCTTGTGCGGACGATTCTTGCCAACTAGGTTGGGCTAGGCTAGGAGGGTGATGGAAGACTGGGAGGGGATTGAGAAGGATACATACACATGACTTCAAGATCCCCATGAGGCTCTGACGGACGTTAGAGATCAGGAGGAAGCGAGAAGCAGGCATCCACCGGGGAACATGATTGCATTATTGGGGTTGTTGTTTTTTTTTTTGGAAGAGGCGGATTGCTGGGTTGGCTGGCTGGCGTTGGAGTCTTTGGCGAGCAAATCTTGACCACTGTATGAAATTTGGGTAACCTGGGATATATTTACTGCCAATGAGCTTTTGATAGGTAGCAGGCAACACCATACGAGGCCTTTTTCTCATTGAGCGCGTGACACATCGTTGGAATCGGGGATTGATTTTCCGTCCTTGGTATTGGGGAGAATCAAGACAAAAAGAAGAAAGAAAAAGAAGTAGGAGGCAGAGAACCAAGTTGGCTCTGGAAACTGGTATATAACTCTTACCATGGCTTTCCATAGCGATGCGAAGCCCATAGCAATGCGAATTTAATTACATCACGAGCTTTCATTTTGACTTCAGCTGGCTTGCTTTTTTGGTGTGAAACCGTTCGATTGCCGGGGCCTGACTTGACCTTTCATCGCAAGACTGCCATCACTGCGCATGTGTGTACATCAACAAATCCTGGCCGATCTCCGTCATCGGGCCCAGAAGACCAGCGTATTTTGAACTGAGTTGATAAGCAACAAGGTATTCCGTACCAGTGAAGTTGGGCCTCACCGCTCCACGAAGGCCACCTTGACTGGAAAGACATTAGTTTGGCAAAGGATGTTGTCCAATTCTGTCTCCCATTGTTCAGTCTCTCGGCACATCTCTCAAGACCCTCATGACCCTCGTTACTTCAAGTTGCCGCAGGCAACATCCCAAGCCGTTAAAGCTCAAAGCCAAAAAGTTTTAAGCTTTTCAAACACTCCGAGTCTTGACGCGCCAAGGCCCCCTGAAGCGAACCCCGGGCCACCTTGGCATCATTCCGCCGTACCCAAATCTTTCAGGGGGCTTGAAGCCTTGAAGTTCTCTTTATGAACTTGGAAGTGTCGTTCGCGCTTTCCAGGAGTCAAAGGCAAGGTGAAATTTCTCCAAATTTGATGTGTGACAGGCCCGCTGTTAGTGCACCTTGCATTTCCCCAAATTTAGTATGGGAGACATTCATCGTTTGTCGACCACTCTTAACAGGTCAAACAGGGAGGTTGCTTCAGGTTCCCCGCAACGGTACTCGACCGTCGTCGACTCGCGGGGACTGTGGGACGTTGATAAATTAAAGCTGGGGAGAGCTGCCACCTCACCCCGCGGATTCAGAAACACCTTCCTCCTTTACCTTGCCCAGCTTCGGTTGAACGATACGGTCTTTTTTGTTATAAACCAACCTTGAATCACCCTTTGGTAAAATAACTTATTTTAAGTCTGTACAATCTGTTAGTCTGACCGCTCAATTCTCGTGCCTGACGCCGTGACCCGACGCACCCAGGACTCGTCAAGTCAGGCGACCAACCGCCTGAGTGCCCATCCATTGCATCTATCCAACCGTTCCATCTTCTTCCCCGCATATTGTGGTTACCTAGACACACTGTGCTACAGACGACTGGACAACAAAGCCGCCCACTTTAGGAAAGTCGGTCGAACTCAAAGCATTCGCCCGGGACACTCGAACAGTGAGTGTCTCCTTGCGATTGCTCATTCGAAACCCATCTCTCATCCTGGCGCCAACGACTCTGACACATGTGCGGAAGGCCAGCTTCCTCTTAATATTCTCGGTCGTCCTCTTCTCGACCATCGCCGTCATCCTGGCCGCCCCAAGCATCGTCCCCCGCCTTTCTGTGCTCTTCAGCCAGCTTAAGTACGCCCGGCCTTCTCCCCAGAAACCCGTCGGAGGATTAGGAGGAGGAACCAAACCCGCCTTCACCATAGGAGGAGCAGGAAGCAAACTTGCCTTCACCACCACCTCTCTCTCCGCCGCCACCTTCGTCTCTCTCACGAGCCCCGCCCTGTTGACACACGCACCCAACCTCACCATGGCCAAGTACGCGAATCCGCCCCAGGCCCCGCCGCTCTTCACTGGCACCAAGGACTCCATCGTGTCCGACGCCAAGGCCCTCTGCGACAACACCCGCTCCCTGCTCGACAAGCTGGTCGCCGAGGTCAAGCCTGCCGAGGACCTCGAGGCTGCCAGCTTTGAGACTGTCATGCGCCCCCAGACCGAGGACGAGAACGCTTCGAGCCTAAGCGCGCGCATCCTGGGCTTCTACCAGTACGTGAGCGGCGACAGCGCCCTCCGGGACGCCAGCACCGAGGCTGAGAAGATCATGGACGAGTTCGGCATCGAATGCAGCATGCGCGAGGACGTCTTTCAGCTCGTCGACGCCGTCTACAAGAGCTCTGGCCTGGCCGCGAGCATGGACAAGGACAAGGAGCGGCTGATTGACGAGGCGCTGGCCAAGAGCGCCGGTCTCGACAACGTCGAGAGCGCTCGCCTGCTGGAGAAAGAGAGGAAGAGCTACATCAAGAACGGTCTGGGCCTGCCCGTGGGCGAGCAGCGAGACCGGTTTAAGGAGATTAAGAAGAGACTGAGCCAGATCCAAATCGCTTTCCAGAAGAACCTGAACGAGGAGAACGGCGGTATCTGGTTCACCAAGGAGGAGCTGGATGGCGTGCCCGAGGATGTGCTGGTCAACCTGGAGAAGGGCAAGGACGAGAACGAGGGCAAGCTGCGCCTCTCGTTCAAGTACCCGGACTTGCTCCCGACGTTGAAGTTTGCCAAGAACCCCGAGACGCGGAAGAAGCTATTTATTGACAATGAGAACAAGGTAAGAATATCTGGTGTATCTATCTGGTCATCTGGCGAGCATGCGATTGCTGACACCAAACACAGTGCAACGAAAACGTCCCGCTCTTCAGAGAGGCGATCCTTCTCCGTGACGAGGCCGCGCGTCTTCTCGGATATCCCGACCACGCCTCGTTCCGTATCGAAGACAAGATGGCCAAGACGCCCAAGACGGTCCTTGATTTCCTCGGCGACTTGAAGACTCGCTTGGCCCCTGGCGGCGCCAAAGAAATCGAGCATCTCCTTGCGCTGAAGAAGAAGGACCACGAGTCCCGAGGCGTCCCATTCGACGGAAACTACTACCTTTGGGATCATAGGTTTTATGATCGGTTGATGGTGGAGCAGGAATACAGCATCGACGAGAACGCCATCGCCGAGTATTTCCCGCTCAAGTCGACCGTCGGTGGCATGCTGCGCATCTTCGAGGAGCTGTTTGGCTTGGTTTTTGTCGAGCTTAGCCCCGAGGACCGTCAGCGCATCTCCCCGACGGGCAAGGCCGAGGATATTTCTTGGCATGAGGATGTGATTATTTTCAGTGTTTGGGATGACGCCGCTGAGGGCGACGAGTTTGTCGGCTATCTGTATCTAGATTTGCACCCGCGCCCGGGCAAGTACGGCCACGCGGCCAACTTCAACCTGCAGCCGGGCTTCCTGCAGGCCAACGGCTCGCGGCGGTACCCCGCCACAGCGCTGGTCTGCAACTTCAGCAAGCCGACGCCCAAGAAGCCGTCCCTCCTGAAGCACGACGAGGTCGTGACGCTCTTCCATGAGCTGGGCCACGGCATCCACGACCTGGTCGGCAGGACACAGTATGCTAGATTCCACGGCACGTCGACGGTCCGCGACTTTGTCGAGGCGCCGAGCCAGATGCTGGAGAACTGGTGCTGGACGCCGGGCCCGCTCAAGGGGCTCAGCAGCCACTACGAGACGGGCAAGCAGATTCCCGACGACCTGATCGAGAAGCTCGTGGCTACCAAACATGTCAATGATGCGCTGTTCAACTTGCGCCAGCTGCACTTTGGCCTGTTCGACATGACCGTCCACACGCCCAAGACGCATGCGGATCTCGAGAAGCTGGACGTCAGCGCGCTTTACAACGAGCTCCGGGCCGAGATTGCCAAGCTCAAGGGTCCCGAGGCCCAGGGGCAGCCTGAGTAAGTTTACTTGAGTCTCGAATCTCTTTCTGTCTGAGTACCCTACTGACAATTAATTACGTAGGACCTGGGGCAACGGACAGGCGACGTTTGGCCACCTTATTGGGGGGTATGACGCAGGTTATTACGGCTACTTGTCCTCGCAGGTGTACTCGACCGACATGTTTTACTCCAACTTCAAGAAAAACCCGATGGACAAGGTTCAGGGCCGCCGCTACCGGCACACCGTCCTCGAGAGAGGCGGTGCGCAGGACGAGATGCTCACGCTCGAGCAATTTTTGGGCCGCAAGCCGAGCTCTGATGCGTTTTACCAGGAGCTGGGCGTGGAGAACAGCAGCTAAATCGTTCGTTTATGTGTTTCGCCGTTTTTGTCTGTTGGGCAGGGTATGGGGCTTTTGTAAAGTGAAACTCACCGGTTGGGTCTTGGAAAAAGAAAGCGGGATTGGGACATCAGTTCTTTTTGGTGATAAGCCTTAACCTGCATTCTCTTTTTGTCCTTTGCGTGGGCATTAACCATACCCATAAACCATTCATGTAGACTAGTACCTTAGCTGTCACGAGCCCCTTTTGCCTACCTACATAGTAACAAATTTGCGGCATGTCGCTGCGGAAGGTCTTCTACCTCATCTCATCATCATGAGAACATCATCCATGCAATAGAAACCAATGTCCGTGTTTTACTCTTGTTCACATGGTTCACCTCGTGGTTTCGGTCTTGCTGTTTGACATGTTTAGGGTTTAGAATCTCCCCAGTTGTCGAGTCATGTTGTCATGAACCATCATCTCCATCCACTCACACATAATCAGACACCTTCGGGTATGGTGTAGCGGTAACATCGTTGACTCTCACTTCCTACTCTCACTTCCTTTACGAGTGATATGCTTTCTGCTCACCAGCCCGGTTTCGACTCCCGGTATCCGAGTTAAAACGTATTTCTTTTTGTTTTGCTGGTTACCTTGCCGTGATTTTGGTACAGCTGGCTTTCATTTGGTTGGCAAGGTACTTGGGTAGATAGATAACTGGGTTGTTTTTCGTTGTTACGAAAAGAAAACTAGAGAGACGAGTGTTCAAAATACTCTTCACGTTATTTATTTATACACGTGAGAACGAGTTGCAATGTTATGTCAATTTTCTTTTTGGCACGAAGATACTTGAAGAAACTTGGATGTATTCAGATGATTTTTTCATTTGCATCTACAAAAGGGTTGGGGTTATTAGGGGTTAGAAGATAATAGCAACAATCCAGCATGACAACCGAGCAGAAAGACCAGCGGTATTGTGCTATGGCCTTGAGGAAGTTTCTGTGTAGTAAGGAAAAAAAAAAGAATTAGAAGAAAGAAGCCCCGGTACCGGTAGCTACCATTCCTTGATCCATCCACGGATTGCGTGATGTGTAAGAGTGGAGTCCAACTCGGCCTTCACAATATCACGAAGGCCGAAAGCCGACCTCGGCGCCAGTCTCGAGAATCTGCCGCAGGAACAGGTAAAAGAGCGCTGCGGAACCCTGAGCCGCAACCAACAATTGAAGAAGAAAAAAACCTTGCCGACGAGGGATGGACCAAAAGAAACCGCGAAATTCCCCGAAGCCAAACAAAAAGACCGCCCACACCCGTCCCCCAAAAGAAGTTCCCAAAGACATTCGTAACCTGGTTTATCATTATCTTTACCGACTTTTCAAACAAAAACGTCGTTCCTTTTTGCGCCTTTCAAAAGAACCTCTCTCGCCTCGACGCGCACACAGCAAAGATGCCGGATCAATTATCTGGCGACCGCGCAAGAAAAGGGCGTGCCCACCGCATTGGCAGCGTATTTGTTAATCTGGGAAAGGAAACAGTTAGCCAATGTTTCTCGGTGGAAGCAGAGCGAGCCGACAATGACGACGACTTCGACAGCATATCACGATGAGAGACATAGAGAGAAACTCACGATATCCTGAATGCTGGAATAAGTACCAACACCAAGCACGATGACGCCAATCGAAAAACACAGCGCATTCGTAAGTGAGAGCGGGATATTCTTGACCTCGTACCACTTGCCCTCCTTGATGTACAGGAACCACATCACTGCGGGAATATAAAAGGTGAAGCCCGAGATGAAAAGCGACGAGCTGATGGCCAGCAGATCAGAGAAAAAGGGAATCGCCTCGGCAATGACCCACGCGACCACCGTTATGACAGCGTCAAGAGCCAACCACGTGGCCCAGCCCATCGGTGTGTTGACGTAGCGGATAACCGAGTTCTTGAACATGCGGCCGTGGAGATAGCGGCCGGCAACGACCGTATTGATGCTCCCCGAGATAAAGATGACGGGCAGGGCGATGCCGAACGCGACCTTGGAGATCAACGGGCCGGCCGAAAGCAGCGCCGGGGACTTGACGTCAGGGCCGACGAACGCGTATATCAGCGAGCCCGTGAGGGTGTAGATGACGATCTCAATGATGCCGAGCGAGAGAATGGCCTTGGGGAAGTCGGTGGGCGTGTGCATCTCGTCCATGAAGCTGAACTGGCAGAGCGAGAAGCTGTAGGCGAACACGATGTTGGCAATCGCGATGAAGGCCTCGGCCACCTTGAGGTCGTCCTTGGGCCAGGCAGACCAGGGGACCGCGTCCAGTCCGCCAGGGGCGTTGGTAGCGCTGATGCCCGTGGCGATCATGGTGATCAAGATGGCGGCGAGGATGGACACACAGTCGATGTACCCGAGAATGGCCACCTCGGCGAAGCTGGGCGGGATGGCGATGATGAACAGAATGATAGCCGAGACGACGCCAAATACGATAGCGCAGATGCCGCTCTCGGTGATGTTTTCCCACATGATCTTGCCAGTCAGGACGTGGGAGCCGGTGGTGAAGATCAGCTGCAGGACGAACATGGCGCCCAGGATCTCGTACCCGACCCTGCCGAACATGAGGCGGCCGACGTCGGCAAAGTGCGTGATCTCGGGGTACTTGATCTTCATCTGGCCGACCACATAGCTGGTGTACATGGCCACCAGGCCGAGGCCGACAGTGAGGATGACGCCGGCGACCATACCGAGCGTCGCAAAGGCGGAAGGCAAACCGAGACTGCCCAGCGCGATGGCTGTGACGATCAGGACGATGGTCAGGCGCTTCCAGCCCAGCCGGTGGAAGTTGGCCTCGCCCTCAGCCAGCTTTCTTTTTTCGACGTCCGAGTCGAAGTTGCGCACCTCGCCCACGATGGATCCGTCCGACGGATCATCGACGCCATACTGCGGGGGTCCATCGGCGGCTAGGACTCCGCGGGTAGACTTGTTGGCATTGGCGTCTTTGCGACCATCGAAGTTGTCACGATGCTGTCCTCCTTCCATCGTTGCTTTGTTTCTATTCCCAAGGATTACCTATTGATGAAAGTGCGGTATTCGCTCCCGATATATTAACAGTTGATGTTACTTATTAACGTTGCCGAATTTTATGTCGAGGAGATGATCGAGGAGGTCTCGCCAGAAGGAATACTTGAGAATGCGAACTCGGGAGGCAGGTTTGTGGGAAAAGAAAGCCGAGGACGCAAAGGACTGTTACGAGAAATAGGAGGGAGGGAGGTGGGCGCCGGGGCTAGAAGGCAAGCGAGTGGAATCGCTTGCTGCTGGCTTGAGTTGAAGGAAACCTGGGGAAACAAGAGAGGAACAAACCTCCGTATATGGGGAGGAGCGATTGACTTTTAAAAGGCTTTCTTACAAACCGTGGGGGAAGGCCGAGTCAGGGGCGAGCGTTCACCGACCCTAGGTGGGCATTCCCTGGGAAAGGTTTATCTTCGGGCAGACCCGTAACACGTCGCCATTGGCTCCAGAGTGCCGGTTCTGGGCACACACACCTAGTCTTATCTTTCCAGAGATGAAGCTATTTCCAGCTATGTTATGCACGCAAGGACTGACGGGTCTTCATCCAGGGGAACGGTTGTTATCAAGTCTCAGGTAGCTCCTGCTCTCTTTTCTCCCCGCTCACCCCCCGAAAGTCAATTCAGTTCCCCATGGGATTGTGTTGGATTTTGTCATGGAATATGTCCCTGCTGCAGGTTGTTACATGACAGAAATTGTCCACGAAGCCACCGTTCAATAGAATCTTGGATTTTGTTTGCCCACGAGTCAGTTTCTGCCGGGTTGTGCTGTGGGTCTTGGCAGGGAACCACGACGTAACTACAGGAGGCGACTCGCAAGCTGCCCTTTCCTTGCATGACGGGACCTGCATGGCGAAAGAGTGGACCGACGCTTCGTAAATGCCGGCGTGGACTTATGTTGAACCAAGTGGTCTGAACCAAGTGGTCTGAACCCAAGTGGTCTGAACTCCCGGCTTACCGAGGCATCTTACTGTTGCCTCTTTCCCCATACCTAGATATCTCCAGTATCTTGCGGGATATGGAAAGTTTAAACTGGGACTCGCCTTTCCGGCCTTCCCTGTCACTGCCTGTCAGAAGTCCACCTCCACCTTGGTTTGTGGGGGTTGGTTCGGCGATAGGTAGACCGGTAAGAGTTCGTTGTAAATGTGTCATATACCAACCCAAAATACACGTGTAAATAACTTACGTCTCGCGCTTGACCTGCATCTTGAAACTCTGTATAGATTGTCAGGGAGGGAACTTAAGATAAGGTAGCCTTGCAGCCCATTCCGTAGCATCGGATTGTTGAGCGGATGACCGGCAGCTGAAAGTCTGAATAAGCTTTTCAGATAAGAACTTGAGGCTTGATTTGTCTCGACGTGGACTGATTGCATTGAAGCTTTTTTAGTGTCTTGACAACCTAATTGATACCGTTATTGACTGTCAATACAATAGATAAGCAGTTAGAAAGTGTACGAGGTTAAAATGGAGTTCGCTCAGAGTATGAACTCATTGATACCTACCAAACGTGCCAATCTGCGACTCTGTACGAGCTGGACACATGCAATAGCAACATCGCAGTATTGTTTATTATCCAGCCAAAGTCGTGAATGAGAATCACTCCTGGCATGATGTTACACTGAGCAGGACTTGGGGAGAAACGACGAAAATGAACGGGAAAAGGTAAATACACCCCGTGGGAAGGAGGTAAAAAGGGGGACGGGAATGGATACTAAAGAACAAACACAAAAAAAGGATAAAAAACATACAGCACCAGGGATTCGCTGGTCGTCACCGACCCAACTACTAGTCTGGCGATTAGTGGCTTATCTATGGGAGAGCGGACGGGATCCCGAGCTTTCCACTATCTATGGCCGTATGTGATATTTTGGTCAAGATTTATCGTCTATAACCCTCGGTGGAACAGACCCCTTTTTTCCTTCACAATCCAAACATCGTGGTGGGATGGATCAACAGCGCCACACCCCGCAGCCACAAATGGTGCAAACTTGGGGGAGCTGTCATGCTGCCCCACTGAGGCTAGTTAGTGCGTGCCACACCTGGAACCAAAGTAAACAAACGCGCGCGGTCCAGCCCAATCGCAGTCGCGCGCCGGATATTTTGGGCACTTGCAAGTTCCCTTCACTCAATCCAAATCCAGTCATTCGCATCCCCCTCCATGTCGAATCGCCAGCCTCAGCGATAGTGGTGTTTTATGACTTACTTGTCTTTCGAAATATAGATGATGTTTTCTGTCTATTGAACTACCTAGGAATCTTTTGTGTCTGCGATTTCTTAGCGGCCACTCCGCCGACATTCATCGCCAACACCACTCCTCTCGCGACGTATTGAACCAGGATCGCCGCAATTCGCACACTCGAGCGCTTCGAGGAGCCGGGTCGACAGTCATGGCCGTATCTCACGAGCAGTACTTTATCTACGAGAATCGACTGGCATCATTTCTCAACGCGCAGCCGGCCGGAAAGAAGAGGGCGTCCAACGCGAGCTCGCGTGCTCCGAAGGCGCTGCATTGGCCGCACAAAGCCCTTCAACCGGAAGATGTGAGTGATTGTCTAAACTTGGGGCTGTGAAAGAGGACGCGAACCTGGCTGATCTCATAACCCTCCAGCTTGCGAGTGCCGGATTCTTCTTTGACCCAAGTCCCGCCAGTCCCGACAATGCGACATGCTTTTTGTGCGGCAAGGGCCTCGATGGATGGGAAGAAGACGACAGTCCGCTGGTGGAGCATGTGAAACACTCTCCAACATGCGGGTGGGCAATCATGGCGGCAATCGAGGCCGGGTTGGGCGGCTATAGGAAAGTGCACCCTCTCGAACCGTCCATGATCGACGCGCGGAAGGCGACATTTGGAGGAAAGTGGCCGTACGAGTCCAAGAAGGGTTTCAAGTGCAAGACCAAACAGGTGAGAGCGCACTCTGCCGACTAGACGTGTGGAAGGCACCGCTGACTGTCTGCAGCTTGCCGAGGCCGGTTGGAATTACACACCAACGCATGAGTCTGACGACATGGCAACCTGTGCCTACTGCCACCTGGCACTTGACGGATGGGAAGCCGGTGACAAACCATTGTAAGCTCCCCGCCGACCGACATGCTGCTCAAACAAATCTGACATTTTGTACCAGTGACGAGCACTACAAGCGCGCAGCCGACTGCGAATTCTTCAGGTTGATCAGCCAGTATCCTCCAATGAAGAAAGCACGAGGTAAGGCGGCGAGAGCCTCCAACCAGTCCGTTGCCACTGTGGCGACGGATCTGGTATCTCTCGCCGACATGACAGCCGATCACGACGACAGTGTTATAACCACTATGACTACGGCTTCTGTCATGACACAAGGCGGCGGCAAAAAGACAACGAGGGCAAAAAAGGCACCCGCTGCAAAGGGCCGGAAAACAAAAGCCAAAAAGGACGAGCCAGTTGAGATTCTAGAGGATGAACCACAAGAAGTTGAGGTTCTAGCACCGCCTCCGCCGAAACCTACCCGAGGACGCAAGCGCGCTAGTGACGCGATGGACGACTTGGGTGCGACAAACTCAGAGGCGCCTGTGCCAAAGAAGCGTGCTACGCGGGTCAAGGGAAACAATGTTATGGACACGTCTTCCATGACCACGGCGTCGCAGGATACGGAGATGACCGACGTACCGGCTCCCAAGAAGTCGGCTGCACAGAAGAAGGGTCGTGCCTCTACCGCAAAGACATCACGGAAGGCATCCCAGTCCTCCCTCCGGTCACAAGCCTCCACGGCATCTTTACGCGCTGAGGCCGCTATTGATGACGATGAAGAGATTGAGCGCCAGCTTCAAGCTGATCTCGAGCGCCCGCTCACCGACGATGAATGCTTGGCGGCGGACTCTGATTCAGAGAGACAGCAAGCTCAGCCGGTTGCACGAGGACGACCCAAGAAGGCGGCTACTGTGCGGCAAGCGAGCGACCAGAGTCAACCGGTGAGTGCAGCGTACGCAATGTTTGATCCGACGCCCTCGGAACCAAACAAGGCTGAAATCGATGCCGAGTTCGAAAAACTGGAGGCAGAGGTGGAAGCTGAGCAGCCTCAACCCGAAGAGAGCTTGGTAGTACCCAAGAAAGGGCGCAAAGCCGGAACTCGCAAGGCATCCAAACAGACAAAAAAGGCTAAAGAGCCGCTACCTCCATCTGATCCAGTCGACGAGCCGCCGAAACCGATGAAGATCACGCCTGTTCCAGTGCCTGTCTTTGGACTTGCGCAACCTGCGAAGGCAGAGCCGGCAGTGTACGCGAACCCAGAGCCCGCAGATGATCCGGACGCTACCACCGGCACTGTCATGACGCAACCTGTCAAACGGGGGAGAGGACGTCCGTCCAAAAAGTCGTTGCAGGAGGCTGCCGAGGCAGAACAGCGACGATCATCCGGCGTTCCTGTGCAGATCGAAGTTCAGCTCGGGTTGACAAGTATGCGAGAATCGTTCTCGACGTTCAAGAGCACCACTTCTCCGAAGGTTACTAAAAAGTCTGTCCCTTCCCCGGCTGCCGCTGCAGCTCCAGCTGCCACCACTCCCCCGGCCATGGCTGTTGGACAGGCTCCTCCTGCCGTCGTCACACCGGCCCGCGCGGTAGAAAAGGCTCTTCCAGCTCCGCCCACGCAGCAGTCTGCGAGCCGCCTCCCGCGACCACCCACCACGCCACGGGCCGCACGCGCCACCCCGTCCGCAAACGCCAAACAGGCCACCATCTCACCGTCCCAGTCCCCTCAGTCGTCGGATGCAGAAAACCAGCCGCCCTCGTCGAAGCCGAGCGCCAATAGCGTTGCCGTGCCCAAGCGCGTGGTACTAGCACCGGTGGGTGCGACCACGCCCGTGCCCGCCGGCGCTGGCTCCTCCCCCGTGAAGCGCAACGTCGTGGCCGGGCTCCAGAGCACGACCCTATGGACGGCGGTCGATCTGGACGCGGTCTTTTCTCCTCCCCGCGCAGATGACGCTGACAAGGAGAATGGTGTCGACAAGCTGCTGCGTAAAGGCAGCGAGCTAACTAGTCCGGAAAAGGGGATGACGGTGGAGGAGTGGATTTATCACAATGCTGAGATTGCGGAGCAGAAGCTCAAGTATGAGTGCGAGGCTATGGTGTCCACGTTTGAAAGGGAGGCTAATCGGGCTATGAATGTCTTGGAGGGTCTTGTTGTTGATTGAGCTGCCGTCGTCTTGGTTAAGTTGGAAATGGGCGTCATGAAAATATACAGGTAAACTGGACTATGCGGGCTGCGAACCTCCGAATGCGTACAATGGTGTAGGGGCAGAACAGAACGGGGTGAACAGCAATAATGAGGCGTTTTTATCGATAGCACCAACATGGTAGTACTGTTGGTTGCTGTTGGGCTAAGAAGGCGGACATAAATGAATTGGCGTTTGGTTATGATAAGTTATCTGTTTGTAACTTGGTTTATCAACACGTTGGAATTGATGCTATATCATAGTGTGTATAAGTCGATCTGTGTCTGTTCTAGGTCTTGGACGTCCCAGTGCCTGCTTGGGCGTCTTGATTACTTCGGGTACATGTAGGCTGCTTGCTAATCTGTTCCGAGTCATCATATCCAGCCGCAACTTCAGTAGATAGGTAGCTGGTGTGTATTGTATCAACTGGGCTCTCTGTATACCATATGTCTTTCCTTGGACTGTTGTCACTTTTACGCTTTTCGCAAATGTACTTAATCCCCTTACCTACCATATCATAATCAGCACTTGTGTTATCTATCAGGTACTAGGACCATCTCAATAACTTGAAGTTATCGTTCCCGGACCTTATCCATCTGCCAGCACGTAATATCTATCCACAGCCAAACAGACCGAGTTACCCATGAGTCATGCGTAGATTGTGGGTTCTTTAACTTCCACCATGACTGGGTCAATCATCCAACAATCAAGCCCGATTAGCTCAGCTGGTTAGAGCGTCGTACTAATAGAATTCGATCTATCTTGGTTCTATCAAGTCCATGCGAAGGTCAACAGTTCAATCCTGTTATTGGGCATTTACATTCTCTTTTGCATCTTTGTCTGGCCACTTTGGTGAGAGAAATGTTTTGTTGAGACGGGTGAGAGGAAAAGTTCGAGGCGTTCTTTTTGCCTTTCTTCCTTCTAGGAGGTGTTTCTTTATCCCAGCATATGCTGTTAACTTCATCTCATGCTTCTGGTGACCGCCGATGTCTAATAAGGGACCTAAAACCAGGGAAATCAAAGGTCTATCGTATCTGTCATTTGAGAGATGCAACACAATGAATGCCTATCCAACCATCTGCCGTCATTTCCATATTTGAGGTCATCGCCAGCTCAGGACTTCAAGGGACACTGGAACTTGCGAAGACGATACCAGGCAGACTGATATCGACCTTCTTGAGCTACTTCGTTGTACAATATGGAGCGCTCAAGTTCTACCGCATCGCTATCTACCCCGGTTTTGGTTCGCCCCTGAGAAATACCCCATATCCAAAGATATGTTAACGACAGTCCGTTCTTCACTGACAAGACCAAGAGTTATCTTACTTCTCGGCCCAACTGATGGACCTCTTCAAGGCCGCGTCCCCGATCGACCTCCCCGTCAAGTGGTCAAACACGTGATCTGTATGCCTTTGGGTTTTTTTCTCACGGCCCGCGCTGTTCGTCTTCAAGCTGGTGCTGATTGAGCTCATGACGATTTTTTTTCGATGTGGTAAGAGCCATGAGCTGGAGGCGCTCGGCGGTAAGATGCTTGCGTTGCAGAATCCGGGGGTGTCGTTGCGAATCACGGTTGAATGGCTTTGGATGTGAGGTGGCCCGGAGATGGATGACATAGCCGGACTTGTTGATCCGGGCATGCATTGGTGGCATGCGGAGATTGCGGCCGGCCACTAAGAATCCGCTCCAAGTATGGGGGATTATAGCGGAGGTAAAAGGGGAGGGTGGAGGGACTTCGGTTCGAGCCCCCAATTGCGGCTTGGGCCTGGGTTCCCATTGCGGCCGCTAGCCTCAGAAATCCGGAGTTTACGTCGCCCGGACGGCTTCAAAGGTTTTGAGAAGCACATCGTGAAGAGAAGAATACAAATTTTGAAAAAGGGCAAGGAGGTGAACAGTGATATATAAAGGAGCTGTTCGGTGACTGCGATAATGTCTTTTCCCTCAGAATTCTCATATATTACCTACATCACACTGCCTTTGACTGATCCTCCAATTTCCACGCACTTGTACACAAACATAACCCCTATTCCAAGCAACCCCTGAATCATCATCAACAACAAAACAACCCCCTCAAAAATGGATGTACCGAAGCAGCAGATCTATCAACTCCCCTCGGACGCAGTCTGGTTCAGTGAGCTAGCATCAATCTCCGTTCTCTTAAACCACCCACACATCTACTAACACGCCCTCCCCCTTTTCAAGTAACGGGCTGCTCCTCCGGCATAGGCAAAGCCCTAGCCCAACTAATCGCCTCCAAAGCCACGCAAAACCTCGTCGCAACCGCTCGTGACCCTTCCACCCTCTCATATCTCCCGGATTCCTCCCCCAGAATCCTGAAACTCTCCCTCGACGTCACCTCCCCAGAGTCCATCTCCTCCGCGCTCTCGTCAACCCTCTCCCGTTTCGGCCACTTGGACGTCGTCATCAACAACGCCGGATACTCCCTGTCCGGAGACGCCGAGACCACCCCTTCCGGTCTAGCGCGCCAGATCATCGACACCAACTTCTGGGGCGTCGTCGAGGTGACCAAGCGCGCCCTGCCCATCATGCGCGACATTAACCCAAACCCCAACCCCGACACCATCTCTTCCTTCGGCCATCACCAACAGCAAAAAGGAGGAGGCGTGATCCTCAACGTAACCTCCATGGGCGGGCGCATCGCCTACCCCGGCTCAGCATTCTACCATGCCAGCAAGTTCGCTGTGGAAGGCTACACCGAAGCTGTGTCAAAAGAGCTACACCCAAGCTGGAACATTCACCTGAGTCTGATCGAGCCGGGCGGCGTGCAGACGAATTATGCGACTTCCTCGATGCGGCACACGGCGGAAAAACATGCTGCTTATCAGGGGGATGACATGTCCAGCCGTATCATCGAGAAATACATCGCCGACCCCAAGAACAGGGAGTCGTGGGCTGACGCGAACAAGATTGCCGAGGCCGTGTGGGAGGTTGTTGCTCTGAGGGTAAGAGAACGAGGGATTCCGCTGCGCGTGCCGCTTGGTCCGGACGCGTGGGGCGCGCTGAAGATGGACCATGAGCGGAATGGGAAGTTGTTGGACGAGGCGAGGGAGTTGGCTTTGAGTGTGGGGAAGGAAGGGCAGTTTGATGCCATCAGGTTTTTGGTTTAATCAGGTCTGTTTGTTTCGTCGTGTCTGTTACTGAAGGTGGTGAAAGGGGGCTGGGGTGTGTACATTGAATCCATAGATGACTAGTGCAAAAAGGGAGCTCGAGAATAGGATGTAAAAGAGATATAAAACCAAAAAGGAAAACAAAAATATACAACACCAGGGATTCGCTGGTCGTCACCGACCCAACTACTAGTCTGGCGGTCACTGGTTTATATAGGGGAGAGCGGACGGGATCCCGAGTTCTCCAGTGCATATGGTCGTATGTGATATATCAGCGTCGTTGATTGTGTTTATGTCAAGCATCTGGTGGTGGAGGTGCAGGCCAAACGGGGGTGGAACGCCGAAACTTACGTCAATGAAGAAATCAGGTTGGCAAAGACACAACTTGCCTGTGTATCATGCCGCCAGGTGCAAAAGACAGGATAAAAGTACATAAAGTCTATTTTCCTTTTAAAATCATGCCAAGGGTTAACCTATGTGCCGCTCATACAAAAAGAAACAAAACGAAAAGACAGAGAATGAAACGCCTCTTGGATGGTTTATCTTTCCGGTTCCGCCATGCCATGCAGATGTGTTTGTACAAAAAAAAATCGTGCCAGTCGGTACGTGTGTCACAATCCTCGTTAATCACTTCTTCTCATCCTTCCCGTCAGCTGCCTTGCCCCCGTCCTCAGCCTTCTCTGCCTTCTCCGCCGCACGCCCTTGGCGATATTTCCCAAACTTTTCCATCAAATACCGAATCGTCCGCCGGAACCCGCTTGTCAACGGACCCTTCAACGACTGAGTGGTCGCAGGCCAGCCTATCGTCTGCTTGATCACCGTCCTGATATACTGCCTCAACTCTTCGGGGCTGTCCTGGGCAATTCGGCGCTCGAACCCACCGCCTTCCCGGCGCTTGAAGGCGATGGCATCCTCGTTCTTGCTCTCCTCCATCATCTTGTCAAAGTCCTGTTGCGGGATCGCAAACTTCTTCTGGTACTGGAAGTAGAGTTTGGACCGGAAGGCCTTGGGAAGCCGGCGGACCATGTTGCCGCGCTTGACTGGGTCCATATCCTGGGCGAGCTTCAGGCTTTTGTCGTCCCAGACCCAGTCCTCCTCCTTGGTACCCGGGTCGGTGTACTCGACGTTTGGGAGTGTCTCGATGAGCGGGAGATACAGGCGCCGGAAGTTGGCCATGTTGTTGCCGACAATGTTCTTCACCTTGCTTGGGTTCTCGGTCGGCAATCTCATGCGCGGGTCGCCGAGGTAGCTGATGCCAGCGATGGTCCCGTACAGCTCCTCCTCGGTGAACTTCGGGGGCAGCAGCAGCAGCGCTGTCCGTAGCGCAGAAATGAGATTCATCTGATTGGCGAGACGGATCTTGGGGTCGTCACGCAGGATCTTGACCGGCTTGTGCAGCCGTCCAGCCAGATACAGAGTGTCCCACTGAGTCAGGTCCTTTTCCAGCGTACTCAGTTGGACTACTCCATACTTGATCAATATCCCGTTCACAACGATGTAGGGGTTGAAGTACACCCCCGCGCCCATGTTGTCCTGGACGTAGGAGACGGCGCCAGACCCGAGGCTGGCCAGCGCCGAATAGTGATCGCGATGCTGCTTCATATTGAGCGAGTGCCAGTGTTGTGTATGCGAGACGCCAAAAATGAAGTCGATCATCTTGGGCGTTCCATCCTGGGCCCTTTGTATAGCCATCGGCGCCTTGGGATGAATGGCGCGGATCTCTTCGGCCGTTGGAACCCTGCCGTTGGATCTCGACTGCGGGAAGACGCCGGAACCGTAGGCGAATGCATAGCGAATTGGCGCCCGGAATGCCCAAGGTATCTGCTTCAAGACCTCCTTGAATTCTGCGTTGAAGGGCATGTGCTGGTTGACGCCAAAGTTGGCATGCGGTAGATCCCTGAATGACTCTATCTTGCGGTCTAGGTCGGACTCCCAGTCTTTTTCCGGAGACCCAGACGAACTGGACGCTTCGTCTACCACCGCCTGATGGGACTTTGTATCTTTTTGCGCGGTGCTCGAGGCATCATCGGCCGCTGCTTCTTTTTCAGCGCCCTCCTTGGCGTCTTTGGCGGCGTCGGCCCCGTTCTGGTCATGTCGCGCTGTCGCAAATGTCCGTAATAAAGCTGGCGTTCGACTGACACGGTATAGGGATGTTGAATTGGAGTAGAGCGATGATCCGAGAAATGTTCTGGGGCAAGTTGACGGAGGTAGGGAGCACAGCGCGAGGCGACCCTACGTGGAAGCGCGGTGTGAGTTGCGACCCATGACGCCCGTGGCACCCGGGGGGGCAGACAGAGAGCTTACCTTGAAGGCGATTGGGATGCGCCCTTTAGCCATTGCGACACACGGAGGTATTGAAGAGAATATTTTGATAGCTAGTGTCGCTCAATTGGTATTCTTGGGATGTTGGGAGTGTGGTGTTGTCGCAGCGGAAGCTGCAGGAGGTCGGTTACCTTTCTTCGGAATCCATGGACATGTGGAAACTCAATGGGAGTGAAGGGACGGATGAGCTCACAGCTTCCAACTTGTCAGCACCAAGAAGCGGATGGCTCCACGCGGCGAGCATCACGGGCAAGGTTGGCACTTGGCAGGGTTGAGCGCCGCCTGGGCCACCCCGTCATTGCTTGCGCTGGGGTCATCGGTGTCTTGTGGTGCACTAACAATCGCGAACAAGGGCTGAGAATCCTAAGCCATTACGTGTACATCCACAGGAAGTGTATGTGCAAATCAGTCATCAATATCACCCGATTTATCAGTAGAGATCTTAAAAAACAGTTTATATGTACATAAGACAATACTGGGGAGAATGATGACCAACAGTTCTGGTCAGGGTTGGTAGGGCGTGTTAAGCCTTACACTGGACCTCCCATCCCGGGATGACAAAGGCCAGTGGCCCAGTGCAGACTCTCCAACTCGAATATCATTCTGGTCAAAGCTTTGTTTAAAAACAACCTAATACAATTCACCAGCAGTCTCCGGACCGGCACCATTCGCCATTCACTTCTCGTGATATGGGAGTGCGAGACCGACTTACCTAGCTGACGAAGACAGCCCGGGCAAGTTCCCCAGACTGCTCCAGAGTCCCGACTTCAGGGACCGCTAGCACGCTGCAAGGGACCCTGAAAAATCAGCCAATCAACCCGCGACCGCCACCCTGGTTCTCCAACAGTTCAGCGCCCCCAGTCCACCATGTCGCGAACTCCGCGTAAACCTGAACCGCGAGAGTCCCCATCCGATTTTGACAAAATGCGGTCCTACACCCCCAAAGGTGATCCTCCGGGGGCTGCACGTCGTGGGTCGGTAAGCGATAGCTTGCAGTTTCGCTCAAGCACCGGCACTGGATTTGCGAGACCACAGTCATCTCTCCGAGAATCCAGGGTAAGTTATCAATTCTGTTCGCGTGTGTGCAAGGCATTTCACCGTTCTAACTTCCTGCAGCTGGGAAACTTTCGCACCACAACCACCCAACCGTCCTACAACTTCTTCACCGGCGAAACAAACAATAGCAACAACGGTCCGAACTCGGGTATGGCGCGTCCCAGCTCGCGACAGGGCGGCCCTGCCTTGGGGCCATCGCCTCCACGCGGCCGTGGCACTACAGTCGGAAGCAACTTTAGCAGAGAAAGCAGCAAGGAGAATCTTGCCCCGCCAGATGCCGAAGAATACGAGACACAAAGGAAGCGGATCGAGGAGCTCAAGGCCGAAGTCGGCACGCTGCGCTACCAGATCAGCAGCTACGAGCAGGAGAAGGAGTTGATGCGCCTCCAGACCGAAAACGAGATGCGCGACACGAAGCGACGCGCCGAGGACGATTTCAAAGCGAAGCAGGCCGCCGATGTCGAAAAGTCCAAGGCAGTGCGCCAGGTTGACACGCTTCAGGCCGAGCTAGAAACGTTGAGGGCCGAGAGCGAAACGCAAAAACGGGAGCTCGAGGCAAAGGCACGAGGCGCCCAGGAAGAGGCAAGGCTTCTACAAGAGCAGCTGGAAGACTTAAATGCCGCCAAAGACGAGGCTGCGCGTTTGGCGGAACGGGAAATCATCGAGTTGAAGGGCAAGGTCTCAGTCCTGCAGAGAACTACCCAGGAGGCAGAGCAGGAGAGCCGGATCCGGGAAGACGTGCTAGAAAAGACCCAAGCTATGCTCGCAGAGCGGGACGAAACATTGGGCGGACTCGAGGCCGAGGTGCTTCGGCTAAAAGCGCAAACTGGCGACGCCGAGACCATCGCTGTCATTCGGAGAGAACTGTCTGATCAGGTCACACACATCCGTATGTTGGAAGCCAAGAACCGTGACCAGCTGATAGAACTGAAGCATCTACGGCAAGTTCACAAGGCCGTGGAAGTGGTGGAGGAGGAGAAGCGGTCGCTTCAACGGAAACTCGAAGCAACCGAGTCTCTGTATGCAGAACTCGGCGAAGAGAGGACGCAACGCCAGAGGCTAGAGGATGAGAGGAGGGCGTGGTCAGCGTATCTACAAACCGCATTTAATAGCGACATGCCGGTCGAGTTTGATTCTCCAGAAGCGGTGGCTAGAGCGCTGGTTTCCGAACGGCTGAACTCGGCTTCGCTGCTCGAACAGCTGGGGGCCTTGCAGCCTGAAATCACGGATCGGGACAATATCATCAACACCCTCGAGGATGAGAAGGCCAACTTGCGGAGTCAGATTGAGACTCTCAAGACTGCAACAGCCCCCTTGGCAAACGATAAGGCTCGCGCTCGGTTAGACCGGCAGCGCGCCCTGGCAGTCAAGGAAGTCGAATATTTACGGGCCCAGCTGAAAACCTTTGATATGGAGGAAATGACGATACAGCCAGATACCGTGGATGAGGAGAAAGCCCAACGAATACAGGAACTTGAGGACCTGGTTGATAAGTACAAAGAGGAGGTCAACACACTTCACGCCGACCTCTCCGCCCTCGAGTCGGCATCCTCTACCAGCTTCGCCGTCGCCGCAGTTCAGCCAACACTCGGAACCAAGCGGCCTCGCGACGACGACGACAACTCAGCCGCGGCCGAATCCGAACAGTTGGGCCAGCTGGCGCGCAAGAACCGAAAACTCCAGTCTGAGTTCGCCGAGCTGCAGACCGCCCATAGACTCCTAGAAAAAGAGCACGAGGTGACGTCTGAACAGCTCGCCTCTGCAAAAGAACAGCTCAAGACCCGCGTCCTCGCGCTCCGGTCGAACCCGACTTCGGATTTCGAGGCCGTCAAGACCGCCACGCTGGCAGCCCTAAAACTCGAAAACGCCGAGCTGCTGTCGCACATCCAGCGCCAGCCGACTCTCTTCGCCACGGTGCCGGCCTCGCAGCTCGCGGCGGCGCAGCGTGAGATCGCCGACGCGCGCGCCGAGACGGCGTCGAGCCAGAAATCGGCGCGCCGTCTCAAAGAAGTCTGGGCTGCCAAGTCAGCCGAGTTTAAGGAGGCCGTATTCAGCACGCTCGGCTGGACCGTCACGTTTATTCCAGGCGGTAAGATGCGTGTCGAGAGCGTGTACTGCCCCTCGCAGACGGACGAACACGAGAACAGCATCGTGTTTGACGGCGAGAAGGGGACGATGAAAGTCGGCGGCGGGCCGCGGAGCGCGTTCGCGAACCGGATTGGTGATAATATCAAGTTCTGGGTCAGGGAGAGGGGCTGCGTGCCGTGTTTTTTGGCGGCGCTGACATTGGAGTTTTATGAAGATCATACTAGGGCTGCGGCGAGACAGCCTAGTTAGGTGAATTGGACAGATGATACGGGGCTGTACATATTTTTCTTTTTGTTTCTTCTACCATAACCGGCAGGATGGCTCTTCAGTTGATTGGGAACAGGTTGGGTTCTGGGAGTCACGGTGGTTCGTTCACATGTTCCACCACAAAGCATAGGCGAGGAATCGATTGCACGGATCGCTGGCGGACTTACTTCAAGTCTTTCAGTCTGAGAGATAATGAGACGGAGTACGGTACCTATTTTGACGTTCTTAACTAGCATGTATCTATTCGATTCAATCTCTTGAGTGTATTTGACATACAAGAGGATATAATATATGCGAGTTGCCCATTCTTTTGCTACCTACCAGGTATCTATGTGCTATAGACCTACCCTCTGAGGTAAACATTGACATCAGAAAAGTAGTTCTTTTCTTAACAACATTTCAGCTAGCTTCCTACGAGATGCACAACCTATAAACAACGGTGGTCTTTTTCTCTTCTACCGGTATATCCATCATCAATGCGTGTGTATGTGTGGTTTTTTCCACCACAAGAACACACACTTAAACACATAAAGGTATAAAAAGAGACAGATCGGGGATGAATATCTGCTGGTGCCATGATATCAGAAACTGAAACCTGAATAAAAACAAATTCCTACCAGAAAAGAATACATACTTAAAAAAAATGGAAAACAATAGCAGGCTTGGATATGGGGCACTGGGCCGTAAAACAACCAGAAAAGAATTAGGTAAACTTCGCAAATCACCCTTCCATGCAAGTCCTTTTTCACTTGGCCTCGTACTTGCCGCTCACCAACCTTCTGACGAGCGGAATCTCCGCCCACGTCCTGGTATCCTTAATAGCTGGCGACAGCGGGCCCTTATCATCCGCAAACGGATCGTCTTCCCCATCGTCCTCCTCGGCCTTCTCCTTCCCTTTACCCTCCACGAGCCTCGACACGGATATACCGCAGCCAACATCTCCTCCACTGCCAGCACCAGCAGCAGTCGAGCCATAGTCCCAGCGCACCTCAATGTGTCCCGGCTGCGGCTCGGCATTCTGCTCGCCAATGACACGACAAATGATCTTGGCCCAGCTATCCGTCAGCATCACATCTCCAAGGCGCCAATACACCAAGTGCTTGTCTTTTAGGTGTGTGCCCGACGGCTTGGTCTGGACGCCACTGGCGCGTGCGCCTTCGTACGTGGCGACGAACACCACATTGGACAGGGTCACGGGCTGAGGTAATGCCGAGCTGGGATTCAGGCGGTACTGCAGGAGCAGGCCGAGCTTATCCCCTTGAGGTTTCCAGACGGGGTGTACAAGGATCGGACACTGCGAGGCAAGCGTGGTTTCGTCTTCGGCGTGCACACGGTAGGTGAAGGCTGGGGATGTTACAGAGAGATGGGAGACGTCGACTGTGAACTCATCTGGTCCAGTTGCGGTATTTGCCACAAAGACACGATTGGGGCCGATGGAGTCGAGGCGCGGGAAGTTGTCAAGGCGGATGGTTTCGCGTTCTGGGAGTGTTAGTTTGACGATGGATCAGGTACTTGCAGGACTGTATGAACATACCAGGTTGACTAGAGTTGGGATCCGGGGTGTATGCCAAAGCGATCTCGCCAGTGACCTTGGCGGATTTTACGACACCGTCTTGGAAAGTAGCAGAAACCGTCTCAATGATCGACGAGTGCAGCCCTGGGCCATATTCTGGCCCATGCATGTCGGGGTGCTTTAAACGGGCACCAACACTGTATGACGACGCCCCGCCGAAGGAAGTACCGGATCGGATGGACTGTGTGTCGGAGGCGTGGCTCATTTCCGAAGCAAACGTACTAGCCGGAGTGGGCCTCAGAGCCACCGGCGTTGTGGTAGGTAGCGCTGGAGAAGGTGGGAATGGGTTTTCCGATGAGTTTTCCGGTACAGGCAACGTCGGCATGTATATGGTGTTCCTAACATCTCTTCTACCCCGTATGGTTCCCGATTTCCTAGACGGCATTCCCATTTGGGTGAGAGTGTTGGCCACGTTAGAGAGGGCTGCCTTCTTGGCGTCCTGGTCCTCTTCAACAATCGGCTCCTTCTGAATGCTTAATTTGAAAAACTGATCCGCTTCATCGGCGGCAGCTTCTTTCTGCGCCTCAGAGATAGGGTCGTGCGTCGAAGTCGGTATTGTAAACCCCTCAGCGTCCTTTGACGGTTCTTCCTTGTTCTGGTGAGAAGGAGGAGGACCAGGGGGTGGCGGCGCATCGAATATGGCTTCGGCGGTTCCGTTCAAGATACTGGATGCTTGACCAGGGCCAGATTCTTTATGTCCGCCAACTCCATTCGTTCCTTCGTGTGACGACTTTCCCTCTGTATTTCCAACACCGGTCCCAGGTCGCTCCGTGGTCGGGCTCTCAGCAAGTGAAGATAACCTGTTCTGGGAGTCGGTCAAGTTGTGAGAAGACGCTCTTGGAGACAGGGTCTGGCCATGGCTGCTCCCAAGGTTCCTCGAAAATGAGCCAAGGCCCTTCGGCGGAGCCAGTGGGCCAAATCCGCCATGTATACTCTGCCGCCGCCGACCCAGCATGGTACCAATTCGGCTTCGTAGTCTCGATTCTGCAATGGTCTGTCAGTAGCTAGCGACCGACCGGGAGGGGAAGATGTTCGTACCTGGCTGGCCCTCCTTGTGGCCAGAGTGGTCACTAACGTCATCGTCATGGCCAGATATGCTAGGAGGGGCCAAAGATGGTGTGCCACCCACAACGCTGTTTTGCCGTGTCGTCGACTTTCGCTCCAGTTTCGGCTTTCCAGCTGTGGTCCGTTGCGCAAAGTTTTGGATTTCCTGGGCAGTGTTGACCTCAAGCATCGTGTTCAACACCTCCTCGGCGGCCTTCTGGGTTCGTGACGACTGGTCAACCTCATGGGTTCCGAATTGTGTCAAGACATCGCGCAAGTGGTTGATACGCTGCTCGTCCAAAGCCTGGAGTGTCTCAAATATGAAAGGCGCCTGTGACTCCCATTGCTGGGTGGCAGCTTCCAGCCTCGATGAAGCTTGGTCGACCTTTTGAGCATTGGCCTTGCCACCTTTTTTGGAGAGCTTGTCCGACTTTTCCGTCGCATCCTCCAGCTCCTTCGACATCGTATGAAGATTGGCGCTTATGGTATGGATGTTCTGCATCTCTTTCTTGTTTTGGAAGCTACGCAGGGCTTGCTCGACATCTTTCTCGACACGCTGCGCAAAGATCTGGTGTGAGGTCGCGATGGCATCGGTCGACTGGAGAATCTTGTCCCATGGTCCTTGAAATACGCTGCCGGCGACGAATGGTTAGTGTAAGGCCGAGAAAACTAGACGACATGGAAAGGGGCGCGACGAACCCAAGCTCGGATGCCGTGTTGGGAACCTTGAAGACCAGCAGTTTCCGCAGGCTCGCGACATATTGCTCTTCTACTCTCCGGCGCTCCTATGAATATCGTTCAGTTGGACAATTCCGCGTCCCGCAAGCTCCGATGTTCAAGATCCAATGTACCTGTAGCCAGTCTGCGATTTCTTGGTTGACCTTGGATATGCGCTTCACTCGATCCGAGAGCGCTTGCACGGCCTGACTCGGGTGCAGGTTGGCCTATTTGCCTCGGAAAAGGATTAGTGGTCCGCCACCGTGGATGATCGGTCTCGACGTGGACATGGAAGCTTACCAGCATCGCCGGGTACTCGGGTCGCGACAGGTCGTCCATGGTCACGACGGTAGCAGCGAAGGTGCGATTAAAAGAAGGTTAACGTTGGGCGCGGTTGGCTGAGAATTCAACGCATAACAGTGTGATACATATAGGAGCTGCCCGGCCAAGCTGGCGGTACGGTAAGGAGAGAAAATAATGCACAAAGAGTGTGTGGGAGGAGGGGATGGATGCTTGTTGAGGGGATCGAATTCGCGCTCCGGCAAGCCGCTTGCATCAAGAAATCGCTGCCCTGAGTGAGCTCGGGTGGTACGGTACCGTGCCGGCGTGCCCAGGTGGTGCTTGCAAGAGGCGGGCAGGGAGCTTGCAGCCTGTGCCACTGTGGGGCGCCTCAGCCCGAATTCCTTCCGTAAGCCGAAATACGTTGCCAGAGCTGCCACCACTCCAACAAGAGTCAGCACCCGCAAGCCACACATCATCAAGGAATTACATAATCTTGATACGGCGCGCCGAGTTGGCCAAGCTCGCCATCCTTCTGTTCCTTGCCGATCCGTCCAGGATGATCAGATGAGATTGTGCACCAAGCATCAACAACACTGCCTTAAATCCCCGGATTATGCATGTCGGAGGACCCTTGACGATGTCAAAGCTGCACAACGCGATTGATCTTCTTCCATGACGATTCGAGCTTTTTCCAAAATGAATGCATGACAGTCACAATGGCCGACCCCAACGACTGGAGAAGCTCGCTAGCGGCGTCGCAGCGATATGACAACGTCCTGAAGCTGTGAGTGTGCACACCTGATGAGCTGTCGACCACCTCCATGTTGATAAGATTATAGATCGAAGGTGGCAGCAGCTGCAGGCTTGAGCCAGAGTGGCTTTGCATTGGAGACCGAAGCCTACAAAACCTCCAACACCAGAGTATGCAGCACGCCTAACCAGCCAAATTATCATTCGCATTGATGGCTAACTACGGCAAGGAAGAGTATGATTCAGCCTGCAATCTCGCAGCTGAAACAAGTGCCTCTGTTGTGTCTGTTTCTACAACAGAACCTACACCATGGACCGATCCCACAGACGTATCCGATAGTGACGATGCCCACGAACCCGGAATCAGGATCGGGCCGTACCATGACTGCCACTACGTTGCAAGCGGCGTGACGGCCGAGGTTTATCGCTCCAAACACCGCGCTCTCAAGGTCATCGTCGAGACGCGAAACATTGAGCCTCACAGCCCCGCTCGAGAGGCCAAGATCCTCAAGACTTTATCGAGACCATGCATTCCCCTCCTCGAGACCTTCCGGGACCACGAGCAGAGATTGGTGCTTGTTTTTCCCCACATGCCCTTCAGTCTGGCCAGCCTCCTGGAACAAGGATCACTAACAGACGCCCAAATTTGCTTGGTCTTCAACGACCTGTTCAAAGCTCTGCAGCACATTCACAGCCAGGGCATCATCCACCGCGATATCAAGCCGTCTGCACTTCTCATGGGCTCTCCTACCGGCCCAGTTTATCTGTCTGACTTTGGAGCCTCGTGGCATCCAACCTTCTCGGCTACTACGGAGCCGGCGGACAACAAGGTACTCGACATTGGCACGGGTCCGTACCGTGCCCCTGAAGTCTTGTTTGGCAATAAATCGTACGGCAGTCCCGTGGATATGTGGGGTGCCGGCGCTATGCTGGCTGAGTGCTGCCGCCGCTCCCCGAAACCCTTGTTTGAGTCCCGTCCTGTGCACGAGGACGGGAACCAGCTTGGTTTGATCCTTAGCATATTCAAGACGATCGGCTCTCCGACGAGTGAAAGCTGGCCGGAAGCTGCCAGTTTCAGGACCCCGCCGTTTGATATCTACCGCTCCTTCGACCATCGACCGTGGGACGTCGTCCTCCCGGACGTGGCGCCGGAGTGGCGGGATCTTGTTGCCCAGCTGGTTCGGTATGATAGTGGGAGGGCCACTGCTGAGGAGGTGAGTTCATATGCCATATTGACAACAGAGCGGCAGGCAGGTTGCTGATATAGCGTGGCGAAACCTAGGCACTCAAGCACATCTCCCTAGACATGTCCCGGGACAGGAATATATATGAATGACTATTTATCAAGGAATCTTGCTGATTCAGGCCAATTTAACTTTTCAAGATAGAACTCTGAATATTATGAGACTAGCCACATTCTGAACTCTGTTCGCCAATTTGTCCCTCAATCTATTGAACACAGGTGGTTCATACTGGTTCAGTTGACATTGGACACATCACTCTCAATTATCTGTTCACTAGCCATACCCTAGACGGTCTAAACATGGTGGTTAACTGGTATGTCTTGAAGTCTACTAAAATTCCCGTCAGGCAATACCCATACAGCGAGACCACCGCACACCCATATCACAGAAGTATCACCCCCTATCAGCCCCCACGCCATCCGACTCAGGCGGCCCCTTGTACACCTTGTGGGCATACACCAGATACCACACCGCGCTGAGCACCATGAAGCCAAAGAACACGACGATGGCGTAGTTCATGGTCACCTCGTCGACGGGCAGCAACGACGGCATCGAGAAGAGCACGCACTCGAAGGCGATGAACAGGCAAGCAAGAATATTAACGGGCCAGCCGACTATCGCGCCCATCGTCCAGCGCGCATTGTTGACCTCGCGCCGGAAGTGGTACATGGAGATGACGATAGGGATGGCGTAGCTCACCGCAAGACTGATCACGCCGACGCTGATAAAAGCGACGAAGGCCGACGACGAGCCGAGGTTGATCAGACCCAGCAGCATCTGCACAACCGTGCAGAGCGCGAGCGCGTAGATGGGCGTGCCGAAGCGGTGGTCGACCTTGCTCCATACCGAAGCGAGTGGAATCGCGTTGTCGCGCGCGAAGGCCCACGTGCACCGCGACGCAGCGACTGTGATGGAGATGGAGCAGAAGAATGTCACGAAGAGGATTAGGATGGTTAGGCCGAGGCCGCCTGCCGCGGAACCCATGACCTGCTGGTAGATGTACGGCAGTGCCTGGGCAACGGGCGCGTTTTCGAAGATGTCTTTCAGGGCGGGCATGGTGGCGCCGATCGGGATGATCTGACCAACAAGCTGTTGTTAGATTGGTTCGTCGCGTCAAGGTATAGATCGATAGTATCTGTAGGGGGGGAGAGAGAGACGGGACTCACGAAAAAAAGCCCAGCAATCCCGCCCACTGGAACACAGAGCGCCATCGCCTTGGGTAGCTTGACTGTCGGATTATGGCACTCCTCGGCCATGCTCGAAATCATGCCAACAGCACTAAGGGAGGATAAATTAGCCTTTGAGCGTCTCCCCAGAAGTCTAGGAAAGGGGCATGTCGGGAGGGGACATACGAGAACGTGTACGCCGACGGCAAAATCCCAATACAGAAGCTGAACCCGCCCCAACCGGACAGCGACCTGTCGTAGTGTCCCAGCGTCTCGGCCGGCGAGTTTCTGCCCACCTCGGCCTTTGCGGAGAGGCAGACCAGCGTCACAAAAATGGTGATAGCCGTAAAGGCGGCGCAGAACGTATCGACGTGTGGCAGCAGCTTATTACCAAAGGCGCAGACCACGAAGGCGATAAGGCAGAAGGCGTAAAAGATCAGGAGGAGCTGCCATGAGGTGATCTCGAACTCGGGGTGGTACATGGCGATGCACGCGGCGACGAGCGAGGCGAAGCCGAAGTTGACGGATAGAGTGATTGTCCAGTTGCCGATGAGCTTCCAAGCATTAGAAACGTGACAGAGAAAAAGGAAGGGAGGATGATGAGGTCCAGTTGCTTACCCAGGTCCAGCCCGTGATGAATGACAGCAGAGTCCGGAACTCGGGAGGAGCAAGTTGGAAACTCCAATAATATGGCCCAGCAGAACTTTTTTGAAGGGGAAAGAACATCGTCAGAACGAATCAGGGTGTGATCACGGCCAGTGCTTATATCTGTAAGGACTCACGTCGGGTACCGCGAGGCGAGCTCGGCGAGGGACATGGCGACGCATTGCGCCAGAATAAGCACGACGATCCAGCCGAGAAACCTTTCGACAAGCAAGTTAAACAGGTGCGAAAGTGTAGAGTAAGTCGGCTGAGGGGACGTACATGGGCAGTTGTCCTGTTATTGACAGACAAAATATCAGTTTTTCTTTTCTCTTCCCTCTAGAATCGTTCGTAGTCTCTTACCTCCTCCGATGACAGCTGACATGAGAGGCCCTCCAAACCCATAAGGAATCTATTTCCACAGAGGACCAGGTCAGCACAATCATATCTTTTCCTTCCTCTTCTCAGCTGCACAAGAGATAAACGTACAGCAGCAATGGCCAACGACTGGAACAGCAGCGTGAACATGGACCGGTTCCTGTACAGCTCCGGCTTGTACCCAAGGATATTAATGATGTCGACCTCGGATGTTTCGCCGGACTCGACAGCCGGGGCTGTGGAGTTCTTCTCGTCCAACATCTTGTCGGGATTGCGTAATCTCACAAATGTCGCGATAACTTCAAAATAACAAATTGGCAGGCCGGTCTTGACACCAGAAAAACGCGCCAAGCTCAAACAGAGCTCACTTGTAAGCCAAGACGATGAACAAAAAGGCCAAGGTCTTGGTCTCTGTAGGCCAAGAGATATGGGAGGAAGAGCCAAGAAATACCCCGGATTTTGAGGATAGCTTTGCGCTCATATATAAAGAAAGGTATGGCCTCATACCGAGGGAGGGGACCATTCGTTTATCTTCTCCTAGCTCTGTTGATACATACGGTTACGGATAGATAAGTGTGAAATCGATCATCAAGCCACCAACCAGCCAGTCCGAGCGAAAAGCAGATTGGGACCCTGCGAATCGGCAGCTGCAATAAAAGCGAACCACACCCTTGGGAGACTGGAAGCAGGCCACCGCGCCATCCCCATCCCAGACGGACAGCTGATGAGACTCGTTCGCGCTTGCTGGTGAGGTGAGGGGACGTGTACCCTCCCATTCCCAAACCCGCGAAGCTCTAGCCCAGTCCAGGTCAGAGAGTGACTGCTCCTGATGATAATAATTAGGTGAATTATCGAATCACAACCAACCAGTCAGGTTCGTCCAATGATCTGTAATAGAACCGGGTGATACCTACAAGGGTTCGTCCGCCCGTCTCCCAAGACTCCGAGCTTTTGGATCCTTCTTGGGGTTCAAAAGGTGGGGGGTTTACGGGTCCGTCCCTCTGTTGTCGTAGGTACCGAGGTACGGTAACATCCCATCATCCCGCTGATTGGAAAGCAATAGTTCAAGGTTGCTGTGCCTCCAAGTGGCATAACAGCATCGCAACAAAACATCAGGCTCACTGCGTTCTCGTCTCTCTGTCTTGCTTTGACATCTCCGTGATGATTGGCTTAGGAGGGCATATGCGGTTGGTTCTTCGCACATACAGATAGATGCCCGGCATCGTCCCCGTCCCCGTCCGGCGCATCGATGGGCGGGCAGACGGGACTGGCTTGAAGGATGGAGCCTTTTCCGGGGGTCATGCCCGCATGAATCTAAACCAGATGCGGATAAAAAGTACTTTGTTGGTGTTACCTGAACCCCTCTGCCAAGACAGCTCCCTGTGCTCCCCCAAAGCTTTCTCTCTATCGGAATACTTATCGGGTTCGATCATCACTCACCTTTGCGATCCTTATCAGTACATTTTGTAAGCTTTTGCCCAGAGCTTTGCCCAAGCAGAGCTTTTACTCCGAGATTGTTACGGAATACAGTCTATCTGGTTGCCCCCCTCCCTACCTTCAGTTAGCTCAGGTATCTTTACCTGTTTTCGGAGTGTGTTCCGTGATTTGACGGGACTGAGACAATCCAAGGAAAGATATCTCAAAACCGCAGGTCGAGAATAGATAATTTTGACGCGTTCGTTCGTGCATATATCCGTATGTGTGGTCTGAAGTCGTGACGAGTTTGCGTGTGGTGTGTAGTAGAACCACGGTTCGGATCTCGCGATCAAATCTTTCTTCCACACACACACACTCACTTTCTTCCTATTGTTTTATCTTTATCATCGTGCATCTGTTTCATATTCTGCTTGCCTGTCTGGTTGGCCCCATCCCTGAGCATTGGGATCTAATCTCGTCTTTTCCTTCCCGTCGCAGCGTGTGTGCTAGAAAATGCGGTCATCGTCAACGTCGTCGTCAGCGGCCTCCTCCGTGCTGGCGGCATGGGAAGCTTGTGATAGGATCGACACCCTCTTCATTCTTGTCTGCACAGGTACGTACTACTTAATCAGTTCACAAACATCCACATATCTTATTTCATTGTCTATACTAACTAATATCCAAAATCATAGTCTTCTGCTGGACAATAGTACCAACCGTACGTCCGGCCACCACCCCTCACCTCACCACCAGCTCCCCGTTTACATGAATCACAAACACTTACAAATGTGACCAAAGGTCGGCATAGCCTATGGCGGCTACTCCTGGCGCAGAAATGGCATGCACGCCGTCATTCCGGCCGTCCTCACCATCGCGACCTGCTCGATCCAGTGGTTCATCGTCGGGTACACGCTCGCCTACGGCGAGGGCGGGTGGTTCTTTGGCGGACTCGAGCATTTCTTGCACTGGGGCGTACTCTCCGAACCCGTCGGCACGATCCCGGCCATCCTCTTCAGCGAGTTCCAGCTCGTCTTCGAGGCCACCGTGTGCGCCATTGCGATTGGCGGCATCTGCGAGCGCGGACGGCTGCTGCCCGTGATTCCTTTTGTTGTGGTATGCTACACCACTAACCTTTGCTAAGCTGGGGTGTCTGTGGTTACTGATACGGACATAATAGCTGTGGTCAACATTTATATACTGCCCTCTGGCTCACATGGTATGGGGCGGTGGATTTCTGGGTGAAGATTTGGGCGTGCTGGATTTCGCAGGAGGTAAAAGCTCAACTCTCATGAAAGGGGATGCCACAGAATAGCTAACAACTGGCGAATGGAAAGGAACCCCCGTCCACGTCTGCTCCGGCGCAACCGCCACCGCACTCAGCATCTACCTCTCCTACCCGCTCTTCCGTTCCCGAAAATCCGCCGTCCGCACGCCGACACACATTCGCCTCCACCGGCCGGGCAACTCCTTTTTCCAGCTCATCGCCCTGATCATCATCTGGGGCTCCTGGCTCGCCTTCGACGCCGGCACCACCCTGACCCTCTCCTTCCAGTCCGTCATGGCGCTCTGCGTGACCAACCTCTGTGCGTCCTCCGGCGCGCTAACCTGGGGCCTGATCACGTTCCTGGAGACCGGCAAGTGGTCCATCGATTCCATCTTTATGGGTGCCATTTCTGGCCTCGTCATGATCACGCCGGCCGCCGGCTTCATCGACATGCCGACGGCTTTTGGGTTTGGCATTTTTGGCGCCCTGCTCTGCCGGCAGGCGCTCCGCATCAAGTTCACCAAGTTTGCGCACCACTGGCGCTGGGTTGATAATGGCGACACCTTCGCCACGCACTGTGTCGGCGGCATCGCCGCGACTATTTGTACTGGCCTGTTCGCGCGCAAGGAAGTCGCCGCGTACGGCGGGCTCGACATCCCGGGAGGCGTCGTCTTCGACGGCAACATCCACCAGCTCTGGGTGCAGATCGTCGAGGTGATTACTGGGTTTAGCTGGTCATTTGCAGGCTCGTACATTATCATTGCGTTGATTGACTGCGTCCCGGGACTGGAAGTTTTGGCTACCGATAAGTCAGTTACACGCTTTCCTCGCTGCTGCTTATTTCTTGCCAAGCAAAAATAAAAATGCTAACATACAGACTGTTTTCAAGACATATCCACGAAGGTCTCGACCTCAACGAAACGGAGGAGGGCATGTTCATCGAATATCCAGATGAGGAGGAATACACGCCTACCAAGCATAATGGTAGCATTACCTTGGAATAAACGACACACGATGCCAGATGTGCAAGTCCAAGACAGTACATGTTCGGGGGAAATATGTATCTTATCCGATCCAAATAGAACAGGCCGAACACATATATGTTGCCCATTAGATCTTTACCACCGCATCCTAGGCAGAAAGACCGAATCCAGAAACTGAGCTTCCTCTCCCAGTAGATCAATGCGAGAAGACAGTGTGATTTGGTGAGCGCAGAAATCTTCGATGACATCTTCAACCAAAGAGGCTGTGCAGCCCTGTGTAAGCCATGACGTCGAGCCAGTGAGTTCTACGCGGGGTCTCGACCTCGGCGTCGTATGCGCTCCAGACCGCGCGGAGCAGCTGCTTGGCCACGCCAATGGGTTTGGGCGGCAGCGTGAGTTCAAGCTCATCCAGTCGACCCATGATGAAATTTCGTGCCCGCGATGTCTTTATCGAGGCTGCCGTAATGCCAGGATCTACGAGAAGCAAATCCATATCTGGACTGGCGGACGTGGTGGAGGGTGATATGCCCGACTCCGTGCTCAGCAGATAGCTGTAAGGGCCGGACCCGAGAGGCACCTTGCCGTCGAATCGAAGCCCCGTGCCCGCGCAAAGACAAAGAAGCGGCTGAATGCAACGCAAACTTCCCGAGGGTATCCGCTCCAAGATGCTCGTAATATGCAGTGCCAGAGGAGCGACCCACGCCTCCCAGATCGCGGAGCCGTCGGCTTCAGCCAGATCAGGAATCCGCTTCGCAATTAGGTCTGGAAAGGTCTCGTACAGTTGTAAGAGTGAAGATAGGCGATAGGCCTCGGTGGCATCGTGCAGATGTCGAATCTGGTCTGTCATCTCCCGTTGGTCAACGATATCAATCGCCAAAAGAGCTTCCTCAACTGCCGTTGCCTCTTCGATGTCCTTCATGGCGCCTTGCAAAATCCGGTAGCTTGTGCCATCGTTGAGCCTCCATCGGCTCCGTGATTTTCGGCAGAGCGCTATCGCCTTCCCAAACAGTCTGAGCACCGTCTGAGAGACGCCGGTCCACGCATGCGGACTCGCGGGCAAAAGAGGTCCTATCGAACTCGGTTCTGGCCAGCTAAGCATATTTGTGAAGTCGACCTCATCATCGCTCACAACGCTGCGGAGCATCTCTTCATAGACCAAGCATCCGTTGAAGAACTCGAGCAGTTCTTGTTCTTCGTCGTTGAGCTTGGTCCGATCGACAGACTTCAGCACCGCACGGGCTTGTCTCACATATTGCTGGCCGAGCTGGCGGGCCTCCATCCAGCACAGAGACGAGCTCATGCAGAACAGTGACAGGAGCAGCGCGGCGGGAAACTTGGACTGGTAGGCGCCGGTCGAAAATGCCACGAGCTCGGTCCGAATCGCCTCGGTCGCCATGCGGGGCGCCGTCCTGGCGGTTTCCTTCAGCACGTGCGGGAGACGTTCGACGAGCGAGGCGGCAGAGATGGCCTGCAGGGCGTAGAAGACGGGCGTCGAGTTAGACCATAGGGTCGTCGTCAGCCGCCGGTACGGGTTCGAGTCGGAGTCGAATGCCGACCACGAGCCGCACACGGATTTGAACCAGTGATCAATCAGGAAGGACGGAATGTGCACCACGGGTTGCCAAAAAGGGATGCTTGGCACCACTTGTGTGTCATCCGAGGAGGTGGTGGAACCGCCATCGCTGGCAAAGCGGACCAGCGCTGCGTGTTCGGGATTCGGTGGGCTCAGCGAGGGCAGGGATCCCGGCGGGGATGGAACGGGCGAGTCCCGGGCCGGCTCGCTTCCGTTGACACTGGCACTGAGACCGACACTGGCGCCTCCGCTAATGCTTCCGCCGGGACTGATCGTGCTCGGGCCCGGAGAGGATCCGGCGGACGGGTTCTTGGGCGGCTCCTTCGCGGATTTCAACTTCTTGGCAGGGTCGGGCGGTGATTTTTCGCGGGCTTGCGCTATGGACTCGGAGGCGGCGGAGACCAGCTGCTTAAAGTTTACTGGCGCGGTTGCTTTTGCTTCCGATATCGACCGCTCGTGCTTCGTAGACCATTGCAGTCGCTGCTGATAGCCTGGACACTCGAGCCCTTTCTGTGCGCAATTCCTACATTCCGGTTTCGTCTCATCGCATCGTAACTATCAGTACCACGTTAAATGTCAGTTTCTTCTGATATTTTCACAATGGCCGGTGGAGTTGGCGCGCGACACGGCGTTTTCAGTGGAACTGTTTCGGATGTAGAGGTGGATTAATGGGCGGGGGACGGGACGGCGGTGGGCGATCAGCCAAACTGCCGTAGGCTTCTGGTTACGTACCCGCCTCAACTTGCAAGTCCGACATCCACTCCTCGACTTCTGCCTGTTCTTCATCGTCGTCGTCTGTCTGGTGTTGCTTTGGATCAATATGGTGGTGGTGTGCATAACACGCCGTGGGATGGTCGATGCATTGCTGTTTTTGGCGTCGTTGCTGTTGCTGTTCGTGTTTGGTCAGAAAGAGACATAGCGGCGGGCAGCAGAGGCGCCGGTCGCTGCGGGAGACCCCAGGTCTTCAAGGCTGTGAGTGATCGAAGTGCTCAAACGGTCAATCGGCCAAACCGACGGCAGCGCAGCAAATGCCCAGGTCATGCCGAAGATAACCTACCTGATAAGCGGCCGAAGCAGCCAATCAACATGATCCCGACAATCGTGTTAGTGACCGAGGGGTGTGAGACGGTGCGCGGGGCTGGCCGACGGTCCACTCGCTTTCCGGGGCCACCCCCCCTTGGCCGCCTGACCCCCATCTAACCCCAGCTGCCCGGCCAATCGACCCTGCCGCTGAAAATGAGTGGCGTTTCTGTTGGTGCAACGACTGCAACCCGTGAGAGTTCGGTGGGGGGTTCAAGCAGTCAAAAACAGGAGGTGGGGGAGAGAAGAAGAAAGCACGCTGATGCAGGGGAAATATTGTCTTCGAGACGAAAGAACACGAAAGAAGGGCGATGGAAGACCAACGGCTACGTCACAGCGTCAAATACCGACTTGGCAGCGAACAGGGAAGCTCGTGGTCCAAGACCCGTCATCAGCAATAGCGCCTCTTGTCTGTGGATCTCAGCTTTCTGGATGATAAGCGGCTGTAGTGTAACAACTGGGAGTGATAACCTCAAGTTTGACTTGCCGAATCCAGCTCCACGAATACATTGAGCAGATCATCGGGTACCTACGTATTCGCCAAGTTGCTATTACGACCCAGCTATCCGGGATCCAATCGCGAGTGGCTCCTCGTTCCCTCAAGAATAAGATATCCAATGCCGATAGAGTCTTGCCAAAAGGGGCTAGCCAGGGCCAAGGAGAGTGGTGTCTGTCTCCACGTGTAGATAAAGTTGGCGTGAGATTAGCGTTATCGTATCTGGGGTTGCCCAAGTCGTTGTGAGATAGAATACGATCGGTTTCGGGTAGATGTTGGACGGGCAAGAGGACGGGAGTAAAGCATTGTAATCCGTACACATATGAAACCCAACCGAGGTGGTTGAACATGAAGTGTTATCTCGGTAATCCGTATATCCTGTCAAATCAAATATCTTGGTGCGATGTTGTCACTCGTGCACCTCCAAGTCGTCTTTTACAATTTTATCAACTCTCGGATGCGTTACCTTACCAATGTCGCAGACTTCAGGTATATTAAGATGGACCTGGCACTCTGGCATCCTTAACTCTCTGGGGTAGGCGTCACCGTTCAGCGGCATTACTGCGGGAGCCATCAAATATAGATGGCAAGCGGAATGGGACGACTTGGTAGAAACGTACCTTCCCAGATATCACTCGATAAATTCATGTGACTGAAGTGACCGATCTCGCTCTTCGAAAGCGAAATATTATGGAAGCAGCGACGTGGGCGGGCAGCGCCGTCATTCCTTCCCGAAATCAAACGACACCGGCACCCGAGTGGATTCAAAGCTCTTCCTGAAATTTCTGACGGAGACCGGAATTTGGAACTGAACACGGATAAAAATCATTAAACATTCATCATGCCTTTGGGAGTTGGGAGTCGAGGGTATAATCCATTATCGTCAATATTATCACCCATCTTTTAAACAACGGTACTCAGGGACCCAGGATATCGACAGACACAATTGGGTGAGAAACACGCAGATCAAGCAGGATGAACTTCCAGACTGGAAACGACCTGCTGGCTCTAAAAGACATACTCCCCGACAATCTTGGCCCGACAACAGAGTTTGAATCCATCGCAGAAGCAGACGAGTACGCGCGGTGTAACGGTCTGACGATCGACTGCCTCTCCAACCGTTGGCCAGGATTAGTTGACCATGACGAAGCCATTGCCACTACACTTACGAAGACCGAGCCGGGCGAGCTTATTGAGCTCCAAGATCTCCAAGAATGCTTGTTCCGCCCGATCATACCGATGCCGGATCACTGGCAAGTACCCCTCGGGTCGCTCAAGCTGTTGGGAGAAACCTGCAAACCATGCAAGGAAGGGGAAATAGTCCGTCTTACGACACAGCTGTGTTTCCCCTGGACTTCCGAGAGCAAAACTCTGAAAATCGAGCCACCTATTCTCCAAAGTGACCATGACGCAGATTGCCAGCACCTGGCTCGGAAGGTGGAGGCGTACCTTGCAGGACCACTCCCTGACCATCGTCTTCCGCTCCACCCAACGGATGTCGACAAAGATGAGGGGTTGAAATTTCCCACCAGGGCGAGGATAGGAAATGAGTTGGTAATGAAGTCACTGGGGAGAGAGACCATCAAGGTAAACAGAAAAACACTTGCGGTCCTTGTGCACAATCTCAAGGCGGAATGGACCAGTGCGGATCAGAAGGAATTTGTTGAGGGACTTTGGACTTACAACGGAGTGAGTAACACCTCCCAGTCGTGCAGCACCGATGCATTTTAAGAATGGTACGACTGACCCAACGCTATAGCTCGGATGCAGTGGCTATGTGACTCCTCCCCTGAGCCCCTGTCTACAGCCTCAAACCGAACCGATCGAATACTTTGTCCCTAGCGAGGCAATATGCCAAGTACCGGAGCCATCTACTCCAAGCTCTGATATCAACGCAGAGATTGAAGCTGCCGAGTGTAGTATCCTCAAAGACGACTATGACTTCTGGGCCACAGTGAGTTCCAAAGTTATTGCTTCTCCCGAGCGCTATGCCAATATCGACATACCCGGGATGATCAAGACAGGCAATTTCTCGTCACCAAAGTCATCGCCAGCACCAATTCCCCCTGACCTTCTAAAAGTCGATGTGCCCTTGATGCCCGACGACAGTATCGGCGACAGACAGAAGACACCTGCACGGGTCATCACACCGCATGATCTATCCAAAGCGAGGGAGCTCATATCGACCAGCAGCGATGAACTGTCTGGAGATTGTCAGTTTGCCTGTTTCCTTCAACAAAAAGCCAATGCAGTCATGCGGTCCGCGGAGCAAGAGAAACTCGAACCACTCGACGGCACAGCGAGAGTGTCCATTCCAGTAATGGATTTCTCCATTCCCAAACCGGACTGGGACGAGCAGCTTTCCGGCACCCCTGAAGGAATGTTCAAATGGATCCGCGAGAATACAGATGTAGATTGGAAAGACAAAAAGTGGCCCAACAATAGGACGGCCGAGCAGAGAATGGTGTGGGTGCCCCTTGCCCATATGGGACAGAAGAAGCTGGTCTCGGAGAAGATCGAGGCCGCCCCTAGCATCATCGAAGCCTTCTGCGGCCGGACGAAGGATCACGAGGTCATGACCAGTGCCGACTGCATCGAGAAACAACCCGGCCTGACGTTTCTGCGACAGAACGATGGGGAGTTGTCTGACGACGAAATCTTGGAGGAAGAGCCAACCTCAACTGGAATCTCAAGCAAGTCCTTGACATCCGGATTAACTAAGTCCAAGTTCAATTCAGCTGTTTCATCAAGGAAGAGAGCCTCGCCTCTTCCAGACCTATCAGAGCTTCTCCGGGGAAAGAAACGCCAACTCGAAGAGGAGTTGCAAAAGCAGAAATCAACGGCTGAGAAAACGGAAAGCAACAAGCTGATGACATCCTCAACACCGCTTACATCGAATATCTCTACTCTAGGTCTTCGCGAGGATTCAACTGGGCTGAAAGTCTTCATGGATATGGACATCAACGACCACAGGTCATTGACGGACCAACACATCGAGATCAGCCGCCCAAAGAAGCCAAAGCTAACGCACAGACCATACTTTGGTCCTTCTACAACCACATCTCCAGACACAGAGCAACAACAAGCCACCAAGGCAGCAGCGGAAGCTGCGCTGATGTCTCCTCCTCCGAAACCTATGCCAGCACTAGCCCCAGACATCATGCATCCGAAAACACCGCCAACCGTCATCGTAGCATTCTCTGTTTCCCCGGTACTGAAAGCGCAACTCGAAAAACTACTCCCCGGCATCAGATTTATCGTCCGCGACTACGACAAACACAGACCATCTGGCTGGTATCCTGGCATGTTGCCGAATGCGGACGAGGCAGACATTACCGTGTCTCCTATCACAGGTATCATGTTAACAACACTGGTCAAACTCCGACAGAGGCCCCTTCCCGGCAAGATCGGCCAAGTCATCTTCCGCCATATAGTGCGGAACGTGGCGCTGCGCTACGAGCGTCTCGTCATACTCGTCAACGAAGGAAATAAATACAGCGAATCCATGAGCCCTCTCTCGCAGTCGGACGCAAACGCTTTGGTGGATCTACAAGGTTTTGCGATCGGACTACAGACAGAAGTCCATGTGATTTATGCCGGCGGAGGGAACGCGACGCTGGTCAAGTGGGTTGCGGCGCTGATCTGCAATTACACACCCGAGACCCAGCGCGCGGAGGAGCTCCTCCTCGAGGAGGAGACATTCTGGGAACTGTTTCTGCGTCGCGCGGGGATGAACGTATATGCTGCACAAGTGGTTCTTGCTGAAGTCAAGCCTCCAGACGGAGAGCCCGCGATGGGGAGGGGGCATATGCATGGACTGCCCGTCTTTGTGACGATGACTCCCGAAGAAAGGATTGTGATGTTTGAGGATGTGCTCAGGGGTCGAAAGCTCTTGAATAGAGTGAGCGAAGCGATTGACGAGCCCTGGGGGCAACATGCTGTTGAGGGAAAGCGGAACGCTGAGGACGAATATTTCTCACCGTGATGGATTCTAGTGGCGGAAGGATGTGGCTGTCTGAGCAGCTCCAAATCGCTTGAAAGGGATGCTGTCACATCGTGACATCCAAAACGTCGGCTGGAGCTTCCCCATGAGAATATATATTTGCTTTATGGCTTTCGATCAAGCTGTATGGGCAATACAGTGGGCAACACAGTGGACGAATTAAGGTGCACTGGCTGTTATTCTGTTAGAATGGTTGTAATGTAAAGGCTTTTAATGTAAGGCATTCTGGACTCAGGCAATCTTACTTTTCATGCAAATAACCAAGGTATAGACCAAACAGACTTGCTTCAAACCGGGAGGTGCAGACATTCATGGCTCGAATGTCTTTTCGTGCACATCTCGCTGCTCTGTTTCTGGCTGCCCAGTTTCTGGCTGAGTACCACCAGCACCACCAACTCGAATACTCCAGACTTTGAGACTCGTCTCATCCACCACCACCAAAGGTCTTGGGCCCCTGATTCGGATCTCACTATCTTCCGAACCACAAGATTCCTCTTCCTCCGAGCTGCTCAAGTCGCCACCGGAATTGCCTTCGTCGGAATCGCTGTCCTCGGAGTCGTCATCGTCATCACTGTCGTCGTCTGAGCTCTCTGAATAGTCCATAAACTTCCACGAGCCCGAACACGTCGCGACAACAGAACCGCTCATATGCATCGCGGTCGCCCCAATAGCAGACTCATGCAACTTCCTCTCCCAAGAAGGTGCAACGGTCCCTCCCTGGATCCCAATGCCTTCCCAGACCACCACGCTTCCATCCTTCGTCCCGGCCCACACCTCAAACCCACCAACATTGTCCGATCCGGGAAAAACGTCGCAAGCCAGGCGCTGGGTGATGTCACCATCCCGCCCCTTCAGACACGCGATAAGCTGGTGCGTGCCCCGCAGATCGTACACCAGCAGCCCGGTCGACTGCCTCTCGTTGACGACGAGATACCGCCCGCAGGGCGACCAGATGGTCTGCATAATCCCGTTACCACCTATTCCATTTTCTGTTGCCGCGCCAGCGGCGCTCCAGGTCGCGACGCAGTCGCCCCCGGCGCGGTTAAGGTCGTACAGGCCTACTTGACGGTTCCAGTTGCCCGCGGCGAGGAGACTACCGCCACCGCCGTCACCTCCTGGTTCTGACATTGCGAGGGCGGATACCCGCCCGCGCATGCCGAAACTGTGCGCCAAGCCGTTCGACATGGCCGGAATCGTGGAGATTGTGAGGACGGGCTGCTGGCTGCTCATCATGGAGTCTGGCCGCGAAACGTCAAACAGAGCAATCTTGTTGGTGGTTCCGGCGATGAAGTGCGTCCCCGGATTTGGCCAGATCAGGGAGGCGACGGGGAGGTACTGTTCTGTTTCTGATTTGATGAGGCGGTAGCTTGCGAGGGGTTTTGACTGCTGGGGAGCCGTCGAGGAAGGTTGTGTAGTGTCAACATTGTGGTCGGAAGATTGCGGAAAGGCGTGATGCAGGTGAATAGGGTGTTCTAGGCTGGCTGTCAGGATGACCTGCGTGGATGGACGCTCCAGGGCGTAGTAAGGACACAGCGCAATGGCGCTGGTTGGCTCCGCAAGCACGATCGTGCCCTGCGGTTTGAGAATGGCTGGCTCTTGACGTGGTTCCAGGAGGTCGTTCGGTAGCATGAAGGAGCATATCCTATTTTCGGACGATGAGGTGAAGAGTGTTGTCCCGTCTACTGACCTGTGGTTCATGTGAGTACGTGATATCGAAAAGCAACATAAGGGGGGAGATGAGCTTACCATTGCACGCTCTTGAAGAAAGATTGTGGTTTGCGGTAACTGGAATGAAGGTCTCTGAGGCCGCTGGCCGGGAAACTTCCATCCGGATTGCCAGTTGCGGCGACGAGGTCGAGCGAGGGATGCTCCATTGCGAGGTGAGATGAGGTGGATGATGGGATGGTGTTCATCCTATGTGAGGATGAAGTTATTCGTTTATGTTATTTATTCCATGTTTTGATGCCGTTTGTGTCAACTTAGTTAGACCATTGTTGTCGAGCGTGCTTTCCATTTGAGGTTATCGCGAAGGACCTTGAAGGACGGGAGCTCTGGCACTGAATAGTGCTTTCTGGGCTGGGCTCTGTTGCACTGCGATGATCGACCCTGCAGCAGAGAATGATTGTAAGTGGGGTGTTAAAGCTCATGGAGGAGCTTGGTATCTGATCACACCAACTAGTAAGCCCGGTACCTTAGCTGGGCTTGCCTCTTAACAGTCCCAACGTCCTGTCCAGCAAGGTACCCGGCGCTAGATTTCCCCACACGTCAAACACGTGGCAAGCCAGCTACCGTCGACATCACACGGAGCTCTTTCGACCTGTCGACAGTCGACGATATCAAAGCTTTCAAGTTCAACAACAGTTCGTCGTCCCCACACTGCGGATCACGCGCCGCCGGCCGACTTTCAATTTTAGGGAGATGCACTTGGACCTCGAGACACGATTATCACAGCGCCGACGCTCTTCCAAGCGGATCAAGCTTACGATCACCCGCTCCAGGCAGATACCCTGGAACCACCTCGATTGAGTCCAGCTGTCCTGTCACTCTCCTTTAACCATTCTGAATGTCGGAAGCCCGCTCGCTTCCACCGGCTGCCAGCATGGATTTGTTACGGCGAGAAGATCTTTGCGAGAGTCTTCGAGACATTAGTATCGTCAACCTCATCGTTTCGATGTATGGATTGAACCTCTCCCTCTGTCTGGTCTGGGTTTCCCAACGCTAACAGTTTCATCATCACAGCTTTATCGTCGTCGGAATGCTCATCAGCTACCTGCCTCAGCATGTCCGAATTATTAAAAGGGGTACCTCGGAAGGTATTTCGCCCTATTTTGTGCTGCTCGGCACCACCTCAGCGACCTCCGCCTTCGCGAACATCCTGCTCCTCCCACAATCGCGCCACGACATAGCTTGCTGCAAAGACCTCACCACCTTCCACTGTGCCGCCGGCCTTCTCGGGATTGCGCAGCTTGGTGTTCAATGGATCTGCTTTACATTCATGTGGGTGCTTTCAAACAGAAGCCGGCTGGTTGCGCCGGCAGAAATAGTAACTGACATCGTTTCGCCAGCTTTGTCCTCTTCCTTGTTTTCTTCCGATACAACCCCGCCGAAGACCCCGAGGCAGATGAACCTGACGAAGAACAACCGAGGTGGCAAACCGCTTTGCTGGTTGCCTCGCTCACGCTTATGCACGGCCTCGTGGTGATCGTGGTCACCGGCATACTGACCACAGTTGCCCCGGAACACCTCGGCACATGGGCCAATATCCTCGGCGTCATGGCCGCTTTCCTCGCGGGCGTACAATACATTCCGCAGATCTGGACCACGTACCATCTAAAACACGTCGGCAGCCTGAGCATCCCCATGATGTGCATGCAGACGCCCGGCGGTTTCCTGTTTGCGGGGAGCCTATTCGCGCGCCTGGGCTGGGCCGGCTGGAGCTCGTGGGGCATCTTTGTGCTGACGGCTTCGATGCAAGGGGTGCTGCTCTACATGGCCATCTATTACGAGATTCAGGCGCGCAACCGCGGTGCCGCCAAGTCGCCAGCCCAAAACCATATGTACGCTAACGGTTTTGACGACGACACGCCGGGCCGCTTCAGCTCCCACCCGGAGCACTACGCCGAGACCCCCGAGCAGTTGCAGGGCATTATGGACCGCCAGGACAGCGACGCGGCGGCCGAGACGGCACCTCTACTCAAGCCTGGTGGCATCGGGGATCCTCACAGGAATTACGACACCAACCGGGGCTAGTTGAACAGGAAGGTGGTTCCATACTGAGGGTTTTGCACGGTTTATTTGTTGGCCTGTTTATATATATGTTAGGTGAAAGGAGGTACATGACATGGTTTGCGTTTGGGGTATGGAAGGTGAGTTTGCATGTTTATGGGAAAGATGGGCGTTTATATGGATACCGGTAGAGCCGCGGGTTGGCATTGCCGGTTTTGTTGTCTGACTTGCTGTTTCTAGTATATAACATCAAAAGCGATTTAATGCTGCATAAAGGGAATCGAGTGGGTAGCTTCCACATAAGCGACGTCGCTGTTGCTAATATGTATAATGTCGTCTCAGTTGACTACCTAGTCATGTCTTTGCAAGGAAAGCCACCACACCTAACTGCGCTCTCCACATCCGTAACGAGGGTGTTCCTTGTGGTCGTCGCTCCTGCGGCTCTGGCTAGCACGGACAATATGGGGAGGATCGATCACAGTCCGGGGAAGAGGGCACGGAAACCTGTGGGGGAATCTGACTACCAAGATCTCTCTCTCTTCTTCTTTCGATGTGAACATGGGCCTGCCCTTGTAAACATGAGCAGATTTCTGCCGAAACCAACTCGAGTGGTGTCTGGGTTGAGCGAGCCCGGGGTTGGTTTCCTCGACTTCAGGGGTCTTGGGGTTCAGTTCAGTTTCGAGGCCGGGAGAGGGTTAGGGTTTAGGCTGCCCCCACATCATGATGCATTTATGGCATTGCGGCTTGGCCACCCATTTTAGTCATGTTTCCGGTTTCCGACGGCCAGTTCAGTTCTCAAACACGCAAACATCATCACCCGACCTCTCTCTTCCACCACACCAACACACGCTGATGTGATGCCCAGATCCCAAGGAACCCCTTGAAGTGCACGAGGAAACACGACGACGCCAGGGACTTTTCATCGTTGCCATCATCGGCATTTTGCCTTTCTTACCCTGATGTTCCTTCTTGGCCTTTCTACGGGTAGGGAGCAACTGCCGGACGGAGCTGCTCATCATTTCCCGTCCGCCATAATTCTCGGAATCCGTCTTTGACAACCGTCCAAAAGAGAGGAAGACCCTGGAAATCTATTGGGCTTGTCAAGAGACAATCTTTTCTCGTTTGATCTTTCTTTCTGTTCCAGATGTCTGAGCGACGCAACAGGCAGACATAATCGCGGGGACGCATTTGATGCGAGGCGATGCGCACAGGCGCAGTTTGTCTGTGTGTCGTTCAACACTCGGATACTTGTCGTCTCGCCGGTGTCTATTTTGATATTGATATCTTTCCCTGCCTGTCTAGTTCCATGGTGGTCGGGCACACGCATGCGATCTGTACACGATCTGTCTTCAACGGGGAAGCTAGGAAATCCAGTCGATTCCATTGTGTTTCGAGGCGATGGTGGGGACGGACGGGTTGGAAGTGTGAGCGAGTGTTCGAGCGTTGGAGCGAGGCGAAATGAAGCCGGGATTTCTGCATCGCCAGTGCGCTGCAGGCTGTCTCCTCATTCTCGTCGCTGTCCTGGTAGCAGCGCTGGGCTGCTGTATCCCTTCCCGCTTTCATGACAGGAGTATGATTCCATCCCGCTGTCAGAATCAATCCCAAATACAAAATCGCCGGCAAAAATCACCGGTAACCCAGCCCCAGCCTCCTTACCATTCGAACATCAACAAACTTCAAACGCCACATGATATTTTCCCGTCTGCCGCTTTCTACGCGATGCGATGTGGGTGGGATGCGGACTTTTGAACTCTTGGCTTGTTTACCGCTCTCTCGCCTCCCAGTGTTTGGGCGGGTAGGAGGTTTGCGGAAAATAGTGCTTCGTCTCTGAAAATGATCTGCCTACCTGGAACAGCTGAGCCGGAGCCTCGTCACTCTGGCCGTCTCATGTTGGTACTTTAACCGCCACAGTGTTCGTACCACCTTCTCTGCGGGCAGCCTCCTTTGGGGCAGCCACCGATTGCCAGGCAGAATAGCCTCGTCGTGCTTTTCAAACACGCATATCGTCCGGCTTTTCACATGTAGACAGTCGATCAGGTCACGTCGTTGCAGCGGTGTCGCGCTGGTCGATATGCGTACGACTTACCTTTGCTTGACCACACCACGACCGTTCCGTTCGTGCCGTGTTTGCTGGTTCGGCGATGTGCCTTGCCTGAAGTTGACGACACGACGGGAGCTTCCGTATAAGGACAAAGAGTGTGGCTGATCCCAGCATCTTTCAGATTTCCTCTTTTTGCTTCCTGTTCTCGTTCCTTTCCTCTGCAAACTTCGTCTCTGCTGTGCGGCTCCCACACTCCTTTCTTTTCTTTGCCTCGCTTTCGTAATGTCTTTTGTTTACTTATCGCTTTCTCCATCATACTACTACATCTTCTTCTGACCATAGGTGGCTGCTTCGCGATCCAAGTATCGCCTACGAGTATAACTACATCACCAACAACAACGATAACATTACTACCAACACTACGACGCCGGCAGTCTTTCGAACTTGTAGCCTTCGATCGATGATGCTCCTACCTCGGGGGATGGTCATGGACAAAAGATCCAACGAGCTGGACGCGAGACAGGCCGGGGCGCCATGTCCCCAAAGCAATGGGACGACGGTTGGGGCCGACCAGAAGTTCACCTTGCTGTGCAATACAAACGTCGACGGAGATGTCATAAACAGGCCCGACGCCTTCGACTTTAACGCCTGCCTTGACCTCTGCTCGTCGTTCCACCCAAAGTGCGAGGGCATCTCGTTCAACGAGAACCGGTGTCTGCTCAAGAACAATATCCGAACCGACAGGTCTCGTCCCGCACGGCGCTTCGACGCCGCCGTAGCCCAGTTCCCCGGCGCGACGTCGAACTGCCCGACCCTGGGCGGCTCCCAGACCGCACTCAGTACGAACTTCAACACCATGTGCGGGACCATCATCGCCGGGTTCGACATAAGCCAGAACTTTGCCCCGACCTTCCAGGACTGCATGGGCCAGTGCGCGGGCACGAATGGGTGTGCTGCGATCTCGTTCGACGCAAGCCAGGCGCAGGGGTTTAAGAACTGCTACCTCAAGACGGCCGTGACGAATTCTAGTGCTGTCGCGCCGAACTTGGGCATCGACTCGGCCATGGTGGGCACCGTCGCCGCGGCCGACCCGGGCACCGGTGCCGGCGCGGTGCCTGCTACTCCTGCCCCAGCGGCCCCTACCACTGCTGCGCCTGTTTCGGTGGCGCCAGTCGCGTCGACAGTTGCTGCACCTCCCGCCTCAGACCCGGGCGTCGCTACCATCCCAGTGCCTGCACCCTCGACAGCAGGAGGCGGAGGAGGAGCGGTCTTCTTCACGCCTCCGGGTGGCACGACGGGTGTTCCGGTGCCTGCGGCCCCCGCAGCTGATCCGACTGCGGGTTCCGATGCTGCTGCTGCTCCCTCAGCGGCCACCCCAGCTCCCGAGGCTGGTGGTGATGGCAGTCTTCCGCTTACAGACAGCCTTATTCCGTCAGCAACCTCGGTCGATCAGAACGGCGCCGGTGGTATCGAACTTTCCGCCACGAGCACCATCAGCAGCAGTGTCGTCTCCGGCGCAACCGGCTCAGCAGCTCTAGACAGCACCACTCCCCCCTCAAGTGGTGACGGTTCCTCCAACGCGTGGATCGCCGCCCCAGTAGTGGGGAGCATCGCCGCGCTCGTCCTGATTGTGCTCTCCTTCATCATGATCAAGCGACGGCGCGGCGGTCGCGGATTCGGTACCAGCAGTGGCAGCTCAAGCAACAACAATATCTCCCGCCCATCGCCTGTGTCGAGCCTGTTTACCACATGGCTGCCGTCGCCGATCCGGTCGAGTCGGAGCAAGATGATGGGCAACTTCTCCGAGGTGTCTGGGACGAGACAACCGGCTGCGGCCACCGGGGGACTGAGAGGGAGCGTGGTTGGGTTTTTTAAGCCTAGTGGTCAGGGCATGGAGAGATTGGATGATATTGAGGAGAGCGGTGAGAAAGGTAACAGGGATAGTACACCTGTGTATGATCTCAAGGCGGGGAAGCTGGAGCTGAGGAATAGTATGAATGGCTTGGGGCAGAATAGATGGTCATGAGCAAGGTGATTGCGTCTAGCTATATGTCTGGAGCAGATTGTTCAAGCTAATCCTCCCCGTCTCTAATCTGGTATGGGCTCTCTTGGCGGCCTGGCCTGGCTGGGACAGGGTCATTTTCTCTTTGGCGGGAGGCAGGAAGGATAATTATATATTTAAGATGGGATATTTTGGATGGGCAGGCGAAGGATAAGAAATATCTCTTCTTTTGTTTAGGTTAGTTACCTGGTTGGAGTTTTCAGGGGGTTTCTAAAGGATACCACGGTTCGATTTTCACACTTTGTTCATTTTTATAAATATTCTTAACAAATGCCTATATAGCCTTGTATACCAACCTACTTATCTAAAGAAATAGTATCTTTGCTGTTGTAGACGTTGCATCTTGGTTCTGGGGGCGATAAGTGAGTAGACGTGCCAGACCACCCTTGTACTGTTGGTAGACAACCTCTAACCCCCCACATCGCCAGTGATCCCCGGACTGCAGGCGTGTTCTGTGCTAGGCAGCTTATTGGCCGGACACCTGACTCATTCACCTGGAGCTCGAGCTTTCCCCGGCTCTCGCCGTGGGAGTTCAAGAGTGCAGGGCCTGGAAAGTCGATGGGTCATGACTTCACTTGCTTCACACTCCAGTACTATGTTCTTTTCTGCTTTTCACACCCTTGTGTGTTTGATCGTTTGGTGAAGATCCTCATCAAGCATGATTGTTTGAGAATTTGGGTCTATTTTCTTACCATTGTCTTCTTTCGTTTTCTGGTAGGTACCTTACCTTGACGAACCCGGTTTCCACTTTACGCGGTGTCGCCTCCAGAGAGATAGAGAACGGGAAGCCCTTATCTCCGATTCCGCGCACCACCAGGCAACACCTCGCTTCACCTTCTTCATCTGACACACAAGAAATCACCGTTGCCCGGGAGGGATAACTAACCTTTCGAGGGAGCTAAGGACGTAACAACTAGCAGTAGCGCGCTGTGCGGCAACGAAAGATGGCTGTCACCAAGCTTGTCCCTGCCCCATCCTCGGAGGACGGCACCGCCGGCTCCTCTCAACAGCAGCAGCCAATTGCCTCTGGCGGTAATCATGGTTCGCTGCACCAGCACACGGTATCCAACGCCTCGACCGCCACCGTCGATATTGAGGCCTGGACGGTCTCGGCGCTCGAATCGCTCAACATAGCGCCCATTGCCCTCGGCACGGGCAGCGCTTTGTCCATCCCGCTCGACGGTTCCCACGGTGCTACCGCTACTGATAACACCACCACTGGCAGAAGCAGTGGTTTGAAGTTACCGGGAGTCGTATTTGACAACGGCGATAACGCATTCTATGGCACGAACGTCACGCCGCCGCGCCGGCCACCGTCCCGGCGCGATAGCATGAAGAAGCGCGATGCGCTACAGAAGGGCAAGGAGGGCAGTCGGCAGCGCCGGCGGTGGGAGAATGGTATGACTTACCACTTTACCTAGCTTCTTGTTAAGTAACTGGATTCATTGTGGTTGATCGTATAGATCACCTCCTCCACGTCCCCAACGTGCAGCCGCCCCTGCCGACCGATTGGCAAGTCCACCCGACCTACCCGGTGCACGGGACAGTGCCATACCAATTGGCGCAGTACTGGGACAGAGGGTTGCGTCAGCGTGTCGAGGAGCGCAAGGCCGCGTTTACGCTGCATCGCAAAAGGATTACTGTCGCCCCGACGACGACGACGACCACCACCACCACCACCACTACCGTGTCGGGTGCCAGCGTGCACGCGAGGGCCGACGTAGGCAAGGTGCCCAAGGACTTGCGAGCCACGGCGAAAAGGACGCCCGCGGTCAAGTCGTGGCTGCGCGTGCTCGAGGAGCCGGTGAGGAAGTTTATGGTTGAGCGCGCCGGGTTCCAGCAGCGAGATGATGATGAACAGCACAAGAGCAGTAGTGATGAGATGGACTCGGAAGACGAGGAGATTGTGTTTGTCGGTCGCAATGGCAGCATGCATGATGGCAAAGGGTGGAAGAAGGCGGCGCGTCGGGAGACTGAAGGAAAGCAGCCGGCTGAGCCGGGCATAGTGCTCGACTCGTTGGGAGACGACGAGACTGGGGCCTTCAAGTACGTTTCTTTCCCCCCTATTCCTTGCAAACTGTTTTTGTTACATTTGGATTTGCTCACAGAGTCTTTTGTGTCGTATCAACAGGCGCTGGCTTACGCACTCCATCTCGGATTACTATGGGCTCGATTCGAGGTCTGTGACGCTGGATAATCCTGTTCGACGGGTTGTCTATGTCGGCGTCAAGCATTTGACTGCTCAGCGCCATGCTAAACATCCTCCGACTCCGGCGGTGCGATTGGTGCTCCCGCCGCCGTTGTGGGAGATGTTTTGAGGATGTGTATGGGAAGGAGTGATATCTTTTCTTGGGGTTTCATGCTATCAGATTGATAATAGATTCATATAAACGTTTATGATGGATATGGTGAGTAGATGAATATGACAGAAGCAATGACAAAGATGAACGATTATTTCTCGTCTCTGGAGGCGTGCGTTATCGAATGCTTTTGAATTGGTAAACCTCTCATATGCCGTTAAAGCTGTTTGTTAATAAGATTTTGAGCTCACCTAAGACTGGTTTGTGTCAGAGCCGCCAAATCCTTTCCGTATTCCTTCCAGAGTCCAAATTGACGATTTCCCCGCACTGGCGGCCAGATCGATCAACCACAGTTCCACCTTCAAACATTTATGTCTGGCTTCAGCAAAGTTAAACATATTTCTCAGGGCAGACTGAAAATAACGGACATAGAGCTAGTTGCTCAGGTGTCTCAGTAATGGCAACTTGGTAGAATCCTTCACTACGCTTACGCGTTGAACGTTTGGAGAAATATCACTTCCTCAAGCTTGGTAAGCTACATGTACCCAACTCAGATCTGCCACTCACAAAGAACTAATTATCAGTCTTATAGTTGCCGGCGATACCATCCACACATCGTTGAACCGGACCAGGGGACCTATATATCCTCAATTACATCCTTTCAAAAGTGATGTCAACAACAACAACATGCGCCTCCTCAACACCGAAACGCTCCAGCTCGAACAGTTCGACGGCGACGGCGGACCAAAAGCCTCGTACGCCATCCTCTCGCACACATGGGGTGACGATGAGGTCAGCTTCCAGGACATGATGCAGCACACCGGGATCTCTGAGAACAGACAGGGTTTTTCCAAAATCCTCGGTTGCTGCGCCAAAGCGCGCAGCGAAGGGTACAGATACGTCTGGATCGACACGTGCTGCATCGACAAATCCTCAAGCGCCGAGCTGTCCGAGGCGATCAACTCCATGTTCAAATGGTACCAGGACGCAGAGGTCTGTTACGCCTTTCTCAGCGACGTGTCATCCCTCGCTATTGCGGAGTACGGGTTGGTCGTAGATGATGATAGATTACGGCACAAAGCGACTCTGAGCAATAGCAGGTGGTTTACGCGGGGCTGGACGCTGCAGGAACTTCTGGCGCCGCTGGAGGTAGTATTTTGCGACAGCTCGTGGGATGAGATTGGCACGCGTGAGACCCTGAGTCCGGAAATCACAGAAATCACGGGGATCGATGAAGCAGTACTGAAGTTGGAAAGGTCTCCGGCGCAGTACAGCGTGGCCCAGCGCATGTCGTGGGCGTCGGCGCGCAACACGACGCGCGTCGAGGACGAGGCGTACTGCCTGATGGGTTTATTTGATGTTAACATGCCCCTGCTGTACGGCGAGGGCCGAAAGGCCTTCAAGCGGCTGCAGCTCGAGATCATGAGGCAGTCGACTGACAGAAGTATCCTTACGTGGGCGTCGCCAGACTCGCATGGTGTGTTGGAGGGTGTGCTTGCGCCGGCGCCGGCCATGTTTGAGGACTGCGGGAGCGTGGAGTGGGGGCCGCTGAGTTTTGAGATGACCACGTCGCCGGAGGAGGATAACCAGTTGAACAGGAATGTTTGTCATGATATTATTGGGTTTTCGCTGCGGATGGAGGCAGGGGTGATGGAGCCGCCTCGTTCTGGCCGTGGCGTGCCGATGGTGTTTAAGGAGTACTGGGATGTTACGGACGACGAGATCAATGGGGATGGAGCTGCTCAGGATCATGATACGACGAATGTCGACAATGATGGTGTAGCAGACTTCATCCACTTCCCCCGAGACGTCGGCGAGTTATATACGCACGAGCGTCCGTTCCGTGAGTTCGACTACGGCTTCCTGCGACACAAAGGCCGGACCGTCGTGCTGACCATGCTTGACGGCTGCACCAAGCGCGACGGAAACAACGAAGAGTATACAGTCGGCATCACTCTCTGCCTCGATGCGGACGGCCTCATGAAACGGGTCCACTTCCCCAGCAGGTTCCTCATCCCAGAGCCGACTCTATTCCGCTCGCGGGTCCAGACCCTCCACGCGGCTCTCTCCGGCACCGAGGTCCTACAGCAGCCGCCCCTCCCAAACTGGACCAAATGCATGGTCCGTCTACCTGATAACCTCGCCGACCTGCCCTACGAGCTGGCCTACACCATCCCGGCCATGGCCAACAACGCCGCCGGCTGCTGGTACCTCGAGCGATGGGGCGAGACGACTGACTACGCTACGTTCCGGATGCAGCCGTCCTTCTCGTTACATCGCACCGGCACGGGCAGGGCGATGGCGTTTTATCACAAGACCGACCATACATTATCTTTCCTTTTGATCTTCACATTGGTGAAGAATAGAGAGCAGCCGAGGGGAAAACAATGGATCCAAGTGGGCATTGTCCAAGGACCTAAAGCGCTCGATGTTGGCTTCGAGGCGGATCTTGTTGATAGTCTGCCTTCTGGGGACAGCCTCTCGCCGAGATATGCCTGGCACTTTGCTTTGGCAAGTAGCACTATGCTGGCGCTCTCGGTCAAGATCCGCAAGACGCCGAAGCACATTTATCATGCCATCCTAAATTTTGTCGAACCGGCGGTTGTGATCCCGCCTGTGCCACGGCTAATGGTTCATCATTCCATCTGAATGGAATCGGGATGGATAGCGAGCTATATGAGAGGTACACCATTCAAAGATAAATAGTGTACATTCCATATAAAAAAAATAGCCCGATAGGCCTTGGAAATCGACCATAAAGAAGTCTCTGGGGCCCTTGTTCGTAGGGGGTATAAACTACCTTGGTATTTACCATGGAATGGTGCAAGGGGGAGCCTACTACTAGGCAAGAGCTTCCGTTTATACACGATCAATAGACCGTCCGGTACGAGCTGGGACTGCTACTCTGAACGACATGGAAGCCTCACTGATTCGGAAACAAGCAATTCAAAATGGACAGAGTAAAACTTCTCTCCCCCCTTTTCCATTATCTTTTCGTTCAACCACCACCTCCTATTACATCAACCTCTTTTACCAGAATCCATGATGTATCGGATTATAACCGACGTAGAAAAAATTGTAAAGTACAAACAGAAATATCCATCACACCACTACCCTAGCTCGCACCTGGTATTGCCTTGACGCGCGGTGTACAGTATACAATCTGATATTTAGGGAAATCCCCTTGTAAATCTCACAGGTTGATGACCTCTCAACGCCAAACCGTGTGCGTAAAAGAAACAAAAGGGATGAAGGAGAAAAAAGAAAACAGAGAAAACCAGGTCCCAAATCCAAACTAGTCATTCACGTCATTCGTTCCTAAAAGAAAGGCTACAACCCCCCCGAGGATAACATTAACCCTCAAAAGTAAGGTAGGCACCTAACTAACTACAAAAGTCCCTTAAGCACCCAAAGCCTGGTTGAACGCATCAGCAGCAGCCTGGCCTGTGGCAGCCTTGGCAGCAGCAGCCGCGCCTTCGCAAGCCTGGACCGTATCAGCAGGGGCAGCACACGAGCTGTCGAGCCTCTGGCAAGTGAAGTCGGCAATGATGGCGATGTTAAGGGCGGAGCCGTGGTTAAAGTCGGCATCATTGACATTCTGGAAGCTCGCCTCCTTGCGTCCGTCGAGACCCTCAGCAAACTGGATAGCAGGGCTGCCACAGCTGCCAAAGTCGAGGGAAGCCTGGCGACGAGCCTTCGCGAAGCGGCGGACCTTGGCGGCGCTGGCTGCGAGACAGGCCTTCTCCTGGGCGTCGCACTGCTGGCTGCCACCTTCAAGTTGGCCGGAGTTGGCAGCGTTGGCGCAGGCATTCTTCTGGATGGCGCACGAGCGCTGAAGGGCAGCGCCAGAGTTCAAGAAGGTGGCACCGTTGACCTCAAAAGGACGCTCGGCGGCACTGCTGACAACCGCGGGAGCGGGGCCGCCAAGATCTCCGGTGAAGATCTGGATGTTGACCGTGGCGGTAGCACCTGCCTGGACGTTGACGTTGGCAGCGGCATCGGCAGCATCGGCGGCACCGGCGGCATCAGCAACATCAGCGGCACCGGCGGCGGCACCAGCTGCACATGCTTATCAGTCAGCAACAAGCACATGGGAAGATTAGAAGTGATAAAATAGCTTACCGGCAGCACCAGCATCAGCGGCGTTACCCGCGGCAGCAGCCGCACCCGCACCTGCACCAGCCTGACCAGCGACAGCGGCCAGGATCTGAGCCTCATCGACGGCAGGGGTCAAGAGGTTGAGGGTGAAGATGCAGCCAGCCGGGTCATTGGCGTCGTCGCATGTGTTGCCCGCACCGGTCGGGTCGCCCAGCTAAACAAGTTTTGTTAGCATTCCAGCTTTGTGGTATTTCGATCGGAACCTGCTCACCTCGCCAGGGGGGAAGGTCGCGCTGTTGAGCGCAAGAGTGGGGTCACCACCGAGAAGAGAGATTTGAATCGCAACCGCGAGCTCGATATCCGCGTTGCCAGCAATGCCTTCGGCAGACGCAGGGTCCTGGTGCTGGGTGATGGCAGCGATCTCGGGGTTGACGGCAACTTGATTGCAGAGGACGCTAGCCAAGCCGACCGAGCCGGTGTTGCGCTCAAGAGCGCGAAACAGGATGGCGTTGATCTGGCCGTCAACATCGCCGGCGGCCTTGGAGTTGGTAAAGGCTTGGTCGGCAACGATCTGTTGCAGGCAGTCGAGGTTGTCGACATTCGGCGCACCTTCCGCAGCAGCCTTGTTGCCCAAGAGAGCAAAGATGGCGTCTTGGATCTCGAGAGGATTATCCAGCTTCAACGCGACGTTGACGGCCTGGACGATTGGCTCGTGCGAATGCTCCTGAGGAACCTCGCGCTTGGCAACGTGCCTCGAGTAGAGATTAATCTCACGAGCAGACGCCACGCCCACCAGGGCAGCCAATGCAGCTTCGTACTTCATCTTGTCGTAGAAATTGTGGTTGGGGTGAAGAGAAAAGAGGTCCGGCCTGTCAATATTTAAAGGATTAAACTAAAAGAGCGTAAAGAAAGCAAAGTTCACAGAACTGAAGCAGAAAAGTAAAGAATGGAAGTGACAAGAACGGAAAGAGTGTGAGGACAGAAGGATAGAAGAGGTTACACGTTGGGACGGTTCATGATACCCTCTTATATGATATGAGAGCGGCATCTACCAGCGTCCATGGCAGACGGGGACTGATCTGTCGTCTCATGCTGAGCAGCTGGACAGCATGGATCCTGCGATCCATGAGCCTTCGCTAACGGCCTTGTACCGGCGATCAGGATGGACGGCCGCGGCGGTGTCATGGTTGTCCCCTGTGGCCACTGGACATCTTGAGCCGCTGGCCTGGAAGAGCGTCACCGGCTAAACAGAACTCCGGAACGAGATACCTCATCAAGGGAGGGCTCAAAATGCTCATCTGGGGGTCAGAGACGCCAGGAAGGGATCACATTTGCGGGGAGAGCCCTGCCTCGACGCTAAGCGTGTGGCAAGTCCACATCTGGATGGCCGTGGCTCCCTTAGCGACAGGGTGCGCTTCCTGTTTGGGAGTTGAACGGCTTTGACCTCCTTGACGACACCTCAGTCAAGGAGCCTGGGAAATCATGGCCCGTGTAGGCCCAAGGGAAGGAAGATCTTCCTCTAAGATGTGATGGACAGGGGAAACATGGCCAACTTGGCGTAACAGAAGATCGCTTGATGCTGGCTATAGGGAACTGGCAATACAGTAACAGAAATCCCGGACATGAGGATATTCTCCAAGCGACCTTGAGAGTGTCTGTTGAGATTGTGATGAGATGCGGTCCACAGGCTTCGTGGCATCGGTAGACTGGATTGCTGTATGAGCTGTTTGTAATTGAGCGGTCGAAAACATGGCGCTGGCCAAATCGGAAACTCCACGTGGGGACGACACCGTAAGACTGGCGTGGCACAGGTCACAGAGAGGTCGAATGCAAATCGTCAGAAGATGGGACTAAGATGACATTGACAAAGTGTCCGCGGAGCTTGCCGGCTGGGGTCATGACAGAGAGACTGAGAGAAAGTACTGTAGACGGGCGGTTGTGTTTGGGGACGAGCTTTCCATCCGCGGGTAAGATCAGATCAGACGGAAGCTGGGACGCTGCTCGTCTCACCTGTCAATCAAGGTTCTGATTTTGGACGGGAGCCGCATGCACGCAATCACGGGAAGCTACACGACTGGCTGAAGCCGTGTAATATGGGGTGTGGTGGGGTCGAGCAGAGGCCGGACAGGGGTCGCCGCTCAACGTTCTTCCGGAACTGGAAACCGCAACAGAATGCCCATCTTGGGGCTTGGCAGGTATCGGCGGCTCAATTGACTAGCATCCCACCCCAGAATTGTATGCAGATTCTGTTAGAGCTTGGCCTTCCCGCTACCTACGCTCGGAGAATTCCTCAGACGCGCTCTCGTACCAAACCGCCTCCCAAGGGCAAGAACAACGACGACATCACAACCACGCACATTGATGCTTCCCACTTTTCTTTCTGCTACGCTGCCAAGATGCACCAAACATGACATTTCCCGAAATTGGCTTCTGCTTCCCGACAGGGACACCGTACATGGTGGTGAGTGACTCGACCGCGGAACTGAGACTCGAGTACTCTTTCCTCGGACCGCCAACAAGCTCATTGATCAGAGATGGTGATTTCCCGCCAAGTTTATCCTCAGCCTGATGATGCTCAACTCGCCCATCACCAGGCGGCAAACACCGGGTAGATAAGTCGCAGTGGACTTCAGACGAAACGAGATGAGAAGGAGCAAACTGGTAAAAGCTGGCTTGTCGAGCCGATAGCCCAGGCACGTCTTTTTCACTTCAACATCGACATTTGGATTCCCATCCGCATGATGCTCATTTTCTCCCTCGTTCGCCGTCCTTTGATGCCTTTTCATCCGCAGCAGAATCCCAAGTCCCGGATGGATGTGCACCTGTAATCTGGGGCTCTGCGGTGCGCGTGTGACGAGATCTGGGATCTGGCATGCCTTCGGGAGAGACAACCGGACTGCAAGGCTTTAGGAATGCCCAACGGCCAGGCGCGCTCGGCCCCGTCTCGACTGTATCGGGTCTGCCACGCGGTCTGCCACACCCACCTCCCCTTACTTTCTGCAGGGGAAATGGCAGCCACTGGAGAGAAGCTTTAACCAGACAGGATCTGGATCTATCACTGACAGACCCGTGAGGCGCAGTGCTGAATTCCAGAATAAATCCTCCCGCATCCTTAGCCAAGGCCTAGTTGGTCTCTGACTGGGAGTGCTTCATCCAAACATTTGCTCCCGCCTCCAAATGGGCCTACCTGGATTACAGGTTTTCCCATGGAATGATAGCACCCTTTGATTAGGCAAGTTCAACTTCAATCTACATGTTCGAGCTAGGCATTGCAGCAAACTGATTTGCTGGGAACAAACTACCATCTCTGCCCCATTGACCACCTCACCCAAGAAACATGCTGGGCCCGTACAACTCATACCAACAGGACCCTCATCCAATGAACTAGACCTGCGTACACTCTCCTCAAGGCATGAACCAAACCCTGCAATGCCTCAACATCATGAGCAACCGCGATACCTATCACGGCCTTTTCGCAGCGTGGGCGACTTCTACTGCATGAAACATCCCAGGTCGTGACTTTACCAATCCAGCTACCTATCACCGAGAAGCAGATAAAACCTACCTAGGTGTATGAAGTATACAGAACTGTGTGATCTACGCCCAGGGTTTGCGGTCTCTCTCCAAGCAAACGGAAGGACACGCGTATGGACGATCTTGCAACCACAGCAGGCAGCTAGTTTCGAGGGCCGATTGCTACCTTACCTCCTATACTGTCGAAGTCGAGTTAGACAAACCGAATACCTTACGCGGTAATCTATCTGCCAGGTATAATTTGCTGCTGATTTATTCGATGCGCAACCGGTTCCAAGATTAAGGGAAGGTATCTAAGTAGCAGGTGTGGCATGTCCGGGCTTACGCGATTTCATCAATCGCCGATTCGTCAACTTTGTTCAGTCCAAAACTCAAACCCCCAAATTCAAACCCAACAGCGGGCAGTTATCTGTGTCCATACAACCTCACATCTACCATCCGCGGATGTGTTGCGGTCGGGCCAACTGTTCGCATCACGAAGCCACCCCAATACCCTGCCCGTTTCCACTGCTTGTCTTGTCTCGACAAACTGAGACCCCGTCGTTCCCGTCAATTCTTTTACCTGGCTCTGACATCATCAGCAGATTCAGCACCAGCACATTATCTGCCAACGCTTTGCTGATCCAGGCAAGTTAGACAAGTATGGTCTGGGCACGGGCTCAATCACCATGAGGCAGATGAGAAACAACTGATCTACCGTGCTGGCTGTCATCTGACAACGAGCATCACATTGAATCCAGAACGGAACAAACACGGACGCACTCAAATATTGCGATGCTCAGATGTCTGTCTGAAAGAAGGGGTGGTAAAATTTAAAAAAGTGTGTGTATATGCGGAGAAAACCCGGGATTCGGACGATGGTTATCTTCTTTTATTTGTTCCGGCATTATGCCCAGTACTGTGTTTCTTGTCTTGTTTTATACAATATTGCTTGACCAAGAAACACAGTGCAAGCCCAAAGAAACATCACCGAGCTCCGTTCTACCGTTGTAGCTCTTCAGTCTATAGCGTTGGTATTTCTAGGTAAATGGGTAGGTAAGCAGGAGCAGCGATGGAGTGAAGGACAATCAACGACCGCCAGAGCCAGAACACACACGAAAAACATCTTTTCCACAACACAGAACGCATACACAGACAATGTATAAATATAATCTATCGTCCTCCCCGCTCTCCACTCCCCAAAGGTACTAATACACATCCTCGCCCTCCCCGTTGTGTTTTATATGCTTTCTCTTAACCAATGACCAGCGTGTTCTCCTCGGGGAACTCGTACTGCGGGATCTCGAGGTTCAAAGGAGCGGGTCCTTTCCTTATACGGCCAGAGATGTCGTAGTGAGAACCGTGGCAGGGGCAGAACCATCCTCCGTAGTCGCCGGCCTCGCCGATGGGCACGCAACCCAAATGCGTGCAGACGCCTATTGGTTTTTCGTCTGTTAGCTTCTATCTTCCGCCCATTCGGGCCAGATCCTGAGGGAATGGTGAGGAACATACCAAGCATGACGAGCCACTCGGGCTTCTGGACACGGTCTTCGTCGGCCTGGGGATCTCTTAACGAAGAAACATTGATGGAGTTGGCCTCGTCGATCTCGGCCTGGGTCCGGTGGCGAACAAAGACGGGCTTGCCTCTCCACTTGATAATGACCTGTAACCAAAGTAAACCTGTGTTTAGCACACACCATCCAAATAGCATATATAAGAAAGCAACCTTACGTTCTTGCCCTCCGGGATAGTGGCAAGGTCGACCTCAACCTTAGCCATGGCCAACACATCAGCCGAGGCGGACATGTTCTTGAGAAACTCTACAAAACATATTGTCAGTAAACCCGTAGCTCGATTTGTCCAACCAAACCGCCTCTTAGCCAGAAGCAGCAGTCAGCCTCTCCGAGCCGCCATTTCCCTTTCCCATCCGTAATGTACCCCAGCCTGACCAGATCCAAGCTCTCTCCACATCCGGTCCGAACTCAACCGAATATACACGAAGCCACACCGCAGCAAACCTCAGCTCCTCAAGCTCTCCCAATTGACTGCACCATCCTAGCCAACCAAACCTCAATCCTCCATTCTGTGTAAAAGAACTCACCAGTGATAGTCGACTTGGCACCTGCAGCCGAAATCGCGCCCATGGTGCCGACCATGAAGTACGAGATGAGCTGGTTCCGGTTGCTGCTGCCTTTGGACATGTACTTGCTGAAGTCGGGCACGTTGGCTCCCGGGCTGCTACCCTTGAAGGGGCTCTGGTAGCTCGAGCCGGCGGCCGAATCGCGGAGGGTGGGCGTTGTGCTCACGGCGCGGACCGCGGTCGTCGTCGGTTTCAGGTTGGTGGCGGCCGACCGCGCAAGAGCGCGCGTTGCGGTAGAGAGGGGCGCCATTTCCGGAGAGAGAGGAGTGGGGGGCGTGACCGATCGTCGAAGTCGTCGGAGGGTGCGAGTGTGTCACTCAGTTCAATTAGGTTGTGTTGCTGGCTGCTGCGGCGACGGGCGGGCGGCGGGAGCTTCGACGGAGGGAAGTCAACTGAGGTTTTTCTGGGCCGAGCTTGGATTGGCACCTCCACACAGGCCACAGCGAGCTTGCTTCTCCCGGCCGGCTTCTGCGGACTGCCCCGTGCGTCTGGCGTGTGGGTCCCTGATTCTAGCCTCAGGCCACTAAAATGTCATCATTGCAGCCGCAATGATTGGTCGGTTGGAGCACAGTCCGATTTCTTCCGGCTGGCAGCTCAAGCAGCATTTGGAGCTGAGCTTCAGGACTGGTGATGTCACCTCTTCCAGGAGAGCTTCACCAGCAGCTTTATCGCTGTTGTATTTTATAAAGAACTGATGGTATTCTATTATACATGGTCTTCCTGCCTGAAGCACTTACTCCGTCAATTGTCATCCCTTCCCATCATAAAATCCTTGCATTACGTGACTGGTACCTTCAAAGATCAATCGCACCAGAGAGGTATCATCAATGCATCCGCCTCAACTCCTCGACCATATTCCTCATATCCTCCACACTCGGTCCCAGACCCTGACATATCTGCGCCTGCACATTCTCATCAACATCCAGGAACCGTTCTAACAGCTCCCCGTCCAAGAACCTGAAAGGACCGTCCCCTTCCCGCTCTGCGTTCCTAAACGACCTGTACGTCCTAAACTCAATGTCACCCGCCGTTTTGATCACTTGCGCCAGCTTCGACTGGAACCTGAGCAGCAGATCCTGCGCATGCGGTGCAATCGTTCCAAACATGTAGATGCCGCCCTCGACCTGAAAGAAACAAAACAAGCGGTTAGCAGCTTTCCCAAATTGACACTGGCTGATGAGAGTGAGGGAAAGTGGACTTACCGTCCCCAAAAATGCCTTTGGTACAATCATGGCATTCGGACTGGTCTCGACCGAAATTTTCCGGATCCGATTAACCATCTCACCGAGATTCATCTCACTCGTGATCTGTAACCGCCTCCGGTCCTCCGCCGTAACTCCCTTCGGGTTCCGCACCAGGACCATCAGGTTGCCCTGCGCATCAGCCTCGAGCCAGGATTCGTCGTCGACGTGGCTCACCGATGTCGCCCACGCCGAATGGTAATGTCTCGCGCACTCGATCAGCTGTGGCGACTCGCCGTCTCTCTCAACATACTCGACAAGCGAGACTGATTTCATCAAGTCGGCCACCGCAATCATGTTCCCTTGGACTGTCACGTCCACCGGATACGTAGAAGGCCGATAGGAAGCTATCCTCGTCAGGCGCCCGGTCGTGGTCGAGGTCTCCTCGTACAAGCTCACGACAACCGTCTTTGTCAAACCAGCCACGATCTTGCCGTCCATTATCGCAAGACATCGGCAGGCGCCCTTCAAATCATGCGAGAGCACCAGATAAGGATCCCGGTTACTATCGACCCCAAAGACGAGAATACGGCCGCGGATATTGCTGGCGGCCCCAAAATCCGGATCAGGCAGGTAACTCGTGCCCACGATAAATCGTTCCGCCAGATTTCCGTAAGAATCCGGTAACTCTGCGCGAATGACCGCCTCCACCAACTCAGTGTATGACGGTTGCCCCAGAGCAAACTCTTTGCCCACCCGGTCGAATATGACCTCGTCGACCAGCCTGAACGAGCTCTGTATGATCTCTTCGCCATTGACAAGCTCTCGCTTGATACACCCGAGGCCGAAAACCTTCTCGCTCGGCGAGTAAGCGATCCGCCTGACCATCTCGCCCATTTCTAGTGATCGCACGTGTGTTTGTCTGGCGGTATCGATTTGACATATCCGAACCTGCGAGTCGGTGGCCAAGACAATGCCGTCTGGGAAGGCTTCCGAGTCGAACGGGCACACACAAGTTGCGTCTTCGGCTGTGACGGCCGAGTAAACGATCCTCCCCTCGGACCCGTAAATTAGACTTGGATGTTCGGTCGTGGCGAATATGCTGTAAATACCGTCTTTTTGTGGTAGCAGGTGGAAGCGAGCTTGTCTCGTCCCTAGAATAACGCGTTTTGTACCAGAGAGCGTAAGGTCCTCTCCAATCCTAAACGTCACCACATTTCCGTCTTCCAAAGCGACAAATAAGGTCGGTCCAGATACATTAGACGGGAGCACCTGCACAAGGGCCAGATCTCGCGGAATGGAGGCATCATCTGACGTCCTGCGCAGCGACTCTCCGTGTATGGGTTCCAATGTGCGAAGGTCGATAATCGAGACCGTCCCGGAACTCCAAAAGCCAACTACGCCTACATCAGAAAATTGGGGCGCAACGTGTATACACGCGATCTCGTCTGTTTTGCCGACATGTTTCTCCTTAACAAGCTTCATATCATGCTGTAGGTCAAACGACACGAGCCCAATTCCTTCGACTGATAATAACAGCCACTGGTTATTGGTGGACGCAGCAGTAATTGTCTTGCCTTCTCCCGGCACCCACGTCGTTAGCCAGACACCGAGAACGGTGTCGATCACGGTGGCTGCGGCCGTCGTCACCTGCAGCACATTCCCATTAGGAAGGTTGGCTGCTAAAAGTGTCTGATAGCCCAAAGACATGCCATAGAAGGATTCAACCTCTTCGACCTCGCCTGCGGAATCGAACTTGAAGATGCGCGTCTCCGTCAAGAACGATGCGACAAGAGTATCGCTCTTGCCGTAACCTTTCGACTGAAGTGAGAACAGCGCTCGCGTGCTTTCAAGGTCCGCTAGAATGCCGATATCTTCCAGACCGACGCCGCTGCGGACACTCCGCAAAGTACCGTCCTTGTGAACACCACTACCGGTAACAATTCGTGCTTGCCCAGAAGAATATTCGTTCCCAAGCGCGCTGTCGTTCTCCCTATTGCCCATATCCATAACGGCAAAGTCTAATATCGGGCCAATATTGGGAAGCACCTGCACTAACTGCATGGTCTGGCTGAAATCCTCATTCAGCAGATCCAAGCGGAAAAGTTGCGAGTCGCCGTAGTGCGACGCGACAAACAGCAAATCGTCGCCCAAATAGATCAAGTTGCTCGCCCGCGAGGTGGTTCCGATGCGCGAGACATCCATTCCCGTCACCACCACTCCGCTGTCTTCGGTAAGAATCGTGAGCAGATGCAGGTTCCCGTAGTCGTCGGCCACAAAGTAATGCCTGACATCGTACTCGGCCCAGGCGACGAAAATGCACGCCTCCTTGAGCGCCGATTCCACTGTGAACAGCGTGACCCCGTCGATATATAAAAGCTTCGTCTCGCCAACGACTATCAGACCGCCGATGTGCGCTTTGGCCTGGTCCGGATTCCGAACGTTGTGCCGCTTCACCTCGCCCTCGACGCTCCTGACCGGGATCAGCATCGCGGCGCCCGGGTCGAGGCCCTCGACGTCAATCTCTCGGTCCTTGGCCGGATCAAATCTCGATGTCACGGTATGCCTGTCGTCGGAGGTGAGCAGGTAAGACACCAGCTTCGAGTCGTCCGCGTCCGAGCGGCTCTTGTATAGAAACGCGATCTTGGGTTGACCGGTCTCGGTATACAGGAACGTGCTGGCCTTGATGAAGAGCTCCGACAGCCGGACCTGGTCCATCCACTCGAGCTTTAGGGCCGTGTTTTTCCTGTTCCCCAGCCGGAGGATTGTGAGCACGCCCTCCCATAGATGCATCGCAAGATAACGGCCGGTTGGATCAACAATACATCTGTCCTGGCTCTCGGCGTCGCGCATGTGGTGCTCGCCCGGGTCTCGAAACGGATCGATCATGTCTAGCTGGGAGGTCTCGTTATTCCACGCGAGAGTGAAGTATTCGAATCGTTCGGTGCCGACGAAGAGCAGGTCGGTGTTATGGTCCTTTGGCCGTAAACGCTGGAGGACAGCGATGGTACCGTTGACCACCTTGGAGTGCACCATGGCAAGCGCGCCGTCGGAAACACGCCATATCTCTATTCGGTTCGCCTTTCTGGGAATTGATCGAGGATTAGTTTGGCTGCCGCGCGCAAATGCAGGAGAGTCCAGAATGGGAGGGACCTGAGGGGTTCGTTCTTACGCCAGGACCAGGCTCTCTTGGTCCTCTGAGAGAAGGTTGGAGCGCAGTGCATGCCTCACGCTAGTCGGCCGGTGGATCGGGGCGATATACGCCATCACGAGGATGTTGCAAGAGGCACTTATTTGGGGACCGTTTTGTCACATTCGACTGGTCGACGTGAGACGGAGAGGCGTGGTTCACCGGGCTGCGGTTGATGATGCATGGAAGCCCGCTTCCGGATCCGCGGGCGACGGAGATAAGCTCGAAAGTGCTGTAACTTTGTTCCCGATAGGCGGTGATTGGGCGCTTTATTCTGGAGCTACACGGAATTACCCCGCCAAACGTGAACTCGACCGCGTCCCCCGTCAGTCGCGTTCTGGCATCAATCTACTATTCTGCACTTCCAGATGAAACCGAATTCGCGAGGGTACTTGGTTGCTAGACAGAAGTCGGATGCAAACTAAGTTTTCCACAAATCCGGAATAGTACGCAATGTCTGTCTGCGGGTATTTCTTGGACGCGTCTGATCACTCCCATCCCTACTCCTTAATTTCCTGCAGCGACGTCCAAGGGCACCAAGTCTCTGCAGACCGATCTCCAGCGCCTTCCGATCATCCGACACGGTGAGACGGAACCAACCCAGCTCCTCGCCGAAGAAGATCTTGCCATGATCAATCCAGACTCCATTCTGCTTGAAATGCCCCATCAGCTTCAGCTCCCGGCCCCGATACTTGGCTGTTTCCGCCCGCAGCAACGAGCGATCTCCTTCAGCGTCTCGATGGGCTAGCATGAGGTTGTCAGTTAAATCATGCCCCTTCGGAATGGATTGAATAGTAGGTATATGCCCTTACGTAGCATCTTTCACATGAGCGATGCGGGCCGGGAGGAGAAAGGTCAGCAGCGCCTGCTGAGACAACACGCGATCGGGTCAAGTCGACCTGCGTCTTGGCTAACAAAACACCGCGGATCTTGACCCGTGCCGTTCTGGCCTTTTTATAACCTTCTCCAATGCCTTTGTTCATTTCAAGGTCGAGCACTCCATCAAAGCCCCGGTAGCCTTCAAGCGACTAGAAGGAAACCGGCATGATGACTCCTCGAGTTCGTGCCGAGATGGCGCCACAGCCTGGGTGGAAGGGCTGCAAGATGATGAGCACCTCGCCGTCGTCACAGATAGGTCATAATGGACTACGTTAACGCGTTAAGCGTGCCCTCGGCACTTGACAAGACGAGGAGGTCCCCGGACTGGAGGGCTCGCGGTGATTGAAACTGGTGTTGGAAATGGAAGCCAGCCTCTCCCGCAGGCGCGGAGAGCCTCGCGGGGTGAAGCCGTAGCCTATAGGTCAAGTTCTTGAGCGCATCGACCGAACTCCTTTATGTAGCACGTCAGATCAATTACCGTTGTCTTATGGTACAAATGGCAGGCTTCTCTTACATTGTCCTCGATGAACTTGGAAACATCCTTTATCCAATCAGAATCAAACCATGACTGATAACAGTTCACGGAGGTCAGGTCGTGCTCACATCCTGTTGGGGTTTTCAGGAGTCTACTGGTTGCTCAGCATCTTCTCGTATGTCTCGATGGTTCTTGTGCATATGGTTGACGGTTCGGGAGGCGCCTTTCTTGGAGTTGTCACCTTCCTTATCATGACCACACCACCAAAAGCCTCACCCGCCGAAACGGTCTGTAGCTGACTGCGTGACCAATCTCGCAACCTACAGAGTATGGCGACCGTGCCGTGCCGTCGTGATTCTTCAGCGTAACAAGGATTTTTCGGCCTGTCAATCGACAATCACGACCACAGTCCCGACGCCATGGCGGTGAAGGCCTTACGGCCACTAGGCAAAACGGAGTGTCGTTCAGGTGTCAGCCTGCCGGTCGCAGTCCGTAGCCGTGAGACCGAGCGACACCAATTGACTTGACAGCCGCACAGCGGACGCACTTGCAATCGACACACACGCACACAGAAAATTGGCACGAGAAAACAAAAGGACACGGGTTTCTTCCTCACATCCCATGCCGAGCCTGGGATTGTAATGAAAAAAAAGGATGGTTCGCGTCGCCTGGAGGCAGTGTAATACCAGGGACACAGTGGAAGACGATCATAGGCAAGCCCAGAGGACCATCGACCGGTAGGCAAAAATAGGAATAATCAAGATTGTACTCCGTAGAGTACTTTCAGAGATTAAACTGAAAAGAACAGATACTACACTTGATCTAAGCCAAAAGGCAAAGAGAGCTAAAGAAAAAAAAAAGAAAAGAAAAGGATTGGAAAATTTTGGCGGGTGACCCAAGAATATATAGGCGGCAAAGGTGGGCACAGACCACCCACAAATGGGGCTCACCGCCCACAATATTAGCGCCTGGCAGAAAGGATGTGGAGCCGCCTGTGGCCGCAAGGGGAGTCACGGGGTTGGGGGAGGGTGGTTTGCATGGGGTGACTTTCAAATGCAGCGTTGCCCAACAAAGTGCTTGCTGTGGACCCACATTTTAAAAGGGTCAACTCCCTTTCCGAGGCACGCGAGGCTGAAGTGAGACGCAGCTCACCTTAAATTGACCACACCCGTTTATGACGACGGGCTTCATAAATTCTGACAGCAGAATTTTCGGTGCAGTGTGCCTATTTGCAGTTTCATTGATTCAATTCCTTAATTCTCTCCATCTGCGGTAACACATGAATCATGATCTTCGAGCTACGGCAAGGAGCAATGGACAGAAGTTCAATACCTGTCTGCCTGGAAGTTTAACCATGAGTCTTGGCATTCATAAGGTAGGTAGCTCCGAGAACAGGCAAGTTGACCAGCAAGCACAGATATCTGTCACTGGACATCGTTAGATGGACGGTGATATTGGGTAATACCAGCCCTGAATGACGAAGTCAAGAAGCCCTCTCTCTCATTCACCTCATATTATTCCGCCGAAGTTGCGCCTATGGGCAAGTGAATTACCCTCTTGTGACGTGCAGTCACCTTTGCCAGATTTTATCTGATCACAATAGCCCTACAAGAGAGTAAGAAAAGGGGAGAGGCTGAATACCCGCCCCGAATGGGAGCTAGACACAATAGTAACCTCATCTTAGATGCCCAGACTACCTTCTTTGGGCAAATCAGATAGGCAGGCGTTGACAGGTTGGGCCCTATTATAATTTAGAATGCCCAACGAGCTTGCGCTCAAAGATCTGCCGGCCCGCCAGGCGGTACCTGAGATAAGACGCTAGGTACACAGGTAAATTAATCGCCCTTGGCCTGAGCAGTTTCTATTCTGCAGCGATATCAAGTCATTGAAGTATTCACCTCTAGCTACCTACCTTGCCTTGTATAAAGGCATACTATCCTCACCTGGACCTCCAGGACAATAGTATAAATTATATCCAAGTTGGTATTCTCCGACGGCTTATGAATAGCTCAACCAGATCTCCCCTCATAGCTCAGGTTGAAGTGAGATGCGAAATTTCATCCGAACATTAAGAACTCCACACCTTCATCTGAGGTCTAAGATTTCCACCCCAAAAGGAAAGAGGGACAATAGCAGCCAGTCTTCGATGCTTATTGAAGCACTGTTTATTGAATTGCTAGTCCAGACTGCGTGCGCTCACAATAGTAGAAGCTCAACACAGTGCTCCTGACCGTGCCGTGACCCGTCAAACCGCACTTAAATATTTTCGACTGCCTTCCAAATTTCTGTCTCCTTTCTCTTCCTCCGCAATCAACAGACAAGATTATTCTTCGCAGTTGTTTACTCGACTTGCCGCATTATTTGCGATTCACCGACTCAAACATAACAACTTCTCGACATCATCCACTCGCCTTGTCAAGATGGCAGGCCTTCCACCCAACCCGAATCTGCCGGCAAAGCCGCAGTTCACCAATCTTCCATCCGCCAACAAGGGCACCGGCCAGCATCGTCCGGTCACTCATCGATCCCGCATTCCATACTCCCTTCCGCTGAAGCCGTCCTCCCTTCTGGCAAAAACGGCGACGGCACATTCCGCCAAAAAGACCCATCGGGAAGAACCCATGGGCATCACGCTTCCGAAAAAACCGGCAATGATCCATTCCGCCAAAAAGACCCGTTGGGACGAACCCGCGGGCATCAGTGCCATCCGCCAGCCCGATTCTTCCGTCCGCCGACCAGCCCCTGAGAACCCGTGGGCCATCCGGCCTGACCGCCAGCCTACCGGCAAGCAGAGCACCAAGAATCTGCCAAATTTCCGCGCACACCCGTACAAGCGCGTTGAGAAAAGATCACCTACGCCACCACCCAAACGCCAGAGTGAGGAGACCGCCCGAGCCGCCGAGAAGGCCACTAAGGCACCCGATGCCAAACACTTTCGCCCGCATCCATACAAGCATGACTTTCGTGCACACCCTTACAAGCGCGTCGAGAAGAAGAGATCACCAACGCCACCACTCAAGCGTCCCAGTGAGAAAGAAAGCCAAGTCACCAAGACGGCTCCAGAGGCTGCCAAGGCACCCAAGGTTATCGCACCGCGTGCGGAGGCAGACTCCGCCCCAAAGCAGAACGGGATCTCAAGCGCGCCAGCGCAAAACCCAGTGGGATCGCCTACCAGCACCCACAGCAAGAATAGAAAGGCTTCGGCCGACGACGACGATGATGACGACGACAACGAGCCGGAGACCAAGCAAGCACGTCACACCGGGGGCATGGCTGGCACAAGCACTCGAACCAAGAAGCCCAGCCATGCCCCGGCTTCGGCTAAACATATGACACCAAAGCCAACCACCACCACGCAACCCCAGCGCACTCTGCACAGCAGCAGCAGCAGCAGCAGCAGCAAGGCCGGCGGCAACCAGCAACCCCTTTCGACCGAGGGCAGCAGGCAGACCAGCCCATCCAGCACCGGCGACGGCGATGATGACCTCGGAACCCCACCGCCGAGCTCGTCGTCGCCTGTTGCCCCTGCGGTCACGCCTGATGTCCCTGCGGCAGCACCCGTGGCTGCCGCCGTTGCTGCTGCTGCTGCTGAGCCGCTAGCCGAATCCGATTCCGGGCCGCCCCCAGCCAACGCGCCGCCTTCTCCGACCACCACTGCCGCCGTCCCCGTGGTTGCTGTCCCGTCTCGGGTCAGACTCCCGCTCAAGAGTCTGACCACAACTGCCGACGCGTCACTCGTCGTGACCGTTGTCATTGAGGGCAGCACCATACCGACGACGCAAGAGTTCCGCATCGACCGTCGAATCTTCTACTCGTTCGACGGTCTGCCGATAAACGACGACTTTGACGAAAAGTCGTCGTTCGAGCTGGAACTCTTTGCGTCGTCCGGAACGGTGGACCGTCTCAACAACATCACCATCCTTGAGGTGCTCCACCGCATCCTCATCGGCATGCACCGGCCCGGTGTCTCGTCAGCCAAGGACGACCTCCCACTTTCGGCGGAGGGCATCTGGCTGGCGAGCCTGATCCACCGCGCCCTCGGCGGCCTTCCGGCTTTGGTCGTCGAGTGGCTGGGTCGGTGCATGGCGCGCTTCGTGCAACAACCCGAGCGCAAGCGCAAAGGTGGCGTTGGTGGGACGGGAGGAGACGTGGAGAAGGCGCTGGCGGCGTGCGCCATTTTTGGCGAGGATTTTGAGCTGAGCCGCTGGCGGCTCAGCGTGCGCATGTTTGTTCGGTCGCCACTGCCCAGACCGAGACTGGTGCTGTCGTCGTGCAGCTGGTCAAGCCTCTGACCGCTGCTGACGGCAGTGCCAAAGAGGCGGTGGTGGCCGAACAGGCGGTGGTGGTTGAACAGGTCGGACAAGAGATAATTGGTAAGCCGTCATTTTCCTCTTCTTCTGTTGTTGTTCTGTCCTTTCTCCCTTGTGATCCCTCCATGCATCACCAACTCATCAGGTCGTCGACTTCCATCAAGCATTCACCTCTTCACCTTTCACCTCTCAGCTTTTGGTACGTGTTAAAGCAGATTTGCTAACCAGTTTCTAGAAACAAAGAAAGAAACGAAAAAACAAGGAAGAAGAAAATGTATTTTGGTGCAGAACGAAGTTTCATGATGAAACGACTTGAAGTTTTCGAAGTTTATGAGTTTTGAAGTTACTTCATGGATCAGGAAATTGGATGAAGGGTGGTCCATATTCAGAAGGAGATCATGACTGAGGACCTTCAGGCTATGGATGAGGGACAGTTGATGAAGAAGGAACTTTATGATCAATGGGCTTGAAGTTTCTGTGTTTGGAAGTTGCTGGTCAACGAATCTCTGATGTGGGACGATTATGAGGAAAGACGATTATGAGGAAAGACGATTATGAGCAACGACAAGCATAAACCACGGAGTTGGTTCATGAGGAAAGAATTCATGATCAGGAGATTGCATGGGTCAGGGAGTTCATGAGGAAGGACATTATTATACCCAAGGGATTGCATAGGTCACGGAGTTCACGAGTAATGAATTTATGATCAGGGAATTGCATGGATGGCGGAGTTCATCAGCAGAAAATCTCACGAGGAAACTTTCGAAGGAAGATCTATGAGCAAGGGCATTCAGGTATTGAATTGGGATTTTCATGAACACGGAGTTGGATGATCGAGCAGGATTATGATCAATCAAGTAATGGACAGAATTCATGAATGGCGAATCTGACATCTGTTCAATGACTCTTTGACAGACCCGTGTGATTTGATGTGGTCAACCTTTTGCGTGACTGAGGTATGTGCCAAGTTCTGGTTGGGTTGAACAGATCTGAGAGATATGTCTTGTGCTACGCTCCAATTCCCCGTGAGCTTGTTCCCATGCTCCCCGCATTGCTTTGCAGCCATTACGTTTGGTACGGTGCGACGCTTCTAGAACAACCGTCAGACGTTTATCCTGTAACTCGGATCCGGGTTACAGCAGGGGATTTTCGAGTGGTGCTGATAATGGAATCATTGGATGGATTTATCCTCCGGCTTACGGAACCAGGGAATCATGGGGGCAGGATAAGAAATGGCTTCCTATCAACCGGGCAACCCGCAGCAAAGCATCATCATGAGAGTCGTTTTCAAGAGCCGCGTTCTTCACACTCCTGTCGGTGCTGCCAGTGTCTGACGCCATCACAGAATGCAGTGATACTTCATGCCTGGCCATATTGGTTGGCCATTATAAACGAGGGAAACGAGACACCTGACCAACTGCATCGCGGGAATAGCCAGGTCTAGGTCAACACAGCCAATGTTCTTATTGTTCTAGAAAATTAAGACACACACAGGGAGCCCATGCATCACAAGCGACAGGGTAAATACGTAGACACGATAAATTGATATCTGACCTCACCCCGAAAGGAGTTAAGAGACTGTTAGCAATTGGAAATGTCAGCAACCGGAGGTTTTCTTAGCAGATAGATATTCCGAACCTACCAGGCCTGCCCCCCTTGATCGGCAGCACTTTGGAAAATACCCCGTGGCAATTTTTAGAAGCCAATGAGTGGAAAAGTCAATATTTGCCGGCAACCGAGACAACGCTCCAATCACCCCGGGCAATTCCCCATTGCTGTTCCCCTATATTGCCCCTAGTTCGGATATAGTTCCGTAGTATATGGATTCGTTCCTATTGGCCACACACTGAGTTATTTCATCCCTCTCTCCGCCAACTAGGCTACTGCCGAGCAAAAACGCAGACAGCCAACTTTTGCGGCCTTGTTTATTAGACGGACGTCGGCAAGAGAGGAGGGAGGCGACAACTGCCGGTAGTTAAGGTCAGCGGCTTCTAGAGGCGTTCTTTTACAGACTTATATAAATGTCGAGGGCAGGAATGCGGGTCGCCCCAGTCTCTTCCGTCTTTCTTCCTTGGCTTTCTTCTCCCCGGCTTTCATTCCTTTTTCTGCACGCCTTGCCTCTGACCCGCGCTTGCTTCGTACTGCTTGGCTACCACCCACTAGTCCTTACGAGTTTAATTCCACCGCCAAGATGAAGATGAAGACGCTCAACCCAGCCCTTGGGCTCATGGCCACGCTCATCGCGACCGTCGACGCCGGTCTGCGCTTCCCCTGCTCGACCTTGACCGTGCAGCGTCTTGACCCGGCTGCCCAGCCTGGCGCCCTTCCGTCTTCTCATCTTCACATGATTGTCGGAGGCAACGCGTTCAACGCCACCATGTATGTCTTGTGAGCAATGTTGATGTTTAGGAATTCCTACTAACAAGACCACGTTCCATAGGGAGGGTGATGTTGCCTCGCGGGCTACCTGCACCACCTGCCAGATGTCCGAGGACTTCTCCAACTACTGGGTTGCCAACCTGTTCTTCAAGGACCCCAAGAATGGCACCTACCACCGCGTCATGCCGGCTCCCGTCCAGCCCCTGCTGGGAGGCTCCAACGGTGCCCAGGGTGGTCTTACCATCTACTACACCCAGAACGATCTCTCGAAGGATAACCTCAAGCAGAACCCGGTCAAGTCCTTTGTCCCGGGCTTCCGCATGACCGTCGGCTCCCCGCTCGAGACCAACAAGCCGCACGCTGGTCTCAGTTACCAGTGCATCACCAACGGCAACCGTGGCACCATCACCTCCACCTTCCCCACAGGCAAGTGCGACGGCGGCATCTTCACCACCCACCACTTCCCCCCCTGCTGGGACGGCAAGAACCTCGACAGCCCGGACCACCAGTCGCACATGTACAACACCGTCCGGTCCGAGTACTTCGACCCGGCGCCGGCCTGCCCCTCGTCCCACCCCGTCCGCATGCCGCAGGTCACCTTCGAGGTCACCTGGGACACCAAGCCGTTCAACAACCTCTGGAACCCGTCGACAGACAAGAACCCCTTCGTCTGGAGCTTCGAGGGCAGCTCGGCCGGTACCCATGCCGACTACATGTTCGGCTGGAAGGGTGACGCGCTCCAGCGCGCCATGGACAAGTCCGAGTGCTTTTATGACGGCTGCGGCTCCATCAAGAAGCAGGCCATGTCCGTCGCCAACCAGTGCACCGTCAAGGACTTTGTTCGTGAGAATATCGACGGCTGTAAGTTTCCAATCCTTTCTCTTTGCGACGAGATGACTTGCTGACTTGGCGTCTCAAACAGGGCAAAAATTCCTGCCTGGCATGGGCGATGCGGCGCACACCGGCATGAAGGTCAAGAAGGAGTTCAAGGCTTAATTACTATGTCTCTCCGATAATTACTATGTAGGAATGGGGTCAGGTGTGGTAGATAGGTAAGGGGGTAGCTTCTTGCCTATCTCCTGTTGCGATCAGTTTCGGCTGCCTGCCTTTCATTTCTAGATGTACGGACCGTCTTGATGTCTGTAGGTAGTACCCTATTATATAGCTGGTGAATATAGTTTATCTATGGCCCCCATGCTCTTGTATGAATCAGTTCTATCATGATGTGTGGGTGAATAATTTTCATTGTTAGACTGTAACTTTGAGCTGTTCTCCAAGACGAATATGGGCTTTGGTGGGCAGGGGCAGCGGCTGAGAAGAAAAGGGGTGATGGGGAAGAGTGTTCGGATGCTAAGCCCCACGTATAGTTTTAGGATAAATAAGGTGTGGAAAACTGGGTGAGATGATAGGTCTTTGAAAAGAGACGATGTAGGGTGTGGGGAAGAAATACTCGGTATTCGCAAAACCAAAGGTCTTACTTAAGATTGGACGGAAATGCATCGATACTTCTATATCAAGGCAACAGAAAACAGACAAAGAGGTGTGGAATTCATCGTCAGGGCTGGAAACCAAAGGTCTTACTTAAGATTGGACGGAAATGCATCGATACCTCTATATCAAGGCAACAGAAAACAGACAAAGAAGTGTGGAATTCATCGTCAGGGGTGGATATCCATACAAAAATACATATAATGAGTGCAAAAACAAGCCCCCTTTACTCACATGCATCCCCCATTATCTGAGTCTACGACGACCTAAAAAGCTTGGCCCATGACTAAAAGACCTGCTCTGGACGCCGGCTCCAGCAATGGAACACCTGTCGCTCGGCCTCCCTGGTTACTCCTCCTATTCGTCCTCCTCTTCGTCGCCTCGTCTCTGAGCTGCGATAATTTTTGCAATAGCAAGGAGGTCAATCTCCCCGTCGTCACGTTCCTTGTATCGTTGGGCTTGGGTGTCGTGATGATCGGTTCCGGGCAAAGGCGACATGATGTTCTCTTGGAATGATGTGTCATAGCGGCCGATTTCCTGTGCCAGAGCAAGGAGAAGCCCCCGGTTGAGATATCTTCCTCGCGTCGCCCACCATAATCCCCTTTCCAACAGTTGGGGTGGGGTTCATCGGCCTTCTGTCGGCAATATACCGGTGTCTCCATGCCATCCTGAGCTGTGCAACGACGAAGAGGAGGTACAAGTATCTCGCTGCCGGGCGGTTGTCGTTGGTGAAGGACAGTCTATGACCGTCCAGGTCCCGAACAGCGGTGTGTTCAGCCTCGGTAAAAACCCCATTCTCGGGTACGACGATGGCGTCGAGTGATTCCGCATCCTCATCAATGATGTGCCATCGGCAATCCTTGGGCTCCTTCCCTTCCCATCCTGCAAATTCTTCAGCGGTAGGATTGTCGGGTAGGTCAGGAACAATAACAATAGCAATGTCGTCAATAAAGGCGGACTCGACGTCCTTTTGAAGCAAGAGACCGTTTCGTGCCTAGAGTAGACAAGTCAATGCTCTGTATTCTCTCGAGGCTCTGCAACAAAGAGACATACCGCTATCAGATCACCTTCGACATCCTCTCCAAATAGCGAGATCAAGACGTCAGAATCAAGCTTGTAGGGAAACAAATGGACAGCTCCGACAGACCACTTATCCAGATAGTATCCTGTAGAGCTGTCATGTATCGAAACGATAACATTGGATTTGTGGAGCAGTGTAACGGCGGCACTGTAAAAATTGAAGCAGGTCGTTTATAAACTTGGCTTGTTCCGTTCTCTTGCGTAACCCCATTTCCACCTTGTCGGCGCAGATGCCAAGTTGGCTTTGTTGTAAATATAGCCTCCTGAAATGCGCGTCTGCTGGGACCGCCTTGGTTGACCCTCTCAGCTTGCTTCATATAGATGCGGCACTCAAAATAGGCTGCTCCGGCCTGCTCACTAATACGGCGCGCTTCGTTGGTCTCCAACCAGGATGCAGAACGTTCTTCTCCGTTGTCCAGCCAGTCTTTGACAGCAAGCATTGTCTCGGCATCGAGACATGCGACCAATTCCACACATACGGCGGCAGCGGATTCCCAGTAACGGGCGTCGCCTTGACTGTTCGATGACCATATTGCCTTTGTCCACCTAAAGTTCGATCTGCTGACGCCAATAGGACTGCTGGAAAGAGTTTCTTGTCCGCTTGTCCAGTGCCGTCAGAATGGACGGTGGGCCGTTTCCGCTTGGGTCGGATGCCGATGGCATCGTTGGTACAGAATACACCTAAGGATTAAACCCTTCAAAAAATGAGAGCAGGTAAGGAGCTAAACAGATTAGAGAGTGAGAGGGATCCCGATTCGGAGTTTAAATAGCTTCCAATGTCATGAAACCAAGGAGTAACGGAAGTAATTACTGCAAGGAGCTTGAGGAGAATTAATGATGGGCCTGTCTAACGAGGCTTGAAATTGCTGTCGAAGGTCTGTGGGAAAGCAATCGGTGATTGATAGAAAATCTATGGCAGGTTCTTGGGGCCCTGTCTATTCTATTTAACCATGAGTGCGGCCACTGTACAGTCACAAGCTAGCCTCTCTAAGTTTCTCAAAGGTCCTGTAATTACGTACGTGATGCCATATAAGTTTCAGTCATGACGCCCGCAATGCCCCTGTGGCGCCAGGTAGTGGCGGTTGTGATTTAGATCAATGATGTTTTCTTTTGAACAAGTCTAATATTCAAAACCTTATTATACCAGCCCAAGTTGGCACCCTACCAGCAGACATGTAAAACCGACTACAAGTCAGTAGCCTGCAACTGGTGAGATCTAATCCTGTGCGCAAGGAAAATATATTTAACGTTATGCCTTCGGAAGTACGGTATTTTCCTGCCCCATTCCCGACCACAATGGAACCGGAGCGCAAAGGCACGCCGTCAAGGGAGTCGGGTGCTAGCCAATAGGTAGCCATCAACCGTGCTCCTGATGATGCCGTAGACAACATCAGCCACCACGGACCTCCACTGGTGCTTCCGCCAGACTGATCTTCCTCCCCGGGCAATCCATCAATTCAGAGACACTCACCAACAGTCGGTTCAGCGAATCACATTAGGAGCACGGGTCAAGAGCGGCCACACCATCCGGAAGGGTTCAGTTGTACCAGTCTACTGTTAAATTGACATATGCATCCCGTTCGCCTTGATCAAGCGCGCAGAGTTTGATGGCCAATCATCCCGGAACGCCCTGGTTTCTAGTGTTCACTCAATGCTCAATAGAAGTTGAAGTGCTGTCACCCTCGATCATTATCATTCCCCATCACATCACTTCACCGACCTTCGGATATATCGTTTAAGCAATTAAATTATCTCAAACTTAATTCTAACTCCTGGTGTTCTGTTTAATAAAAATACTCAACCACTCCGAGTCCAGGCGAGTGAAATCACAAAAAAGATGAATGAACCACTGTAACAGACATGCAGGTTCTTCATAGACGACTCGAACCTGTGGCTCGAGGCCAAGAAATTTGCCGCCGTGACCAAACTGAAAGACGCCGGCAACGATCCTCGACTACGGATCGACCTGGGCGAGCTCGTCGACGCCCTCTGCGGACGCGGCCGCCTCATGAGCGATTCGTACCTGTTCGGGTCGCGCCCGCCGCCCAACGACTCAGTCTGGAATGCGGCGCGGCAGCGCAAGTTCCACGTCCAAGTCTTTGACCGCAGCGGGAATAGCTTCGACAGGAAAGAAAAGGAAGTCGACAACGCCATGGCCACCAGACTAACCGCCATCGCGACCGACATCGGCGTGCGCGCTCGCTGCAATATGCCAGGCGCGCAGGAAGAGTTGGCCCAGACGGTGTTCGTGGTCATCACGGGCGGGCGACCGCGATATGCGGCCGCCCGTCCTAGAGGTCCTCGAGAACCAGATCCACGTGGAGCTGTGGGCGTGGAAGGCGGGTCTGTCCAAGGAATTCCTCAGACTGACCAACAAGAACGATCTCTTGTCCGTTCGCCATCTGGATTCCATCTTTGACGAGATCACGTTTACCAATTTTCGGTCAACGCGCAAGGGCCCCAAGATCGATGCCGCGCGAGCGCTGGTCCTCAGCGGCTTCTTCTCGGACGAGGAGAGCATAAGCAACACGAATTTGCGGGGCGACCTGGAGTCCTTCATCTGCCAGAAGCTTATACTGCTGGATCGACTCTTTTTCGTCAGGTGGTCGCAATCAGCGACGGAACTGATTGTGGAGTTTCCCAAGGTCGAGAAGCTCGAGGACCTGGAAAGCATCATCGACAAGACGCGCCAGCTCTTTGATGAATGGCTGACCGTCGTGTCGGTGGCCCAGTACCTGAACCGGAGTGAGGACACCAAGTGGGGAGTTGGAGAGATGGGCAATGTGTACGGGACGGTCGATAATATCCATTACAAGCCTGACGAGCAGACTCAACCCACCGAGGTTACATCTGAACAAGCGCCCAGCGGACCAGCAGTCGATAACAGTGAGTCTCCTCGAGCGGACAAGATCACAGCTGAAGGCAACAACGACAGGAACCGGAACGACGACGATGACGGCGGGAATGACGACGACAATCCTAACCCGTGGCAGATGGTGCGCATCGACCGTGGGCCAAGCCACAATCGCGACCTGCGGCGCACGCAAAATTGCTCCCGCGGCATCCACTGCAAACAAGCTGTCGAGTGCGGCTTCCGGCACACCGAGGAAGAGAAGGTGCTATTCAGCTCCACCAGAGGATCGACTTCAGGTACTGGAAGTCAAAGCCGTGCCGGAACCGGGAGCTGCATTCTTCGCATCAGTGTCCCTGGGCTCACGCGGAGGCGGAGGCGTGGTGCACCCGATGTACTGTTGAGGGACATTACACGGATACTTGTACCGTAGGGTCTTGAGTAAAGTGAGAACAGTGCCATGGGGTATCTCTTCATTAATATATAAGAATAGACAACAAAAGCCATCAACGTCGTATCCAATGACCGCCTAGTAGACTCAAAACCAAGCTTCCCACACGTTATTTACCATATCCCAACTTTGCCGCATGCTCCTCCATCAACCGGAAGACCTCGGCACTCCCCTTCTGCACATCTCGCAAAAAGACACTACTACGCGCTACATCCAAAGCGGTCCTGCCTTGCTTATCCAAAAGGTCCAGTCGAGCGCCATGTTTCAGCAGAATTTCAACCTGCTGCCAATACTGAAAGCTGTGTACCGCCCGATGGAGCGGCGTCTCCCCATCGACATCCTGCGCGTTGACGTTCGGCTTCTTTTCCAAAATGAGGTTAAGCATATCCGGGTTCTTGACCGCGGCGATGTGCAGCGCCGTCTGCTTGTACTGGTTCCTCATTGAGACGTCGGCTCCGTTCCGAAGCAGGAGCCGAACCATTTCGATTTGGGGTGGCTCGCGAGCTACAAACTGATACTTGTTTGTGGGGGTCATTGCGAGGACCACTGACGGCGGTATGGAGAGCGTACTTGAGCGGTGTCGCGGTAGGCTGGTTGACCGAGAAGCCCATCTTCAAGATCCGGTCCGCCGTCTTGAGGACACCAAAGTCGATGGCAGCCACGAGGATAGTCGACCCGGCTTCGTACTTTGTCTTGAATGGCGATTTGTCCATCCGCAGTAACAATTCGCAGGCATCGTCGCTGAGACGGCGCAGGATGGCTTCCTGTGATGTTCCCTGCACCTCCGCGGCTTCGATATGGTCAAAGATGTGTGTGCATATGTAATCGAGTAACGATATTCCGGGGTCATATGCTCCGACCTTGGCTGAGTTAGGGGCTCCAGTTCGCAGTTCTTCGATCTCAAGATAGTTTGCAAAGCAGATGGCCATCATGGAGTGTCCACTTCCGACAATCGAGGTCGGATTGAAATGGAGTAACCTAAAGCCGTCGCCGGAAAGAAAGAACTCCCGTACTGTCTCATGGATAAACTGGTACGTCGGGTCGGGGCCGATTAGCCCCAGGGGCTAGGTCGTGCTGCTGCCAGTGCTGCTGCCCGTGTCGCTACTCGTGCTGCTGCTCGGGGCGTGCTCCAAAAAGCCCTTGGAGAGGTCAATAATCATCTCGTGTATCTTTTCGCGGGTTTCGAGATAGTCCACCGAATCGTCCCACTCGGCGAGGGAAGGGTAGCGAGTTCCCCCAAACGCCAAAGCTTGATGTATCTGGCTTTGCCTCAGGGGCTCTATGCTAAACAGGATCAACTGCATTAGGCGGATTACCTAGTCGGCTTCGGTTTGATCTTGATGTGAAAATAGAGTCTGGAAGAGCGTGTGAAGCTCAGGAGGTATTTCGCTCAATTTCTGCCGGAGGAGTTTGAGCGACTTGCCCCGGCCATGTTTCCTCAGCATGGCGATGGCGAGGACTACCCAAAGGAATACTCCAGACGATCTTTCAAAGATTTCAATCTTGAGATCCGCAATGGGACGGTTGTCTTCAGCCTCCGCTACGATGTAACGCAGAATGTCGGGTCGGTTATGGTCTTCATCGACTACCTCCGGGCACCCGTCGATGGAAATGTGCGGATAATGCCGGCTGGAGAGGCAGATCTTGAGGTCGGCGCCAGCCTCAAAGGCTTTCTTGCTGAGATTTTTGAAAAAGCGAACCAAGTCCCTTACCTCGTCATCCTTGCATTCGTCCATGGCGTCGATAAGGAGAACAGCCGGCCTATACTCGGACGTCGCGAAGACGCGGGACAGAAAATCTTGAAGCTCTTCTTGGTGCCAGGTCACAGATGGTTGGAACATAGACTTCTGCCTAAACATTGGCGCCAAATGGCCCAGCGCCAAAGAGTCTTGGCGAAGGACCTGGTACAGCAGAGACCGATAAAGCCCGAGGGGTGTCTTCCCGAGCTGCCCTGTCCCCCGAGCATTGAAGAAGAAAGCAGCGGTAGTGGTTTGAGTGCCTGCATACTGTTCCTCGGCTCGACGCACTGCATCCTTCATCAAAGTCGATTTTCCGGAGCCAGGTTTTCCTTTGATCCAGAGGAGGCCGTGATTCTCGGCAACATTGGTGCCCGTGATCCACTCGTCATATTTAGTAGTTGAATACAGCCAACCGCACGTCTCATCCAAGGCTCTCTGAATGTTGCCGCGTCTGTTATCCATTTCGGCGAAGGCTAGTGATTGAAGAAATCCTACAGCGGCAGTGAGTCAGTAACGGCACGCGACGAACTGTGTTGGAGTTCATGTCATATACCTTTGCCGTCCTCGTTGATCAGGGGAACGACCCTAGCCGATAATATCATAGACCTGAGCTCGAGTGAGACCTTCCGGTAGCCAGCGTCTAGCCTTGAGTCGAATCTGCACATGTTCATGTGGTTTGCCGATATTGTCTCGGCATGCTCCTTAGGATCGTCAAGGGTGGAGGATACGTCGGGAACGACCTTGGCATTCAGAGGTCCGGCGTTGACGCCAGAGATGCCCCAGGCCTCCTGGAAGGTCTTGACACGGAATACATACTTTCGCCACAGCGTCGTGAACGACTCGCGACCGAGTTCCAGTTCCGGGCTATCGGTCCCGAGGGCTCGGAGGAGAGCAGCGGTTGAGTCAACCCTAAGAATAGCGCTGGCGATGCTCCGGACCGTCTCGCCAAGATCTGACATTCCCGAACTGCCCTATGCGGTGTGCCGAGAAACATGACGCCCTTGGTAGACTTGACGATATCCTTGAACTCAACCTCCTCCGAAGCCTCGGAGCGGCGGAGTACTTCCTTAACTAGCAGGCCGCCCAGCGAGTGGGCCACGAATATGATGGGTCTCCTTGCGGGCTTCTCTCGCTGTAAGGCGTAGAGGAGGTCCTTGGCGTGGGCGAAGAGGTTGTTCTGGTTGGCGCTGCTGAGCCCTTTGTGACCTTGGAGTCGTAGCCGTATGCGAGAATGCGCATATTGCGACAGTGGTCTTCGCGTGCTAGAATCTCGCGCGGCCAGTACACTTTTTTATTCTCGTGGGTTTCGTCGGGAGGAGGGAGACTGTCGGGAGTCAACGGTCTGGAGGGCTCTTCATCCGCAGCACCGGCTTTGTCGCCATCATCGCAGCCGATCTTAGCAAACAGACGGCGGAAGAGACCCGGTTTGTCTCGCGGTTCGGAAGCGGTATCTGATGAGGGCTGGTTCTGCCGGCTGGGTCGAATACCAGCGGCCGGGATCTTCTTTCGTCGAGGGCATGCCCAAGTTTTGTAAGGATGACCGCCGAGGCCATGGATGAAGACAACACTGCAGGAAGTCTGCCGTTAGCGCCTGCCTGGATTCTTGTGGGATGGGTAACCCGTAGCTCACTCTGCCTCTGCTCTTTCCGGGCTTCGAAGGATAATCAAACCCTCAGCGATTTCCGCAGCGTCGATGCTGTTCATCACGAACTTGTCGTCGGTCGAATGGTCCCCGCCCGATATAATGGGAAGGAGAAAAGAAAGGAAGCGCAGGTGGAAGACCACGCAGCCTCGACGAGGCCATGGTCGTCGGAAGAGCTGCGCATTTTGGCGCGAATTTCTTGGACGCTTCCTTTATTGGGAAATGGACTTGGTCACTTGGGAGGGGGGTTGCAGTGCCTCAGCCGCAGTGTGGAGGGGGATCCTTGGCACTGGATCCCTCCCGCGGTTTATTGGCAGGGGTGGTTTCCCGGTCGAGCAGCTGCGTGCGAAGTGACCCAAACTGAATCAATTATACACCTCTAGTTATTGGAATTTTCAAACTTAGTAAACCACCTGTGTCTTCACCAAAAGACCTATTACCCCACCGTATGCAAATGACACCACCGAATAACCATAAACACTGCTACCCGCTCCCTGCATATGTATAGATACAAGCAAGCCCGTTATCAAAACGCCAAGCTCCCAATCTGTGGCTACCTACCTACCAAATCAGTCATGCCGTATTATATGCTAAGGTAATGATACCGGGGCACAGTTCCCCTTCAAGACCACCATGTTGTTGGCAACATTTATACCTAATACATCTCTACTGCGTCACATCTCCTCTATGGACACCAAGAACCGCTTCGAATCAAGACATGGCAACATCGCCCAACGTCTTGGACTGCGCACTCTGCAACGCAATCACAAGCTCCGTCAGCCGATCAATCTTGGACGACATCTCCGCGATCCGTGCTTCCGTGTCCGTCAGCGGTTCGCCGAGGGCGTCCAGCTCGGACGCCTCGGCCAACGCCCTTGACTGAGCCTGCTGCTGGCGAGAAACATTATTCGTCGCCTCCCTGAAAGCCTGCGGACGCAGCGAATCGCCCGGCAGCGAAGACGCCGAGGGCCTCGCCCGGATAGGTGGCCTCGCACCGGTCATCTTCTTGGGCGAGGGCCCGCCCAGCGAAGGCGTACCGATCGCCCGGCGGGGGCCCCGGAACCCATTATACTGGGTGCCCTTCGCCGCCGAGCCCCGGATCCACTCGTAGGCCTCGATCACGCCGACGATGGGCAGGTGGGTGGCTTTTAAAAGCAAAATCCGGGCGGACCGGAACTTGTTATCCGACGGCAGGAACAGGCGCAGCGGCCGGAAGATGACGAGCGCGAGCAAGTTGAAGGGCGGGTAGAAGTGCGTGAGCCGATTACTAGTCGACGCCTCCAGCACGTAGACGCTGTAGACGTAGAGGTACTCCTCGCGCGCGTGCGTGATGACACGTGAGAAGCTGTTGGACAGCATACCCGTCAGGGAGCCCATGAGCAGGATCGAGCTCAGCGTGACGAAGATGATCATCAGCGGCGGGCCAAAGACCGGGTCGATGTCCCGCATCATGTCGAAGCCCACGTAGCTCGACCCGAAGAAGATCTTTGTCAGTTGCATGACCATCATGCCCAGGGTGAACGTGTGGCGGCCAACGAGGGTAAAGGTGGTGAGAAAGCCGAGATATATGACCACCACCAGGACCATGAACTTGATAAAGTCCTTGCCCATCTCTTTCAAGCAGGGGATTAAGGTCTACGCGAGCTTGTCAGTTATGTGGTTGTCAGCTTCGGGGTTAGGGGGTCGCATACACCCCAATACGGGCTCAAACTCAGAATAGAGCAGACACGGGGGACCATGAAGAGCGCCTCTAGTGACAAGATGTCGAATGAAAGATCGACAAGGTACCCGTTATCCGTTTCTAGGCCAATAACTCCTAAAATAAAGATCAGCAACTAATAAACCATAAAGAGGGACATATTGACTTACTCAGGATGAAGTAGGTGAAACCTATCGCTATCATGGCCATATCAAATATATTCTAGGCAAGACCGACAGATATTAGTAGGCAGGCTTTCAAGCAATTAAACGTTTCCATGGTATACCCACCCACACATCAGCAGCGTAGAAAATCGAGCCGGCATCGATCCATTCGCTCAACTCGTCATACGAAAAAGCGGCAAACCACAGCATCAGCAGGATCTCGAGAGGCGTAACCTTGTGGGGGTGCCGTTCCGCCAAGACGGCGTAGTACAGACACAGGAAAACAACGAAAAACAAGACCTCGAAGGACTTGAGGTACTTGGGCACGCGCAGACGTGAGAAGGGATCGGCTGTGTGCGGATTGTAGAAGCGTGGCTTCTTGACCGAGTGGACCGACAAGTTGTCCCAGAAGATGATGTCGCCGTTCCAGATGCCGGTGATGATCTTCTGAACCACGTTCTGGCTGAGGAAGCGCTTCGCGTCTGCAATCGCGGCGATCTCGAGGGCATTGAGGTTGGTGAAAGGCGCCGTCGGGTCGTCTTCCTCGTCTTCCTCATCGCCGTCCGCGTCGGCCGTCATACTCATAGTGAGGCGCGAGATGGACTGCAGGAGCAGATTCCGCTTGCTGGATCCGGTCTGGCTAAGCGCATGGCGGACCGACTCCGAGCCGCCGGACCAGGCCTGGGCGAGGAGCGCGCTGCTCTCGTCGACCTCGCCCTCCTCCTCGTCGCCGGAGGCGCGGAGCTCGGACGGCGCCGGATCCGGGATCTCGTAGAGACAGTAGTCGACGGCCTCACGCTCCGAAAGATGGGTGAGGAACCGCCAGGCGACGATCTCGCAGCTGTTGGCTCGGGCGTCGTTGAGCCCTTTGTCTTCCGTCATGGCACCATAGTGCCATTTGAGCGCGCTGAAGCCAACGTTAGTGCCGCGAACAAAACCAGATAAATCCGTGATAGCGTGCCACACAACCTACAGTAGCGCGTTCACAATGGCTGGATGGGTGCATGTGTGGCCCAGATGCTCTACCAAATGACGTAGGTCATCCCCCGCCGTTGTTGTCCGCAGCTGCTCAAAGGTGCTCGGAAGCTGAATGCATTCAGCAATGTAACTGGAAGGAAGTGGTTAGCGAATGACCTGCGGACGTAACGTGGTATTATTCACATTGAGAGCTTCTTGACGATCTCACGAAAGCTGTCCTCGACCGAGATGTCTGGCAGCTCAGCGCCAACGCGGGAGAAGTGTTTGCCCGGCGACGGCGTGGGGAGCGGCAGCTCCGACGGCACTGGACGCGACTTTACACGTAACGGCATAGTTACCAAAGAGGCTCAATATAATCCAAGGAATCGAGCGATGATGATGCAAAGATCAAGAAAGAGGAGAGCAAACAAACAGGAAAGAGCCCTCGGTTATCCATGGAGTTGGAGAAATGAACCCGTGCCCCAAAAAACGATAATGGGCCCTGTCTCGGGGTAGCAAGGCCTAAACCGTCTTCAGTCTGGCGCGGGACCCAACGATCATCCCAAGTCGGCATGGCGGGGCACGCGGGGTTAATAGTGGCTAGCGTGTCACAAAAAGCGCTAAATTTGGTCCACTTCGCCGAGCTGTTGTGAGCTGATGGCCGGGTCTCGCCGGCCTCCCAATTGCACCGCGACTGCCCGGCCAGAGGGGATGACCAGACAGGTTTCATCCTCCAACCTTCAATTCGGATTGTCGTTGGTTCCCCGAAAATCCTCACCCACGAAACACAAGGTGCTGCGATGATGCTTTGCCTTCTTAACCAAGGCGCTGACAGAGCGGCCCGAGACAACTCGCCGCAACGGTGCATCAATGCGCTAATCCATCGACGATCCGCCGCTGATACCACGGGTGGACCCATCAAAACAAAGTAAAGGAGGATGAGTGCAGTTCGCGATGTCTTTCGTCGATTTGGTCCAACCTCACCGCACGTGATAGGAAGGCGAACTTAAAAGGGGGTTCCGCATAACCTCCCTCTGACATTACGGATACATTACTCCGACTTCCCTCCCCTTTTAAACACCTTCCTGACATAAACGATGTTGACATACTTCCGTCTGGGGAGCGGACACCCCGCCTCCGCCCTCGACGACCCGGCTAATCTGGCACGGATCTTGGAACTATTTGAACGCATGCAAAACCTAGAGGCTGAGAGTTGGACAACGTCATGTTAACTAACCATCGGTAGGCCTGACAAGCAATTCCCTTATTCGGGTCCACGGGGGGGATACTATCGAGTTACGACAATGACGAGAAGTCATCAATACTTGCAAATTACGAGAAGGAGGTTGAGCAAGTGCTCTCAAGATAGATAGTCTTAGACGTCTCAAATACACCTGACAATTCAAGTTTTCCCACTCAGTTCCATCTGAAGGAGCACGGCAGCCAGGCATAACCTTTATTCAGTCAAAGCAGTTTTGTGTTGTGCAGACATCAACATGAAGGTCATCTCGCTCACCTTTGCCTTCGGGCTACTTACCTCCCTAGCCCAGGGTCTCCCCTCTCCAGCAGGAGGCTCACCATCCGGATCTGTGGTGGCCGGCAGACAGGCGACCAAGTTCCCCTCCGCGAGCGGCACCCGCTTCACCATCGACGGCCAGACGCGCTACTTCGCCGGGTCCAACTCGTACTGGATTGGCTTCCTGACCAACACCAAGGACGTCGACACCGTCTTCGACCACCTCGTGACTTCCGGTCTCAAGATCCTACGCATCTGGGGCTTCAACGACGTGACTCGCAAGCCCGGGACCGGGACCGTCTACTTCCAGCTGTTGTCCTCCTCCGGATCGACCATCAACACCGGATCTGACGGCTTGCAGCGGCTCGACTACGTCGTCAGCGCGGCAGAGAAGCGCGGCATCAAGCTCATCATCAACTTTGTCAACAACTGGGGTGACTACGGTGGGATGCCGGCCTATGTCAGCGCGTTCGGCGGGAGCAAGGAGGGCTGGTACACAAACTCCAAGGCGCAGGCGCAGTACAAGAAGTACATCGAGGCGGTCGTGAAACGCTACGTCAACTCGCCCGCCGTGTTCGCCTGGGAGCTGGCCAACGAACCCCGCTGCAAGGGCTGCAACACCGATGTTATTTATAAGTGGGCGACTGAGATCTCGGCGTACATTCGGAGCCTCGACCCGGCGCACATGATTACTCTCGGTGACGAGGGGTTTGGACTGTCCGGCGGGACGAGCTATCCCTATCAGACGAGTGAAGGGGTTGATTTCGTCAAGAATCTGGGGATCAAGGACCTGGATTTTGGCACGTTCCATCTGTATCCCAAGAGCTGTTTGTCATTCTTGCAATCCTTTCTTTTCTTGATACCTGCCTGCTGGTTAGGCAGCGACTGACGTTCTATAGGGGGCGTCGACAACAGCTTTGGCTCAGGCTGGGTCAAAGATCACGCCGCGGCCTGCAAGAAGGCCGGCAAGCCGTGTCTCTTTGAAGAATGTAAGTCAAGACAGCAACAGCACTAATTACTGTACGTCCATGGCAGCTAGCTGACTTTTTGATAAATGAAAGACGGTACCGAGTCCGACCATTGCAACATTCAGAAGCCGTGGCAACAGGCATCCTTGGCCCTCGCCGCCGATGGCATGGGAGCGGACTTGTTCTGGCAGTGGGGAGACCGACTGAGCAGCGGGCAGTCGCCCAATGACGGGAATACCATCTACTACGGATCGAGTGATGCCACTTGTCTGATCTCGGACCATGTCCGGGCTATGGGCTCGACTTGAAATAATATAGCTTATCAGGGTGTATAAGGCGAAAGAAAATTTGTTTAGTTCTGGCTTCCTTCGAGGTATTTCTGGAAAACAAGAATGAAATTGTTCGCATGTTACGAGTGGCTCGTGACCTAGGGCAATAGCTCGATTTCTGAAAGGGCATTGATCCTACTGTAAATCTCATGTTTTGTGAAAGACTCGCATACCTTGAGGCCGGGAACAAAAAGGATCAGTGCCAACGAGTAAATACCTAGCTACTTTAAGGTCTGTAGTCCGTCAGGTCAGTGATGGTGCGGTCATATATGTACGTAGTGAGTATTTACCTGTGTGTGCATATGAAAATAGCCGCACGTAGGTATCAATCAAAGGAATTCAACCGCGAGCGCGGAGCCTCCCCGCCCGCCCCTTCTGCTGAGACCAATCATCTCTTCCGGACCATTCCTATGGTCCGAGCAGCAGGAAGCTGCGGTGCTGTTCCGGGAAATTTTGCCATCAATGCCCGTTGCACCTACATGCGAATCTGGGGAAATGGGGCACTGGAGATGCTCTGTCCGCGTGCCGGTAGTTCAAGGTGGTCGAACTCTGCCTTGGCATGGAGGCTATATCAGTTCATATGACAAGACACTTAGCATGCCCTGTATCGACGTGCTTTGCTAGAGTCTAATGTTTAAACTTTGAATGAGTCAGAAACTCGTGTCTCGTGAAGTCTTTACTTGAATTGGAGGGGTTTTAAGCTGAAAGAGAAACACGATGCGATTCTTTTTCGGGTTCCTGGCTGTCCTGGCCTCCGTGTCAGTTGGCTCAGCCCAGTCGGGCACCCCGGTGCGGATCATGGCACTGGGAGATTCCATCACCGGCAGCCCGGTAAGCACTTGACCTCCTACAACTACCTTCTCGTCATCACTACTAACCCAATCCAATTCCTCCCGCACAGGGCTGCTGGCGCGCCCTCCTCTGGCGCAAACTCCAAACCGCCGGCATAACCAACACCAAATTCGTCGGCACCCTGCCGGCGCAAGGGTGCGGCTTCACCTACGACGGCGCCAACGAAGGCCACGGCGGCTTTCTTGCTACTGGCATCGTGTCAAGCAAGCAGCTTCCCGGGTGGCTGTCCCAAACACACCCGGACATCGTCATGATGCACCTCGGTACCAACGACGTCTGGAACAGCAAATCCCCCACCGAAATCCTGGCCGCTTTTGATACACTGCTCGAGCAGATGCGTGCAAGCAAAAGGACGATCAAGATCCTCGTGGCGCAAATCATACCCATGAACCCGCCCAACTGCTCGCAGTGCGGGCAGCGCGTCGTCGCCCTCAATAAGGCGATCCCAGACTGGGCGGCGGGCAAGAACTCGACTGACAGTCCGGTGGTGGTGGTGGACTGCTGGACCGGGTTCGACACGGCGAAAGATACGCAGGATGGGGTACATCCGATCAGTTCGGGTAACGAGAAACTGGCGAATTGTTGGTACGGGCCCCTGGTGAAGGCTATTCAGAGTTGATAAAGGGTGATTGATTATTGGGGTTGTTTGGTTTGGCTATCCTAGGAAGGGGGGTGCCGGTTGGCGAGGGAACAGAAAGGGGATCCGGTATTTGGTAAAAAACGATTGTGTTTCAATTCAGTATCTGCACTTATTTATTCTGTTCTTGATGATATCGGTAATTTCTTTACCAGGATATAATTTTATGTCTAAATTCATGTCCGGAGCCTACTTCATACTAAGTTTCAAGAAATCGTCTAGGAGATGAATTGGAAGTGATGGCCCGCTTACCGTGCGTACCTTCAATATATCTCAACCCCTACCTATCTAACCATACCAGTATATTCGTCCTCTTTCTCCCCCCGTCTTTTATGGATATGATTCCTCACAGTCACACTCCTTCTCGAAATCCTCGTCTCAAATCACCTGGCTTTTGCCTTGGAACAATAAGCCATCATCCCCTCCCCACTACACCATTTACCAAGCTCATCGCAGCTCACGCCCTTTTTTACGCGCGTTAGACGCCGAACACGTCCCCACGCCGCAGCCACAAATCATCTCGATCACCCATCCCGCAGAGTCGTGTAACGTCGAGCCTGCGGCGTGGCTGAGGCGAAGCCACCCGACATCATCACATCAAGAGCACCGCCCACCCGATCACGCAAGATCCGATCCTGCGGATATTCCTTTATTATGCAAGCCATACCAATGTGGATTGTTAACATTGTGTGAGATGGTGGCCTCGGGCTAGGCAGTTGTGGTTGGTGGATGTTGACGAGATAGACGCGGAGGATTGTACAGTTATTTTGGACGAGCGATTGGAAACCTCAGACATCTCAGGCATCTGAGAATGTGACTCCAAGCTTTCACTGATCCCATTTTGCGGTTTGGACTATATGTGGATTCTTGGTTACGCAAGTTCGAGTGTGAGTCCACGTGGCGGACAAGGCTAAGTTTTGGGAATGTAATGCGCCATCGGCCAGCTACCTAGTGCCGACGAAGCCGGTATGCCTAGGTATTATAGACCGAATTTGCAGGACAAATTTCCAAATTAGTTGGTGTAGTGGTTCGTCCATGGTTTCGTCGCTGTGTGTTCCACCTCAGGTAATTCCGCGTTTTTGGACGGATAACCTCTTTTCTTTTTGCCTATTATCCCTCTTTTACAAGTACTATCAACATGTGGAGAATTGATTACTTCGAGATATTTAGTCACAGTAAGGATTCTCGAGAGGATTCGCCGGGGATTCGTTTTTTACTTATGCCGGCTATGGGCCCATGATGGATGCCGGTCTACTAAACAGGCGGCCGGCAGGCCGGGAGGGAAGTAATTCGGACTGAACATTCGGTAGGTACCTTACGTAGGTATGTAATGGGGAGTAGATTGGTAGTACCATCATTGGTTTTGTGAAGAGAGAATGAAGTGGAAAAACTGAATTCATATCCGGCTATTTGGTTAGCATGTAATTATTCATTATAGCTGCTTCTCTCATGGGATCTGAGTCTGTCCTGATATAACGGGCTGGTATCTTTCGACACTTCTGATCCGCATCGGGGAGAAGATTGGAAGTTGCGTCCACGACTGCGGGAAAAGATTTGAGATAACTAGGTAGGTACCTTAGCTACTAGTGTAAATGCTCCTAATGATGAGGATGACCGTTCCCCTACCTGTACGAAATTACACAATATTAAGAACCGACGGTACTTGCTGCTGATGTAATACGGGGTTGTGTGTGATAGTGTAAGACCCCGACTTGGGGTGGATAATCATCACGCACAGCCAGGCCAGAACGGCACATGAAACCGGGCGATGCAGGGGTTTGAGTTGAGGAAGTAAGGTCAGAGTCGCAAGACTTTCTTCATTTTTCGTGCCAATTGAGCTTTGAGTAATACACAAATGGTTATTGGTGAAATTTTTTTATTCGGTTTCTCTCTCCCCAATTGAAGATATTCACAGCAGAGAATCAAGCTATCAGTCAGATGTGGCAGATGATTGGGTTGAATTTAAGCTTTGTGGTGCTGGAGTGCCTGTCAGTATTTCGCCTTGGCAAAACTCCCTGGCCCGGGGCTCGGCCTGGTAAATGCGAACAGAGCCGAATGCACCGGTGCAGCTTCCCAAATCACACGCAAACTAAACATTGATATTTTGGAGCCCATTTTGCGGTCGCTTTCCGTGTTGCTGGCCTCAGACATGAACTTCGGGTGTCGTGGTCATCCGGCCGCCGCGATATGTTGTGGATAACCCGTATCTATTTCGGCAATACGTCGACCCAACAGGTACGAATACGGCTTTTCACCCATCCGGCTCTCGCTTGGGAAGGTGGTTGAACTCGGCTCAGGCAAACTGTGGGTGGCAAAGAGCTGCGTTAGTGTTATCGGTATCCTGTTGAAGACTTGATTTACTTGGAAGAGCTGAATGGCAGCTCGAAAAAGTGGGATTCAGGGTCCTTTTTGAACGTCATGATTGACTGAAGATCGTCGCTTCCAAGCTGGCAATTTGCCTGCCGGCTACGGAGTACCTGCCGCGTGTTAAACCCGGGGTTCTGGCCCAGCCCATTTTCCCCGGACCCTGGCATGACAACTCAGCGGCCTGCACCGCCACAAGTGATCTGCAAAGCATGGCTGCCTCTCGTCCGTCCATATTTGCGGATGCGTGTTAAAAAAAGAACTCGCTAAAGGCCCGTGACACCATGCACCAAATCTGGACGCAATCGTTTTTCAGTCTGCACAGCCTCGAGAAGAGATGGTACCTTTTTGTGCCTTGCGTGGTACAACGTGTGAACACGACGAACACATTACCAGCATCGGGGGAGGTGTTCAATGATTTTGCCTTGCCGACAATGCGAAGTAACGGAAATACCGGACAGTTACTCCGTACAGAGCAGTGTCCCAAGGTGGAGTGGCAAGTTTTTGACGTAAAGAGCGTTCGCGATTGGATCAGTCCAAATTGCGCAAAACCTCTTATCGTTCAAAGAAGGGAAACACACCATGCACATACATTATTGTTTCAATCGAGAATCCATGTGGCATCGGTCCGGCAGTTGCTTTGTTAGTTGGACAATTAAAGGGCCATACATCGGGAATTCAGCGCTTATCTGGCACGTGTCTGGTAAATTGGTGGATTTGATCCGTCCCATCACAACCCAAAGATCTGGGGAAAGTTTAAGATTCCACCCGGCTTCCGCGTCGTTAGAGTTGGATGGAAGCGCCGGGCTGCAACGTTCTGAAGCCGGCGCACGGCGTCGGATTGTCTCGCAGTGTTCCTGTTTCGTGTCAAACCAGGAACCACGGGGCAGCCACCGACGGTTTAGGTAGGTTGATTACTCCTGCATTCGAGCCCGCCAACAAGCGACAGGCGGCCGGTAGATATTCTCATTGACGCGCACGTAGCCGCCGATTTCAAATATTGACTGGGAGCAAACACTCTTTTTCATTTAGGCGGTACGGATTATTGTTCGTGTCCCCAACGGCGACTCGGTGGGCGCTGAGCCCCGTGGTGAGGTGATCGGCGGGTGCCCCTGTCACTAGCAGTCGCCCCCGATAAAAACAGTTGCCTTGCCAGTGGAGCCACCAAGGAGTCCCGTCTCGGCTCGGTTTGGTTTGCATCAGCGCCCCACCGACCCTGCAGGTACATCGGTACCCTGACTTTCCTCCTCGGGTCCTGGCCCCTTTGGAAACGACCTCCTGGATGGATCCCGCTGCTTCACACCACCCCGGCTGTCAGCCTTGCTCTGCCTACAGAAACCGAGTTCTTCTCTTTTAAGTGTGTTCCCTGCGCCGCGTCCTGACCGGGCGTTGATCTGTTGTCTCTTTCTTCTCTTTCCCAGTTTCCGTCTTCGACCCTTCAACCCCAAATTTCAACATCACTGCGACTACCAGACACACTCGACATTTGACGAATCGATCGCTTCGCTACCCTCGAAACCGATCGCAACGATTTTTTTTCGAACTACTCGCGACACGCCTGTAACCGATTCCTACCGCATGTCTCAATCAACTCTCACGGCCCAACCATAGCAATGAGGACCGACCTCTTCTACCGGCTGCCGGCTCCCACGGCCCTCCTCCTTGTGGCCAGTATACTCGACCTCACATCGGCACATGTGCTACAGCCATACCCCAGGCAAACCCCTTCTCCACCGACGACAACCGTCCCGCTCCGCGCACTCGATGTCGTCTCGTGGCCACTTCTTCCCACACCTGCGCCGCTCGATCCCTTCGATCTCCGACGTCGACAAATACCTGCGACGGTTTGCGGTTATATTGGCGGGCTCGCGCAGTTACCGGCGACATGTAGCGCCGGATCACACTGCGTCCTCGACTCGGCGCATGGCGTGGTGGGCTGTTGTCCCGACGGGCAAGATACTTGTACGAGCGGCGTGTTCACGGGCTGCGTCGACGCCAACAGCGGGCCCCAGACGGAGGTGAACCCGTACATCTTCACATGCCAGGGCAACAACGTGTGTTACAAGAACCAGTTCGACGGCGGCTTTTCGCAGTTTGGGTGCGGGACAGCGAGCGATTTAGCGACGACCGTGCTAGGCAGCGCAAGTGGGATCACTGGGTCTCTGGATCGCCAAACTCTAAGCAGTATCCCTCTCACCTCAAGCGCGAGCACTTTGAGCGAACCCACGACGCTGGGAACCATAAAAAGCACCACCAAAAAGTCCAGCTCAAGCTCAAGTTTGATCTCAACATCGAGTTCGACCTCAACTTCGAGTTCGACTTCAGAATCCAGCTCTATTTCATCCGAAACATCCACACCCCCCTCCTCCTCAACCACCTCCACAACTACTCAAACATCCTCATCCAGCACCGCATCAGCCACCACTGACTTACCAGCAGCCCCACCCGCCACTGACCCGCCGCGCACTAGCACCGGTGCGATTGTCGGCGGCGCCGTCAGCGGTGTCGTTGCGCTAGTCGCTATCGGCGCGCTCGCTTTCTGGTTCTTCCGCCGACGACAGAGAAACCTCCGCCAAGGTCCCGGCGGCAGCCCTAGCAGCGCCTACATCAGCGCGCCGAAACCCGGCCCGGGCACGGGTTTTACGGCCATCAACCAAAGCAGCGACGCCTACGAGCGGAGCGACATGCATCTCCCGCCCGTCGCCGTCGCGCCGGCCTTCTCGACCGATCTGTCTGCCGGCGGGCCGTCCCCGTTCGCCTATATGGGCGCCGCTGGCCAACACGAGTCGTACCCACCGCCTTCCGGCCGCGACTCGGGCGGTAGTAGTAACTATCACTACCCGGGGCAGTACCCGGCTGCATACGCCGCGGCACGCCATAGTGGCGGTGGCACCGGTAGTAGGCTGGAGCCAGACCAGGTACCCCTGACGCGCGAGATCGACGACTTTTCGCAAGGGTTTCAGGCTGCGCTGGGGAGAATCGGCGAGGAAGATGAGCCTTCGGCGTATAATGGGAACGGGTACGGGAATGGGAATATTGGTGATGATCTGGCGGTGAATGATGGGAACGGGGTGCACGGTCCGGGAGGCGGGCCTGGTGGGCAGAACGGAGGATATAACGGGAACGTGAGGCCCCTGTGGCAGCAGAATCGGAGGCAGAGCAGGAATTTGATGTGGATGTGATTTTTTTTGGAGCGACCAATCTAATGATGAATGACGATGGTATATATGTGGGATCAGGGGTTCGGTTTACACACCTTGGGGCTATGTGGAGAACCACATTTATGGCACAGCATGGCATTGCATGGTATTGGCGTTTGGTTTTTGGTGTCATTTTCTCGATACTCCGTTCACTATCTGAGAGTGGATAATCTGCATGTATGAATGAGAGCGGAGATGGTTGGAGATATGGGTTGTATAAAGAATGGATGGCTGGATTCGCATGATCAACTGATGGGTATACATTTGGGAAGACGGCGTCGCGTTTTAGATCATGTTTATAAGAGATCCTGTGGTAATCACGAGACACTCATGAGGGTTGAAAGTATATGTATGGTAATGCAGTAAGAACACTTCACACTCCTATGTCTTAGCTATCGAGGCTTCGGTTCGTGTTGTGTTGTTTACTTACGTGTAAAACTGAGTACCTATCTGTTCACTTTCGGAGTTTGCGGAGATCGAGAAGATGTGTTACTAATAGGAACGGATGATTTATTTACAGAAATACCCTGCCCTTGCTTACATGAACTTAGGTAGGTACCTGACTTAGTGAATTGCATTGGATCTTGGAATAACAAATAGTCCAAACAGTGCCTGAATTCTGTAAAGCTGCATATTATTACATAAGATACTCGTGATATTGAAGTAGGTACGGATCCGTAGATCCCTATGCCCATTAATGTCTTAACTAATATCACCAAGGTACCTTCAGAATGTCACAACAAAGCACATTAACGATCTCTTCTGTCAGATAAAAGCTTTGTGATTGGATACAGCTATGTATGTGAATTGTAAATCCACCAAGTAGCAATTCCTCCTTCACAAATCGACCGTCTCCCAACCAGTTGAAAAACAATTCTGCGAGCTACATAGGTAGATATTTCTACCCAAGGTGGTTGTCTCATTCACCATACATGCATTTGAAACAGGTGATGCTTCTCTTCTTGGCGACATTTGTCGAAAGCGAAAGACAGAAATCCATTATAGTCCGAGGAGGTCGGCGTCTGATATCTCCTTCGGGGGTTATCGACTGCGCTGAGGTCAGAATTCGAGTTAGCTACCTGGTACGTATACGTCCCCTACCCAGTGGATAGCTAGTTGTCGTGACTTACGGGCCATATGAAAACTGCGCCCCAAACCCGGCGATATCACTGGCTCGGAAGGTTGTGTTGCTCATGCTGTCCTTGTGCCAAGTTGATCCACCGTGGCTTGGGCTCGTTCGAGAAGAGCGAGGTTGATGATCGGCGGCTCGCGGACTGAGGGAGCCGTCCTGGGCGGTACTGCTCCAATTATCGGGGTTGCTTCTGTGATATGAATTGTTAGAACTCGGGCTGATATCTAGAAAGATGAAGCTTGAAGTGCTCGATGTCTGGGGGGTGGATGTTAATGTGCTGAAGTGGGTCTGTGGCATGGGCGACCAACTTCTTTCCGTTGCAGGGGTAGAAGGGAGCAGGGGAAAGGGCGAGGTATGTGAAGAGGTGAGGGACTTCAACACGAGAAGGCAAAAGGAGCCGGCGGAGAGCATGGACGAGGGTAGAAATAGAGAGATCCGAGAGCAGAAGTGAAAGCATGGAGGGTATGAGGACAGAGGAGGTTTCTTTTAGAATGAATTAGATGGTATCGTCAGGGAGGGGACCACCCTGACAGAGATGTGAGTGAAGAAGAGATTTGTTCTGGGTCAGAGTTCCAGTCTTGTCGGAGCAGAACAGCGCTCCATACCCTATGAACATCTCTAATGCCGGGAAATTGCTGGGAAATATGACGATGAAGGTTAGAGTAAGAAGAGAATTTTGTCAAATGTCCAAAGTTGTCGAGGACGTGTCTGAAATTTAAGACGGAAAGAGGACAAGGGACGGGCACTAGCTTTATATGAGAAGAAAGTGAGAACTTGCTCTCAAATTTAAGGCCATCCTAAGACCAGCACGCACAGGCGGATTGGTTTGCCTGAGTCGATGAACGGCCAACCGCATACCTTGCCACCAAGGTTCACCCAACTATGGCCTCTTGATCGTATCAGACCTGTTTATACGACGGCTGAACATTATTAACAACCAGGCTGGGGCGAACTCACTTTCTCTGTGTCTTACACGCAGACACGTAATTAACCCCCCGTACCAACGAATAGAGTGGTGCTCATAATAGAGATATCGAGAGCGAGTGGACAGGGTGGGGACCGATTCAGACGGTGGGTTGTAACTGAAGATTACATGTTTCTGTCTGTAGAGCGGTGTGTATCACTGCTGCGTTTTGTTTGCAGCCCATCAGGGTGTGTCGAGGAAAACGCAGGGTATGCGGATTGATGTTCTCCTCAGCCAAACCTAAAGCCTGGTACCTAGGTACCTTATATAATGCCCTTGTGAGAACAGGGTGCACAAGTAAAACGCTCCTGGTGGTTCGCATCCAACGTTCGCCCATCCGGGCACTTAACTGATGTTTGGGTCAACGTAGCTCATTCTCCTCAAACTATCAGCTGCCATTCCACCATGGATATCCACGATTTACTTCCACGGCCCTCTGAAGACGCCAAGTTCCTCAATATTCCATACAAAGATCCAGTGTACCCCAATGCCGAGGATATGTGCGCAGGTTATTTTCATGAATACGGATGTCTACGGGAGGACTGCGTTCGTACCACCGACTGTAACTTACGAATTTTGGAAGGGCCTCGAAGTGGTTGAAGATATTGAAACTAGTAGACAGCGATAATCTGGCTCGGTGGTTGCAAACTGGATACCATCAGTTTCACATAGCAAGAATCTGATCATGAACTTCCTCTTGTGCAATGAAAATCAACAAAACGGCAATGCTCGGTACATTCACAGGTAGAGGACAACTGCCTTGGGTTTTGACCTCCTGAAATAGATATATCATCTACAAATAAGTTTCTCGCCGTTAGTAACTAGGGCTATGAGCATGCTCGAGTTCAGAGGTTATGCGCCGAGAGATTACTAGGTACCTATCTTAACCGTTCTTGCCTACCTACCCCGTACGTCTTACTCGGCTGATGCCGGCCTCAATTTACTCCACTCCGGCAGGGGATACGGTCAATCGTGGCTGTTACATTGCAGATTTATTGCAGTGGCTCGATTGGCGTCTCCACGTTGATTGGATATCGGACGCTGGATCCACGATTCGCCAACATAACACTTGAATCGATGACGACTTGACTTTTGGCCAACATTCGCAAATACATCGAACCGCCGCGCGAGACTCATCAGCAAGTCGACCTTATTAAGTTATTACATCCCATGATAGTGCGTTTACGGGGCCCAAATCATGGTGGGATAAGGGAACCACGACGGTAATAACTTTAGAAACAGGCAAATGCACCCAGAGTTACTCAGCGCCTCCAAATCGGCGAGATAACTGCAATTGGTACGTCGGGCATGATCATTAGGCATTGTAATGGAGGCGTTCCGCAAAACAAGCCACTTCCCGGAACAAGTCCGACAGACCAAACTGGCTCTGCTACGGCTTCATGCCATTCCCCTTGTCTTCCTCGCCGGGATACCATACCATTTCCATGGTATGGATGCATTGGAGCTTATTAACACATAAATTGCGGGCCACACACGTGTATCTACAAAAAGCATCAACGCTACCCCATTTTGAGAAAAGTCCTTTGTTCTAGACCGGTTGACCGGCTCTGCGAGACATTTTAATAGCAGTGACGTCGGTGATTCCTCGAGCTCCCTTTATCCTTGGCATTCCCCTCACTTCACCTCCCCCATCGAAGTGTCTAGACCACAACACCAGCCAAGTCTCACCGTAAAACCACACATTTACTTTTATACACTCATCACCATGGCACCCTCAGAACCTAACGCAATTCCCTTCCGGTTGAAGGGTGAACTCCCTCACTTCGCCGAGGAGCTCGAGGGCTGGAAGGGTTACATCGAATGGGAGAAATACCCAGAAAAGAAGAAGCAGGTTGAGGAGATCCTCAAACAATATGATTTTCCTGACGTCAGTAATCGAGTCTCACCATGATAGACTGTACAACTGTTGAGATGAAATAGCTAATTCACCAATTGCATTCTTGAGAATAGCCCCCTGAGTATCAGCTTGAACCTCTGCCCAAGACGAACCCCGTCCTCACCGGGGAGCGGTTCAAGCAGTATCACCAGGCGACCGGCCTCGGCCATCTCCCAGACATTAGCTGGCAGTATGTGCTGAAGGAGAAGTCAGAGGACATGATTCATGTACTGCAGTTTCCGTACAATGGAGAGCCGCCTAGGGTGAGTCTCACTCAACCAGAGACACCAAATTCCAGCTCAAAGATAATCCAAAAGTACTGAACCTTTTCGTCCACCAAAAAGGACCGCCTTGTCGAAACAGAAATCACCAGCAACAAGGACTTCTTCGTCCGCAACCACGGCGGCATCCCGGAGATCGACCCCGCGAAATTCTTCCTCGACATCTCGGGACTGGTCAACGACCCCAAGAAGCTCACGCTCGCCGACCTCCAGAACGAGGCCCTCTTCCCGCGCCAGTCCAATGTCGTGACTCTGCAGTGCTCCGGCACGCGCCGCATCGAGCAAATCCGCGAGTATCCGGGCGACGGCGACGAGCTGATCAATGCGCCGTGGGCCGAGGGCGCCATCGGTGCCGCCCGCTGGACCGGCGTCTCCCTGAAGAAAGTCATCAAGCACTGTGGCGGCCTCAAGGACGGCGCCGCCCACATCGAGCTCCTCGGCGCCGACACCTACTTCAAGAAGGGCAAAGTCTACAACTACGCTGTCAGCGTGCCCTGGCGCAAAGTCAAGGCCAACGAAGTCCTCCTGGCGTGGGAGATGAACGGCGAGCCGCTGCCCTACATCCACGGCTTCCCCCTGAGAGCTGTCGTGTTCGGCTACATCGGCGCGCGCAGCACCAAGTGGCTGTACCAGATCCGCGCGATCAGGGACGCGAGCGAGGCGCCCGTGCAGCGCAAGGAGTACCTGTACTACACCCCGCAGGTGGGCAAGCAGAACGCCATGTACAGCAACGGGTTTTCCATCCAAGACATGCCGGTGTCGTCGGCCATCATGTCGCCCAAGGACATGGAGACGATCATCCATGACGGCAAGATCAAGTTGAAGGGGTGGGCCTACTCGGGCGGCGGGCACTGGCCGGTGCGCGTCGAGGTGAGTGGCGACGGCGGGTCGATCTGGTATGAGGTACCGTGGGAGAACATGTCGACCAAGTACTACCACGCGTGGCGGCTGTGGGAGATTGATTTGCCCGTCGACGCGGAGGGCTGGCTGGAGATGTGCGTGCGCTGTTGGGACAATGCGCTGAATACGCAGCCGACCTTTGTCAGATCTGCCTGGTACGTTTTGCAAGAACCCCTTGGAAGAATACTCGTTGCTGATTCAACTGCGTGGTTTATAGGAACTGGGATCTGCACGTCACCTCGTCGTGTCATCGGGTCAAGCTCTACAGCATCAACCGAACCCGGCCGGCGACGGCTGCGCGGTTGAAGATGGTCGAGGAGAAGAACCTGTCCCTGGTGCCCATCACAAAGCCGCTCCCAATCGATCTCGAGACGGACGAACAGTTTGAGGCGGCTATGCAGGCACGCCACGGCCGTGATCCGCTCGAGTGAGCTGTCGATACTCGATACGAGCGTACCGATGATTTGTTTCTCCACGATTTTGGATAGCGGTGGAGAGACAGCTTAAATACCCAATATTTGATGATTAGTGTAACTCACTGGCCCCGAAATAAATGTATTAGCGGTTGTTTTTAGCCTAGATAAGATGTTCTGGTCTGTTATTATGAATTGTTGGATGTTGGGCTATGCTGGCTTTCCGAAACTAAACAAATATCTTCTCGATCGCCGGAACTTCAAACACTCCCTGGAATCGGAGGTCTAGAAACATGGGATCTCCCAATCCACGATCAACCCTTGGAGCCAAGCCCGTATGGAACTCCCTCCAACTACCGGTAATGACGTGCTTGGTCCACACAAATCATATAGGTCCCTGTGAATGGCTTGTATGCAGCCAAGTCAATAGTCTCTTGCACAATCAAGTCCCTCTCTAAACGCCGGGGTTTAGTACCGGTAATAATGATACAGATTTGGGGGTCTATCTAGACTGGCGTATCATCCGGGATAGCTAAGAGAATCAGAAAGCGACTGATTGCGTGTTTGTAATCAGGATCCGTGCCAGGACCAGTTCTAGAACGGAATTGCTAAATGTGATAATTCTATTCTCAAGATTTAGTGACGCGTAAATGAAGTTTATGATGCCGGCGACGGCGTATATAATACTGATTAAATACATGTGTATATTTTGGTAGGCCCCGTACAAATACAAATCCTAGAATAGAACAGAAGAAATGCCATGTTTATCTTTTCGTCAAAGGCGAGCTGATTCTAGATGAGGACTCATTACCAATTTAAGACGGCGATACCGGTGTACACGGCGTATAGAGTACGGGTATACTATGGTATCGTTACGAGGAACCAATAAACATCGATGACGCAGCTGCAGGACTCGGGCAAAGGGGCATGCGGGTCCGCCAACGGCACATCCGATGCGGCCCCACATCGGCCGAGGTTGAAATGCCGTGTGGGGCGAATATCCCAACGGACTAACGAGGACTGCATTAGTAACACAATGATAACTGCCGACTATCTCCTCCCAGGGTCCCAGGGCTCCATATCGTGGGTTCAAAAATCACGGCAAATTACCAAGCAATCGGTGTTTGGCCTTGGTACCGAACGTCATTATTAATAGACCATGGTTGAAATTTTCAGTCCGCCACATATTGATAAATATAAAGTTGTCAACACCGCAGTCACTTTTACGCCCAAGACAACAATTCCTCAACGTCCTTATTTACTCAGTACTAGAAAGAAACCGCCAAAATGAGCTCCTCAACAAATCTGTTCAAGCCCCTCACGGTGGGCAACATACAACTCAAACACCGTGTCGCCATGGCGCCCTTAACCCGTTTCCGCGCCGACGACGACCACGTCCCCACCCCCATGATGGCAGAATACTACAGCCAACGCGCCTCCGTGCCCGGCACCCTGATCGTCTCGGAAGCCACATTTATCGCCGCCGATTCAGGTGGCTACCCCAACGTACCGGGGATCTATAACGACGCCCAAATCGCCGGCTGGCGGCAGGTCACCGACGCCGTCCACGCAAAGGGCAGCTATATCGTTTGTCAGCTGTGGTCGCTCGGCCGCGCCGCTTCCGCCGACTTCGCCGCCAAGGAGGGGATCACCATCAAGAGCGCCAGCGACGTGCCCATCGACGCCAATAGCCCGACCCCGGTGCCGCTGACGATTGCCGAGATCGGCCAACGCGTGCAGGACTACGCGACGGCTGCGAGGAATGCGATTGCGGCCGGTTTCGATGGCGTCGAGATTCATGGTGCCAACGGGTACCTGATCGACCAGTTCCTCCAGGACGTGAGCAATCTCCGGACGGATGAGTACGGCGGCAGCGTCGAGAAGCGCTCGCGGTTTGCCGTCGAGGTTGTCAAGGCTGTGGTTGAGGCTGTCGGTGCCGAGAGGACGGGTATCAGACTCAGCCCGTTCAGCAGGTTCCAGAGTATGCGCATGGCGGATCCGGTGCCGCAGTTCTCGGACGTTATTACTAAGATCAAGGGCTTCGGGTTGGCGTATCTGCACCTCGTCCGGTCGGTGATTGCGGGCAATGCGAGGGAAAAGCCGGACGCCGAGGACGACAGTCTCGATTTCGCGGTGAATTTGTGGGGGGATAAGCCGTTGCTGCTTGCTGGTGGGCTGACGCCGGAGCTCGCGAAGGAGTTCGTAGACGAGCATTACGCGGATAAGAATGTTGTGGCGGTGTTCGGGCGGCATTTCATCTCGACCCCGGACTTGGTATTTAGGGTGAGAGAGGGGATCGAGCTGAACAAGTACGATCGGTCCACGTTTTACAACGCTAAGGAGGCGAGGGGGTATACGGACCAACCGTTCAGCGAGGAGTTTGAACGGTTGTATGGGAAGGAGGCGGGGACTTTGTTGAATTAGACGGACTGACTGGTTGACTGGTCGCTGGGCGGCATAGGTACCAGGTTGTTGGGAAACATATACGATAGAGTGGAAGCTTTCTAATGAGAAGCAGTCATAGCCTCTTGACACCAAGTACTGCAGTTAACATTTTGATCAAAGGTCCCGTGATGACTGGAGTGGGATAATTGTCTGTGTGTTAGAACTACAGATTGTTGCATTGATGTCAAATGATTGATGGTAACAGACAACTTGAAAATGACAACCACTCGCTTTCCTGTCAGGTCCAGATCTTGGGGATAATGCCCCGTATGGGTCAAGGTGCCCTCAAAGGAGTGAAACCCCTGAACATCGGGCCACTTTCGCTTATTGTTGGTTCCGTGATTTGAGCTTGTGAGGAGGTCGAAGAGCCATGGGTAAGAGCTTGCTTGAGCGCACCGGCACAGTTTGCGATAGCCTTGACCGAGTCTTCCGTTATCTTGCCCGTGGCAAGGCCCTCCAAATTTTACAGTCAACCGCCCAGTGGCATCATGTCATCCCACTCGGCGCCGATGACCCTGTGGTTGAACTCTGTGTGATCATACACACCATACTCATCTCGCTTGTGCGCCAGGAGCTGTTACCTATAGATACCCCATGGGGTCCGATGGGCAGCCTTACAGTAGTAACTCGAAAAGATAAGCTGGAGCCTCCAGGCCTACAGCTATACAAGCCAAAGTTAGATCATAGCTGCTCAAGGGTGACTTCCAGACTATATGTTATTGAGTGAATAAGAAGGCTGGGGAAAGCTTCATTGCTATTAACTGGGTATCTAAGTAAACCCATTTCCTGTGCCCACGATAAACGTCAAACCCCCTAGCCGTATGAGACTCCGTAACCATGCGTCCGCAAATGCTCCAGAATAACCGAACTCCTTTCCTTTTCCGGTCGCCTTAACCACGTGAGACTCCCTAGCAGGGATATGTCTCCGCAAATGCTTTAGTAATAACCGAACTCCTTCCCTCCTCCGCTCGCTTAACCTCCTTGTATGCCTTGAAATATGCATTGGCTCATCCTTATCGTTTCGGCGTATTGAGTCGCTCTAAGTCCGCGGCATAGACACTCTACTTAGGGAAGGGAATGTCGATGCCCAGCAGAGACAGGATGATCAGAAGGCTGTCTCTTCCCCCATCGACGCAGCCCACAAAGCCAAGCCAGCCATTTCCGATCTTGGAGTTCGAGACCGCGACCCTCAAGCTGGCAGGAACAGGGGTACTGTCGTGACTATTTTTGTCTGCAAGGTAAATGGTGTCCTTACCCTTAACACCCCAGAGCTGCCACGCCTCGCGGATTTCGGGGTTCATGGGAAGCTTGAAATTGGGACGGCTCCCCTTAACCTCGTTGAGGTAGTCGGTGTTCTCGTTGAGGACGTACTTGGTGTTGTTGAAACGCGGACCGCAGCTGAGTGGCAGTCTAGCTACGAAGAAGAGGCTGTTGATGAGCTGTACTCCGATGGCCATCCCGACCGAAGCGAATCGGCACCCAAGGACGGGCTTGATGCCGCCGGGGCGCTCGCGGACGTATGCGACGATGTCCTGCCAGAGGGTGGCGTACTCAGGGAGAATGATGCCCTCGTCGGCGATGAAGATGCTGTCCGGCTTATTGTTGGCCAGCTCGGAGCGGACAGCCTGCTTGGTCTTGGCGTGGATGAGAACCGAGTTCTCGACGATGACCTTGTGGAGGTCCGCGGACGTGTTGTCCTCAGGGCCGAAATTGTGAGCTTGGCTGAGTGAAATGGCCAAGATGCGAGGTCTGTCTAGGACTGTCGCGTTGCTGTTGAACGACGAGGTGCGGGTGACAGACTCCATGATGGCTTCTTGAGGAGGCTTGATGTTGCGGGTTTGAAGAAGCTTGAGGAGTGTGGAGAGCTCTTGATTTGAAGTTGGTTGTGGAAATGCAGAAGGGGATGTATGTTGATCGTTCTGGTCTGAGATTTGTGGAGGATATAGAGAGGCGGGATGTTTGTGGATGGTTCTTGGTTGAAGTTTGGTCGGTGGAATAGAGAGAGAGGGCAACGACCGCGCACCAAAAGTATTCGTTCTATAGAAAAGTAGGTGGTCGGGTAACGAGAGCGTGACCTATTCAATGGATGTTCTAAAAAACGTCGGTCTGCGCTTGTGGGTCGCTTTTATAGGTGTTCTCTCCATTTCCATATGCGTCCGTCCTAGGACATATACTGTAATTAGTCTGATGTGTGTCAGGCTGACGGTGATAGCAAATAGCATGTTTATATATGTATATATATATATATATAAGAAATGAGCTTCCCGCCAGATGTTTCGCAAAGTTGCCAAGCACCTCTGTGGTGCTGATATCTGCTTCTCCTTAAAACCGATCGGGCTCACTATCGATCGTCTCAAACTCGCTATGGCGCAGCCGTAACAGCGAAATTTTGCAAACACCAGAGGTAATGGTCCAAAAATCTGGTCAAGAGCCTTTAGTCTGGTCCAGTCTTGTTCCGATGAAAGCTAGCACATACAGTCTCCTGGTCCTTGCAGTTGTCACCCCAGGTACTCCCCAACCCACCATTTATGTGTGTCCCGACTATCATAGGTGAATACATACCAAAGAAAAATAGCCAGGGCGAACGCGACGTTGGTGGCAGCAACCCTTATGCGATCCTCGTCCGTAACGGCACTTATACTCTGGCCAGCTGAAGAACTTGTCTTTGGAGCCGAAGATGCGGCGCCGGCAAGCCCGCAGAAGAAGCCAGTGAGAATTGCAGTGCAGACCACCAGCCAGAAGCTGTTCCAAACGCCATAGCCAAAATACCACCCAACCTTGAGAGCAAGTGAGTCCCCCCAACTCGGAAAATAACTCATCTTCCATCCCAGAGCCCCGAAGCACCATATCAGCCCAAAAGCCAACCCAAACACGGCAGAGAGAATTGCCATAAGAAGGGCCGTGATCGGGGTTGTTTTATCAGGTTCCTTTCCCAAGATGAGTCGACAAAGACTGACGACTGAAAGGAGCAAGCTACCTACCGTGAACAGCGGTACCGCGAGCAGCACTAAACTGCCAATCATAATCTTAAATTGAATGAGAATCTCGGTAAGTGACTGGACGAAGGAAATATCCGGCTCAGAGGTGTTTGACCCCTGAACCCCATCCAGCTTGGCAAAATAGACTAAGCTTTCGTTTGGCCATCCAAAGGTCATCCGATGTGCGATAAACCCGAAGAACGGCGAGTGGAAGGCGATAAAGACTGAAAACCACGTGTTCGAACGAGCCTCGAGCTGCTGGTCCAGCACCTTCGCCAGCCGAATGGACGCAGCCATATCCTGCTCGGTCATGTTGCGGGAGTGGAAGAGCAGGAGAAGTGTCTGGACCGCTATCCAGCCCGACAGCGAGAACCACACAGCCGTTTTGAACCACGCGGCGCCCGTGACGGTGAACATCTTGACGAAGATGACGAACACGGAGAAGAAGGTAACGGCGGTAATGCGGCCCTCACGGTGGGCTAGTGCGTTGGACCCAAACGCTTCGCGGAGGAGGCGGCGGCGGCGCATTTGCGGGAGTTCAAAATCTGTCAGGTCCTGTGGCTCCGGCGGGGATGGACTGTTCGCTTCGAGGCTGGCCGTTGTTCGTCTTCTAATCGAGAAGGAGGCGGCGGGATCTATCCTAATAGCAGGGTCTGTGATACCAGAAGTAGGACCCTCGGTCGCAGTGCTGCTCGCTTCCACAATACCGGTCGATTGTCGCGAGACGGAGACATTATCACCCAGGATCTCATCCGCGGGAGTCCCAGGATTAGCATTCTCCGTCGAAGAGGGCTGGGTCTCAGTGGCGCCAATCCCAGACACAGGTACAGAGTCGACGTCCCCTTGCGCGGCGCTGCCATCATCACCCGACGGTGCAGAAGAATCCTCCTGATCAAGAAACGTGCCGCGCAGCAGCGTCTCCAACCGCTCATTCCCGTCATCTCTGACCACGTCAACACCACGCAGCAGCAGCAGCCCGCTCGCCGTCCTCTGCAGCTCCTCGAGAACCACCTTGCGGCCCCGCCGTACCCCGACTCCCCAGACGGCAAGACCCAGGTGGAAAAAAATGATGCATGCCTCAACAAACGACACGATCGGGTTGAGCCGCCACATAAATCCACCGTGGCCGCGGAAGTAGAGGCTGCCCGACGGTTGCGTGAGCTGGCAGAGCACGAGCGTGATGAAAACGCCGACGACGTTGGCGCGCGTGAATTCGTCGCACACTTCGCAGGGCAGGGACAGGCCGGGATTTATATGGCCTGCTGGGCCGGCGTCTGCGCCCGCTAGAACGGTGATTTTTGTGGTCATGGCTCAAGAGTCAAGTTGAGTAAGGTATCTACGTTGAGATGACTGGATCATGATGTTCGAGAGATGATGATGAGGTTTGAAGTAAACCAATCGCAAGCTGAAAACAAGTTTCAGCTCTAAAGATGAGGTACGCTATCCACGTGAGATTTCCAAATGCCCGATCAGGATTGGCGCCCCAGATATAGGAGAACACCTTTGGCAGCATGGAAACCAGAATACTATTCAAAATATCTACCAAACGAGAGGTTGCAGCAAGATGAAATAAACACCACGATGACAACCCGCTCAACGATTGAGTTATCCGCAATCGCCTCAACAGTCAATACCCTGATGATGACGCGGTACATAGGGATGCTTGATACACGTGCAAGCAACCTGAATGAGTACAATAAACCTGGAGTAACCTAGTGCACAACAAACACGGGGAAAATCATGAGAGACGGGGTCGAAGTTTTTCCGAGTCAAATGAGAACTTTATGCAATAATCTTGTGGTTTGCACCACTGTGACAGGAGTCAGGTACCTATTCACGCAAGGACCTATCCATCTAGATACTTCCCCTTGCAGCCCCGACAAAGATATCTCCATGACTTACTTAATCTCTCGGTAACTATAGCAAGATATATTTTCGATCACCGCCTTGATTCGAGCCGTGTTGGTTTACTTGTGGGTTTTTGACTTTGAAACTTTGTACATGGCCATGTCATGAGACGATAGGCTGGCGCTCACCGAGGTACCGGATCCGGTCTTGCCACTGAAGAGTTCTGTCCAGGAGAAAGTACCAGCTCCAAGACCGGGAACATCGGCAAAGTTGACAGACAGCGTAGTGGCACCGTTGGCGGTTACGAGGCCAAGGACGACGCTGCCGTCTGATAGCGGACCGGCCCAGTATGGATAAATCTGTCCAGACACAGGCGCCGCTGCACCGCTGGGCCGGAATGTGGTAGCGGCTATGGATAGGGCATCTTGATTTACTGCCAGGATCGCCTATGTAGAATTTGGGGGGTTAGAATTGGACACAGCCGTCAGTCAGGTCGACGAGGAACGACCTACACTGTTCTTGACCAAGGCAAGCCTATCACTGCTGAGCTTGGTCAAATCGGTACCGAGGATGATCGGAGACTTGCTCATGGCCCATAGGCCAAAGTGGGTGCGCTCCTCCGCGGCTGTGAGCTTGCCGTTGCCGATTTGCTAATGTGTAGGTAGACACCGCGTCAGTAACCACTGCATTTTTGCCAGCTCGGATATCATCTTACCATCATGTCCAGATCATTGTACCCGTATGGGCCGGAGTACTGCGCAATGGGCGCTGCCGAACTCGCAATCCTCACCACCGAAGCCCAGTCATTCCAATTATCCACGCTCATCCGCCAGCTTTGGCCTGTCTGGTTGCCCCAAGTCCACACATTGTCTCTGCCCCAGTTGCAAAGCGAGTAGAAGATCGGCCGCCCAGAATTTGCCAGTGCGTCCCGCATCTTGGCGTACCACGTCTGCGTGGAGCCCGAAGGGTTGCCGCACGTTTGCACGCTACCTTGCTTGCACGGCGTGTAGCAGTTGTCGTGCTTCCAGTAGTCAACACCCCAACTCGCCAGCAGTTTCGCGTCCTTGTCCTCGTACCCCTGTGACCCGGGATAACCCGCACATGTCTTGGTGCCAGCACATCCGTACAGGCCAAATTTGAGGCCTAGGGAGTGGACCTGGTCTGCAACAGCCTTCATGCCTTGCGGAAACTTGTTGGGATCGGCAACAAGGTACCCGGAGCTGTTACGAGACATGGTTGACCAGCAGTCGTCGATGTTGATGTACTGATAGCCGGCATCCTTGAGGCCAAGAGATATGAAAGCGTTGGCTGTTTTGATAGCCATGGAGGCACTGGCGGCGCTGCAACCTCCAGCGTTCTGTGGTGTGCTCGTTAGCAATACCCAAGATAATGGGATACGCCGCATCGGTTGATGGGATTCGAGTATCAGATGGGATACAACTTACCCAGCTGTTCCATCCTAGGGCAGGAAACCTTCCCATCCCATTGTTGTTATACCGGCGTCCAAGTCCGTCAGCTTCCTCAGCTTGTGGTGCGGCCAAGGCGTGCACAGTGGCAACGTGCCATATCCAGGCAGTGAACCGCATGATGTTCCTGTTTAATTGCAGATATAACCGCGTCGAGTACTTGAACCAGAAGCAGCTATTCACGCCCGGCGACCTTTAGAGCACCGTCGCTCCTTTATAGCTCTGGCCTGCATCCAGACGGAACATGCCTCTCCGGTACGACCGGTGGGCTGTTGAGAATCTCTTCCGGATGGTTGATTATGTTAGAATCCGAGGTTGAGGAGGGTAGCGCAAGTCGGGTAACAGTAGATGAAGCGCCCCAATCACCGGCCACGCAAATTTCTGTTGATCCCACTTACCCGGTAAATTTTGGGCATTGTCTGGTACGAGGATTAATTCGCCACCAATAAGGTCAACGCTATTTAATATGGCCTTGCAAGAGTCTTACCCGCTCGAATAGTGAGGATACCAACCTATATCATTCCAAGTACCTTAATACCAATCATCCGGGTATGCTTTTGTGCTACGACCCTATATCGGCTGAGACCCTGTCTCACCTGTGTCAACCAGCAAAGACGCGGAGGGCAGCAAACGCCGGATCCTGGACTCGGGAAAGGGAATCCCCCAATCATATTTTGTAAATCTGATAGAGGGAAATAAATCAGAGTATAAGTATACATGACGACAAGTGCATATCTAACGAGAGACTTCAGAAACAGATGGGAATAGGTGGGTAAGCATCGTTAAAACGACCGAGTTATGGGAAATCATTACAACAATCAGATGATCTACATGTAGTACAGGTGCTGGATAACCTATAGTACAAGCAACACGAGGTTTGTACGTACAACAAACTTTCAGTAGTAATCTAGGAGCATGTGACAAAGATTTGGCAAATGAATGGAAAGGGGATTTTCATCATCACCGCCTTCCAAGACCCAAAGCGCCCAGAGACTGCAACTTAAACCCCTGCCCGCCTTCCGGGTAATCCATGCCGACTCTCGTTTCACCAGACACACCCGTCATCCAACCAAAGCGGTACATGCGTCCCATTCTCTCCACACGGCGGTCGCGCTGTGCCATTCCAAGCATCGACAGCCCTTCAAAGTCCCTCAGCATTGCGGAGTCGCAGACGTAATAGATGCAGCAGGCAAGAGAGTCGGGGCTAGCCGCCGGCAAGTGAGGCCATTTGACGAGAATTGCATGACCGAGCAAGGTGGCGATCATGACGATGAGCAGCGCGACCGACCCCCAGGTGCAGATCTCGTGCGCCATCCAGGTCTGCGCCGCCGTGAACGGGACACCGGAGAGCAAGACGGGAAGGAATTTGGACAGGACACCAACGAAAGCCATGACACCCGCCAGAACTTCCCGCTGCCGAAGAGCTTGCCAAAGGCCCGAGAAGACGTTTATGGTGCGTGGTTGGAGGACGGAGAGGGCGGCTGGCTGGGATCGCTTGGCCATTCGACGGTAGGTGGCCCTCTGAGCGAAGTCTGTTTTGGTTGCGAGTAAGTTCTCGATGGTCAGTCCGGTTCAGGTTGAGGAGTATAAGCATAAAGAGTCAAGGTGCCTGCAGGGAAAAAAGAGGACTGGAAGCAACGGAAAGAAAGACGGACGGAGGTACTAACTTGAGAACAAATCATCCCATGTAAACGAAACCAACACGACCAGGCCCGTAAACAACATTCGAACACCAAATCCCCGACTGTCCATGAACCATTCAAAGCGGCTGGGGAAGTTTGCGCTGTTTTCTCCATGGATGTATGTGCGGATGTCTGTTCGGTTGTCTGTGAGCCGCTTGTCCTCGACACGCCGTGGGCAGATACTACTTGTTGAGTAGTTGTTGTCGCCGATACGCTTGGAATGGCATTTGCGCCCGATGGCTCCGATTCAAAGAAGACACCCAGCGTTGCAACGAGACCTTTGTCAGTGCGTGCCGCATTAAACTGTAGGAGCTTCCTAGCTGTCTCATTTCCTATCGGCCAGATAATTCGCCCTCTGGAGTCCTGGGGAATTTTATGCCGACATATAGAAGCAGAGTAGACTTGAGCCAAGGATTAATGTAGGGGTAATGCGGTCTCCCGGTAGCTGTGGACGTCACTCCGCCGTACCATGTACACTGCGCAAGTGGGCGAAGGAGGGACCCAAAATAAGGATTGTACAAAGTATTGCTGGGCATGGGGCCATCCCCTACGTTAATCCTCCTCCATATCCATAGGCGCAGGCCCCGTCTCATTTACAGGTTCCACCGTCTCCGCCATCAAATGCCTGCCTTGCCCCAGGGAGGGTCCGCCAAAGAGACCTCGAGTCGAGGGGCTTCCACGCTCGCCAACGGGAGACATGTGGGCTAGATGCTGTTGCAAAATGTGGTGCCCCAGGGAGAGTCCACCAAAGAGACCTCGAGTCGAGCGGGCTCCAAGCTCTTGCCCCAGGGAGGGCTCGTTAAAGAGCGATATGTGGGCTTGATGTTGTTGCCGCATCTGGGCTTCATACTCTTCTCTACTGGGTAGAGAAAGATGATCGCGAAGCTCCCGGGAAACATGTTCCCCGTCCGTCCTCGACGTCATCAAAGGCTCGTCAATCGCCGAGGGGGGAACATCCATCCGGCAATACGGACACTTGAACTCCAGACCCCTCTCAGGCCTCTCCCTCACCGTTCTTCGCGCCACTTCCAAATACTGCCTCATGCATGGAAGACCAGCCACGTGCCCGCAGTTGAGAATGACCATCGTCTCGCGGCTGGTGCTGCCAGCAGCACCACCACCCATCTGAAGACCCTCCACGAGAAGGTCATCCCCGCAAATGCCGCAGGCGACATGAGGTTTGGGGCCGCCCTGGGAGGGATTGGCGGTGTACCGCTCAATGTTAGGCCAGTAATTCTCCTCGACTGTCTCTCCTTGCGTTGTGGTGGACACATTGTCTTGAGGAGGTGGGTTAGACATTTTGTCTTTTTTTTTTAGGGGTTTGGGTTAGATGTAGACGGTTTTGGTGCGAGGATCTTACTGGTGTGAACCTTGCTGAGGATTTGGTGAATGGATGCAAAGCTGAAAGCTTGATGATTTCCAAAATTTTATTTTCTTTGGTTCATCGGGATTTGGTTTGATTATATACCAGCTTTATGGCATGGGGAGGGGTCTAGGACCGCTTATATAGTCTTGTGATCTTAACATTGCCATTATTCACGGGTGTTATTGATACAATGGAAGAGCTTTGTGCTTTGATGAGGGGCAGACAAAGAACAGCTGCTACACTGGTCTCGGAATAGATCCCGGCGATAGAACAATAGAAGCAATTTTGTTCAAAGGCAAAGAAAAATACCTAGCTTCTTTGTTGGCTGTTTTTCTCTGAGCAGTCGAGTTGTGCAGGTCTGCAAGCCTTGCAATGATTCGTGTTAACTTCCAGGGGACGTCTAACACTTTTTTTTCTACGGACACTCGTTTTATCAATAAAGTGCAATTTCAACCACACACCCCTGCATGACCCTCTGTGGATATTCTCCAAGGGATGGACATCTGACTATGTAATCTCATACTTACAATGGCGTGTCAGAATTCCGCTGGGGATGATGGTGTAGTCTCCTTCCAGCTCTCATACACCGCCTTCTCCTTACCTATTCAATTTTCTCGTTCCCTGGCACTTGTTGCTCTGCTGATGAGTGCAGTACAAGAGAACTTGAAATACCTACACTTGTGATCAAAACCCCCAACACCAACAGTAGCACGTACCTTACGGAGCATGGGACCAAAAGAAGTTATGGTTCTTGGCAGGACCCATGTCTCTGCACTGTGCGCTAAGGTTGTTGCGATTTTTTGCACTCTGTTTCCAATGGGTTAGTTGTGGCTGTAGTGGTTGTTATGGTGATCGCTGTAAGTAGAGTTAGGGTTTGAGCTTGCACTGTTACGTACTGTGCAACAACTTGATGACGAAGACAAAACCATAACTTCTTTTGGCCCCATGCTCCGTACAAGAGATACGGTTAATTGAGACAGGTAGCATGCAAAGAATCATCCGAAATGGGATACGGTATCTGGGATATCTTGCCGAAATAATACAGCATCGTATCCCGCGACTTGTTCCCGGTCAGAGTCTTCTTGGCCCAATGCAGATCCAATCTCTCAAATCTCCTCCTTGGCAAAACTCTGCTCCCGCCCGCCCACATGGGGTAGCAGCGGGTGTGGACAGTGTGGATTACAGCAAGACTATTCCGTACCCCTGACGGGCTTCAAATTTTGTAAGCGACATCTTGCACGTGCTTGTTTCCGGGTAAGGGACCACCAGTCCTGCTAAGTGCTAATAAATAAATATTATTCTGCTATCAGTACGAGACAGTCAGATTAAGCTTAAACAATCATGGAAACTGTACACCCCAATGACGGCCCGCTGCACTACCTATTACAGTGGCCCCAGAATGGTAATGCACGTGGACAGCGTCGTATAGCCAACTCTATTCATCCTTCGACGCGCTCCACCGGGTCGCGATCCACTCAACCGGAACTCCACCCATTCTAAACTCTGTTTTCACCTCATGGCTGTCATCCCATCTTCTCAAGCCTATCATGCTCGTACAGTACTTGGCACCTGGCAACGACTCTCACCCCGAAAGCCAAGAAAGTCAACGCATCAAGCCAATCTCATCAGCGCAACCATCTCGTCCTCCTTGCAAGCATGAATCTCCGGCTCCCGATCCAATCCCAACGTCCGCTTGTACAGCCACGACGCAAACCTAACAGACGGCTCATCTACCATCCTCGTCACAACGTCCGCCACCCATAACGTGAGCGGCAGCAACACCAGATGCGGCACGAGGAACGCGACCTCGAGCCCCATCGGTCCTGTCTTGGGCAGCGGGAACACATTGCTCCACTGCGCCATGTGCTTCTGGCTGTCCTCGAAAGGGCGCACGTACCCGACCATATGATACAGTCTGTCGCCGACCGTCGCCAAAAGTGGTCCATGGACCAAATAGAACGAGAACGAGACCCGTCCCAGAAACTGGCAAAACCGTGACTCGAAGAAGCGCTTGACCCAGCCCATCCGCGGAGTGCAAGCCACAAGCATGTTTGCCGCGAAAAACAGGTAGAACCATTTCGGATCGTAAACGGCCTGCGGCTTGAGGAACGAAAGCCAGTACCACCCCGGATTCGCACGTAGATCTCTCACGTCCGCCGTCTGCGACGGCACGCCGGCCAGAAACATGCTGATGACGAACAGGTGATAGTATATAAAGGTCTTGTACGGTTCCATGCGACGCAGGACACGTGGGAAGCCGGGGTCAGATATCTTGGCGAGCAGATCCAGGTCGCACTGCATCATGCCGGCGATGAAGAGTGCCCCGTAGAAGCCGTCGACGATGTACATGAAGTAGAACATCAAGATCAGCTGGCAAAGCAGGCGCGCCTTGGTCGTCGCCCGGGATAGCGCCAGGCAAGCCGTGAACGTGATGATGGACCCCCGCATCTCCAGCGGAATCGACCACAGGTGGGTGTTGTAGGTGACCCATACCGGGCCCTCCTTGAACAAGAAGCTGAAGTTCTTGAACTCAACGTACCAGTTCCAGAGCTCTTCCCGGAACGTTGCCTTTGGTTTGCAGGCTGGATTCCAGTACCCAAAGACGTGCCAGGAGGCAACATAGACGAGCGTCGTCACTAGCAGGGGCAAATACAGTCTGAACCATCGCCGGAAGAAAGCCGAGCCCAGGTTCTCGGAGAGCTTGGCGTAGTCGGCCGTCTGGATCAGTGCGAGCGGTTTCGCCGAGAGCACGTAGCCGGAGATGACATAAAAGACGGCAACGGCTAAATGGCCGCCTGTGAAGAAGTTGCGGATGCCGTAGAAGGTCGCGAACCGGAACTGGCCACGCCATCCCCAGGCATTCTCGAAGATGGCGGCATCGGCATAGTTAGCTACCCCATGCGCCCACAACTGATTGTGGTGGATGTAGACCAAGAACGCAGCGAAGCCCCTCAGCCCATCAAGGTACGCGGTCGGCCGAAGCGGTTTTGAAGATTCAGGGGCGGTTTTAGGCCAGAGCACGAGTCTGACCCAGCGCACTGGGTTGCCCTTTGTGGGTAGTGTACCGCCAAGTCGACCGAGGTGATTGGGAAGCTGAGTGGCGTCGACTCCGCATGAGGAAAGTCCTCCGGATCCAATGGGCCCGGTGCCAACTAAGTTGCCCTCCCACTGGGAATGCATGTTGGGAACCAATCGACGATCCCCTTCACACGTTAATCTGCCGTCGCTTGCAGGACTGGCTAGATAATGATCCAATGGAGTGAAAAGTGAGTAGAATCGTGATTCTGCAAGAGGAGAAAAAAACCTGTTTGTGAAACCCCCGAAAGCTGTCCTGACCGGACTGCCTCTGTTGGCCGAAGACAATTCTTCTTGGAAGGGAAAAGAAAAAAAGAAAAGATAAGGTGAGCAACCCGTTTAAACGCCACCCGGTAGCCATGCTTGTTTCTAGAACAATAGTCGATCGATTCGTTCCAAATGACGATAAAACCGTTAGATTCTGGGGCAGCCTGCATCGAACGACGCTCAGAACGCCGCGCACGAGCACTGATTGCCGGGGCAGTAATGACGAGCGATACCCGTGTAATGCTGAGCGCTGCTGAGCGCTTGCAGCACGCGTTTGCAGTGCTCAATGCTAACGCTAACACCCGCTATCAAAGCTGCAGGTGCGTGGGCCAACGACTGACAACAACTGGACGTGCGGCTGGCTGGGTGAACGCATGCTCGACCAATCTCGGCAGGGAGTCGCTATTTTGAACAAAATCGGAGGATATCTGGATGGTGTCCCGCAACGAACCACGACTGGTCGATAGGCTCCGATCCCGCAGCGGCCCTCTACGCAGCCCAATTCCCCAGGCAGCGTGCTGCTGCTCGTTAATTCATCAAGGAGAGACCTGGCCATTAAGGTCTCCCCCTATTTCGCTTAGTTTCCAACTCCCGGTTTTCACTGGGTGAGCCACCCGGGCACAACATATTAATGGTGGCAGACGTGATTGGTCTGGTTCGTCTGATACGACTGTGTACCTGGGATCCGCATTTCGTCACCGCGAATGCTAGAGCGGGCGGAGGTTAACCTCTGATCTCCTCGACACCAGCCCTCCCTTTCCCCTAAGGTGCATATGTTCTCGGTCCGTTGATTGGGTGTCGAGCTGGGGGCCCCTTGCCGTGAGAAGTGCAGGCAACACCACATATCGATGAGCTCCGATATGAAAGGGCCAATTGGCCTGGCTGGCCGCTGTCCATGCAGCTGGCACGCGACTGAGATATGATAAGGTGATTACTCGTTGGGACGTATAGAGGGCCAAGGTCTTCCACTTGTCTGAAGAAGCTTGCATTGTCTCGGTTCTTCCTTCCTTCCCTTCCCTCGTGCTGACGTTGGGATGACCGTTTTGCGTTTTTTTTTTCCCCTTCACTCTTTGATTTCGTTTTGCGTTCTTGGGTGGGTTTCCCTCCACTTGCGTCCGCTCCTGTCGAGGGCTGCACAATAAGTATCTCTTTTTTTCCGGCGTGGATTCCGAGCAATTGCCCACCATGGTCGCCAAAATGAGCTCTCCGTTGGGCTCGCCCACCCTCGCGGCCACGACAGCGCAGTTCAGGAATCGCCTGCCGACCCAATTCCGACGGTGTCTTCCTCTCTATGTCGCTGGCCTTGTTCTCGTTCTTTTTCTCTTCAACTTGACGCTCTTTCGCTCCAGCATACAGCAAAGCTCCTTCGGCCAGCCACCCATTCCGCCAAGAGAGCCGCAGGCCCCCAAGGTTGTGCGAGCCGAGTTCCCGAAAAAGATATGGCAGACCTGGAAGGTGAACCCGCTGGCCTTCGAACAGCGAGATATCGATACGGCCAGGTCATGGACAGGCAGAAACCCTGACTATCGATACGAGGTCCTGACCGACCACAATGACATGTACTATGTCGAATACCACTTCGGCCCCGATGGCTTCAATCGACCCGACATTGTCGAATTCTACCGAAGCGTGAAGGCGGCGATTGTGAAAGCCGATCTTTTGCGATATCTGATTATGTATGCCGAAGGTGGTCTCTATGCCGACATCGACGTGGAAGCTCTGAAACCGCTCCACAAGTTTGTGCCAGAGCGGTACGATCACAAGGATATTGATATGGTGATCGGTGTCGAGATCGACGAGCCAGATTGGAAGGACCACCCCATTTTAGGTCCCAAGTCTCGGTCCTTCTGCCAATGGACCTTCATGTGCAAGCCACAACTGCCCGTCATGATGCGATTGATCGAGCAGATCATGTCCTGGCTCAATGGAGTTGCCGTGGAACAGAATGTTCCTCTCGCCGAAGTCAAGCTGGATTTTGACCAGATCATTAGCGGAACGGGGCCCTCTGCCTTCACCAATGCCATCATCGCCGACATGAATGAGCACAAGGACAACCCCGACCAAAAGAACATTGAGTGGAATATGTTCCACGACCTGGGCGAATCCAAGTTGGTGAGTCGCGTGCTCGTCTTGACTGTGGAGGCGTTCGCTGCCGGTCAGGGGCACTCCAACTCTGGCAACCACGATGCAAGAGCGGCCTTGGTGAAGCACCATTACCACGCGTCCAATTGGCCCAGCAGGCATCCTCGGTTTAAGCATCCGGCATACGGCGAGGTCGAGCAGTGCAATTGGAACGATGACTGCGTGCACAAGTGGGACAAGGACGTGGCTGCATTTGAGAAGATGTCCGAGGAAGAGCAGAAGCGGGTGGTCGACCAGAAGGAAAAGGAGAGGAAAGAGAAGGAGGAAAAGCAGAAAAAGGAGAAGGAAGAGGCAGATAGAAGAAGAAAAGAGGAAGAAGAGGCCGCCAAGCGGAGAAAGGAGGAAGAGGAGGCAGCGCGGAGGAGGAAGGAAGAAGCGGAGAAAGCCGCTAAGGCGAAACCCAAGACAGAAGAGAAGCCCAAGGAAGACACCAAGTCATGATGATTGCCTGTTTTCCTCGGGTGTCTTTATCCTTGTTCGGCGTTTACTGCGAGTCGGGAGTCGAAGACTGGGTGGTTGGAGGTCAGCATCATGAAACTTTGCAACGTCCGTTCAGTCGTGCCAGGTGAACCTGCCAAGTGGCAAACTTGGAGGGTGAAGGTTTGGATACCAGGCTTGGGTCCGTATGGTGTTGTTGACCTACTCACCTTTCTTGTATATATATACCATTTCTGTTCGTCATCGTCAGTAGGTCTTTTGCCTTGTCGGAAGAGGAACGTCAGGGCAGGTTGACCCCGGCTCCCTTCCGTGGCCCAGTCATCGAGCCAGAGATGCATAATGAACACCAATTAATACATACATTCAACCTAGGTCACCCAGGAAGCTTCTCGTCGTGATTGGGACTGTCATGGTCGAAACTAGGCCGGATGATTCTGGTGGTGACCGTCGCCTGCAATTTTGACATTTGTGTGTGGTCTTGGCCACAGCAGAGACAATTGACGTTGGTGTCAGATCAGTGTGCTGTTGGTTTCAAAGTAAGGAAACGTTTGCCTATCTGAGATGGAAGTTGATTCAGATGTGAGGAAGAATGGTTGCGACACGAAGCCGTGAACTGGAGATGTCGGGAGTTGGAGGAAGAAGAATCAAAGGAAAGAGGTGGAAGCCTGAAGCGGCAAGAGGAGTTGATTACCAGACCTACCTATTTGAAGCTGGAAAAGGCAGTTACGACCTGATATTGTCGGGTTGTTCCGTCGGACAACATATGTTTGAATAGCGGAAGGAGCGAGCAGGTCGGGGGCCGAAAAGGAAAGCACCGTTGGCAGTTGGGCATGGAAACCGCCAAGAAATCAATGAATGTCACCTTCATCATGATCTTTTCGCGGACTTACCGAGTCAGAACCAAGCGTGGCAACAACCCTTGACGGGCCTCCTGGTCCTAGTCGGCAGGAAAGCCAATAAAGCCCCGCGATTGTGTTTCTTTTCCTGGTTACACCAATACATAAACCCGTCCACATACGGATCCGTATGCTTTGCCGCAAAGCCAAGCCCGCCCGAAACAACCTTACAGCCCAGTACCGCCCTCGTCGGTCGGAGACCCCCGCAAAACATTGGCACTGATCAATTACGGTACTACCTGGTAGCCATAAAGCTGGAGGTAAGGCTCAAATAACTGTGTTCTTAATCATCAAGACTGATCCGGCACAGCGCTTTCAATCGCCACCGGTGGTTAGGTACCTTAGATACCTGGGCTCTGATCACATTCAAACGGCCACAGGCATGAGGCCAAGACCGGCGCTCGCCCCTTGAATCCTTGATCAAATGTCGATGTTGGTCTGAAAGCACTCATTCAGAAACTCTGTTTGGGCGATCTAGATTGCCGATTCAACCTGGATTAATCAAGTATTGGGGGTACATGTACGTCACTGCAAGGCATGATCTCCTCCTTCGTCTGATGTCTCGAGACACGGGCTATAGGCTCAAGTCAAGTCGTGGAGATGGTTGGCTCTCCAATTGACAGCAACTAAGCCTCGAAGCAAGTTGTGACTTGGAGACTGCGGGATCATGTGGGACAGTCAAGAAGTCGATCTCCAATCTCAAACGCCTGGGCAGCCGCAAAGTATACTGGCTCCTTCAAAATGCGCACACTGCAGCGCATCATGCTCGGCCAAATTCCTGTCCCGTGCACGGGTGTGATCGCCATGGAAGAAAACAATCGCATTCTGCCGGTTTCTCGGCAATGAGGCCTTGGTCACATCATCTCACTCTGCTGAGAACCAAATGTATATATGCTCGGGTGTCCGTTTGGATACTCGCTAGAGTTGTATTGTTCCTGTTTTGCTGTCCGCAATTCTCTCTTTCAGCCTTGACCTCGCTCAGACCGACCGGCTCGATCTTTATTTCCTTTTCCACATTTATTTCAACTCTTTAATAATTTCAACCGCTTGGACGGCTTTTACTTCTCCCTTTCTTCACCATGTATACCACGACGTTCATTCTCGCCGCCCTTGCGGCTGTGGGTCAGGCTCGCTTCGGCAGGGAGGGCCTCGTCCAAGCCTCCGTCCAGGCTCTGTCTGACTTCGGCGCCCCCGGTGCGGCCGGAACGCTCGCAGGCCAGACTCCCGGTGTGCTCCTCGCTGGCGCTTCTGCGTGCGCAAAGGTAAAGCTCATCTTAGAGAATACTCTCCGAACTGCGCAGAAAGACTAACAAGCCCACCAGCTCGAACTCGCCGACCAAATCGTCGCCGAGCTTGGTACTGATCCAGCGGTCCTCGCCGCCGCCGCCGAGCTCGTGGCCGCCGAGAAGAACTTCAATCCGTCGGCACAGGCGATCCCCACCATCTGCAGCGATGCTTCCCTGCCCGCAACCGCGGAACTCCGTGGCATCGTGCCCCTCGTCGACCCTGATGTGGTCGGAGCCGATGTTCAGAACGCCAACTCGGCTGCCTCTTTGCAGACACCCTTTGCTGCCGACGGGCTGAGCGTTGCTGATGTCACGACCGCCCAAGGTTTTTCCAACTTCACCCTTCAGGCTTAAGCAGAAGGTGCGGGACTATGTTTGCGAGTCGTTGGTGTTGAGGGCGTGTATCGGAGTTTGGGGACCAGTAGACCAGATGATCGAACCGGTTGCCAGTTGAGCCAGGTGTGAGGAGGCAGAGCTTGGGCTACTCAGTATAGGAATCTGTGCCTATCAGACAATATTCCAACACAGAGCAAATTTACAACATTTTCTCCGGCCGTATTCGTGATAGCGTGCTGTTTTTTCCCGAGCCTCGTAGGGTGTGATTATCAGACTAATTCAGTCCTGTCAATCTGGAAATGCTGGCCATGAGAGAAATGATCCAGCAGAGGTCGGCTAACGTATCGTGACCTTCAAGTTCATTGATGTCGCTACGCCAACTTACCCCATCCTGGGAAGATAAGTTTTAGTAATACCTGCCCCACATACAGCCCAGAAACAATATTAGGACGCCTGGGTGTCAAAGTGAGATGCTGAATCTCACTTCATCCCACACATAGGCAACGGAAGTATTGATTGCAAGATAACAGCACCAGCAACAAGAAGAACAGTGCGCGCCTGTGGTCGTTGGCTAAGAATCAATATTTAGTCAAAACTCGGGACGGACTGCCTAATATAAACTTTCTTCCAAAAACTGGGGAATATGATAAACCGACTGAGGAAGGGAGATCCTTGACCCCTGACGCACCTTATCTTTAAAACGACCTCGAGCAAAGCTTGGATGCCTCGATCATAACATGGGGGGGAGCCTGGGTCTTTGGTCTTTTGGGGCGACAAGGCTCAGCAGTTTCCTCTTCGAGTGACAATTGTGTTTGGCCAATGCCCGATATCCCGAATCGGTTGTTGAATGAGGGAATTTGGATATTGAGGCTCTCCTAATATCCTTGACCGAGCTTGGCTCGGTGGGTTTCTGGTCGGCTTTTGCGGGATGAACATGGGGGACGGAGGGCGGGGGGGTCAATCTGTTTCATCCCCTTTTCGCAGGCTTGGCATTAAACCCCTGCTGGGGTTGCGTCCAGCAAATGCAGCCGAGATCGCCTTGGCCCGAAACATCCAGGCACGACAAACTGAACCAATCGAGGCCGCACCCGAGGCGCTTCTCTCTAATTGGCGGGGGCGCCACAGCTGCGCTTGCTCTCTTGGGGAGATCGAAATTAAACCCACGTCGACTTCAGGAGAGACGCGACCTGGCGAGTGCTGACCGGTGCCTTCAGAAGTTCAGCACCCTTCTTTCGCTTCTCTCCTCTCCCGCAACACCTGCAGTGGGAGCGAAATGGCCAACGCGAAAATGTGACCAGATTGAAGATTGGATGCCAGTGCAACAGTCCGTTCGCTTCTGATTTTCCTTCGTTTTTTCTGCTTTCCAAACATCAATCCATCCATCCATCCACCCTCCTTTGTTTCTTTTGCTTTACTTTGTCAGATTATTCTTAAATTATTTCTCCATCGCTCCAGGGAACACACACAACCCACGTTCCTTGCCACACGCGTCTGCAGCGCTTAATTAATTTGCTTGTCAAAACGAAACGACGGGGAGCCGGACTGGACCTGGGACCTGTCGCGACGGGAGCCAGGGTCGCGCAGTGCTTGACAGTCTGGCAGGTGGCGGTCAATCCAGGAGCAGGCCCCGATTTCCCCCAAGTTGAAGACAAATCTTCGTGGAGCCCAGCAGCAGCGTGTCCGTCCTGCGACCTGCGACCTGCGACACCTGCGTGCTGCCTGCGTCTTGGTCCTGCGACTCCAGTCGTCCTGCAACCTACCAGACCGCTAGGATGTCCCGGAGAATGGAGTCGCGAGGCAGGGGCAGCGACCCCGTGTCTTCACGCGTCGCACAGAAGCTCGCCAATGACGCTGTCATCTCCATTCCCCTTCGACCCAGGAGCCGGCCCATCGCTGGTGGTACACACGCGAATATTATGTACTCGCGGAAAAGCGCAGAGCCTATTCGTACCGTCGTCGCGACGCTCCATGTCGCCACCCAGCATGACGACGATTGCCATCACGGCCCCAACCCGTCCGCCGATGCATTGTCGCTGTCGGGCACCACGCCGCCCAGCAGTCCAAAGGCTTCTGCCTTCAAGACTGACGACATGCCCGATGCTCCGCCCCTCAAGACTGACCTAGGCCGGCAACATCATCTCGAGTCCGGTGATGTTCCAAAGAAGGTAGCACCGACGACAGATCTTCCTTTCCGACGGCACAACCGTGGCATCGGATCGATTGACTCGATTCTATCCTCCACAACATGCGTCAACACTCACTCTGAATGCAGTCGGGCGGATTCGCGCTTGTCTCACTGCAGCCCTCCGGATGCTGACGATGATAGCCATGAGAGTCATGAAACGCGTCGTGATGCACAACATCAGCATCAGTACCCCACCCGAGAGCGAACCATTCCTCACCATCTGGGAGGCTTCCATTCCATATCACCAGCCACTCCCAGGGCCTCCAATGCCTTCCCATCTTCCAATAGTTATGATGACATCGATTGTGAAGAAGGCTATGATGAGGAACTAAGGCAGCTCGTCGATGAGATCTCTAGCTGCGTCTTGAGGAGCACGTTGGGGAAGGACGTGGACGACTGCCCAGCTCCGCTTCTCATCTTGGACTGCACGACTCGATATCTGGAAGAACTCCAGTCTGCGGCTCAAACCGGCAAGCTTGGAGTCGTGCTCGCAACTGGTGACCAAGGAGATTCCTTCTCCCCTGGCGATGGATCACGGCACTCTGACGGCGGAGATCAAAACGACTCGGGTTACGGTAGTGGCAAAGGCAAGAGGAAAGCGGAAGGCGGTAGCGAGGATGGACTCGGTGGTCGTGACAGTGGAGAAGAGAAGCAAGGCGAGCCTTCAATGGCAGCTCATGCCTCCAACGGGAGGTACACCGGCAACTTCAATTTCAGCTGTCCTTATCGGAAACGCAATCCTCTTCGATTCAATGTGCGAGACTACTATGTCTGCGCTACACATTCTTTTACCGACATGTCGCAACTCAAGTAAGGACCTCATTCATCGGAAGCGGAGACGAGCTAACCTGGGAATTTAGGAAACACATTCGAGCTCATCACCCTCCCGTTCAAAGAAGTGCGGGTCTATTTCTATGTCCGAGATGCTGTCAGGGGTTCCCTTTAAAGGACGACCTTGATCGCCACTTGAGGCAGGCTGTCGTGTGTCCACTTGCGGACGACCAAGGCGGGACAAATCCAGAAGACGGAATTACGCAGAAGATCATCTCATCATTGGAGGCGAGAAGCGTCAAGGCAAAGATCGACAACTGGGATTCACTCTGGAAACTTCTCTTCCCCAGCGACCGAGAGATTCCCGAGCCTGGTGCGTATTAACCACACACTCCGTCCTAAATCCAATGGATTTACTGACTTGATATAGCGTTCATTCCTGTCATGGAGATCTTTGACTTTGTTGCCGAGTCTCGGAAGTTTCTGCTCAAGTTGAAGGACCTGCTCGAACTCCAGTACCGATATATACTCGACGACTCGAGTCAATCAGCCGACATGGAGGTCAAAATACGCCAGGGGCTGGAGCGAAGCACACAGTCGCTGTATACATGGATTGAGACGGTGGTGCAGGACTGGGAACAGAGAGTGGCTGGGACTTCTGGTGCCGCTTCGTTTTTTGCCAACCTGGTTGCGACTCAACAGATAGCTGCTGAGAACTGGGCAGCGACCTCCCAAGCCTTCCCGCCGTCACCGGCACTAACACCTACCGTCTCTGCCACCGGGACCGTTGGCACAACAGTGACTAGCGGTGATAGTCCTGATCCGATGGCCTCTGGAGGCTCGGCCGTGGCTGCAAGGCAATACCGGCTTCCACAGAAGAGGGCCAAGAGAGCTAATGCCTCAACTCCTGCTCCAGCTCCAGCTCCAGCTCCGACCCCAGCCTCAGCCTCAGCTAAGGTCCAACCCGCAACCCAGATCCCAGTTCCTTCCCAAGCGGCTTCTCGGACTCCCTCGATTGGACGGGCATCCCTCGGTTCGTCCGTCAGACGAACGCGGCCCGTCCTCCCCAGCCAACCTGTCCCAATATTACAAAATGCTCCAAGCCAAGACCCTATCTCGCCGTACCAGACAACGACTTGGGAGTCCATCCCGGTTTCCAGCCCCTACGGAATACCGTTCACGAACCCGGCATTCTTCCAGCCACCCACCCCCGGTGAGACAGGACAGTATCCGATTGTGACTACACACAGTCAGACTGTTCCAACATACCTCCCCTCGGAGCCAAACGGTCCAATAGAGTTTGAAAGGAGACAGTCAGCAGCCAGGACCAGCCGGCTCATGAGTTCAGGGACACCTCGATCATCGATCAACAGTACCTGGATGCGAGACGAGAACCGAGACTCGAGCCAGACCCTCGTCGAAGCACACGTTCCCGGACGATGCCAGAATATGTTTTGTCCAAGCTGCAACAAGACGATGCCGGACGCGGACGATGTTGTTGTGCAGAAACACCAACCGATGGTGACGCAAGAGCTCAAAGCGTCGCCGATGTATCACCAGCACCAGCACGATCACCACCTGATGGAGGCCGGTGCGGACATGCCGCTTTCGGCCACAGACCCGACCTTCCAATGGTCACCATTCCAACACGGCCACGGGGTTCATTACGATGGAACACCTGGGGGTGGCCATGTGTACGACTAGTTAGTGGCAAGAGAGAAAAGGGGAGATGGAAATTAATGACGCAAACATGTGGTGGTAATGTTGCATGAGATTTTCTATGAAAGTGATGACGGAATAATATACAATGACCCTCGACTGTGTTTGGTAGAGTGTGGACTCTAGCAGTACGAGAGGCAGTTGTTTTTTGGTTTAGACCTGTAATAACAATTTTGTACTAGCCATTCTTGGATATCCGGCAGGTTATCAGCAGTACATGGCCATTTTACGTTAGATTCCCTTATTGGATGTATTAATAATAATGTATTACTACCCGTATCTTTATCGGGTCTCACTAGAGTTATTCATGGGGATACGTAAGTACCAAGAGCGATGAATTACTCCGAGTCCCAGTTTATGTACTGGACTGCAGTTGGATCCTGAGTCACCAATAAACGCGAAGAGCCGTCTGAGATACAGCATCTCCTCAACAAGCTCAACAAGTTGAGGGAGCGGTACCCCGATCTCAACGATCCAGCGAAGAAGAGAGCCTCTATCATCGATAATCAACGCCGAGAACCGTCCATACAGGATCTCCTCAACACGCTGAGGGAGCGATATCCCGATTCCGAAATTCTTGGTCCGGGAAAGAAGAGAGCCGAATTGAGCAACGTCGCTCCCGCCCCGACTCGAGTCATCTTGGTCAAGGGTCATGGCAAGCCAACCCCGGATTGGCTTCCCTACCAACCCGAGCCCAACATCCTCGATGCCGATGACGGCGAGTGCAACTGCCTTGCTGAAAAGGGTGGTGCAATTTTGAAGTCTCTTGAGCCGACACCTCGCAAGGGTAAGTTCGACCTAGCTACATACCAATCTATCTATGCAAAGACGCTGACACGTATCAAGCAGAAGTCGATCAATCGAGTACTATGGGCAAGAAGGCTGTCGACGATACTGGCGATGACGAGTGGGAGCTCGTCCCCGGATCGGTTGCGGCTCTCAATGATGAACAATTGCAAGCTGAGGTCAATAACACTGAGTCGGAGGAGGACTTCGAGGTCCTGGACGCGTCGGACTTGGCTTAGCTTTCTTCTGGAGGGTATGGAGACAGGCCTGCAGTAGCGGTGAGAGAGGCAGGGGGATGAGAGGCGAAGAGACTGGATGAACCTTCAACCGGGATCAATTCGTCGTGGAGAGACACAAAGTTCGCAACCTCATAATAGTATTGTGTACCGTATATATACTACAATACAATACAATACAATACCCCAGTATTATAGCTTACCACGGATATAAACCTCGCCAGATCTTCGCAGGGTGCTTTCAGGTCCCGCAATCATCTTTTTAATAAAACTCCTGTTAACACATAGACAACGGATTCTCCGTCCCGGTACACCCCTGGTTGACATACAATCGGTGCACAGCCAGAGCCTCGTGAGCGCCATGATATTGTCAATCATCCTCTCAACCTGCGAGGCCTCGTCGTATGCGTAGAGGATGCGCGGAAGCGTTAGATGTAGCTCTAGGTGCAGCTGCAGGAGTTCAAACCGCAGGCTGGAAGATTCTACAATCAACTGCTGGTGCCTGACGTCGCGTATGCCGATGGCTGGGTGCTTCCGGGGCGCGAGAGAGAGAGAGCGCGCGGCGGGTGGTGCCGGCGGCCCAATGTCTGTTTGGAACTGTTCAGTCGTGATCCAGACCCGCTGGGGCTTGACACTCCTCCTTAGGTCTTCTTCCTTCCATTAGGGAGTATGAATATTCCGAAAATGACGGAAGGTCGCACGTTGACGAAGGTCGGCCCGAGCAGGTATTATGTGAGCTCCATAATGACCAAGTCCATGAAGAACTGGGTGTCCTTCTGGTCAAAAGTGGTATAATCGTATGCGGGCTCGGATAAGCCATGCAAATATGGCGCTCTGAAGCCGCCAATAGTTGATAGGGAGGTTGATACCAGTCCCGCCCTTGAATCTACTTATCATGTTTGAAGGCTAGAATAAGAGCTTAGAAACTCGCAGTGCATCTGCTGGGCCGGAACTTTCGCCATATCCTGTCTTTTTCGTTTCACAGCCTCTTCATCCTTGGATCTGGATCCCTTCAGCTCGAGGGAGATCATCCTACTCTGCTTGGGCATTACTTCCGTAGAAAGCGCTTGCTGTACTGCACTGAGACGCGCATGGAGTCTGACCAGAGCCTGTCCGCGACACGACTGACGGCCGAACTTTTCGTCCCAATAGGTGCTACAAAAGGTCAGGGCCCGTATGGACTCCTTTTCCTGCAGAGTACGATATATCGAGGAACTCGGAAACCGTCATTATAATATTTGATATATAGAACGTATATACTTACACGTAGAAACCCCTTACCCTGTTCAACCAATGAATTTTAGACTTATGCGTGAGCGGTGCTTTTCGGATTCGGTTGGTTCACTAAGGTATTATTGATCTCCTAACCAATTCAACATCCGCCCAAGCCAAGCTCTGGGTAGGACGGGCGGCTGGACAAGCGGGAAGTCCCTTGACCCATTCCAATGGGGCGACGTTTATGTGGAACCATGATTCACTCTTCGGCAGCAAAGACCAGCCTAAACTTTTTATAGCGGCGTTGTTTGATTTGGAAGGCGCCCCGCCTGGTTTCCATCCCATACCTATTCACTGGGTTTAGAACACGTACCTCACCTACTTAGGCCAGTACCACTTTATTATTTAAACCGCTGTTCCTGGGGCAGTCCTCTCTCTCATCAATCAAATCTTTTGCGGAAGCACCTGTACCAACCTCAACACCAACTCTTGCCTTGGCACAGGCGAGTACGCATTAGTACGTCAACCTCGTCACGACACCGCAATCTGGCCCTAGCTACCTAGGTAAGTTCCCATTTATGTCTGGTTTGAAAATATTCCTAATCTGACTCTCATTTTCCGACGTAGTCTTTGTCGTGGCACCTCCGAAACCCCCATTTGGCTGCCCTCAAACGAGTCGGTACTCATACATCACCTCCGCACACAACATCACTATTCGCAGTAAGTAACTCATTGGTTTTGAAAACATTTCCTATCTCACAGTCATCTGACCAATGAAGCCTCTGCCATAGCAACTGTACCTACGTCACACCATGGCTGGCGACGAAATCAAGGGAGCGCCTGGCGAGAAGTCAGAGCATAATTCCCGGGAGTCTACTCACCATGATAATTCAGACCGGAACAACCGAGCCGCGCTTGACGCCTACTACCGCAGCAAGCTGGAGGCTTACCGCACACTCTCGGAAGTGCCTCCTTACCGCACACACATGGAAGTGTCTGGCCAGAAGTCGGAGCAGCGCCCCGGCAATCACACGAAGCACAGCCCCCCGTCCCCCGATTTACAGCCGCGCTCCGATAGCAACCTTCTGAAACGCGAGATCGAGGATTTCGAGAATTTCGAGGAGGACGATGATCTGCCAGTGCATGACTTCCCAGACTGCCGCGCAACGCCGGAAGCGATCCGCACCATCGACGGCGTTTATCCGCACTGGCTCTGCAAGTACAACGTTAACTGTACTCATAGTGATCGACATGAACTCGACCCTGCTCCCAGCCGTCATCGGCATCATGGACCCTATGCTGTTCCCAACCGTAATCAGGGTGGTCAAGCTCACACTGATCCTCTTACCTTCTCCAATGTCGACCGCTTGAACTTCTTCAAGAAGCCCACCGGCCAAGCTGCAAGTGGACGTGCCACTTACGGAACTGCGGGTGCTACATCGCCCAAGAACGCCGACTCCGAGAAGGTCAATGTTGGAACTATGCGTGCCACCACTGACGAAACCGCTGGTACCAAATTGCCTGTCGATCCTAACCGGAAGAGGTCCATCAATATCCAAGTTACGCGTACTACCACGCGTACTACCACGCGTACTACCACTTCCGGAACCGCTGGTATTACATCGTCCAACGATGCCAACCAGGAGAAGGTTATCGATCTCGGAGCTCTGCGTGTCGCCTACGGAACCGCTCGTACCACATCGCCCAAGGACACCGACTCCGTCAAAGTCAATGTCGGAGCTATACGTGCCACCACTGCCGGAACCGCTGATACCGGATTGGCTATCAATCCTGACCGGAAGAGGTCCATCAATCTCGAGAGGGTCATCCAAACCCTGCGTCGTCCCGCATTGCCCCATGAAGCCGACCGGAAGAAAGCAATTCTCAAGGGCCTCAATGAGCTTCATCTCGCCACTTCTCCACGCCACACCGACTCAAAGACAGACGCTGGTTGGGAGAAGGTCACCGGTGTTGATAGCGAGTCCTGGGTCGAGATAGGCCAGCCAACCTCTTCAGCCATGGGAAGATACCGCGATTCCCTTCGCGACAAGATTAACAAGGAGGAGAAGGCCCTTGGAGACAAGTCGGAATCAAAGGTTCGGTCGACACCCAAGCGGATGGGCCAGGTCGCTGACAAGTCTGCTGGCAAGTCTGAGGAGGCAAACAAGATTGACAGCGACGACGAGGACTATGAGTTTTGTTGAGAGAGTGTCTGTCATAGACACTATCTAACAGGATTCAGTGGAGCTTGGACGACATGATAAAGGGGATCGGCGGCGGTCTGTAATTAGCAACTATTCGACAAACCCTGGGTGATTTCTTGTCTCCGGCAGAACGTAGACCTAGATAGCTCTCTCGAGTCTTTCCAGACCAGAACCTAGCTTAGCAACACCAAGTCTATAACCCTGGCGGGCTGTAAATATCACCATCTGCTTTCTGTCCAATAATAGTGATATCTTTATGATGCGTAAAATACTAAGCTACTGAGAGTGACACCTGGAATTTAAAATACCCAAGCGTGTTAACTTAGACAATGGTACCCTAGCTTTCCGAAGTAGCGTACCCTAGTCTTCCGAAGTAGCAGCATCTGCTCCTTGGGAAATTGCACATGAGTGGTCAACGATGGTGCGATGGTGGTGTGGGTGAATACGCGAACTCACGTTTAAGTTAAACTAGACAACTAGATGCTCAACTAGATAAAGCGTCGGCCTGCAGGGGGTCGTCGAGCCCAAAGTCCGGAGCCCTGACGAGGGACTGCTAAAGGCAGTCCAAAGGGGCTTTGGTTCTAGCGCACGGTAAAGGGAAAAAGTCTGTCGGAAGCAAGCCTTGAGGAATTTCGTCACGGGAATGGGTATAAAAACACACCCAGCTCCCACACAGATGCTTGACCTTCTTCCCTCTTCCCTCCGAGTCCTCAACACACACAAACCGAAGCAGACCTTCTTCCCTCTTGCCTCCTCATAACACACACACCAAAGCAGAGACCAGGTTCCAAGTTCTAATCATCATGACTACCATTGACCTGGGTCGCGAATCCGGCAGCACAGCGTCGTCGCGGGTTTCCCCCGAGTATGCCACAAGCAGCAGAGAAACTTCTGTGAGCTGCTGTTCCGTGAGCTCCTGCCAACCACTGTGCACTTGTTCGCGACGACACGCCCTCGAGCGCAAGCTCAGACGCGCTTACGCACGCGCTGTCGAACGCTTCCGAGCCATGCCGGACCTCACAGAAGCCTCTGGATCCGGGGCAGGACCGCCCTACCCGTCCTCCTCCCACTTCTAAGTTGTCCCCTGCCAATTAACGTTACAGCGTTGCCGGCGATATTTGTAGCAACACTATCACTGATAAACATCTGGCACGGGAATTCTGCATGGCAGGATACGAACAATGCAGATAAGGGACTACGCGACCAGGTGGAAGGGTACGACGATATATACAATAACTTGAGGGCGATGTTGGAAATGTATCGATGAAGAACTACTAAAAGAAGTGAAGGAGGCTGTTGCTCAAAGGAGAAACACTATATCTCCTCGATACGCCTGATGATATCACGCCAACAACCACCGTCGCCGCGACTGCTATCTGGAAAAAGTGCATTAGCATGTGCTTAGTTACTAACTATATTGGGATTTATTTGGTTGAAGTCATAAAAGCTTTCGGTACGAAGACCTGGCCGCCTGAGGATACAAAAAGGAAAGAAAAAGGGAAAATAAGAGGGGGATAAGGGATAAGGATTGAGGCGACGCAAGCATAAGGTACCTACCCAAATGAATGATGTCACTAGAATATAGGTAGATACCAAGATATTGAACACCAAGATATAAGTAACTGTCACAAACAGTCAGATTTTCTCCCCAACACATACCGTTCATGCAATAACTGTGCCTGGTAGATGGTAGAGTATAGCCAAAAGAGCCCAAACAAGTGATTGTAACGACGTCTAATCTATGATATACAAAAAGAACAGCAATTCCACAAACGCCAGAAGGAAATCTAAAGATGCTTCCACCCGTTGTGAACGATAACCTGCATCTCGTTGATGAGGCAAAACTCTCCAGGCTCCTCGCGGTTTTCTCCCTCCTGCTCCCACTGCCGCACGCGCCCGCGGACCTGGCGCTCCTTGAACCACGGGGTCGAGAACCACCTGGCGAAGCGGTTCTTCCACAGGCCGGTGTATATCCCGATGGTCGACAGCCAGCTATTTCCCTCCGGGTGCACTTTGAGGTACGCTTCCGGGCTGTATCCGACGCGCACGGTCGGGTTGAGGAAGACGCCCCTCGTGCGAGAGGCCGGATTGTCGGCGTGGACGAGGCAGCACTCGGAGCCCTCGAGGTGGGCTTCTGCAAGGGTGTCGTCGATGCCGCGGAACTTCAGGCCGCCGCTGGTCCCTGTGAATGCGGACGTGGGCATCGCCACTGCTCGTCCAATACATTGTCAGCAAGCCGCGAATTGGAGCGAGGGATAGAGTAACAAACCTATTCCGTTCCAGCAGCTCGACACCGGAACCGGCGCGCCATATAGCATGGCGTTCCTGGACTTGGACGAGCGAAAGTACGGCCACGTCTGCGAGGCGTGTTCATGGCCGGCCGAGTCGCGCAGCGCAAAGGTGTCATAGTAGCGCGGCGGCTTGCTAAAGTCCAGCGAGCACGCCGCGGCGTAGTGACCGCCGTTTGTGTTCAGCAGCGCGACGACATCCGAAACAGTAAAGACGACATCGCCCAGGAACAGAACATGATCAAACACCGTCCCGTTCTCGGCTAGGTCCCGCAGCGGCTGCAGCGAGATGTTCCGCAGTTTGGAGAGGAAAGGTATCCGCCTCAGCAGCTTTTTTGTTCCGTCGTCCGGGTTGTTGACCCAGCCCGACCCGGTCGGCGTCGCGGCCATCTCGTCGGCGTGGGTGGCCTTCTCGAGCGTGATCTGGCGCGCGACGCCGAGCTTGCCCAGCTCGTGGTCGAGCTGACGCAGGGCGCCCTTGGAGCCGTCCCAGCTGCCGCTCTCGTACACGCTGACAAAGACATTGTCCGGCCCAAACGCCCTCGCCAGGTCAACCACCTGCTTGTTCCAGTTCGACCGCAGGATGCGCTCGTTGTTCCAGTGCAGGCTGGCAATGTAGATCCGCGGGGGGTTCTTGGCGAGGACGGCGTGCGCCTCGTACTCGTGCTCGGCACGCGCGATGCGGTAGTAGATCAGCTGAGCCTCAACAATCGTCCAGATGAGGAAGAGGGCGACCAACTTGCGGAGGGTCGAGCGCGAGAGGAGGTGGCGGCGGATGAATCGCGGCGTCCGGTGCGAGGGTGAAGTCGGCTCCTTCATTCCGTCGGTTTCATGGGGTGGACTCGGGTCGTGGTCGTTGGAGGATTTATCGGCGTCGAAATGATGGACGGCCTGGCAGGACCATCATGAATCAATCGCGTTTTCCCGACTTGTGTTTGTGGCACGCGACGATGATGACAACGAGGAGTCAGACGCCAACATGCAGTCGTACTAAGCTTTTGGACGATCTGACCTGAGATGCACCAACCCGGACCGTTGGCCCCTGAATACCCCTGAATGCCAATTGCAGCCGGGCAGCCTTGAGCTCTTAACTCCCGCGTTACTGCATGTTGCCCACACGTACCCACGGCCCCACCTGAACCCACTGAACGCGATCCTCGCCGGCCGGTACAGCTTCCGCTCACCACCTGGCACCAGCCGTCTGCCAGTTAGCCTCAAGGTGTTATTCACTTGAACTTTGTCTTTCCACACCAAGCAAATATATATAAATTTTATGCAGCCAACCTTATCAGCTGTAGATTTGATATAGATGTTATACCACAAATGACTCATTATTTCTGCAGATTAACCACTACATCCCTGGAGATCTCCATGCCGCAAGTGCTATGGCGGCTCGGCGAGTGGTCAAACGACTAGGGAACCAGGCAGGAACAGGACGAAATTATTATCCAGATCCGTCATCCATCTTGTACTGCCAGGTAATATGATCCGACGGTAGCAGGGTCCAGGAATAGGCAACTGCTGCAGCCGGGCCAGGCAATAGGTCATCAGACAGATCCACCTATTCCCCGTCATCGGGCGACGAGTGAACCTCGCCCTCGTCCCTTCCCTCTCCTTCTCTTCCGCTCTACTCCTCCTTTCTATCCACTTCTTTTCTACCCATCTCCACTCTAGGCACCGAAGGCACCATGCGGAATTTAGGTGCACGGACCAGACCAATCGTCTATATAAACGTCCTTCCCCTCCCAGATTTCTGTTCCTCTTTTCTTTTTTTTTCTTCATACTTACCTTGGTTGGCTGCAGTGCGCTCAAAAATCCTCTGCAGCACAGTATGTGAGCCTGCATTGCACATCGTGGCGCTTGCTGCTGTTGGTTGTCCTTCGGGGCCGCCGGGGCCTTAATTTTTGATGTCTTCACTTATTTTTTTTTTCTTTTTCACTGTGATCGCTGCCTTTGGGTGATGTCATGGAGAAGGAGTTCTCTCATCCTTTTTTGGTTTGATTCAATTCGAATGCTTGTGCCTGTACCTCCTAGACTCATACCCAACACCACGTTCAACTGCCTGATCAAGGCCTTGGCTATGCTGAATGTCAAGGCCACGCTGGTACGCCATGTCTATCACGGGTAAGTCAGGCTTTACCCTACCAATGATGTCAAGCGTGCTAATTGGCGACAAGTTTACCAGATCCAGACTGGATGGGCGCTTCCAGCTGATGGGTTCCCTTATTATCGTGTGAATACAGATTACGGCATGATATGAAGATGCCATCAAGGTCATCATCGCCTGACTAGCCGGCGGCCTGGGAAGCAGTTCGGACATGTCAACTTTTCCTTCACCACTTCCAGCTGCTGTCTCAACGTGAGACCTGCTCTTCGTCAGTCTAACTGGAATGCTGCCGATCACTCATCACTTTTGCAACGGATGTCGGCAACCAGATAATTGCCTAGGCGTGCTGGGAACCATGATGTGTAATAATCGATCAAGGGCCACGAGAAGTCTGGAAGCTGAAGCACCTGCTTTCTGTCTCATGGCTCATGGCCGCAATCTTGGGACCATTGCCACCGGGTTGGATCAATCTTGACTAAGATGTCGCGTATGACTAAAAATACCACGGCTTTTCTCCAATAGAAGGCATAGAAGAGGGCTGAAAGGTCCTAAACGGCTCTCATGACGCAAAGACGACGAGTTTTGATACCTCGCTGACCTCAGATGTCTCGTTGTTTGTATCCAGGGAGCTCCGTGGCGGCGTAGACGACGTCAACGCGGCAGCTGGCCTATGATTGCCTTCCCTTGGGATGCGAATATCTCAACCTCCCGCCTTCATTCGCGAATTCCGGAATGCAACAACAAAAGCTCGGGCAACTATACGCTAATCATTGAGTAATGTATAGATCGAGATGACCCAGCCTCGCAGTTTTAGACTGTTTCGAAGAACCTTCACACTTTTATTCTGGGGTGTCCAGAAGTATACAAGGCGAAACGCAACCTTAGAAATCTCGCAATCCTCCCAGGAGGAAGAAAAGTTCGACAAGATGGTTGCTCTGAACTCCCTTGTCTTCATAGCCGTGACACTTCTCGGCTTGACCACAGCAGCACCACCTGCTCCCGATCCTGACCGTGTTCTCGACGTCCGCCAGACGTTGCTCACCTCGCCCCCTCCAACCGACGCGGCATTCATCAACACTTGCCTGACCAAAGTCAACGCTATCCGTGCCAAGTACGCTGCCCCGGCCCTGGTGTGGAAAGCCGCCATCGCCCAGGTTGCTCTGACGAAGTCGAACTCGTGCAAGGTCTACCATACCGTACGTACCTAACTAACTAACAAACCCTCCTTACCTACCCCTTATTCTCACCCAATCTACTCTCATCCATCCATCCAATAACTGACTCGCCTTCGACAAAAGGGCATCTACGGCGAAAACGCCTACTGGATGTGGTTCACCCCGGCCACGACAGTCCCGAACTTCACGACCTACACCAATAAGGCGTTCGATGCCTGGGTCAGTGCGGCCGAGATCACGGCTTACAAGAACGGCGGCCTGCTGAGCGGCAGGCACTTCACGCAGACGGTCTGGAAGGCCAGTAAGCGCATCGGGTGCGCGTGGAGCACGCATCGATGCATGCAGAACACGAACCAGGAGTGGTTCTTTACGTGCAACTTTGACCCGCGCGGCAACGTCAAGCCGTACTACGCCAGCAATGTCACGACAACACCGGTAGCTAGGAGACATGAAGACAGTGGTCTTGTTCGGGAGGAGACTGAATATGCATCGGAGGATCCATTCGTTGGTGGCTGGGGTGTTTAATGAATTTCTTCCTGTTTTGGATAAAAATGGTTTACGTTTTTTGTTTGTCGTGTTGGGATTGTTGGAGTCAAGTTATAGTAATAATCTCTTGAGAGACCTTATTATTTCTGTCTGTCCGTTCCGACTTCTGAGCGCTTGCATACGTCTGGTGACATTTAACATCCTGATTCGTGTTTGACATTGACAGGAGTAGAGAGCGATAGGTATGAATTTGTGTACTTGGCGGTGTCAGTTTTTCCTTTTATAAACAAAAAGTCGATCATTTTGAACAAGGCAGGCTCCTCTGATTTCTCTTAAGATCTTTATGTAGGAATACGTTGCAGTTCATCTATACCCCTGACCAACTGTTTGGAGCTTACCATCCGATGAGAGAGTATTTCAGATAACCTCTGGTCTCTCCAGGACTTATCTCGAGATAAAATGGCACCCGGCATACTCCCACTATAGCCGGGCGGGGATAAGCATTACGTGTTTCGAGGGGTGATATCACAGCTTGTGTACCACGGTTGGCGTGCTATAGATTGAAGAAGCTTACCTGAAAAGGAAGGAGAACCGAAAATCGCCATGATAAATGCGGCTGCCTGTGCCACATGAGTTTACAACTTCCTCTTATAAACTACAGTTCATCATAGGAGCACACATCTCCTAGAAGGAGATATCGTTTGACATTGGCAACCCGACGCACAAAATGCGACTGATCAGATATCAGTATATCTGGGCCATAACGGCCGCCCTAGTCAGTTGTGCGACTGCTTGGCCATTTTTCAGCAACCCCGTCGCGTCAGCTCCAAAACAAAAGCCATTGCGCGTCGAACAACACAATACGGGCCGCTCATTGTATCCGTATACCCTGCGAGAACATGACCCTAACGCCGAGATTTGCGTCGCCGGAAGCAAACAGTTCACCGGCATGGTCTCGGTGTCCGACGAGAAAAAGCTCTTTTTCTGTAAGCCTCCACCGCGAAAGCAGTCGCGAAAATCAAATACCCAAAACTGACTTGACAACTGTAAAAAGGGTTCTTCGAAAGCCGTAATGACCCGTCCAGTAGCCCGGTGACCATCTGGCTGAATGGCGGGCCTGGCGGCCCTTCCCTCTTTGGCCTCTTCCTTGAAATCGGCCCCTGCGTGCTGAATTCCCACAACAACGGCACCGTGTTTGAAAAGAACAGCTGGACCGAGTTCTCGAACGTGCTCTTCATCGACCAGCCGGCCGGCGTCGGGTTTTCGACCGTCAACGGCAGCAATTCGGGCGGCCCCGACAACGTCGTCGAGGCCGCCGAGGACTTTACCCGTTTTCTGATCACCTTTTTCGGTCAAGTTTTCCCGCAGTACGCTGCCAACCCGCTTCACTTCGCCGGGGAGTCGTTTGCCGGCAAGTATATCCCCGGCTATGTCCACTACATGGAGCAGCGTCGAAAGCAGGGCCTATTGCCCTCGCTGCCAACAATCCAGTCCATCATTCTCGTGGATGCCGTCATCGACACCGTCTCGTCCTCCGTTTTGAGTCTGTACGACCATTTCTGCGACGTGGACGACGAGATTGGCGCTCCCACAACAAAGAAGCCGTTCAACACGACGGCGTGCGATGCGCTCGAGAATGCCGCGCCGGAGTGCCAACGCCTCGATGCTCTCTGCAGGGACACGTACGACGGTAACGTCTGTCAGATCTCGCACGAGGTATGTTTCGACACGCTGGGCGGATGGCTGATGGACGACGTCCGCGAGGGCGGACGCGACCCGTACGATGACCGCAAGGCCTGCGGCCCCAACCCGCCCATCTGCGAGGGCTTTGAAGGAGAAGGCTACGCGGCCTACGTGAACCGGTCGGAAGTAAAAATCGCGCTCGGGTTTGAGGAAGACTACGTCTTTTCCGGGATCAATTGGGATTTGAATCAGCGGTGGGAGAGGAGCAAGGATATTTTTGTTCCTACGACGAGGGAGCTGGCGTATATTTTGGACGAGACGCCGATACGGGTGTTGGTGCTTAATGGGAACAATGATATTATTGTGTAAGTGTTTTCTTTTCCATCAAAGCGGTCTGATTTTGTCTAGCTTCTGTACTGATATTAATATTTGGGAGGGGTTTAAAGAAATACCGAAGGTCAGAAACGGGTTTACGATCATCTCTCCTGGCGCCGGCAGGCCTCATTCCGGATGCACAGGTTCAGAAATTGGACGTGGCCGAACGAGGACGGAAAGATGACGGTTGGTGGCCAGTTCAAGACAGCAAATGACACTGAAACTGTCGACAAGCTTGCGTTCATGACGATCAACGAGGCCGGACACACGTCGCCGGGGGATCAGAGACAGGCTGTCACTTGGCTGATGGGATGCTGGACGGGTGCGCCGCCGCAAGGGGCTGATGAGCGGTGCTTTGTTTGATGATGAATGGGCCGGAGAAGCTGCCGATTTGAGATGTACCATCAGGATATTGTTTGCTCTGATGAAAAGGGTTATTCAAATCTGGGCGGTGCAGGTTGTTGATGGCGATGTATCCCTATACTACGGTAGTTTGGACTTTTTGGATCTGTTGTCTATACGGAATATTCGCGTGCCATAGTTGTATGTTCCTTAGTAAAAGTACCGTCCGTGAGAGGTTTATTTCGTCTGCTCAAGGAAGCTCTGAGGGTTGAGGATGATCTGTGAGCTTGTCCATACGTGTAGAAAGCTGAAGCTCCTGAAGCAGTTGAGGGGCTGTGCTGTGACATCATCACCCCTGATAGACAGGCTTCCTCCTGGAAGAAGAGGCCACAGCGGAAGGAAGCGCTGAGACTGCAGGCAGCTCCCCACTATCCGCGGCGAGATCCAGACCGCCCCTACCGACGGCCGAATGTGGGGGGATGTGTTTGCTGGAGTCAGCGGAGTGGAAACTTGGAAAATCGTCCAGGACCCAACAAGTCGATCAGCACATGTCGTCTCACCTTCCACACTCCCTATCCATTGTTGATTGTTGTGCGCGTCGTTTGTGTGTGTTTCTGGTATACAAGCTTGCGCTGGAAAGCAGTTTCCGTGGTTAATTCTAGCAACCCACTCACCCGCGGTCAATATCTCGCTCCAGTGCCCCGCCATTCCCTTCTCGCTCAGCCCCCACCATTTTCGGCGACGCGTAAAGAGACGAGACGTGAGCACGACGAGAAAGATGTCACCTAGCATATGCGACAGCATCAGCAGTATCGCTAAGGATGCTGCTGACAACACCGGTGATCTCCAAGGTACGTCACGTCCGTGTGCTGCGGCCAGCCGGCTAGCTGGTCCCCGCTCCCTTGTCTGCAAGCGCCGTCCGTGCTAACGTACATACTACTGCCTTAGATGTTGGCGTGGTGCCCAATCCCAAGGTTGCTGGAGAATGGACCGTGGAGAAAGTCCTAGACACAATCCCAGGTGAAAAGCCCGCTGAATCGACGACCTCTCCCTTGAGCTACTTCCACCTCCTTGAGCGGCTGAAGACCACGAAGCGGGAGGGATGGCGGCGCTTCGGCATCAAGCGGTGAGTCAAGCCTCCCTCTCCCTATTTCCCCGTCTCTCTCCTCCTCGCTGCTGCTGCGCTGGCTGGACCGAGCATTCCGCTGACAGGTGGCCTTTGGTTGTCCAGGGGGGAGTCAATCGCCGACCACATGTATCGCATGTCCCTGATGACCATGTTCGCCCCGCCGTCTCTTGCAGCCCGGGTCGACATGCACAGGTGCATGAAGATGGCTCTGATCCACGACATGGCCGAGTCTCTGGTTGGCGACATCACGCCCGTCGACGGCGTTGCCAAGCCGGAGAAGAGTCGGCGAGAGGCGTCCACGATGGATTACATCACCAAGCAGCTGCTCGGCCAAGTTGACGGGGGCACCGTCGCGGCGGACATCCGCGCCGTCTGGCAGGAGTACGAGGACTCGGAGACGCTCGAGAGCCACTTTGTGCACGACATCGACAAGATGGAGCTGCTCCTGCAGATGGTCGAGTACGAGAAGCGCGGAGATGGCCGGCTCGACCTGGGCGAGTTCGCCTACGTCAAGACCCGCATCGTCCTGGACGAGGTCAAGGTGTGGGCCGAAGAGCTGATCAAGGAGCGAGAGGCGTTCTGGGACGGACACGCTCATGTCCACGGCGAGGCTGGTGTCGAGGGCGGCGTGGCTCCGGAGAAGAAGTCGATGCAGGACGAGTATTATTCCAACGGCCCGGATTCGGCGGCGTCAAAGGAGTAGGGGAATGGAGACTGCAACTGGTTTCATATGCGTACGGTTTTTGTTGATGCGATCATGTTCCTAAGGAGTTACCAGGAGGGTTGACCAGGTGCTTTTGGCGGGTATGGGATATCATCAACACCGCAAGGTACACTGGGCAGAACTTGATTGAGATAGATGTGGGGCAGGCAGTGATGGTATGGAGATAACATCACCATCTTAGAGTCTTATCCATCCTATGACCATCTCTACGTTAACCTTGTGTCCATCTTGGTGCTTTGGACGGATTTGATCAACATCAAGATGGCTGATGGGGACACGCCAAGACGCGCTCCGGGACGATACCCCGCAACTCAAATCGCACAAATACCACCAACTAAGTTTTGTTTTAGCGGCCGCAGCTTTGTTATTTTAACCCGACGACAAAATCTCCCAGAGCAACCGCTAAAAGTTTGTTGAACAAATCCATTGGCTCTTGTCCTTCTGCAACACATTGTCGTGCAAGTGTGGCGGTGAGACCCATGTAGCGGACGAAACGGTGTCGTTGAACTTTTTCTCTGTATATTTTCTTTCAACTCCTAATCCCTGCCCAATCTTTGAACTTGGATCTCGGGCTGTTCGCTCTTCAACCAACGGCGTGGATTACCACCTAGCGGGACAACAACCAGTGCATAACCTTCGCTACGTCACGATATCACCCGCATTGGGTGATCACGGGGACGCGCATCTAGGTGGCCAACCGGAAAGCTTACGACAAGCCCAGGCTGTGACCGACTGCACCGGCGAGTTTCGGTCCCCAGCATTCGATTTAAGCTGCCAGACGTCGTTCATCCCGCGTCAGGACTGATGTTTGTGCCGAGCAAAGACGAACGATACTAGAGATTCTAGCACCAACAGAAACTCAAAACAGAAAGCGGCATCTTTCATCGAAGCACACCTTCGCGCCCCTCGACGATTTCGCGCCTGGTTTTGGTCTGGTGGGATTGGTAGCATCGACTATTGACACCTGAGGTTTTCCTCCAGCCTGATTACGCGCCAGCGCATCCAGCCCCCATCCATCCCCAACGACAAACACGCCTACCTAGGCAAAAACAGAAAAGGTTGGGAAGCAGGAACCTTCAAGAGGCAGATAAAAGTTGTCCGGGATGTGCAGCGAACGGCTTGCCATAGTATAATGCGAATGGGATTCAGCGATTAAACGGCCACTTGTGCAACAACGAGCATACCCTCAACACCAGCACACAGCATCGGGACCCCCTCGCACGTGCAAACCGTCGCGCCAACACATCCGCCTGGCTCACACCTGAGCTGGCGAGCTCTGCGCTCGACACGTTGCGCAAACCGGAGCTTGCTTAGGGTCGGCCGAAACCCGATCGCCCGACTTTTTATCATCGACCGCCTTATACCGCTTGCCCGCCATGTCCACCGCAACCGAGTACCATATGCCCGGTGCATACTATTTCGACTCCGCCACGCCGCCCGATCAACAACCACTGAGCGCTGGCATATTCCGTCCGCCCGTGTCGCCCTCGGCATCGAGCTACAACCTGACCGGCAGTCTCTACTCCGACATCTCCATGTCCACACCGACGAACGGAACCGGCACGACGACGAAACGGAAGCGCATGAGCACGAGGGAGTCGACCCCGATGGAGTGGAACATGAATATGGACGGTGCAAATGACGAGAGACCAACAACAACAGGAGGGGCTGACCGGCAAATCAGATATACCCTTGCAGGACAGATCAATGCTACCCCTGCGGGGCCGCCGACGAGTGCCGAGCATGGTATCTTGGAGGACAGCGTTTACTCTGACATTGACTACAGAAGAGCTCTAGGCCCGAGACGAGTTTGCGACGAACAACTCGACTCGCCGACTGCGCGGTTCGCTAACCTTCATCCAAATACTTCCGACCAACCGAACATGAACACGCTGAACTCGTCAGGATGGAGCACTCTCGCCCTCCACACGATAGGGGATGTTGTGGGCAAGGTGTGGGAGTTCTGCAAGAACGGCGCATTTCGAGGATTTCAAGCAGGAGGAGGACAGGGATACGAGCTGAATGGGACTGCAACACCTTTGGAAACAACAGGCAAGCCTTGGTGCAACGAACACGACGTACCGACCCTCCAGACCGACGAAACATCCTCACACAATCATGCATCGTCACTTCCAGGACAGTTCCCGCAGCAACAGTACCACCAGCAGCCATCACATATGCCTTTCTCGTCCGCCAAATACCACGAGACGAGCGCATACGAGACGACGCCGACGAGACCGGCTGTTAAGCGCAGACAGGTCAGCGAGAACGACGAGCTAAGGAGGAACTGGGTTCTGGTGGACGAACCCAACTCAAAGCCAATGAGCTTGGCAGCAGCGATGTGTCGAGTCCCGGCCCCCGCCCCTGCAGCAACAAGACCAAACCTTACACGGACTAGAAATTCGGGAGGATACTATAGTCAAACTGCTGCCAGCTCAGGACGACGTATTAGTGTACCCATCTCGAGGATCAGCAGTAGTAGTAACAACACCCCGACCCGGGGCAGCCTGGCATCCCTCCGGATCTCACAACACGCCACCGGATCACCGAACCTAGCTTGTACCGCCGCCACCCGGGAACCCGCAAGTTTTGCGCCACCACGCTCTCCGGTACCTCTCTCATCAACGCCCAGCCGCATTCCCATCCCCTCTTCTCATCATCATTCTCAGTCGACGGCGACAGGCCGAGCAAGCCCCGTCTCCTCATCTTATAATTTTACTCGTACCAACGGCGCCGGCGGGTCTCGACCATCCAGTCGGCAGAGCAGGACGCTTATCACTTCGCCCTCGCCGACTAAAGGCCATCGGCGGAATGGCAGCAACGCCTCCGTCGCTTCGACGAACCGCCGCGCCACGACATCAAAGATAGACGTCAACGATATCCAGGCCAGCCCCCGACTGACGGCCGAGGCGAAACAGCTAGCCCAGAAGAAGTTAGCGGCAGAGCGGGACGCCGATTTGAGGGTCGATGCGTTTAATGCGCACATCTTGAAGATGATCCAGCAGGGCAAGGAGGCGCTGGGGACGACGGTTGAGGTGTATGATGCCGCGGGGACGCCTGGTTGGGAAGATGATGATTGATCTCTTTCCTACACTACCCCCCCCCCCCCCCCCCCCCCCCCAAAAAAAAAAAAAAAAAAAAAAAAAAACTACTTTGAGTAAAATGCTGACCCATTCCATTCTCGTCTACGGACCGACATTTTGGTCATGTGTGGCGGGATGGAAGGAGTCGATGAATGACTGGACGGAGTTTGGTTTCCTTGGAGTCGATCAACTTCCATTTCGATTGTTCAAGTTGGTTGGCAGGCAGTTTTGTTTATTTCATGTTGGTTGTTTCTTGTATGGATGTTCTTATACCCTCACCTACTTTTGTTCTTCGTACCTTACTTAGTTGGCTGGTTGGGGTGGTCCTGTTTTGCATTGCTTGTATCACGAGGCTTCCTCGACGGTCGATAACGGGTTTTCTGGTTTGCTTCTACTTTGATCTGGTTGCATGCCCATCTCACATGGTGCACATAGTTCTTGATCTGTCTGGCATTACACTGGCATTTGTTCCTGCGAGGGGTGGATAGGTATTTGTTTGTATAAGAAATAAGTCTTGCAATGTACATGTAACGATTCGGCTCTCTTGCGTGACAATGTTATTATCCCCCATCCGGAATTCCATTGTTGTCAGGTCCCGTCTGCCTGCCGGTAGGAACAATCCCACCTGGGGAGCTCATGTGGGGCGACTTTGATGTCCATCATGATTTGACTCCATTCTCGGTCCCCATGAGCCCCTGCCGAATTGGGCTCCTTTCCTGGATGACGCAATGGACCGAGGCCATGCATTTATTTACGGCAACAATGACCTACACGCCGATAAGATACTTTTGGTACCAGGCAATCACCAACACGAGGCGTCATCACTGCAGTCATCACGGAGAGTGGGGTATCATTTATCTACCACAGCAAAGTCTCTGGGCCTTTCATGTCTGGTCATGCACCGCATCTACACCCGTCCTCTTGCGCCCCGAGAGGCCCATGACGGTGCCGAACTCAAACTTCAAACCCAAGTCGCCCACCCTCCGGTCCCTGTCCTCTCTGTCCAAAACACTTAATCCTTCTAGACTCCACAGCATGCGAGAGTCAGACACATAAAACATGGCCCCCGCGATTGTGCTTGGGTCCGCGGGCATGTGCGGCCACTTGACCAAGAAGCTCCCGACGACAACGAGCCACATAACGCCCAGAATCCCAACCGCCAGCCACGTGCACACCAGATGTGTCACCCACGTCTGCGTCACCCGGAACGGTATGTTGTTGAGCAAGATCGGCATGAACTCGGACAGGATTGCGGTGAAGGCCACGACCACCAGAAACAGATGGCGCTGCTTGAACGCACTCCAGATGCCCGTGAACGCGCTCAGAGGCGGTGCCAGGAGGATTGACCGACTTGCCGGTTGCGGTCCGCGCGCGAGAAGGCAGAATGGGCTGAGCATTGCGAGACCTGAAAAATCAGGGCGATCAGCTATGGTAAATCATCAGACCCCTTGGTCGAGAGAGAATCCGCTTACCTGTGAAGAATGAGCTCCAGAAAAAGGTGATGACGACACCCACGAGCGTGAACAACGCCCGGGCACCAAAGTTCTGAGTTCCCATGAACCTCTCAAAGGCCGTGTCGCCTCCGGTATGGTTATAATACAGAACTACCACCATCACGCCAGTCAGAATCAGCAGAAAAGAAATTCTCCCGGTGAACGATAACATCAAAAAAGGCAGATGGTGCTTCGCCTTGCCCCGCGTCTGTCTCGGCGGTGTTGGCACGCCATCCGAGTCTGAGAATGTGCTCAGGCTGGTGTTGGACTTCATCGAGGACGGTCGGAATTGCTGCTGTACGATTGTTATACCGTACTCGGGAACGCTATTATGGTTGATGAAGTACCCCAGCTTGAACGCTCTGCCGTCCAGCGCCCTGATGATCTGGTCCCGGCGGACCGGCTCCCCCTTGTGACCCGTGGGGAGCGAAGAGAACAGCGCCCTGACGTCTTGATTTGTCGACAGCGAAGCGACCCCCGCGAGCGTCCACGGATTGGCGGAGACACCAGACTGCCAGCGCCGCAGGACCACCATGATCAACACCAGCATGACGGCCATCAGCGCCAAGATCGCAATCATGGCTCGTGCCGGGCCGAGGAACACCCCCAACGTCATCCCGCAGCCCTTGAAGTCATTGCCGGCACAGCTCATATGCAGTTTCAGCGCGACCGCCTCGGCAGACAACGGCACAAGCACCAGCGAGCAGATCGATAGCAGCGTCGTCAGGAACACGAGTGCCTGGCCACGACGCAGGGCCCGGAAACTCGTCAAGATCCCGTACACCCCGTCCGTCTTGAGACACAGCGAGTCGGACGCCGAGGCGCCCTGGGCTCGCGTCAGTTCATGCCACGGTTGGAGCTGCTTCGCACTCAAGTCGATCATGCGGATCGGGATGGTGAGCAGACTGCTGAGCAAGGGTGACAAGAAGAATCCGACGAACCACTCGCTTTTGGAGAGGGAATAGACTTTAACGATCGTCTGGGGTGGCGGCGTCGTTGGTTCGCTGCTGGGACGCGTAGGAAACTGGGTTATTGTCGTCGTCGGAACACCTGCCGAGTCGGTGAGCACCGTCACCAAAGGCGGCGCCAGCACGTTTGTGGCTATCGTGGCCGTCGGGATGCCGTTGGAGTCGGTCATTGTTATCACGGTGGGCGTCGATATCGCTGACGGTGTGCTTGTAACCGTGGCCGTTGGGACACCGTTCGAGTCCAGTAGCGTCGACACCTGCGGAGCCACGTACAACACACCGTTGAGAGTGGCCACCTCCGAGTACTCGCTCACCGCCCCGTCGATGGTCTGCACCTTGGTGAAATGTGATACGACAGCTTTCAAGGTTGTTTCCTCAATGAACGAGCGAACTACTCCGTTCAGGGTGGTGACTTCGACGACTGCGGTGGGAACACCATCCACTATGTTGGTCCTGGTGAATGTGCTGACGACGTTGTCCACCGTCGTCAGCCGCGTGATGGGCTCCACGACTTGGGACACGGTTGTCACTCCAGATTCCGTCACCACTACAGGAGGAAGAGTTGTCTTCCTTTGAATCGTGGTCTCGACTGGCGGCAGCATGACCGCCGGGGCTCCAGGTAAAGTCGTCGCCGTCGCTGGCCCCTGAGTCTGATCATCCACTGGTTCACCTCGGCCACCACCGCCACCTCCTCCTTCTCCCCAGGGTTTGGAAGTAGCCCAATGCTTCTCATTGCCCTTACCGGTCGGGATTGGCGCGTTGTTCTTGATCCCACTACTGAATGTTTCTGTCTCGGTCCACTCGCCGTCGTTTCCATAATCGTCGGGCGAACCGAGCCGGAGCGATTGCGTAATTGGGTCCGTCCACGGGGCATCGGTCGGCTCAGACCACCAGACACTGGTAAGTTTCCAAGGCGGGATATCTTCTGTTGTGGACGCTGGTGGGAGATCCAACACTGGAGCTCCGCTTGAGGTCGGAGGCATGCTTGTGACCGAAGGAATGCTCAGGTCCGGCAAGCTGCTAGGTGGTCGCGGACTGCTCGTGGCCGGGTGTTCATCCCAGGTCTTGTGTTCTTCACCAGAGGCTGACGGGGTATGATTAATGGTCGACTCGTTCTTGGCGAACGATGCAGCTAGTCGTGGAAGAACTCTTCTGCTGCTGCTGCTTTCGTCTTCTTCGAACCTGGCCTTTTGGTTCGGTTCCGAGCTCGGGATCATGTACCGGTCGGACTCGGCGGGCAGTAATCTGCAAGCCACTTCGACCATAATGATAAGGCCCAAGATGATGAAGACCAGTCCCGTTAGGAATCGCCATCTCAAGGGTGACGGCCTGTAGTTTGGCAACGGCGTACGTGGGACTGAGCTTCTCCCTCTCGCACGAGACATGCTGACGGGGTATGTCCGAGTAGCATCATCCTGTCCGTAATAGCGCTGGCTCGCCTTATGTCTGCAAGGATGAGGAGGTGCATCATACTGCTTGGTGGCCTGAGGAATCCGCGTCACCGGCACGTAGCTGAATGGTATGTGCTGCTGCCCATAGTACTCAAGGGATGACATGGCGGCAGCATCCTCATGCCCCTTGAACGAGAGGGTGCCAATGAAAAGATCACGAAGGACCTGTCGACATGATAACTATGGAATTATGTCCAGTCGCGATGAATTCGAAACCTCCCTCGGCTTGAACGAGACAGATGGCATCTTCCCCGGGTATTTGACGAGAACGCCATGGCTTTGGAGGCTTGTCTAGGCCACTTGTCCTGACGTTACGTCGAGACATTGACAAGGGGATTCGAGTTATCTCTGATTGGCTTTTTGTGCCGGTCTTTTTCCTCTGGAATCGATAATCGACAACCCGCACACACACATACCCCCCCTGGCGATGGGGAGGTTCTTCGGTCAACATAATACGGATAGGTAAGTTGGCTTCGCATCTTATTGGCTCACGCCGCTCCAAACTGCTTGCACATCAGTCCCCCACACGGTTAATACGACTGGTGGGACTCTGGGTGCCACACCGAAAGGCATGCACAGCCACCCTTCTGTGCTGCACGCTCGGGATAACCCCTCAGAGAGCTGAATAACTCGAATGCAGGTCGGTCCAATCGGATGGTTCTCTCCGGTGCCATGCCCCTGAGGGTTTGACGAAGATTTGCATCTGGTTGGCCTATGGATCTGTACGTGGAACTTCCACACCACATATACCACATGGGCAGCACGTAGATACGGTGAGCCGTTTATGTGTTTCTATATTTACAGTACATTCCCATCAGTGATCACACCGTTGATCTTCTGTTGCTTCCCCACATGCCGAAGACAACCTCTACCATACATCACAGATAATGTTACACATATTACTACGCACATGCTTACATGCTTGCCAAGTGAGGGGAACTTATTATCGTCAAACAGGTGCTTGCAACCAATCTGGCAGTTCGTAATGGTTGGATTACGTGGAAACTATTGAACCCCTCTGCCCTGGGATGGGTTGAGTCACCGAGCGATCAACCGACCGACGGTGCCATGCATGCTACTATGTAATGATGAAACGCGTCTTATCAGCGACTACTGTACGGGTCGCTGTCTCAAGAATATTGAGTTACACTACATCGACATGTGTTCTATGAGCGGATAAGCCGACAGACAAATACATAGGTGAACGCTACCTACCTTACTTACCTGGTTTTGCCCGACTATGCTGGGAGGTGCTGGTCATGCTCTTTGTTTGGTGGTCAAGGTGATCGGGGGTGTGGTTTCTTACCATCCATACCTTTTTCTCGCTTGCATACCATGTTTTTGTAAGGACTGCTTTTGATTCAGTCCGTTATCGCCGAACCCCAAGACATCGGGGCCCGGTTCGTCCGAAACATGACTTATTTTCGTCAGGCAGGATTTCAATGGGCACGACGCCGCGCGTCTGGGAGGTTAGTAGTGGTCTCGGGAGTGGCGGTAGGGATCTCGACCTCCATTGCGGCTGAGGATGGATGGGCCAGGTCAAGACAGTCAAGGTGGGTTTTATCTTCTTCCCGCCAGGTCTCCAAATCCAAGCAATCGAGTCTTTTGGTCTCTGTCTACAATGGATAGCAATGTCATCTTCAGTCCAATTACTCACATACCTGGCGTAGTTACCTGAGTCTGCATTGTAGCAAGATTCACATGGCCTCATTTGTTGAAAGCAACACAACAAATGTGAAGACTGATTATATATCCTGTGACTTATCGATGCTCAAAAAGTCCACCGATATCTCCTGGGCAAGATGAAACCTGGAAACATGCCGCTCTCCCTCGGGTGCATGGATGGAAAGATAGAAACGTGGGACTTTCCGTGCCGCCGTGTAGCCTCAGTGGGCGGTGGCTGAGCAACTATTACTTCTACCGTGCTACCCTAGTGAAAACATGTCCCGGCCCTGGAGATATGTATGAGCCGCTTCTCCTTATCGAGCGTCCAGGGCTGGTCTATCTATATCTGCTGGTGTGGTGGCAGGATTGTCACGGGCTCGTTCGATGTCGAACGTACTGCGTGTGTAATTGAACGGGGAGCCGGGAATGCAACACAACAATCTGTATTGGGACTATTTTCACCCTCGACATTGCTCTCTTCGTTTGGACCGCTGCCTACACTTCACAGTAGCTCGGTGTCTTTTTCGAGGAGCATGCGGGCTGCACTTGTTCAGCTCACTACCAGGTAGATAGATGCCTATCATAGGTCAGACTTCTTGGGCCTAACGAACATTGGGATCATTTCTTTCCGAAGAGCAGTCCAGGGGGCGTAGATGCACACGTTCAACGCTGCCAACTCGAATAGATGCCATGACGATAGACAATCAACAACTATCTACTAATCACACAGCCGACCCCCAAACAACGCCACGTAAACCCTTTGCAACCCTGACTGCAGTCAGATAGTCACTGGAATCATTTCCACCCATCATACTCGGCCATCAACAGATTCCCCTCGACCCCGTTCGGAAAATCCTCCTCGCCGAGGTGCGTCGTGTGCGCCCACGGTTTTAGGGTGTTCTCCTCCCTGATTGTGGAGGCAAAGCAGCCGCTCCAGCCGTTCCTCGGGAAATTCTTGTTGACGTCGACTCTCGTATCGGCTTGTACCATGTACGGATGGCCGCCCATGTTATCGTAAATCGTCGCGAGCTGGATGATTTGACCGAGAAGCGTGATCTTTCCTGTGCCCCCCAGGTCCTGGTGCCTGATGATGGCCTCGGCGACGGCCTCGGCCTGCGACTGGTCCCCGCGAAGCAGGTCGAGCGCGAGGAGGCCGCCGTAGAACTCGAAGGACAACTGCGTGGCGCGCAGGTTGGTCGGGGTCGTGCCGATGTCGTGCAGCAGGCAGGTTAGGGCGAGCGTGGACGGGGAGAGGGAATCATGGAAGGGGAATTGTTGTTTCAGGATCGTGGTTGCTATGATCCATATACCAGTACGGCTCAGTAAGATGGCAAAACATGTAAGATTAAAAGATAGGTGACGAGAGGAACTCACCAAAGTAAAAGACTCTCATTGAGTGGTTATATGTCTGCGGCGAGAGCTTCTCCTTGGCGTAGGCCTGCACCTTGGCGACAAGCGGGTCGTCCGAGGGAAACTTGATGTCCCTGACCAGCAGCGGCGTGGGCTTGTGCAGGTATGGTCTGCTCTTGAGGATCGCGTTGGCGTCGCGCGGGACGGGCGTCCAGCCGTGGAGAGCGACGGTGTTGTCGACCGTGGGGTTGGTTGATGAAGACATTATTGGTTTCTTTTCTTGTTTTCTTGGGGTAATTTTCTCTCTACCCTTCGAGCCAATCTTGCCAATTGGAACAGGTTTGTGTTGTTGATTGGGTTGTGTCGTAACCGAAGGTATGATCGTTACGACGAGCGGTTGGTTATAACTGATGATGTAGACAGTTCGAATCGATACAATGTGCCAGGAGCTTTATAGTTTGAGACTGAACACCAATTATTCAGCTTCTAGAGAGCTTCAGACTGTATCCGTCGTGTTGACCTCATTGTCCCCAGCTCCGAAATGGATCAAAGGCCGAGCGCCGAGGAGATGCCTGGATACGGTTTACCTACATCATGCCATCTTTACCTTCTGAGTTGTCATTCATAAATGTATTACTAATACTCTGTTCCCTTGCTATGCCTAGAATCGTTTGTTGTTTGCCCGTGATGAGAAAGCTTTCGGTGCTGAGTGTGAAACTTGCATTTTTTACGGGGCGCCGCGTGGTCGTGCCAGAAATAGCCGCACAACCTTCTCCGCGGATTAGATATTAAAGTTGATTTAACATGTATTCCATTGTACGCCCTTTATTATCTCCTCTCTGGTGAGAAAGCCGGGAATTGGAGAAATTGTGACTGCAGATGTTCTACAATCCGGATATACCACCACCTCTTCAGATCCGGCTATACCTTTCAGCGCCACCTCAGCATCGGTAAGCCTTCACTCTCCGACCTAATCGCATTTGCTCCAATGGCAGGCTTTTGAAAATCATTGATTGTCAAAAAGTACATGGGTCGGAAAGAGAAGTCATACCCCATCGTGTGATGAAGTTATTATCAGAGATGAGAGAAGTGCCCGTAGTAGTTCGTTTATCTGCTCCTGTATCCTCAAGCATGTCGTGCGTCCATTCTGCTATTGGCCAAGGGACCTCGGATTTCACTGTTTCACACATGGCTCGTATCTTGGTATCGTCAGGCACCAGCATTTCTCCACCGCGTACAGGTGCCCCTCATTCTCCGGTTTCCATCTGCTCGCACTCTGATTCATCCCTTCTGTCATTTTGCAACAAGTCATGGTATTCTGTCCCACTTCGAGGACACAACAAACGGATAAAAGGCAAAGAGGATAAAAACAGAAAAGCGGAAGAGTGACGGAAAGATGAGACTTGAGAAACCGACCGCCATCGACGTCAGCGACGACGCCAACCATGACCCGGTCCAGAGCAGCGAGGCCAGCAGCAAGCTCTACGACCAATTCGCCGCCACGGCCGATTCGCAAACATCGTCCGCCTTTTTCCAAGTCCTGCCGAGTGAGATACGGCAGCAGATCTACGTCGAGTTTTGGCGCATCGCCGGACCGCAGGGCACGCTGCGCCAGCACATCATTCCGGCGGATTCATGTTTCCGCCGCGGGAAGCCGCTTGACAGGCTTCGGTTGACCCACATCGAATGCATCACCGATAGCCTCGATGAGCGCGAGGCCTGGCTTGATATCTTAAACCATACTGTGGGCTGGACGTGCTTGCATATGGAATGCGATCGGGAAGGGCAGACCTTCCGGTCGGACTCGGAGATGGCTGCCTGGGCCGAGGACGTACTACAAAGAGCTCATCCAAGGTTACCACCACCATCACCGTCACCATCGACCTTCCTACCCGTACTTCTCTCGTGCAAGCTCATGTATTTGGAATGCCTACCGTCCATCTACTCGACCGTCGCCTTCACCTTTAGCGACCTGCTCGTCGCCGGCGACTTCCTCCTCCGGTACCGACGTATGCCGATCCGCGCCGTTGAGCTAACGCTTGAGCTGGACGAAGACCTTGTCGAGCTCTACTATCCTCCAGACTTTGACTTGGATGCCCATGGCGGAAGCCACTGGTCTTCGGGGATGAGGTCTACATCGTACACAATGCGGCTGAGCCTCAGGCCGCCCAACACACTGGTCTGGCCCTGGCCATGGGAACGGAAGGCGGATAAGGAAGCCACTCCTCTGATGTCGATGGAGGACAACCCGTGGGCACGGGTCTGTGATCTTTTAGCCAACAGGGCCGCCGACCTGCACGAGCTGCGCATCACCCTCTCGACGCCCGCCATGGAGTCATGGCCCGAGACGGTCAGCGAGACGCGCCTGCTCGCCAAGCTGAGAGACATGCCGGCCAGGCCGAAGCACAGTTTCCTGCTGGTTCTTCCACGCATCAGCCGGCCCTGGTCAACTGTCATTGACATATACGCGTACAGCGAGCATCCCCGTCCTGCCCACTTCACCCCGGAGCGCTTCATGCCGGATGAGAACTACCTCGAAGGCGAAGATGCGCTAAGGGATGCGCCGTTTTGTGTTCTCAGGGGCTTGGCGCCGGTCCAATGTCTGGCGCGGGAGTGGGATGAGGCTCGCATGGACGAGGCGACTAGGGATAGGTACTGGGCGCAGCTCGAGACGAGTAAGTTCTGGCCCAATTGGGAGAGACATGGGGATCACAGCAGCCGGAAACACTCCCAGTCATAACATTCCAATCACGCACATAGACCGTGATTCAGTATAAAACCCCAGGTGTATTGGTTCACCTTGTGCAGGTCGCAGAGGAGGTGAATCTCAGGAGCTAGGGCACCATGTGAGTGAAATGAGTATCATGGTCTGAAGTGCAAGCTCTGGGATAATTTGAAATTTCTGTGAACAAAGAATGGAGCTTCATTCGCTTACTATGTACACACGCGGAATTCTAAAGTTTCATCAAATGCAAGGCCGATTAGATAGAAGGACATGGCTATATATAATCCAGGAAAGAAATCACAGATCCCCGCCTCTTGTCCGCAGCCAATGTTTCGTCTCGTCGATCCCAATCAGCGTAGTGATCAGAATCTTGCCAAAGACATCGATGTCGTCGCCATTGGCGTGGTCAAACGTGTTACAGAAGCTAATAATGCCACAAAACATCAGTAAATCAGCAAAGATATCTTTCAGACGAGAAAAACAAGAACATTATGTAGGGAGGAAAAAAGAAAACATACTTTGCATTCCTCACAAAGAAGTGCTCCTTTGTCCTCCAGGCGGTCGCGAACCCAAGCGCATCCGTCGCCATCCACAGGTGCGCCGACAGCGTGAACGGGTGCAGCGTCAGCTTGCCGTCGCACTGCAGCGGCACGTTGCCCTTGATGAGCCGGTACATCTGACCGAGAAAGAAGACAATCATCCAGGTCCGCCGCGCCGACTCCTGGAACACCCAGGCGTCCCAGAACTTGCGCCGGCGCTGGTTGAGGAGGTACACGGGTGGCGGCGGATCTGTTACGCTGGTGGTACTGTTGCTGTCGTTATTCTTGTTGCTGGCAGTATATTGTGAGTAATACTGGAGGTCGGCGGGGGTTGGTGTGGTGCCGTCGTTGTTCATGTCGATGGTCCCGGAATCGCCGAAAGCAGGATGCAAGGCGAGCGCGTCGGCGGCGTCTTCGAGCTGTTGCGTGGCGGCCTCGGCAGTGCTCCGGGCGCGGATGTCGCTGTCGAAGAGGCGCATGATATGGTAGAGCAAGAGCGCTTGGGTGCGGGCGAGGATCTCCAGCGCGTCTCTGGGCATGGGACTTGCGCCTAGCTCGCGGGCGCGGTTGTCGATGGCGCGCAGGATGACTTGGGAGTTGACTGGGTTCTTGGCCATGTAGAGTGCGCAGGAGGATTGGGCATCTGAATGAAGTGCCTGGGCTTCAGTATTGGTTACTCGGAAAGATAGGACGTTGGGTTAACTACCTTCCATCGATCTGGGCATGTGGAACTCATAGAGATGGGGGTGGCACCAGGGCGTCTGGTTCTCCGTCACCATTTGCCGCGACGCGGCTGTGATCTTGTCGATGGCGTACTGCAGACGAGTCTTCAGGGCAAACTGAACAAAGTCTTGATGCTGGGGGGTATCGAGAGGAAAGGACAAGGGCATATAGAACTGGCCCAAGGCGGTGGCGTCGCTCACGGTGAGCCCCGGCGGGGTGGACTCGGAAGTGGACATACCCTCCATTGGCTGGCTTGCATGCTGGTTGTCACCATCAGCCCTGCTGATATCCTCCAGGAGAAGATCAGTCATGCTAATACTGCAACTGTCCAACGGAGGAGGGTGAGATGTTAGGTCCAGGGGTAAGTTGTCCTCTTCCATGCCGATACCCAGGTTTGCAGCCATTGTCCATTCTCCGGCTATACTCGGAATGTGCATCTCCAGGGCCACATTGGTGGCAGGCTTGGCGGTGATAGTAGTATTGAGCTGCTCCTGTATATTATGTGCAGGATATTGATGTCTCGGCGCCGGTTTCTTAGGTGCTGTAGACCCGGGCGCGTACTTGCAGTCAAGCTGTCTCTGCGAGCATCTTAAACACGCCGGTATCTCCAGTGTGCAGCGGCGTTTGGCTTTGATGCAGGCTGCACATGACTTTCGTCGTGGCGGAGGGTTGCCCCTTTCCATTGCGGATAGTGACTTGGACATTGTCGTGTATTCTTGAAAACGAGATCCAGCGGAAAACTGCTGCAGGTGAGACTTGACGGGTTTCGAAGCGCTAGGTGGGCGTGTGGGTGAGCTACAAGCGCTGGAGAATCATACGAAAGCAGTCGTGGCAGGTACCAGAGCTAGTAGCTTTCCTGGAAAGTTCTGTAATTGCAACTGCTGACGAAACGTGTATAGTGCTGCTGCTGCTGGGTGGAACGGTGGAATTCCATCATGAAGGATGATGCTCAGCACCACCCGACTGAACGTTGGCGGAATTCCGCTCATCCAACAAGCAGGGGTTATACTGTGCTAGACAGTGTGCGTACGGCTTCCCCTTTTGGCACAAGATACCTATCAAGACCGGTGTACAACATATGGGCGGAACTCCATCCTCATGTATGGCCATTGTTCTGCTCCTTTTTGCGGACATGCTGATAAATCGGACACAACAATCTGCTTGCATATGGGACCTCTTCGTGGGTATATATAGTCGGACGGTGCTCATCCAGAATATCAGCTGCTTCACTCTGCTACCCAACCTCCAAGCCACCAAGAAACTTTGAGAAACACCATATACGCCCTCCCAGCAGTCACACTCCAGCTTATCCACCTACTTATCTTGTCACTCAGAAAACCAATTCTTTACCTCCCCATCCAAAATGACTTCCACCCATACAGTCTTCGTCTGCGGCGCAACCGGCACCCAAGGCTTCAACGTCGCCCGCCTGCTCCGCTCCTCAGACCTCAACTGGGCCGTCCACGCAACAGTCCGCGATCCCTCATCACCCACCGCAAAGCGCCTCGCCGACCTGGGGGTCATCCTGACCGTCGGCGACTGGGACGACACCGCCTCTCTCAAAGCCAGCATCGCCGGCTGCGACATGATGTTCCTCAACACGCGCATCACCTTCACCGACCTCGGCCGCGAGCGCATCCAGGCGGACAACATGCTCGCCATCGCCAAAGCCGCCGAAGTACGCCACGTCGTCTTCTCCAGCGGACTAGCCGTCGACCGCCTCGACGAGGTGCCCGTCTACGACCCCCGCACCGTCGTCGGCCAGTCGCTTCTGTCCAAACTCGGTACGGAGAAAACGCTGAAGGCCGCTGGCTTCGAGGCCTGGACGATTCTGCGCGGCGCGTCCTTCATGGAGAACTTTCTGGTGCCCAAGGTCGACATGTACGCCGGTCTGCGTGACACAAACGTCTGGACCATGGCGTGTAGGCCGGACGATGTTCTCCCGATGGTGGATACGGTCGATATTGCCAAGTTTGCTGTCGCTGCCTTCCAGGACCCGGGGCGGTTCCACGAGAAGGAGGTGTCGATCGCGGGCGAGAAGCTGACCTTCGAGGAGATCTTGGCCCAGCTGTCTGAGGTCACCGGGCGAGAATTCAAGTTTGTCGCCTTGACGGACGAGGAGATCGAGGCGCAGAAGGCGACGAATCCGTTCATTGTCGGCCAGCTGTGCATTCGTCAGCTGGCCAAGTTTGTGAACGTGGACGAGTCCAAGGCGTGGGGAATTCCGCTTAGCAACTTCAGGGAGTTTCTGGCTCGTGAGAAGGACTTGGTCAAGGAGACTTATCCCTAATTCTTTCACTGGTCACTGCCGCTGTGGGTTGAGATGTGGACTGGAATAAGAATAAGAACGTAGTAGTCTATATTATGATAAGATGGTAACAGGAGAAAAAGCGCGAAAGACATAAATCAATCTCAAAGACAACTGTCCCGGACTGCTGATCGTACACTGTCGTCATAAATCATACTTGGCCAACTCGGCCACGCTTTCAGCGCCGCCCTCAGTTGCTCTTCTTCCCGGTGCCGCCCATCAGGTTCTGGACTGTTCCTCCAATGCTGCCCTGTTCGGTAAATTGCTTGCCAATCATACCCTCCTTGTCCAGCGGGCCTCCGATTGCTTGAGCAGTTCCGCCGAGCGCTCCGTCCTCTATGTAAGTGTCGTTAGCTACCTATTAGCAGGTAACTGTCTCTTCTTTGGAAGCAGTCAGACATACCTGTGAACTGCTTGCCAATCGCGCCGCTGGAATCGAACAACTTGGGCTTATCGGTGCCCAGGTTTGCCGTTGCGCCGGTGGTCTGCGCCGACGCCATTCCGCCTGTTGACCGGGGGCCAATGTGCGAGCGCTGGGGGTTCGTCTTGGACGAGGGCTCTGAGGGTGGCTGTGACGACATGAGGAGTTTGTATGTGGGTAGTTTTTATTTGGTTTGGTGTTGGTGACGACTTTTTGATTGTATCTGAGTTTATATGATGCGAGGATAAGAAATGAGATCGGTTGTTGTTATATAGGCAGGTAAGTCGCGCTGATACGTTCTCGAACTGGCAGCAATTGGATGTTCTGGGGGTGGATAAGGTGACGGAATGGTGCCGTTTCTGGTGACTTCATCGGGGAAAGCAAGTGGTGATCTCAGCGATGATGTCATCAACCTACTCCGTCAACAACAAAGACGACTAAGGCAGTCCCCGTCCCACCCAACTGGCCCGGCTTATTTCAACCTCCTGAACCCCCGAGTCCAGTGAATCGATTGCTGAATTGGTAACGTCGTTCCTGACTTGATGACAAAGGAAGGCTAGGTAGCAAGTGGTGTGATGATTCAGGAAAATATCACGGGAACCCAGAAAGCGACGTGACGTGCAGCACCGCGTCCACGTACATCCAGTTCCGCACCGTGCACGGCACGCCGTCCTTCACCTTGAACATGCCATGCGGGCCGATGGTGAACTCGGGCTCCTCGCCAATCTTGACGCGCACCTTGCCGGCAGCTACCGAGCACATGCGCGTCTTGAGCGCGTGGGGCTCCAGCTCCCACGCCTGACCGGCGCGGATGGTGTCGATGCGAAAGGTCACGTCCTCACAGACCGGGACGTCCTTGTTGGTCTCGGAGAGGTACGGTTTCGAGAAGGCGATATCTGGTATTCGGAGTCAATATTATGCCCATTCACTATGGTGTTGAATGTGTGAACTGAGGGAGTACTGACTCTCAGCGGATACCGAAGCCTGTTCTCGGATGCGACCCGGGGCTACCTCCCAATCTTCCATCTCGAAAATCTCGACTGGATCTGATTGCATTCGGCCCGGGGATAGGAGCAAGGGAGGTTGTGTCTGGGGCTGCTGTGTTGCTCGTCTGCCTTGGACGGGGCTCGAGACGGAGGAGCTCATTGTTACGTTACTGTTGTGACAAGCGTGCCTGTGTCTGTTCGCCTATAATTCCTTGAATGTTTCTGGAAGTATTTTGCGCAGGGGTAGGATTCTGGTCTGTTCGTTGTGTTCCTCGTTGTGTTCCTCGTTGTGTTCCTCGTTGTGTGAGCGCGTTTGGAGAGTGGAGTTTCACTTTGGCGGACGAGCTGAAATTCGGCTAGCATTTCCATCGGGCCAGCCGAAGGTACCTTAGGGTCAGGGCTGGACGCTGTCGATCTCGACTGATGAGAGCTTTTATTAACCCGACACCTTAGGGACCGAAACTCACTCATACCCCGACAGTTTCTGTGAAGACGTGAAAGGCTCGATAGGCTGTTTACAGGAAGGTCCGAAGGTATAAAACCCATAATCGGGATAATGGTTTGATAGGGTAGCTCGGCCAGTCGTTGAGATAAGCGGGTATTTGGCCCCGCTCGGTCACCTTCCTGCCCGGCGCTCCGCTCGGCTGGATCGCCGGACTTTGCGCAATTCAATCACATTCTGGCGTCAACCGACTCAACCCCCACACCCCCCAGCTCCACTTCCCATTTCCATCAAATCCAGGAATTCTAGATGCGTGAAAGAGCCGAACAAAGGGCTGCTGTGGTCTGAGCCAAGTAAGAGATGGTTTTCTCCTCTGCAGGCGCTGGCGACGACGACGCGACATCGAAGTCCTCCTCCAGGGCCGGCCCGCAAGCGGCTGCCGATCATCCCGATCACCACAGACCGCGACGGATAATATCACACCTCTCGGCTGCTGGGGCTACCACTACCGATGGCTACGACGACGGCCATAATGACGAGGACAATTCATCCCACATACATTTCTTTCCGCGCGTAATGTCATCCACCGCCCAATATGGGACATTCATGCCTGCCACCGATGGCATCCACTATATGCCTGCCTGCCCTGCGGCCGAAGACATCCACGGCGGTTACCTCGTCACGGCGGCCGAGGACCGCGACCTGAAGCGCGGTCTCGCGCAGCGCCACCTATCCATGCTCGGCATCGCCGGCTCCATTGGCACCGGCCTGTTCCTCGGCCTCGGCGGCGCTGTCCAGAAAGGCGGTCCGCTCGGCGCGCTGCTCGGGTACGCCGTAATCGGGCTCGTCGTCTGCGCCGTTCAGTTCGCCCTCGGCGAGGTGGCTGCGCTGCTCCCCGTCACGGGCTCATTCGTACGCCACTCCGAGTTCCTCGTCGACCGCCGGCGCTCGGGTTCGCGATCGGCTTGAACCTTGTGTACGGCAACATCCTCTCGATACCGGCTGAGATCACGGCGATTTGCACGCTCTTCCAGTTCTGGACCGATCTCAACCCGGCGGTGTTTATCGTTTCGTTTATCGTGCTGACAGTCGCGGTCGGCTTCGCGTTCGTGCGTGTGTTCGGCGAGATCGAGTTTGCGTTTGCCCTGCTCAAGATTGCCCTGGTCGTCTTTCTTGTCGTCCTCGGTCTAGTCATTAATCTCGGTGGGATTCCTGGTACCGAGGTTATCGGGTTCAAGTATTGGCGGGATCCGGGCCCGTTTGTCGAGTACATCGCCAAGGGCGACTGGGGCAGGTTCCTCGGCTTCTGGGGCGTCATGACGGGCGCGGTCTTCTCGTTCGCCGGGGTGGAGTCGCTCGCCATGGCGGCGGCCGAGACGCGAAATCCTCGGCGGGCGATTCCCCGGGCCTGCAAGCGCGTCTTTGCGCGCATCGTCATCTTCTACATGCTTGCGGTGTTTGTGGTGGGTATGCTCGTGGCCAGCAACGACGAGAGGCTTGATGGGTCCGGAGACACAGTGGCGCAGAGCCCGTTTGTGATCGCGGCCTCGGCTGCGGGAATTCCAATGATTGCCTCGGTCGTCAATGCGGTCGTCATCACGTCTGCCTGGTCTGCTGCCAACCAGAGCCTTTTGGCTGGCACGCGTGTGCTGTACGGTTTGGCACTTAAGGGACAGGCGCCAGAGATCTTTTTACGTACCACATCCTGGGGAACGCCGTACATGTGCGTGCTTTTGTTCGCTTGTTTCATGCTTCTTAGCTTCATGAGCTTGTCGCAGGACGCCATCACCGTGTTCTGGTGGCTGGTCAGGTTGACAGCTGCTGGCGTGCTGGTCTCCTGGGCTTCCATCCTCCTCAACCACATCCGTCTGACACAGGCTATGAAGAAACAGAATATTGATCTTGACCGGTTGCCGTGGCATAATTGGTGGACTGGTAGGCCACAAACCTTTCTTTTTAAGACTTCCTGCTGTGACCCGGCTGACGAATCCGTGCAATAATGAAAATAGTCTACAGCTCGCCGGCTGCACTCTTCGTGTGCATTCTTATCCTCTTCACCAGTGGATTCAGCGTGTTTACCACGGGGAATTGGGACGCCCCGACTTTTGTCTCGTCGTACTTGTAAGTGACGGACAATATACACCCCTGCTTGGATAGAACCCCTTAATGCAAGTACTTGCAATATCGCCAGCAGAAGAATTCACCTATGTCTGATCCATGATCTGATATTTATTTTACTTACGCGCATATTTCGATCTCAAAAGTGGTACACCAACTGTACTATATTGAGGTTGGAGTTGAGTGTCATAAATATCAGGTTATATGACAGACATAATGGTATTTTCTCGTCCAGACAAGGCCCTGTAAAGTACCGAGGTGTATAGCCACCGCAGTGTGTAGAACTCGATACTAATAGGTTATCTAGGGATATTCCCCTCGTGGCAATGGCCTACCTATTTTGGAAGAACTTCAGTAAATCAAAGATCGTGGCTCTCGACGACATACCGCTTATCGATGCCTTTGAGCAGGCAGCTCTGTACCCTGATGAGCCAGAGGAGAAGCGGAAAGGCTGGATTCGGACGGTAAGTTGGATATGGGACTGAGTGAACAAGATGGTCCCGGATATCGGGCCGGACTAGTTTGGCTCAAGGTCTGAGCATGTGCTGTGTTTGCCATTCGTTATTTTGGATGGTTCGAAGGGCGTCCAGGGTTATATGGGGATAGACTGGAGATAACTACCTACCTCAGACGATAGACTCTAGATTTTACAAACCATGGTAACTGCCCATATTTGTATACCAGGTAGTTACTACCTTGATTCACCTGCCTACTTTGGCAGTGGGATCGTCCGTCAATGCAGTGTTCTCCAAAATGAGCACGGAACAAGCCATGGTCGTCCTCAAAATCGGAACCGAGAATGCTAGGTAGATAGGTAGGTACTTAATATAGATAACTCCACCTCCAGTCAGCAACTACACGATCACGATATGCACAATGGCATTTCCAACTGCTGTCTCCTTCCCCGGCTATGGGCGCTGGATGGAATGTAAGCCTGAGGTGAGGTACCATAGGTAGACGAGCAGCGAGCCTCTTCAAGTCCGGGGCTCCGGCGTGCTTGCTGCACATAGATACCTACGTTGGGATCGTGCAACGTTAATTAAACAAATTTTTTTGTCGTCATTGGAAATGCAAAGACAATCTATTCAGACCGAGCTTCCCGGTTTTCTCCAACAAAGCGGGTGACCCGAAAACCCATAGTCCGGTCCGTCTGGTTTAAATATAGAAATGAAGAAGAGAGTGAGGCTGTAACACGAGCTCTGTGGAAAGAGAATAAGAAGAATGGACATTTCTTGCTCCGGGCCAAAGACGGTCAGATTATTCTTTAGTGGTAAAGCCGAGATCCCAAAACATGCATTCCCGTGTCTAGCTCCAAAATATGAGGTGCGTAACATGGTGTCAGGAACGAGATGGTTGGATTGGAGGAACAGAGCTGGCATGAATTCTCGTTAGCGATGTGCCACTTAATTTATTTCCCAAGTTTCTCTTCCCGCGTCTGTTGATGTGAAAAAGTATCGGAGTAGCTGTGGGTGAGTGAGTAGTGAGTCTCGCCGCGGCGGATGAATATGGATAAATTAACAAGCACTATAAATCGTGGGCTGTGATTGGGCGAGCGGTGGGACCGCCTGAGCGACGGCTGGGCTGTTGAGAAGAATTTTTGGAGATAAAGGGGCATGGGTGTGGAGTTCGGGACTCGGGAGTCTGGTCGCTAGTCGGTTGTTGGAGGTCGTACGAATGGAGAACGGAACATGTTTGGACGATGCGATTGCCTTAGACAGCATGGTCACGGTGTCAGTTGTCAGCCCCTAGCTCCAGTCCGCTTCTCCCGTGGATTCTGGCCAAGAAGTTATGTTTCTATAATAACAAAATCCGTCGCTCTCACCCATGGACTGAGATTGATCAAAGTTTGGTCTGGGCATCCCGTGAGGTTGCTTTTGACCAAGGTTCTTGATTGCCACTTTTTGCGATATCTGGTCAATATTTGTACCATCCAGATTCCCAGTCTGTGCCTACCCGGACAGGGACGAGGCCTTCGGAGCTCCAGGCAGTTATTAACGTGTCACTCGACCATGGCCTTCTTTAATTGAGGCTCCTGGCTGGCTCCCCCCGCCGTCCATCCGACTTCTGCGGTCTCGTCTCAATCTGTTGCCAGAGAGAGTTCCATTCTCCCACCCTTCACACTCCCGTCGCCCCTGAACGACGTCGCCCCCCTCGAGCACTTTACTATGCAGTAGACCACCCACCACAGTCTACGTTCATATACTATCCCAGGGTCCAGGTTACCCTCCATCGCAATCACCCGCCGCCTGATTCGTAATTTACACCTGGTCGCATTCCTTTCCAGCGGCAGCCGACGCACAATTCGGGAGTTGGCCTTCTCTGGCTTGCTGCACTTGCTCCCTGTTAAATAAATCCCCAGCCTTGGTCACTTTGGGACCGACGCTTGTACGGCTTCTCCTTTCCTGGTTTGGAACACTTACCGAGAGTTGCTCCTCCCCGACGCTGCTCGCCTTCACCTTACCATCCATCCAACACCAGCTTGCCACCCATCCCGGCAACCTGCTTTCGTCTACCATACATCGCATCGAATCGTATCGACACTTCCGCCCCCTCCAAGACTAACTTGCTGCGTTGCTTCCTCCAACCCTCCCAGAAAGATGCCCAGAACATGACAGCGAGGGTCGCAGAGCCTGTCCAAAACGCCTAGACTCCTCGTCCACCCCCTTTTCCCCTTTTCTTGGTCATCTTTAGCTCCAAGGACAGATCATATAAGAACCCGGCCGATCATCACCATCACCACCCGGGGATCTACTTGAATCCTTTCGACTCCATAAGACGATCCGGTCCACAGCCCGGTTTCAACACTTCAAGTCACTCTTTCATCCTTCCAACCCAGATCAACTTTACCTGCTATCCAAATCGAGCAAGGTTCAACTCACATTCGATCACTCCTATTATTGTCCGGCCTCTCCACCCACAACCGAAAAGTAACATCGTCATCAGCAGTAAACATGAGGGTATGTCAAAGTCTTTTTCCTCGTGTCAGTCATAATGTCATGTCGCTGTCAACCTTTCCTTTTCCATCCTCGTCTTATGCATCATCTATCCCGCTGTGCCGCTTGCATGCCTGCCTCGGTACCTCCCGCATGCACATATACATGCACTGTAGCCGACGCTTACTGACAACCGACTCTCGAAAACAAACAGACCATTATCACCTTCCTCGCCGCGAGCGCCCTGCTCGTCACATCATCTTTCGCCGCCCCGATAGAGGCTGCGGACGCAGCTGCGGCTCCGGCGAGTAATGAGCCGGCGGCCACCAACGTCCAGCCCGACTCGTCTTCCAGCGTGCAAGCAAACTACGGCACACCCGTATGCAAGTCGAGGGCGTTCTACGATATCTGCACGGCTAGCAACGCGAACGCTTATTGTGACGGCACCGGGTTCCACTGCGACTTCCACGCAACCTGCAAAGGTAACTGCAGGTGTGAGAGTTAGGAAAGCTATGGGGCGTGGAAAATACTTTATATCTGGATATCAAAAAGGCCACCGACACACTAAGGGCACAAAGAAAGTCCCTGTGCGTGGAATAAGAAATGAGCAAGGAAAGGAACGGTGGACAAAACAAAAGGGGGGAGGAAAACTCGGTTCACAAAGAAAGAAAGTATGGTTTCTTCATGATGTTGAGGTGTTTACACCTATAAAAGCGGAAATTTGATACCGCAAACCATTAACAGCTGGATCAGGATTGGGTGGTCATCGAGTTCTGCTCTGGTATTATCTATCTACCTGTACATATCTCTACGATGTTGAGTCCCTACCCACCTAGCTTATTATCCAGCCGGCAGGTATCATGTATAGGTCAGTAGTGCCTGGTCTTGCTGAAATTCCAAGAAGCAGGAGGGTGATAAATCATCAATCCATCGGCACTACTAGCCATTACTAAAGAAGGGAATCGAAGGGACTGAAGGACATCAAAACTTCCTGTGGGGACTCGCCTTCTTTTTGCTCTCCTAGACTAGTAAATCAGATGTCATTAATAAGGCTAGCTGTAAGATGGTCGCTGGCGTCGCATTTGGGGGGATGTAAGAAGTGTGCTAATGACTGGGTGTGTTTGGTGCGTCTCAATGCGACGGATGGCTGTCCCATGACCAACATTGGCCTTCACAGCTCCGACGTATAGGTCCGTCTTGGCGGTGGCTGCGTGGCGGAAGGAAAACAAAATCACACATCACCTGTGTTTAGTTTATTTCCTAGCAATCGACTCGTGTCCTTTAAATGAATACTAGCAGCACTGGATGCCACGGACGAACTTGATAATTCATCGTCGGTATTAGATAACTCTCATCCATCCATGGTATCATACAGATAACACGACGGAACTCAAATATCAACAGAATTACTGAGCGCACCAACCTACTAGATACAATATGATAGTCACATACAAGTTTCTTTAACTCTTGTACTTGAAACGACTATCGACATATTTCCCACCTCCCAGCTCTTATTCCTCCAAAGTCCGGTCAGTCCCAAAAATGATGATGTCCCGCTGCTACCCAGGTAATTATCTAAAGTGAACAAGGACTCATCGAGACGACCGCAGTCTCCCTCTATGACCAACTGTGAGTCAAGTAGGTCTAGTCTAGGCGATGCTGACATCCCTTAAATCAACTCCAATGGCCAGGTACCCAGCTTGGTAGTAACCCCGTTCCACTCATATCTCTACATTTTACTCTCCCACATCCAGCCACACCCGCGCGCATACCAATGGACAACAAGCTCACAGTCCCACCCATCCATGATCTCAAACTCCTACGCCAGTCGAGGTCCAGTCGCTCTCTCATCGACCACCCAGCCTCATACAAATCACCTGAAGCTGTAAAGCAAACTACTCCCACCACCCTGCATCTGGGCAGCACTGGCAATCCCATCAACGGAGCTCTTGAGAGTCTTATTCGTTCTCCGAATCTCCATCAGATCCTCCGCCTCCGGACTGCTGCTCGACCTCAAGCCCGCCAGGATCTGCGTGACGCACTCGTCCGTGCGGGCAAGCAGCTCGCTCACCCAGCCGCTGATGGCGCTCTCACCTCCCTTTCCGCCGACACCGGCGCCGCCACGGCGCTCGACCTCGCGCACCCAGGCGTCAACGGCCATATCGATCCACTGCACGATCGCCTTTCTGCGCTTGCCCGTGAACGGCGCCTCCTGGGCGTCGAAGATGCCCTCGAGCACGCGCACGATCAGCGCATGCGGGACACCAAGCTGCAAAAACAGCACGATCGGCCAACAGGGGTCGGCGCCGATGGACGCGTCCTGGCCGTTGTTGAGCGCGTATCCGCAGACGAGCGGGAGGAGTGTGTCGACGGGGAAGATAAGGCTGTCGAGCGAGGTACGGTGCGCAATCTCTCGGATCTTGGTCGCCACCTTCTCGTAGGGCACCTGTGGCTCCTCTTGAGGAATAGCGGCGCCAGCCGGCAGCGGTTGGCCTGCCTTTGCCATTTCCCAGTATTGCTGTTGCTGCTCGATTTCGTAATGGGTCTCGCTGATAAGATGCTCCCAGGTCTCGGCGATGACACGGGGATTCTGGTAGTCTGCAGCGTGGTAGATAAGCAGGCAAAGGTCATAGTATCCTGCTTGGTCGGCATAATTGTTGAAAAGCTGTTTGGGGGTCAAGGTCAGCACAAGAAACAAAATACGAAAACATGTCTAGAGATAAACTTACCTCTGTCAGACCCTGGATCGGGCCATCCAGGGCACTCTCGATATCAGGAAGCTTCTCGTCAGGGATGCGCGAGTCCGACTTCAGTCGTTCGAGGAGATCGTCCTGAATGTGGGCAATCTCGAGCAGTTCGGTAACCTCGTGGTTGAGAAGCTGTTGCTGCTGGCGGCTGATGCCCAGAGTGTTGACACTAGCGTTGCCCTTGGCCCGACTCAGGAGCGTAATCCGGTGCTTGATGCCGATACTGAAATCTGACTTGGCCAGGTTGGCCTGAACTTGCGCAGCTTGAAAGAAGCGGCTACGGTGGGTGTGGAACCGACAGAGAAGATCGGCATGCTGTGCGTCCGTCTCCGCCAGGCGTTGGAGGTACGTGATGACGTGCGGTGAGTCTATCGAGAGAATCCGGTCCGTCCAGCCCTTCTCGATGTACCAGTCGTACAAGTCAAAATGGAATACCTCGTCATCAGAGTCGTTGACGACGCTATAGGCCTCGCTCCGCTTGGTCGCCGCAAGTGTCGGGCGACCATCCACGGTTTCAGGATCAGCCCCAAATTCCGTCTCAAGACTATCAAGGACGTTATGGATCAGGGCATAGCATTCCTTCCGCTCAGTGAACGCTGATTTGCGAGGATCTGTCGCGGGCTTGCCCTCGTTGACCCATGACAACGCTGTGTTTCCACGATCCTTCTCGCGCGCGACGGTCAAGCACAGCTTGATGGCGCCAGCATAATAACGCAGTCCCACGTATTGCTCTACAGCACTTCGGAGGTTAGCCGAGGTAAGACTGCCAGCAACCTGCTCAAATAACCGCAAACTCTCGGCCAAGAGTTGGCGAAGGGCATTTGGGTTGTGGGCATGCTCGGTAGCACGCTGAAGTTGTTCCTGGGCCTTGAATATAACGACGTCATCCGGGGAGCAGAAGCTCCCACATCTCCTTCTCAGCGCATCAGCAACAGTCTCCACGTTCGATCCACTGGCGATATTGCGGTTAACAATAGCTTTGACCAGAACCTTGGCAAGCTCCTTGCCGGGAGTTTGCGAGAAGAGGTTCTCATATGTCAAATCAAGAAGCTGCTCCCGGGAAGTGGTGTCGAGCCGCATGAAAATGTCGGTAACCCGCTCATCAAAGAGCATCAGCACAAACGAGATGCCTTCTGAAACGCTTTCCATTAATTTCCGCAGGGCGTGGAGAGCCTGGTGTTCCTTCTGAAGTGCAATCTCTTCCTGTCTATTAGCAATACGATCAGACGGACCAGAGAGACCTTGGATGATCCCCTTATTTGCTTCGAGGAAGTTTCGCAGTCGTTCGACGTTCTCTTGCACTGTCATCAACTTGCTTGTTGGAATGGTCGAGGTGACTGCAAGCGCGCCCGCACCATCTCTGCCGAGGGTTACAACCTTCGCCTTCCAGAGCATCCGAATTAGGCGTGTAAGATACAGCGCCAGGGCATCGTGCCGGGACGATAGCTGTACCGATTCGGCCGTGATCTGGTTTCCGTCCGTCTCCGTAACCCTAGGTTGTCCGCCAAAGTCCACAAAGGCAGCGCGTGCGCGATCTTCAGTCGCCTGGTCCACGGCCCGGCTAGTACCGGTTCGCAGATCGCTCCCCTGACCACACGCAACTGCCAGCGCCGCCGAGACCGTCTCGACGCGACCGTATTGGGTGATGAATCTCCGCATCTCCTTCTCCAGACCTTCGTCACCAACTGCACTCCTAATAGCAGTGGCAAAGATATCCACCAATCTCCTCCGGCGGACCATGTACACTCCGGTATTTGTCAGCACCGCAAACTCGCCTGGAACATGGTCAAACTGGACAGCAAGCTCGTTGCCAAACCCGAGCGGTTGGGACGCAGCCGAAAACGGAGGTGTGGTCATGCCAATGTCCAATACTCTGCTGTCACCGATATCGATCCAAGTTCCCTGCTCAAAGTATTTCAGAGCCGAAGCTGGGGTGGTGATCTTGATTCTTCCGGTATCGGGAGTGGAGACGAAGAGCATATCGACACTTGTATTGGGAGCCCTGCGAACAACATCGAAGAAGAAGCCAGGCGCAAAGCGGTGGCCGGAAATGCTGGTGTCGAGGGCCTTTGAGGTGAAATCATAGCCTGAATCCTTCCTCGGCTGTCCGCTCGCGCTTCTAGCGCTTTGCTCGACTGGCGGGAACTTGACAAACTGAACCTGCATGCTTTGTGGCGCCAGGCTAGTGGATGCTGCTCCCATCATGTACGAAGCCGAACTTGTCGCGCTGAGGAGCAAGCGGCAGCCAGTGTTGGTGAGAGCCATCAGATGGAGTTTCGATGCCTCAGTCGCCGAAATTGGGCTTATTGAGACAATTTCAATCTGATCGTTAAGCAGGTCACTTCCGTTGCCTCGCAGGTCAACCATGTGAGTGATGTCACGGAGGCAGCTAACTTTGTCCTTCTCGATGACCTTGGTCAGCTTCTCTGGGGACTCCATGTGGTATGTCCGGATCGTGGAATTGCTGGAGAGCGAATAGATGAGATTCCGCGTGTCGTCTACCACAATCTTGGTTAGGTGCTCGTGCTGCCGGGTACCGAACAAACTGGGGCCTGGTAGGCTGGGGACAACCGACGTCCAGCCAGGGTGTGTGTGGTTAATCTTGCCACACCTGCTCGAGAACCACCGCTCTTCCTGCTGGTAAAATAGCTCGTAGATATCGGTATCAGAGTCGCCACCTAAGAAGATACGGCCACTAGCGGTACCAACAATGATGCTAACATCGCTGCCTCCGCGGTGTACCGACATTTTAGTCTGATACAACGAGACAGTCTTTGCTCCTGATGGAGTCGGGGTGGCCGAAAGGCCGAGCAAGATGACCTCGGAAGTAGTAGCCACGACAAGAATGTGGGTAATGGTCTTGACAAACACGCCGGACTTGGGAGGCACAAGCGCGACAGCTGTGATGGGGTGGGTGGCATCTTCAAAGCCGATTAGCTCTGGGCTGGGGTGTGTGTAGTCCCATAGAAATAAAGAGCTGTCGATGGAGGCCCAAGCATAGTTGATATTGGCAAACAACCCCAGATGCGTATGCACTTCGCCCTGGTTGAGGAGATTGAATACTTGGTCGGGTATCGTATACGTTGCTCCCCTTTGGAAAGGGGCCCATGCCGAATCGGAGGCCTGCATGTCGTGCTCAGAGGATGCGCCAGCTGAACAGAAGAATTCAAGGTTAGCTAAACATCGGTTGCGGGGAGTCGAAATGCAAGGCAAAACGTACGTCTACAGTATGAGTCGAGGTCCGGAAAGCTCTCATCGTTCTGAAGAGTATAGCTAATAGATTCCGCAGCTTTCACGATAGGTTCCTTCTCCGGTACGCGTGCAACTGATTGCGACTGTGCACCTGCCACGAGACTACCGCTGGCATCACCAGCAAGACCAGTGCCCGAGCTGACAGGCGCAAGAGATCCGGCCATGCTGCCTCCCATCCCAGCTGCTGTGCTTGTGCCTGCCATGTCACCAAAGTTCAGTCGACGGCGGACGGCGTCGTTGCGTGCCGGCGCGGGAGTATTGAAGTATGCACCAGGAATTTGGCGCATTGGCGTCGCCGTGGGATTCATCATGGCGATGGTGTCGGCGCTGCGCTCGACGTCGTCGGTCGGTGTTGGTTGTTATGGAGTATGTGTAGGTTAGATGTTGGTGTGGGTGCGGATGTTGGGTATCACGGTTGGAGCTCAAGCGAGCGAGCGTGCGCACGCCGAACAAAGCTCGGTCAATTCTGGAGCTCCTCCCCTGCCCGCGTCGTCTCCAGAGCTGATGCTCGCAGCTCGTTCGCTAGCAAAATTGCACCATGAACGGATGTGCAAATTCGGAGCACAGGTTACGCGTGAAGGGGTCGTGGTCGTAAAGCGGCTAGTTGGTAGCAATCGGTTGTGGTAAGTACCGGTAGCTCTGCAAGTTCCAGGTTTGAGGATGGAAAGAGGCTGGATAAACAATTTTTGGAGAACAAGGATCATTTGGCGCCAGGACCTGACCTCCCGAGCCACAATGCCCTGCAGACGCGAACGCGCCCGCGCAAACTCAAAGCGACGCTAAGTCTGATTGGGCCTGTCAGTGGAACCCAGCCCGTCATCGACAATTCCATCAATGCAATGAAGTTGGGTTGACAGCTTCTTTCCTTCCAACAGTTTTAAACTTCACACTACTGTAAATAATGAAAACAATTAATTGTATCCGTATTATCTAGCCTACTTAGTCATTCAAATGGTGGGTTCAGTCCTCATTATTCTATGATTGCGGCTGGTTCTCGTAGCATCGCATCCATAGATTCCTTACTCAGAATGGTCCTTTCACGTTGTAGACAGGTCGGTGACCAAGCCCAGATAATCGGGTATATATGCTATCGCGTACATGTGATTTCAGGGCCCATATGAGCTATCGCCTGCACGAAGAAGCACGACTGCTTGAAGCTGGATGCTAAACGCATCCTTCTGCATCTGCCTCAGGTTCTCACGCCTTCTTCGCCTCCCGAGCTGCCTTCTTGAGCGCACGCTGGCGGATATCAACGTGCATCCTCAGGTTGAACCAGACGCTGATTGAACTGTACATGCCAACGGTGTTGTCCACGACGAACTTGAAAGCCGAGTGGCTCCACCACGGCGTATAGGTGTACGGGAAGAGCTCGCCGGCGCCCAGGCCGATCTTGCCCAGGGCGGCGCGGACGAATTGCTTGGGGTTCGGGATCAGCAGGCTCGTGCGGCGAATCTTGCTCATGGCGGTCGTAACGAGGTAGCTAACGACCAGGTGTGCGTCGACGCCCTGCGACTTGAGCTCCTCCGCCATCGCGCTATTCCAGTGCTGCAGGAAAGCCTTGCTGCCGCTGTAAGTCGCCAGGTAAGGGGTCGGGGTGACACCAGCGAATGAGCCCATGGTCAGGATGAGGCCCTTCTTGCGCTGCACCAGGAGGGGCGCCACGACCTGGGTGACCTTGAGGGTGCCCAGGCAGTTGATAGTCACGATGTTCTGGAGCTCCTCGCGCGCGGTCTCGAGGAAGGGAACGGGGATGCTGTGCGACTGGCCTACGTTGTTGATCAGGATGCCCACGTCCAACCCCTTGATGAGCTGCGCGAGGCGGTCGTAGTCTGCGTCCTTGTCCTGCGAGAAATCCATGGCCAGCGTCTTGGTCTGCACGCCGGCGTACTTGGCCTCCAGTTCCTTGGCAAGGGTGTCGAGCTTCGACTGGGTGCGCGAGACTAGGACGAGGTTGAAGCCCTTGGAGGCGAGTTGCGTTGCGAATTCCTTGCCGAGGCCATCAGATGCGCCTGTGACAACTGCCCAGGTGCCCTTCTTGCCGTACTTTCGGAGCTGTTGGAACGGAAAACGACCATGTCAGTCTCGAGTTAACAGATATAGCAAGTATTGCTCCGGGGAAACGTACATTGGTGCCGCTTAGCAGGAATGTGTCCATGGCAAAGTAAAGCAGAGTGGTGGCCCACGAGGCCGCATACAGAGCTCCAATGGCTCCAAGAGCCCATTGGGCGCCCCGGGGCACCGAATCCCAGATATCTGCAATTTTGTCCATGTTTTTTGCCGTCGTCAACTGCTAGGTGTCGTCTGATCGTGAGATCCGGAGGGGCAATTTTAAGCTTCGGCAAGAGCCCGGTCAAGGGCTTTTGTACTCCGTAGTGGAGGTCCAGGCACCCTTTTTTTGAAGTGGAGTTTGAAATTGCGATGTCAGCAAAGAAAAATCGCCGGGCTTCTGACGCTGGGTTGCCGCTGCGTGTGGAGATTTGGAGGTCAGCTCACCGCCTAGCCAATAGCGGAATATGGAATATTTACTTTGAAGGGGAAAGTGCCAGAGAGGCCTAGCTGCGCGCCAAGATCGCAATTCAATGAAGCCCCTGTCCTCCAAGAGGAGCTTTCGGGGTTAGTGTTACTGTTACGGAGTACCATTCCCAGCTCTGCAATCGACAACTTCTCGTCGTGTTTCAATTTTCCCTCAATCACGACAAAACCCGGTGTCAATCGTACCTTACCGAAATGGAGCAGCTAAAGGTATATCTGCCTTCGGGCGAGAAGGGCTACCTGCCCATTTACCTCCTCGTGGTATGTCCAGTCCATGTTTTTACTTTCCTTACTCAATTCGGGCAACTTTCCTCGTTTTCAGCAGCTTCCTTCCGAGCTTGGAATCCGAGTCTGACCAAGCTTCCAACTAATTGCCCTGTCCACGCGAGCTAATAAACCTGACATGTGAACACAGGTCTCCGTCGTGGCTATGGGCAACTCCCTCCAGAACCTCGCGACTCTACACTACACCCGACGGCTGTACAACGGCCGCTTCGTGCGCAACAACGCGCTCCCGCCCGCCACCAAGCGCTTCAACCCCGAGGACAGCGTCGCGGTCCTCAAGCCCGCCTCGGCGACGGGTAAGGACTCGGAGAAGGCCAAGGACCAGGTCACGCCGCTCGCCGCGCGTCTGTTTGCGACCTACACCTTCATGGCGGGCGTCGTCCGCTTTATCGCCTCGTATGATCTCGAGAACCCGGGCCTGTACCAGCTCGCTATCTTGACGCACGTAATCGCCGCCGTCCACTTCACGAGCGAGATGTTTGTCTACAAGACGATGAGGTTCACCGGCCCGCAGGCGTTTCCTTTCGCGGCCGCGTACGGTGGTACCATCTGGATGGCGCTCCAATACGGCCATTATGTCCAGTAAAAGGGGGTTACATCAGAAGACAGGATAGTTGATTTGGTGGCAGGGCTTGATGGGAGTAATAGTTGGTGTGATGAAAGAGTTATGCATAGGTGTTTGTGGTGGATGTCTTTGTCTAGTTCCGGTGGGCAGTTCGTTCTGCGAATACCCCAATCCCAACCGAACTTGCCCTCTTCTGACGTCTCCGGTTTACAACCTTACTACAAAGACTTGCGGTATAACTCACCCCCACAGTCTCTGAGTTTCGCTGCGGCTTGCTCGGGAGTGATGTCGCGTTGGGGTTCCGCCATCAGCTCATACCCTACCAGAAACTTGCGGACTGTGGCCGACCGAAGAAGAGGCGGGTAAAAGTGCATGTGGAACCAACTGGCCTTGGCTTCGTCTTCGGTGCAATCCAATGGTGCCTGGTGAATTCCTGAGCCTATAAAAGGGTACCCGATTAGTTTTCCCTCTTTTCGGGCTCTGGCGTTCATGTGCTTACTGTATGGGAAGTTCGTCTCAAACAGATTGTCGTATCGTCTCGTGACCTCCTGAATGGCCTCGGCAAACTGTAACCTCTCGTCGTCGGTCAAGTCGACAAGGGCTCGCACATGTCGCTTCGCAATCACAATAACCTCGAACGGCCAGATCGCCCACCAGGGGCAGACGACCAAGAATGAATCGTTCTGCCAGACGACCCGCTCCTTCTTCTCAACCTCCAGTTTGACGTAGTCGCCAAGCAGGTGCCGGCCATCGTGCTCCTGCTTATACTTGGCCATCTGGATCAGCTCCTTGCCGGGCTCCTCGGGCAGCGTGCTCGTCGTCCAGATCTGGCAGTGCGGGTGGGGGTTCGAGCAGCCCATGGCGGCGCCCTTGTTTTCGAAGATCTGCATGTACCGCAGCTGGTGCTTGGGCGGGTCGACTTCGCCGTCGGCGTTGGCGGGGATATCCTGCACAGCCCGAACCGCTTCCGTCTTGAGAGGATGGGAGGAGGAAAGATGGCTGGCGTAGATACGGGTCCAGGTCTCGATCACGGGCAGGATCTCTTGGGCTCTCATATCTGCCAGCGTGGTGTCGTGCTTCGGCGAGAAGGTCAACACGTAGCACCGCCCAGTAACGGGCTGAGCTTGGAGAAGCAGAGAAGCGACATCTTCAGTTTTCGGGTCGGGGCTGTAATCCTGCTGTTCCTCTTTGACGGCGCTGTAATCGTTGACGAAGGCAAACGTGTTCTGGTACTGCGGGTTGGCGTCTCCTTGGGCCCGCTGGTTTCCAGGACAGAGATAACACTGACCGAACGCACACATCAGAATACGTTGTCCATCATGAGCTTGACACCGAAGCCACCTACCTTTGGATCATATTCGGGAAGCTGGTTCTTGGACGGTGCTTCTTGTTGGCCCCTGAAGTTTGGGATTCCTTTAGTATCAGGCTACTGGAAAAGGCGAGGCAAAAAGACAACTCACTGCCATGGTCTCTTGGTCCGATGTGGTGACACCAAGAGCCAAGACCCGTTGAGCGGGTTGTATCGGCGATGAGAAATGTCGTCGAGCACCTTCTCGTGAGGCATTGTTGGAAATGCGAATACTATATCGATCTGAAGTCTAATAAGGTAAGATGTTGGAAAACGAAAGTTGATCAAGATTATGAGCAGGTTCAAAGGAAAATAGCAACTACAAAATTCCCGCTGCCTTGTGACCATGGCAGTTTACTTCCAGGTTCCAGGTTATTACCCCTCCATGGACCATGGGAGAGCTGGGTTGTGCTCCCGTCGCATCACCAATTTGGCGGGGCATCAGCGGACCCAAGTCCTGCTTCGGCGATGCTCGGCGGCACTCAGCATCACATCGTATTACGTTACAAAGAGCAATTAAGAGGCGTTGGTGGACGCAGGGTCCATATTTGATACTAAGAAACACTCTTCTCGGGAGAATCGTCATGTTTGAGCTTACACCATCGTCTTGCAAACTCCCCAGACTCTTTGCGCGGGGAAATTTGGGGTTGAACTCAGGCATGGAAAGCCCGAAAGGAGACTGCCTGTGATAAGGGGTGGGGCTCGGGTGATTAAGCCTGGACGAACCTCTCGTCATCCGTTGTGGCGGTCCCAGCCACGTGTGACTTGTTGTGGCTTACCTAAGGTAGGTTTCTTCCAGAAAAGGTCTCGGGCAGTGCCAACTGCAGCACCTTTCCGACACACCACGCCAAAATCGCATCGGTCGCGTTCCGCCAGTTGTGGTGCGTGCTGCTAGGATTGTCCCTCGACGCCAACGACGCACGCAAACCATTAACGCCATCGCCCGCCATCGATATTTCATCAACCTTCATCTCCGAATTGCATTCGAATACGCGTTACATCATTGACACCTTTCCATGCGCTGTCGATTGATCTCCTTCATGTGGATTTTCCCCGCGGCTCTCGGCCCCTCCTAGGCTTCTGAGCCCACCCCAGCTTTACCGGCCCCTGGTCGGAACATCCCTTTCTCCCCACCAACATTCGCCGTCTCCAGCATGGGCGTCATTAGGAAGAAGACCGCCACTAGTCGCGGTGAGGGCGGTGTGAAATATGTCTGCGATGTATGCTCCGCAGATATCACATCCACTGTAAGTTGACTCTTTCCTCGGTGTTCAGTTTGTTGCCTGTCAATCGCGGCGTTCCTGCTGCCGTTAACGCCTACCCGGCGCATCATGTCGACCGAGGAGACGTTGTGGGGTAAGCAACATCTTGCACTTGGCTCAGGCTAACATCTCGTCGGAAGGTCCGGATCAGGTGTGCCCATAGCGCCTGCAACGAGTACGACCTCTGCGTACAATGTTTCTCCAAAGGGTCGGCGAGCGGTTCGCATCAGCCCGCAGTGCACCCATACCGCGTCATCGAGCAGAACTCCTTCCCCATATTCGATCGAGAATGGGGCGCAGACGAAGAGCTCCTCCTCCTGGAGGGTGCCGAGATATACGGTCTAGGCTCTTGGGCTGACATTGCCGACCACATTGGCGGCTACCGGCACAAGGACGAGGTCCGCGACCACTATCTCAAGGTCTACGTCGATTCGCCCAGATTCCCCCTCCCTAAACGGTGCAGTCCACAGGACATGGAACTAGCCAACGAGGTTTCACGAGAAGAATTCCAGGCGCGTAAGAAGCGACGTATCGAGGAGAGAAGGGAAGCTGCGCGGACAGCGCCGGCGCTGCAACCGAAGACCAAGCCGACAGCTAGCCAACCGTCGTGTCACGAAATCCAGGGATACATGCCTGGTCGCCTTGAGTTCGAGACAGAGTATGCAAATGAGGCAGAGGAGGCCGTCCAGCATATGCAGTTCGATCCGGGCGATGGAATCAACCCGCGGACGGGCGAGCTTGAGCCCGAGATGGAGCTCAAACTGACTGTGATGGAGATTTACAATTGCCGGTTAACACAGCGTGTTGAGCGGAAGAAGGTTATTTTCGAACACAATCTTCTGGATTATAGGGAGAACATCAAGAATGAGAAAAAGCGATCCAAAGAGGAAAGGGACCTGCTCAACAAGGCCAAACCGTTTGCCCGCATGATGAACCGGGACGACTTCGAGCAGTTCTGCCAGGGGCTCGTGGATGAACTCAACCTTAGGCAGGCAATTCATCAACTTCAGGATTGGCGAAATCTTCGCATCGGCGACTTGCGGAGCGGCGAGAAGTATGAACAGGAGAAGCTGTCCCGGATTCAGAAAGCGATACCACTGGGCTCCATGGACCGTGAACGACTTGCCACCACACAACGTGGTAAGCAACAGCCGGTCGTCCCTGACCCTCCAAGCGGTGCAGCCCTGCTGGTTGCACCTGAGCTACCGATCCGCCTGGCTGGACCGAATGGCGCGTCAGCGAATGGCGCTGCGTCAAACGGCATCAAATCGGAATCAATGACGAATGGCAATCATGCTAATGGAGGGAGCGTCGTGGTTGCGAACGGCACCGGCCCCGAAAAGCCAAAGTACATGCCACAGCCGGTCCCTGGGGTGCAGCCCTTGACGCTGAACCCAGACAGCGCGCCGGATCTCCACCTCTTGACGCCAGAGGAGGTGAAACTCTGCGAGTATCTCCGGATCCAACCAAAGCCGTACATAATGATCAAGGAACAGATCCTCAAGGAAGCTGTCAAAGGGAATGGTAGTCTCAAGAAGAAACAGGCCAGGGAGATATGTCACCTGGATCCGGTGAAGGGCGGAAAGATTTTTGAGTTTATGGTCAATGCTGGGTGGATTGCTAAGGCGTGATGCCTTCACGATATACTGTAGAGCCGGCGTTTTGCACAGTGGAGGCGCGATGGTCCTTGTTTGCTTAGGTTTCTTTTGCTTGGTTCGAAGTTTGTTTGGCGTTCTGGATCATCAATGGGATGGATACCCCGTACCGGATACCATATCAATGGGACAGGGGGATAGCGACTTGCTCTTTTTTCTTTCTTCATCTACATGGATATAGGTTCAAGGATGGGATGTTTCACGTCGTTGCTACATATTTTCTGCCTTTCCTTTCTTTCTCATACCGCGTACCTAAGTAAATAGGTTAGCTCGACCACACGAAGCCGATGTATGGACATACGTTCAGATTTAGGTACCTAGGTACTTTTGAGGTCCGTTGGCGAAATTATTCTACTCCTGTGAGACATTGAGGGAAGCTGATGAGACATAACTATGGCTACAGTCTGATATCCGTCTATCTGCTGTCTTTGCATCACGGTACCTGCTCCTCGTGGAAGGGCGAGTGCTGCAGGAGCCGTTCTCACAAAAGTCGGAGGGTTGTGATTGGCTATTTTGCTGCTTATGAACGCAATGCTACCTGCTCCTGCTTCATGCCCCCCTCTTTTCTGTCCGCGATTGCATCCTTTCACCCTTTTTTGTCTTTTATTCTTGCGTGCAAATCCACGTCCTCCCCACCTCGTCTTCCGGAACATCTGCCTGACTGACTCGTGACTCGCTTTGGTATTTTATCATTCTTGAAAGCTTTTTACATTTCTGCTGTTGGTATCTAATATCTGACATCTGCTCAGCTCAGCTCACTAAACTGTTTTTCTTGTCAAAACGTCATGATGTCGGACAATAACACTATTTACCTCGTCACGGGCGCGAATAGGGGTAAATGACCACCCCCTTGTCTTCTCTCATTCCTTTGCTATCACCAAAGCTACCTATTTTTCATCTTGCATTTAAACACTTTGCACTGTTTTTCGTTCAATTCTTTTTTACCGTTCATCACGACAACCTGGTGTTTTTACTTCCACCCCCTTATTATTTAATTCCTCATTCTGCACAATACCATAAACTAACACCGTAAACAGGAATCGGCCTCAGCATCGTCACCTCCCTGCTCCAGCACCCATCCGTAACCGTCATTGCGACGACTCGGCGCTCCTGCAGCACTTCAATTCCTACTCACCCAACAAGCAAATTGATCACCTTCCTACTCGACGAGTCTTACCCGGCGATTAACGCCGCCACCATCGCCGACCGTCTCCGTTCCGAATACGGCATCGATCACCTAGACGTGGTCATCGCCAACGCGGGCGCCTCGTCGGGGTTCAAAGATATCCTCAGCACGCCGGCTGAGGACCTGCTCTTCGACTTTACCGCGAACTCGATCGGTCCGGTTAAGCTCTTCCATGGCGTCTGGCCGCTTCTGGAGACAGGGAGAGAGAAGAAGTTTGTGATTATTAGCAGTGTGATGGGTGCCATGAGCAGCCTGGACGAGGAGAGCTTGCCGGGGACGGCGTATGGGATGAGCAAAGCTGCGGTGAACTGGTTTGGGGCTAAATTGGCCGTCGAAATGAAGAGCAAAGGATTGTTGGTCGGGATTTTGCATCCTGGGTGAGTTCTTTTTTCTTTACGAAAAGATTAGTAGAGGGGAGGACGGGAGATGATGAGTTGCTGGCTGACGAGGATTTAATCACAGATGGGTCAAGACTTCCATGGGCCAGGCTGTTGCCGATGCTATTAATTATGGCGGGGAGATAGCCATGGACACCGAGACCAGTGCAAAGAGGATCATCGAGCGGGTCGATGAGTTGACGGCGGAAAAGTCTGGCAAGTTTCTTAACTACGACGGTAAAGTGCTGGCGTGGTGAGCTGTCACGAGGTTTGGCAGCAGGATTAAAGGGGATTTGTCAAGTTGATTGTTGTCAGATCGGCTTTGTCCAGGTATTTTGGTGAGGATGAATTTGTCTAGCACATTGCATGTTTTCTTCATCCCGTCTAAAACATGCTCTTGAATAGGGGGGCAAGTCAGAGGCAGTGTAGCCTTGCCACTGTCAAGTGTTCCTGGGCTGCGCCACTGGTCATTCGTCACGACGCTACAGTAAAGTGCGTGCGTGTGCGTACCGTTCACGTCTGCTGCGACACTAATGTAGGAAGTAGTGACAACTAGCATGCTTCCTGAGGATGAGATGAGAGAAAATATTTGTGTTTATCATAATCCATCAATCGTAAATTTGCCACCCCCTTTTCGACCATTGTTTTCGACCATTGCAACAAATCGTCGTCAATCCGCAGGCAACGGCGACGTGGGAGTCTTGCCGACACGTGGGCAGGGGTATAGCAGTCTTGGCTGATGTGATGTGCATCCCTTATTACACGTGTAAGGACACACGGCAGGTCGATGATGACGTTTGCTTTTCCCCGAACAAAGCCTGGTTCAAGATCGTCGTTCCTGGATCTTGGCGTACGATCTTGCCCAGGTATTATTGCGCCGCAACGAGTTCCCGGGTGTTTGATTTGGCTAGAACTTCAGGCTGACCAGCTGCCAGGTTGCTGGAGGATCAATCCACGGTTCGCCGTGATGAGGGAGGGTGTTGAGGAAATCAGGTATGGATGTACTGTGTCAATTATGAATCGCTGCTGCCGTCAGTCGCAGTCTTAAGACCGCGCTTCTGATATATCCGTCCCGACGATGAGGGTTGCCGCTGAGCTGGGTGTTTCTTGTAGCGCCGCCGACCCAGAGTCAACACACACCACCAATCCACATTAAGATATCAAATCGTCACAAGAAGAGAGAGGAGAATAAGAAAATGCACATGCGCAAGTTGTGATACAACAAACGCTGTGACCAATACCCGAGACTTGTTGGCCGTCAGATCAATCGGTTGATGACTTGCAGCCAGTTTAGCCGTGTGTTAAAGTGTACCAAGCAGCCGGACTCTGACCAGATGGCCACCGACTTGCAAGACGGGCACGACCCAATCACGACATGACGAAACCTGGGTGATCCTGCCACACACCTCGTCGCAGAAAGACCGCACCGGTATGGACTTGTCCTTCCCGTTTTAGACGTGGGCGATCGCGACCCAAGAATAGAGCGGCGACGACAATTTCAAAGTACAATATCACTAAATGTTAAATAAGGAATGGGACGGGTGAATATCCATTGTTTGCGGCAGAAGGTTAAATCGAAATCATTCGCTGGCATGCTGTCGCTGGTGAAATGCGCGCAATGGTTGCCATGCTGGATCGCAAGTCCTGGTGCAGTGGTTGCTCTGGACCAGGATCTCTGCGCTGGATTTCCCCATTCAGGGTCTTCAAAGCCGCACCCACCCCCTGGGCGCCAAAAAAGCCCGGGATGTTTGGCGAACCCTCTCCCGCTCGAAGGAGGAAAAAAACTTGGCCACCTCCAAACCACAACCACCACACACACCCATTTGGCCCGTCAAACTCCTTATCGGGTTGCAGGATGGAACGCCACTAACCTATCAAAGCACGACGTTTGCGCAGTTTCTGAGGTGAGTTGACATCACTGTTAAGGCTTCACTGAGAGTGGTGAGTGAGCAAGTCGGCCGGCATTCAGTTACCAGCGTCATTCGTACTGTGGCATCGGTCTGGGGGTAGGAAGAGGCTTGGGAAGAGGAACAATGAGCATAGGTGTACACGAGCACGAAAAACGGACATATCTTTGTTGGGAAATTCCCGTTCGTATGCAGTGGGCCAGCCGCAGTGCATTTCAGCTGAGAGCTCGTGAAGCCATCGACGCACAGCGACAGGTCGACTGTTTGATGGCGCAAGAGGAGTGAGTGGTGGACTGCTGTGGTGGGGGTGTGGTGGGTGTGGGGTCGAGTGGCTGGGGGGGGGAAGGGTCAAGCGCCCCCTGCAGTTCCAGAAATCCAGCCTTGAAACGTTGAGCCTGTTCTTTGTTCGCCGGGCCATCCTCTCGGCTCCTCCTTCCCTTGCCTGTTGGGATGTTTTTAAGGCCATTACTAGAAAACATGGCAGGTCGTTTTCTACTAGACCTAGTAGTAAAGGTGAATATGGGTTATAGAAGTACGGAATAGACGGAGAGGGTTATTCTTACTTTAGAATGTTTAGATAGGCAACAGGGCCAAAAGTTGTCTTGTTCCATCAGGATGGAAGTTACCAGGTACGGATATCCTGGAGGTAGATTTTAGGGTTCTGGGCCAGACCACCACCACCGTCAACTTGCAGCTCGGGGCGCCGACCCGCTATCTACCTTACGTTACCGACACTACCTACGTAAGAACCCATTGTCTGTTCACCTGCTTCGTGTCTGCACTCTGCAGAGAGGGTGCATCCTGCCAGAAAGAAGTCCCAACATTCAACTAGGTGCAGGTTCTCCCGCCCTCCATAACCTTTTCTGCTGTTTCTTCTTCTTTCTTGGATTTCGAATATTTCACGACTAGGATTTTGTATCGTTATTTCCTTTCGAATATTATCTCTTCCCTGGTTTGTTTTGGTGGAGAAATCCACATTTCGGCTGTCATCGCGCCAGCAACCGTAGCATCCAACTTGCCTAATTGGGCGACCCTGGAGACCCTGTCCCTCGCACAATAAACGTCTCAACCAAAGCCCCCTTGGGCTCCAGGTTGCCATCGATCGAGCGCTGGCCTGGAAGCACAATTCAACCTTGTGACGGTCGATTAGACGTTGGGCCAGTAGGTATTTCATTACCGTTCGAGTGCGGCGTTCCTTGAATCGTATCCGTACCTATCGACGCTCGACATCGCAGGCACAAACACCGCCCTGCAGCTTCTCCGGATCCTCGTCTCAAGACAGACTGTCGACGCTTCACTAGCCCCAGCCCACAGGCCAAACAGCTTGGGACAGAGAAAAGGCCTGGGCTAGAACAGAAACGCTCCACTCGAGTACCCATTTGCTCCATCCTCCATCGAGCAAACCAGCTGAACCTCCCCCAATCGCCGGAAACAGACATCAACAGTACATGTTTGCTACTTTTTGGCCCATAGCAACCGCAGTTCTCCACGAACACCCATCCACGAGACGGCGACGATTGAACACGCCGCGAGCACCACCACCAACTACTACGACGACTACCGAACAGCGAGCACACAAGCCTGTCTAAGCAGCTTGCCTTCGATAGTCCTGAATCCCGCCGCACAAGCGACGACGACCTAGTCGTCGTGCGCGCTCCCCGGCGCAACAGCCATCATGGACCAAGCCGCCGAGATTCTGTATGCCGGGCACCAGCTCTACGACCGCGCGGGCGGCACGACTAACTCGGCGAACCGGCCGCCGAGCTTCAAGATCATCGGCATCTGCCTCGCCGTCGGCTCCGGCCTGTTTATCGGCACCTCCTTCGTGCTAAAAAAGATGGGCCTCCTCAAGGCCAACGAGAAGTACAATGAGGTCGCGGGAGAAGGGTACGGATATCTCAAGAACCTCTACTGGTGGGGTGGCATGACGTTGATGATCTTGGGCGAGGGGCTCAATGTCGTGGCGTACGCCTTCACCGACGCCATCCTCGTCACCCCACTGGGCGCGCTCTCCGTCGTCATCACGACCATTCTGTCGGCGATATTCCTCAAGGAGCGGCTGAGTATGATCGGCAAGGTCTCGTGTTTCCTGTGTATCATCGGCTCCGTCGTTATTGTGTTGAATGCGCCCCAGGAGTCCTCCATCGCCGACATCCAGCAGATGCAGGCCTACGTCGTCACGCCGGGCTTCCTTACCTACACCGGTCTTATTGTTATCGGGTCAGTTATCGGCGCCTTTTGGGCGGGCCCGAAATGGGGCAAGAAGAACATGCTGGTGTATATCTCGATATGCAGCTGGACCGGCGGCTTGAGCGTCGTTGCGACCCAGGGTCTGGGAGCTGCGGTGATTGCCCAGGCGCAGGGCAAGCCGCAGTTCAATCAGTGGTTCCTTTACGTCGTCTTGGTCTTCTTCATCTCGACACTGTTGACTGAAATCATCTTTCTAAACGTAAGTCTAGCTGTGAACTTCCCTGCGGGCCGTCTGGACCTATGCTGACAGCACTGTAGAAAGCACTGAACTTGTTCAACGCCGCCATGGTGACACCAACATACTACGTCTACTTTACCAGCACCACTATTATTACGTCGGCCATTCTGTTCCAGGGGTTCAAGGGGACTGCACTGTCTATCATCACGGTGGTCATGGGCTTCTTGACGATTTGCTCCGGCGTGGTCTTATTACAGCTGTCGAAATCCGCCAAGGATGTCCCAGATGCCGCGGTCCTCGCTGGAGACCTGGACCAGATCCAAACGATCGCCGAGCAGGAGCAGCCCGAAACGGAGCCAAAGGCAGACGCTATTCGAGGCACTGCAGCGATCATCAGGAGGCTCTCGTCCGCGAGACCGAAGATGGAAATGAAGGAATTAGAACGGTTGCACGAAGAAAGAGCCAGGGAAACGCTTGAGCCCGTCAACGAGAACGGCGTGGCCGAGTTCGAGTGGGACGGGCTAAGGCGGAGGAGAACGACGCTGGGGAGCCAGAGGTTGAGATCTGCGACTTCGCCTGCCCCCTTCACGCTTTCACCTCCCACTCCGCATCCGCCACTCGGGTGGTCGCACTTCCCGACAGAAGAAGAACTCGCCGAGGCAAATAGGCCAGCGTCACCGGCTCTCTCTAGCATCGTCGGCACGATTCGCAACCGGGCTCGCAGCGTGCTTTTGCCGGGCCACCCGGACTTCCGCGCCGGCGGGTCTGACGTGGCAGCGGCCAAGGTCCAGAGCCCGATGCATCCTGTGCAGCTCACCGAAATAACGGTACCCACTCAGAAAGCAGGCGATGAACCGACCCCTTATTATGGAGCTTCCGGACAAGCAGCCTACGGCCGACCACGGCCGAGCTCCGCCCGTAGGCAGGGCAGCGGAGCTAGCGGCTCCAGCTCGTCGCGGCGCGTACAGTTCGGCGGTGATCACCGATATGCGGCTGCCGATGGAGGCGACGGGGTCAGCACGCATAAGCCGCCCACTCCACCACCGCACTCGGCGAGGCGGCAGTTTTCGTTCCAGAACGTCTTTAAACGGCACCAGGCTCACGGCGGTCACGGGAGCGACGGAGCTCATGCAGAGTCTAGCCAAAGACCCGGCACTGGCGGCAGCAGGCCATTTTCGTCGCGCGGGTTTTCTAACCCGCATCTGAAGGACGTGAGTGAAGAAGAAAGGCTGGGGCTTGTGCAGGGCGACTCGCGCAACTCGCAGTCGATGCCGGCGCTGCAGCGGTACGACACGTACGACGAGGACTACGACGAAGATGAAGATGTAGATGCATATACAGACGAGAAGCAGTCGCGGTACGGTCCGAGTATCACGCACAGTCCGCCCAGGAGGGGAAGCAATGAGAAGGATGTACACGAAGAGGAAGATGTCACCACCTACCAGCAGCCGAGACAACAGAGGGACCCACCAAGGAGCCGGAGCGGGAGCCGTGGACAACGGAGCGGCTCGTCTCCGCCGCCACCGCCGCCGGCACATCGGTATTCGCCTCCTTCTGGGGGAAACGGTGGTGCTTTCATATAGGATTCCAGCCTGCCTGACCTTTCCTTCCGTTTGACGAAAAGACGAACACGATAATGAACAGTCCTTTATGTATCTTGGGTTAGCGAGTTTTGTTCTGGGTTTGTTTGTGCGAAAGGATGAAATGAATTGGATACTGTGAACCGACATACCTCATCGTTACCTAACCTTATATATATGTCTAACTCTTCTTGTACAATACCACTCACCACACCGTATCGCACGCTTCAGGGATACATACACGTACTTGTCTTGGGAAAATGGGGATAAACGAAACATGAAGTTAGCATTTGGGGCGGTGTTTTTGTTTTTCTGCTGGTTTCAACCGGATAGCATGGTCTCTTTCCTTGATTATTGCGTATACAATTATAGCATCTCTTTTTTTGGGTACCGTGGGTAGATACATATATACACTGGGGTTGATAATTGCATCGGTGGCTGTTACGGAATATACTGAGTAATAATTGCAATTACTATCTATGAATTACATCCAGGTCTAGTCCTTGAAGGCGGCTTGCATCCTTACAAACACCAACTTAGAATCAAAGATCTCTTGGACGAAACCCCTGAAGCAGTCCACCAAGCTCGACTACCCACTGAACCAAGCTCCGTGACTACCTTATCTATATCAGGGATGGGCTTCTATCACACATGATCTGCTGGCAAACTGTGCACAGCTTGTCATATTAGCCTGAGTTCTGTTACCGAGCCTGTGTGTCTTCCCCAGACTTAGCTCATGATGGATAAAATGACGGCATTATTGAGAATTGACACCATCACGAATAAGCCGCTTCTGTGAACTCAAGATAAAACAATACCGACACAAAGCTTACGGGAGCTTTCACCCGGGAGGCTCAAGGAAAATACGTATCGGGGATTGCTTAACTTGACATCTCAGCTTATCCTTTCCCAACACATTATCAAAGTATTTTGGTTTGCGCCCAATCGAACACAGCGTTGCGAAGCAGGCGACAGAACAGGATCTTGCTAAAGAGAGATAACACAAACAACAGAGTCGATCCCGGATATCACCAAACGAGGAGGGTGGTCTACACAACCCCGTCTGTCTTGACTAAAGAGGCATACCGCAAGCGATTACGATGATCCCGCCACCGTTCATGCAACATGGTTCCGCGTTGATGAGGATGATGGACAGCAGCAGCGGTAGCGGTAGCGGCCTAGCTGGTGCCGTCGCCGCCGTGCCAATGCTCAGGACATTGCTTGCCCTTTTATTGTTCTTGTCCCCCGTTGTTTGGTTCACTGCCGTTTTGCGCCAGCGCATCTCAAGACTGGTTGATGTTTGGTTGGGTGGCACCGGTTGAACGTCCTTCCCTTCCTCGGGTTATATGTCTTTGTTTCTGGGTACTCGGGTAGTCAAGCAAGACCTTTAATGTGGCAGCGTCATACAACACAGAAATCAATCTAGGAGGCTGTACAAAAGATGGGACACCATGACCAGATTGGGAGAAGAGACAAGGAGCTAGCCATCATCAGGATCCTCGTCCTCGGGGTCCCGGGGGTTGGGAAGAATTGCCTCGAGTCCAGAGTAAGTTCCTCAAGCCCAAGTTGTCTAGGTACTTAGCTCAGGTGCCATGGATACTGATAGCAAGCAGTTCGCCACACTGAGGTACCCGCCGCTGTACGACCCAAACCTAACACTCAACAGCAGGCGATTCCTCAGGTTATCCCCATATTCCTCTTCCAGAGTGAACGAGCCCGAAGAACCCCTGACGCGACCGCTGGACACAGCACACGGCCTTGAGCAGCGCAGGTCTCTTGAGATAACACGCCGCAGACCACGCTCAGCGTCAAGTACATTTTCTAACCTAGGATCTGAGCACCAGCACGAGCACGACGACGACGAAGATGATCACACAATACTTGGCGTTGACACCGCATCACCACCAATGACTGCTGCTCACCGACAACGACAACTCCAGACATGTCCCGGCTGCTACCAACACTACCTCGTCGAGGTAACCAACTACCCAGCTCTGCAAAACCCAAAAGTCCGGCGCAGGCAACTGCTCGCAAGAGGGGAATACGATGCCGTCCTTCTGGTCTACGACGTCGGGAACCGCGACTCATTCGCCGCCATCCCCGACCTGCACGCCGAGATCCCGCTCCTGCTGCGCAACAACAGCAAGAGACACAAAGACAAATGGAGACTGAGACCAAGAAGAACTCGGGGCGGCGGTGGCACTGGCGGGAGAGCCCTCCGCAAGAGCCGTAGCCTAGGTATTTTCGCCAGCGGTAGTCAACATCATTCACCCAGCCGCGACACCGAGACAGGAACAGGAGAGACCGTCGTCGCACTAATCGGCAACAAGAGCGACTTTGACGACGAAGAAGAAGAAGACTACTTCAGCTGGGAGCAACACCATCTGCTCGAAAAGGAAGCCGTCCTCCAGGAAGCCGACGTTGAGGAGCGCAGCCTCGTTCACCCTCTGTACCGCGAAAGTCGCGTGTTCGACTTACCCGACACCAGCCCGCCGCTCAGCAGTCCGAGGTCAGTCCACAGTTTACCTGTAGGCAGGAGGAGTCTTCGCCGGAGGGGACGCGATGTCCCAGTGGAAAGAAACAGCATGGCGTCCGCTGCCGCCGACGGAATTAGGCGGTCGGTGTTTTCTGACGGAGGAAGGATGTCTGCTGTTCCCGGGCCCGGGCGAATGTCGCTCAATCTCGTACCAGAAGAGCACATGCAGCAGCAGCAAGCGAAAGCGCCACTATCGAGAAGAAGTGATGATGCCATGCGGATCGAGCGGTGGATTGAGATGAATTCTTCGGCAGGAGGAGTTGTCTCTGTCCAGCAGGAGGAGGATGATCGCACGCTGGCTATCAACATCGCCGTGACGGCAGGAGCAGCAACCGAAAAGGAGACCTGTGGGGGCGACGACAACGACAACGATAAAGGAAGCGACACAACAGCAGCACCACCACCACCACCACCACCACCACCACTGCCACCGCCACCGGTACCAACAAAACGACAAGTATCCAAACTCGAAGGGGAACTTCTGGCCCGCGCGCTGCTGCTCAACGTTCCGTTTTGCGAAACAAGCGCCAAGACGGGCGAGAACGTAGAGGAGGCATTTCGGGCGATTGTGAGGGCGGTGCTGCGGGAGATGGGCGAGGAAGCAGACCATGATATCGGGGCTGTTCGGGGGGATAATGGCCAGTGCTACCATCATGATCATGATCATGAGCAAAATGAGGTGGATATGTTGAGGGGTATTGAAGCAAGAGGGAGGAAGAAAAAGAAAGCTCTTTCGAGAAAGGAACCAGAAGCACAAAGGACAGCCAATCCGGAGAGAGATGAGGCAGTCACCATGAGCGCGGAGGACGATGCTGCTCCTGGCACAACACCAGCACGGCCGACGCCTCGGAGGCGAGGAAGTGTAATGGAAAGACTAAAGGTCTTCTTCACAGCAAGGAAGTCGCCAACCCAAAACGACCTGGCCGTGTTGACAGCGCCACATGTCGTGGCAACCGTCTCTTGAACAAAAGAAACCCGTCTGGGACAGGCAGCAGCGTTGATGGTATTTCCTCCTCTTCGCTGTTTCCTCCCCAGCTCCTATCGCGACGCTGGTAATATACACATAAGTAGGTTTCTGAAAAGAAAAAAAAAAAAAAAAAAAAAAAAAAAAAAAAAAAAAAAAGACTGGTTAATTTCATGTCGCCGTGAACATAAAAAAGGGGAAGGATTTAAAATGGTCTTTTAACGACCAACAAAGCGCAAAGGCTTGTACCTGAACAATACACTCAACAGAGTCAACACGTTCACTCTTTTGCTGTAGCAACGGGTACCGCCTGTGCTGTCCAGTCATAATTACCCCAAGCAAACAAGCCAAGATGACAAGAGAGAAGGAATACCGTCCAGAAGCGCCGTCGCTGTGATGCAAATAAGACATATCATGCTGCTGATGGGAGGGGGTCATTCAAGAGGGGGGGGACTGAGTGGTCGCATTGCGGCGAGTGCGAAGGTAAGCGCAGCTTCCGCGTTGTCCTACCAATCCGCCGCCCAGCCATTCTCTTCCAAAAACTCGTCGCACGCCTGCTTCAAACCAAGGTTAGATCGTAAGTCGCTTATTTGCAGTGGTTCTCTCGTCAACGGATCCGTCTGGTGTCTTCGCAAATGTTCCATGATGGAAGCTCGCTCGTAGGATTTGCCCGATTTGGTCTGTTGCGTCGTTCGTAGGTGTCAGTTATTTTGACATTTTGTCATTGCGAGAATGTTGTTACTCACAATAACAGGGTCCACCATGACCTCAAACGTAATGTCGTCGATCGCCCAGTCGGGCATCTTTCTCCGGCGCTCCTCCGCCGTCCTAGACTGATCGAATATCTTCGTCATGAGCTCGGCCTTGCGCTGCCACTCTTCTCTTATCTCAGTCTTGCTCCCCTCATCCATGTCGGCCGCTTCCTTGAGCGCCTCGTCGCGCTCCCGCTCAAACATGGCCGCGACCTCGGCCTCTAGCGCGGAGGTCTCCCTTTTCCTCTTTTTCTCGGCGTCGTCCCATCTTTCCTTCTTGCACTGGAGAACCTGTGCCGTTGCCGCCGAGAGATTTTTATCGTCGGTTTCGACGCAAATGTGGCGGGCGCGCAGGGCGGTCTTGAGCGCGTCGTCGTAGTGGCGCAGGGCCAGGTGCGCCTGCGAGAGGTAGTAGACAGCCTTCATGTTGTTCGCGTCCAGCTTGAGGCAGGCGCTGCAGTCGTCAATGACACCCTCCCAGAGCCCCATCTTCAGTCTGGCCATCGCGCGGTTCGTGTAGAGAGATTGGTTGCTTGGGTCGGCGATTAGACTGGGAAATCGAGTTAGCTTGAGGGTTTCCCGGAGCCGGAACGGGGAGGGGGGTCAAGAACGTACGCCTTGGAATAATAACCCTCTGCCCCGGCAAAGTCGTTCTGTTTGAAGAGGCGATTGCCTTCCTCCTTGAGGAGTATTGCTCGTGGTGCGGAGCGTTCCATGGCTGCTTTGCTGCAGTGTTTCCGGCAGGAGAGGTTTCAAAGCTCGGTCGTTCGGTAGTCGTGATTGCTTGAAGTTCCGTGCGAACTGGGAAAAGCTGGCACAGATTCCTTCGGCCAGGCTGACCTGGAGGAGGAGATATCTGTCGCAAAGCAGCTCGGGTTGGGCGTGCGGCCAGCCGCACGAGTGCGTGACGAGCTGAGGTCTCGTCACAAGTGCAGAGCTCGCCCAGGTCCGGTGCACATGCGTAATAAGGTAGCTAACTTGGATACAATGAAACGCAATGGCTGCTGTTTTGGATATGCAAGTATGAATCGCAGAGCTTGGTGGAAAGGTAAGGTAGCTAGTGTAAGTAGACTAGCTGACCTGTGGGATGCAAGTTATTAGTGTCGTGTATGGTGTTTGACGGATGATGGGCAAAGATGGATGCAGGAGGACGAGCGGGAGATGCATCACAGCCCAGTGACACAGTGCCCAAGGGGTTCCATGATGATTTACACTTGCAGCAGCACCCCGGGGAAGCTGTTTGGTGGGGTATTCAGGGTCAACATCGCTCTAACAGGTTAGCCTACCCGCTGCCAGTGAGTGGGACAAGGCCGACCGACCGCCCGATTTGTCAACGACGGGAACCTTCCAGAACACCGATCCGGTCTAACGCTTCCGACAACCTCCGACACGTAATTTGACGTTGTCATTGTCGAATAGGACCAAACCTGCCGGCCAACAATTCAATTGTTCAAGTTTGCCGGGAGATCCGATTGACTCCGCGAGTTGAACGACATTGTGATATACATGGCCGTCAATACCCCATTGTCCGAGGCCGTAACCTTTTGTGATGATTGTTGTAAGCTCTTTATGGCATTGTCTATGCAAGATCTGTCTTAGATAAACCGATTTATTATACGAGCTTTGAGACATGGCGCTATAGACTTATACTGTAGGTGGTAACAAAGGTCATGTAACCAAACGTAGCTGCGATTCAGCAAGGTCGATCATTACCACCGCATCTTCGAGCCTCCAACTGGTATCTATCGTCCACGCATCATGCACCACAGCCTCGTCGACCTTGCCTGACCCATCACGCGTTTGGTAAAATCAACAACCGCAATCCCGCACACAGATATTAAATATTCAACAATTATATCTCCAACGAGACACGCCCTCAACTATTCCTCTGATTCCTCAAGTGCGCCGGCCTCAACCTGGACGGTTCCGTATAAACCCTCAGCGACTTCGGCTCTTCCTCTGAAGCCTCTTCATGCTCATCTTGGTAGCGGTCCTTCTGCGCGGCCAAGTGATCCCGCCACGCCTTCAAGTACGCCTCCTCCTCGGCACAATCGACAGCGTGCTTTCTTATCCGGCGGCCGCGTCGTCGCGCTTTCGCCGCGCACGACTGGCAGCGGTACTCGTACTGGCCCTCGTACTGGCGCATCTCGGCCAAGGAACCCCTGAGGGGTGCCTCCTCGCAGTCTCTGCAGGTCCAAAACACGTCGTCCGCGTCATTCGGGTGGCTGAAGAAGCCGTTATATGTAAATCCGACATACTGGTGGCTTTCGACACTGGTAATACTGCCGAGAGACGTAAGGGAACTGGGTGTCGTCCGCGGCGAGGCTACTGTTGTCGAGTAGGTGGAATTTGTTACTACTCGTCTCCTGCGCCGCTGGCGCCGGGGTTCATAGATCATTCTGCGCTGCCAGTCGATCGGATTTTTCGGGAGATAATAGTAGAAAAACCAGCCCAAGAGGGCGATGACGAGGAAAGGTAAGATGATTGATATGGCGACCCAGTTCGTGTTGATTGCGCCGTCCTCGGAGGCTGTGCCGCTGTTGCGGGGGGTGAGATGAGAGGAGGTGTAACCGAATATCGACGGCATGGTATCGATTATATCTTGATTAAAACTTGTATGTTGTCGGGAAATTGGTGTATCCGATAGGTCGGGTTGATGGGTAGTTTGCTTATGAGAAATCACCCGAGTTGGTCTTCCAGGGGACTCGTTGTTTGGCCCTGTCAAACCACAACCGGTTCCGTTATTTAGCCCGCCCTTGAAAATAGTGCAAGTTTGTTGAGATAAAAAAGGGCGAAAGGCGATTGTTGCGACATTGAGTGAAATGAGTGTGATTACAGGAATAAAACTTCATGTTTCTGACCTTGCGGGAACAACTCTATCAGAGCACGGTTATTAGGCGTTCTTGTCCTCCTAAGGGAAAGCAAGGGGAGTAAAAGTAGAGGACAGGTTCAAGGAACAGACGAAAGTACTGTAAGGTACCTACCTACCTTTAACCAACAGAATTCGTAGTTATGCGCTCCGTTCTTGTTAGGGCGGACAAAGTTATCAGGAGGAGATGGGGTCGGTGCGATGATGACCCAAGCGTCAACATGGTTCTAACAAAATCCAGTCACTACTCTGCCAGTATCCTACTCTTGCCAGCTCCGCCACAACGTCTGCTAGGAGCTTGATGTTCTGACGAGCGTGCTCGAGGTTGCCAATAGGAAAACCTCATCTTAAGCATGAATCAAGGGCTGGGTTGCACTCCTTGTGGCCATAAAGATGCCTACGTGGTAATAAAGACCAGTTAAGAGTTAGTAGGTCCTCTGACTCTCTCTGGACGGATAACGACATCGGGCAACTTGAAAGCTGTGTCGGTCTGCTATGGCTGTGTGTCGTCTGGTGCTACACTTCCTTAAGAGCAAACATCACATGTCCACAAGCAAAACGGTTGCGGTACAACGATGGCAGATATCAGAGTATCACATGGGCGCTTACCCGCTGTAGCCATTGCGATTTGAATGATAAATTGGTAACTACTTACATCGAGCTTCGGCCTGGGGCGTGCAGGACAATACCCCCTCCACCCCAGGAATTTCTGGCTATCTGTGAGGTCCGGACTTTTGTGTTTCTGTAACCTTAGTAGGCGTGGTAAATGTGCGGTTGCCCACCTTTGGTTTCTGTGCTTTGTTGGACGGAGGTGAGAATATCTTAGGTCGAGGCAAATTTGAAGAGTCGAGAAACAAAAGAGAGACGGCAGAGGAATTCCGCAAAGGAATGAAGTCAGAACACAAGGTAGGGTAGGAAGAGACTGGTAATCAACTTCCTTTTTACTTCCTTGCCACATCATCTTTTTATTAAACGAAATTTCTCTCCAATGATTTCACTCTTCCATCTTACTACTGTACCAGGCGGCATCTCCCAACTTGAACTGTACGTTATTCGTTCCACTTCTCTCACTCCCTTCGTCTGGTATGCCACTTGCATGGTAACACACGGCTACTTGTCCCTGTTTCTCCACAAGCGTTCCCATAGCCCACGTCGTTGCGTCCCTAACTGCGGTTTCGACCGCCTTAACGCTCTGAGCCCCCTCCAGTTCGCAACCAGAATGACAGTCGTGAAGATCAGCTGAAAACATACAACTCCACCAACAACGGCTGAAAGTTCGACTCTGTTATCATCCGCAAAATGCGGGATGGCGTTCGCTGGCAGTAGGATTAGCCCTGAAGGATTGTACCTATAGTACATTACTCGATTGCCAAGGGTAGGCAACAGAACAAAGGCCGCGGCTCCTGCTGCAAAGATCGGACGTCCCAGGCAACGCACAACTTTGACTCCACGTCCGAGTAGCCAATACATGTGCTGGTGAGGTCCGTATTGTTTCGAGGTATGTTGTGGTGCAGGCCTTAACATCCTTTCGAGAATCTGCAGACAGCAGGTGGCCGAGAATATCACACCGAACATGAGAATGGAGTGATATCTTTTGCTACCGTTCCCCGTCAGCGTGATTACTGCGGCGGCACCGCCGAGGGCGAGGACGACCGGAAATGCGGCTATCAGGAACCGACGGACTGCCTCCATGGCTATGACGCTTCTCGTCTGGGGTTGTTGTTGTTGTTGTTGTTGTTGTTGTTGTTGTTGTTGTTGTTGTTGTTGTTGTTGTTGTTGTTGTTGTTGTTGTCGTTGTCTGTGGTCGCTCTTCCAGCGCCGGTAAGTTTCTTTCCCGCCACTCAAATGTAGCGAGCGGAAATGGTTGTCCCAATCGGCCACGATGTTCTGGCTGCGGCAGTACTGGCTTCCCACGGCGGCTCCTAGTTTATCCAGTAACATATTGCTCGTTGCGCTCCTCGCCTTCAAAGTGTCGACAAACTGCTGAAGTACCGAATAAGCAATCGGGCGTGACACGAAGTCGTTGACCGTGGCGCCCAGCAGCGCCAGAGGCAGCAAGTAGCTGAACCAGACCATCACCGCCACAAGCTTCCACTCTAATGTGTCACTGATATGGGCCGTCGAGACCAGGGAAGCGACGAGTTGTAGGATAAACAAAAGGACGGCGAAGCAGCACCTTGTGAGCTCATCTATCCTCAAATCAACAAGGTCCAAAGCCGTCCTCCGCCACAGGTCAAGCGAAGTCTCTTCCTCGAAGTTGTTGAGTTCCCCGAGCATGTGGTAGTCGTCATCCTCGAACTCCTCGCCTGTGAGGTCCTCAAACGCGAGCAGAACTGTTGCGACGAGCCTGCGGTGCTCTGCTTTTGCAACAGACCGGCTTGCGAGGTCGTAGACCCTCGTTGCGGCATTAAGCCTGAATATGACCGAGAATATTACGTCGACCGGATTGCACAGCATATAGAACACGTTGAAGCATCTCTTTTTGATAGTCGGGCTTTTCTCGACCTCGATGTTGGAGAGTAGTAAAACGATTGGGAGGATCCAAATCAACAGACGTGGTCCCCGATCGGCATACCAGCTGGTCGTTTGTCTGTCGTTGTCACAGAGTTCTTCGCAACCGTTCATCGTGACCGTCATAAGTTCCACTCGACTGAAGACCGCCGTTAAAAGGAGCGGGGGTCGGAGGACCAAGGTTAACAAGACGATCAGCATGATAATAATTAGTGAAAGACGCCAGTCCATCGAGCTTAGATGTTTTGCCGTAACCACTGTGCTCCATGTTTTATCGACATATCCACCGATGGCTCTCCAACGGGGGTGCATGGACGGTAAAGGCTCATCCGTGATTTGGCGTGAATATACGGAAGGGGCAATGGTGGTAATGATCTCGGACCGCGCGGTTATAGTAGTCGACAAGCGGACATCGTCCGTGGCAAAAGCCACTTTGATCTGTTCGATCGTCTCGACGAGCGGGACAACGTAGGCGAACCCAACCTCTTCGTCTGCACCGATGAGGTGGCCGTACACTTGGGAAGTCTCTTTGTCAACGATGACCGAGCCGCATTCTCCTTTTTGGATTCCGCCTGACGCCGGCACCATGGCCCAGAGCAGGCAGAGATCTCGGTCTTTCCCTGATGACATGTAACTCCTGCCGCTGAGAAGAGTGCCCTTGCGCACGCCGTTTGTGCCCGATACCATGTATACCGGCACTCCGTGATAGCGAGGCTTGGGGGCGACACCCCTGAAGCTAATGGACCGTGAGTTTTGGTTCGGGGCTATGACATTGTGTGACAGCTCGTTTGTCGTGCTCGGCTCGATCAGGCTCCAGTCGAGATATGCACTGGATTTCGGTAGCTCGACCAAGGGCTCAGCTCTTCGTGGTGCGCGTGGGTGGTCATCGGTGACCGGACGTTCTCCGTCTCGTGCTTGGCCGGGAAGAGGGTCGAAGAGATGCTCAACCGTGAGAACTCGATCAACACCCCTGACGGTCAACGATACCCCAAGGGTTGCGCTGCGGCCCCGGAAATGTACCATGCTCCCACACAATGCGGCCAGGTAACCGGGCGGAGACTTCAGAATGACACGTTCACCGGCCATCCGGACCAGGGTGGTCTTCGACGGAAAGATGACCAGTTTGAACTCAGGTCTCCGCGGTGCGTTTTCCTCGGAGCGGCGCGGCGGGTCAGCGTCAACGTAGCAGTCAAGCCTTCGTTGGGCACACGCTACAAACAGAGCTCGGAGAGCCTTCTTGTCGGTCTTTTCGCAGCGGACAACGATGGTTGGCGTCGAAGTTTCCGGATTTGTGCCCACCATTCGCACGATGTATAAAATCAGGTGGGCCTTGTCACGAAGAGTTTCGTGGGAGTCGACGGCATTCTTCAGTTCGTTGATCACGTATTCGGCGCGATCTTCATACTCAGTCGAGTTCCAGCGGGCAGACTCGACCATCAAGGTCTTCCAAATGCTCTCCTTTTTCTTGCTCTCCGGAATGGGCACCCTGTCTTGTTGTGAGAAGGATGAGTCACCGGTATCTTCCCTGTCGAGTCGGGGGAACGGCTCTGCTGGCGATGGAAGCGAATCATCTTTTCCAACTATTAGCCAGGCCAGGTATCTCGACACGTCCTGAAGTCGAAACGTGCCCGCTAGACGCGTCTGCAAAAGTCCGGTGGCCATGGGGACGCGTCGTCTATTGGTGTAGAAGAAAGCCGAAGTGCAGAGACAGAAAAGACCAAGGAGCTCCGGCATTGACGCTACGCAACGCGCTCATAACTGAGTCTAAGAAATAAGTATTGGAATGATCCGTCAAGACATGTTGACGGAGAAAGCCATGGGGGGTTGAACGTTTGAATCCAGAATGAGCCGGGGAGATGTCCTGAGAATAAAACCCTCTCCCAGGTGGAGGGAGGAGGTGCAGTGAGGCTGGCGCGTATGTGCATGGTTAAGTGCGCCCAGTCAACGAGACGATGCCCCCTGATTGGACGCCAAGGCAGACTTTCCTCGCCGAGGAGCAGCAGCTGAACATGGGCTCAGTTAGCCTATACAGAAACAAGATTTTAACCCTCAAGACTCGAGGACTCATCATCGGGATGGTTTCATTTCAAGTCCACACACACCACCGCAAAGAACCAAAGAACTTGATTGCAGCAACGTTTAGCCCCTGTCACGGTCGCTAAAGATGATCTCACCACAAGCCGCGCAAGACCGTGAGAAGATATCACGGCAAATCCTCGGTAAGGGGGGCGATTTCCCGGCGTATTTCAAGTTCTACGATGACCTCGCTCGACGAAACAACGACTACCACCTGACCGTCAGCACTTCACCCTGCCCCCTGCCAGTGACCAACATTGACGTCCTACGGGCAGCCAAAGTCATCACCTCTAACCTCTCAAAGACGAAAAAGGAAACAGAGGGACAGCTCAGAAAAGACATCACAAGCTCATCCGACAGCCCCGACAGCCGATATCATGGCAACGAACCCGCGGCAATCGGAATGGCCGTCGAGGCAATGTTCATGATTGACCCTGCCGCAAAGGAACGGCATGCATCCGACTTCCGCCTGGGGCAGCACTACCGACCATCGTCGTGGCTGCCAGATGAGACCCTCGCTAGCTTCGTCGAGCGCATCTTCCCTCCCAGCTTGGTTGGTTCGCAAGAGGCTGTTGCCGCCGCCGCCGCCGCCATGGAGCAGGGGCAGCATGGAGCGCTGCGGGCGCGCAAGCTACAGAAACGGCTCGGCGCGCGGTTTCGGCCAACCAACAACCTGGCAGAGCACCTGCTTTTTGACGAGCAGCGCAACTATTTGTACATCTTCCACCACGTCGGGTTCCTGAAGACGCAACTGGCGAGGTATGAAGGCGGGGCGGTGGAAGCGTTAGAGAATATAGGGCTCAGGGAGAGTCTTGAAGCGTATGATGTATCCTACATTCACCCCGATAAAAAGGGCAGTCAGGTAATTACAGCTGACATGGAGTTTGAGTTTTAGGGGCACCCTCCCACCGCAGTTGCTTGTCGAGACGCTCTACTCGCTCCAGGGCGTCCTCTTTCCGTCCGTCGACCCAGCCTCGGCACAGATTTTGGATGAGCTGATCGACAAGTGGCGGTTCGACCCGGAGTGCGCCGAGTATGATGGCATGCCGCAGCGCTCCTCCAACTTCCGCTTCATCTACTGGGGCGAGCGCATGGCCCATCTGCACCAGCTTATGACGCGCCGGCCGCCGCGGAATAAGCTAGAACGCTGGTTCCACAGCCACAGCACTGAGGGAAACGCGCTCCTGATCGCGCTGGTAGCCCTCGCCATCTCGATCGTGATAGGGGTGGTCAGTATCGGTCTTAATATTGTCCAGATCTGGCTGACGTGGATGGCTTGGAAGTATCCAAGTGCTAGTTCTGGCGGATCTTGACTCTATTTCGGTAATCTGAGGGAATTATATCATTGTGAGCATAATAATGTGAGATTTCGTAATGGAATATGAGCCAGGGGCCAGTATCATACAGAAGGAGATCTTACAGGAATATGATCCCTCGTACAGAAATACGTCGCCTCGGAGACTTTTCCTTCTTTAAGTCCGGAATTCCTGGAGATATCAAAGTGGCATTTGGACCGCCTTCATCAACTCCGCTCGTTTCCTGTCTTGCTGCCTGGAGTCTGACCACTACCAAACCTCGTCTTGATGTATCTTGGCGCATACTTGAGCGTATGCACTCGTATTATCGAGCATAACTTTCATCATTACAAGAAGAGCAACATGACGCCAAGCCTCGTCTTTGGCGTTGCCAGCGTCGGATACACGGCCAGCGGTACGGCCTACACGTTCGATACCGCCGAGAAAGTCTCTGAACTGCTCGCCCTGCTGCAACGGCTGAATATCAAGCAGATCGACTCGTCGGCCGTGTACCCGTCGGGCAATACATGGCATGCCGAGACATTGCTTGGTGAGAGTCAAGCCGCCGAGAAAGGTTTTATTATCGACTCCAAGGTGTTGTACCAACCGGACGTGCCGTTCTTGGACGACAAGGGCATCAGTGCAAGCATTGATCGCACACTGGAGCTGCTTGGCACCAGGAAGATCGGGACATACTACGCGCACGCGCCGGATCCGAATACACCGCTCGAGGAGCAGACCAAGGCGTTCCAGAAACAGTATCTGGCTGGAAAGTCTGAACCGGTTTGTTGCATCTAGACCGTCGGAAAGGCGTTGAACGGTGTGCTGACATGACAATTTCGGGTCCAGCCCGGCCTTTCCAATTACACCGTCGATGACATGGCGAAATTCTTTGACATCTGCGATGAGAAGGGCTACGTCAAGCCCGCAGTTTACCAGGGTCATTACACTGCACTGTACAGAAAGCGCGAGGACGACGGGATGCTTGCTCTTCTGAGGAAGCACAACTGCGCGTTCTTTGCTTTCAGGTGAGAGATAGCTCGGCGCATGATCATGTTCAAGCATATATGCTGACGTTTCACCGTTGGACAAGCCCTCTAGCCGGCGGATTCCTCACTGGAAAAGTGACGCTTGCGTCGAGCAACAGCAAGACTCTGGAACAAACACGCTGGGAGACTGTAGGCGGCCGGGGAACGTGGTACAGCGGACTCTTCGATACGCCCGCCATGCACGAGGCGATCCTGGTTCTCAAAGCAGTGTGCGACGCAGCGTCACCCCAGCTGTCGCTGCAAGGGGCGGTCATGCGATGGATGATACATCACTCCACTCTGCGTTGCGGGAGGGCGAAGGCGTCATTTTTTGGTGCAAAGAGACTCGATCAGTTGGAGGCGAATGTGGCGGATGCTCGCGGAGACCCGTTGGAAGGTGCGGTTCTGGATGCGGTCGAGGGCATGTGGGCTTCGGTCAGAGAGAAGCAGCCGAGCGGCCAGAAATTGTGAGATGACCTTCAAACAAGGAAGGCGTCGTGGACCCTTTGTAGAATTAGGTACCTGCCTAGGTATGTAGGACTCTCATCCCGAGTCGAGATAGCAACAGTAAATCTACGGCGGCCAATTGGTGGCTGGATCAACGGCTGGGCGCCACTTTGCCGCAAAAATCAGGCCGTGCTCTCAGCGACCGGAAATATCCCAAGGATCTCTACGTCTGCGTAGGGTTAGGGTCTTCTATGTGATTTTTTCGGCCCCTGGACCCCTGAGCCCCTGAACATCACCAATTGCGCGCAGTCTGCGCAGTTAAACAGCGTTTTGAAGGCCCACACTATATTGCAACAATGATTTTTGATTACTCTATCTATCTATCTATCCACGGCAGCCTTGTTGCCGCCGGCGCCATGCGTTACCGCTCCGCCCGGCGACCCTTCTTTCTCACCGGAGCCGGCGGCCTCCCTGGTCTTCCTGTTGGCGCGGAGCCGCTTGCAGTATAGGTCTAAAGAACAGTTAGATTGCCGTTGTTCGGCCGCAACAAAGCACACGGCCGATTCCTCGCTCAACCGCCGTAAGCCGGCAACTCGCCGGATCTCTCGGATGACTTCCAGCCGCAAGGAATACCACTGAACCTCGGCCTGACGGCCGGCACGCCACCGGCTCCCCCACCGATTATCCAAAGTCGCGATCGAAGGGCTGCCCCGTAAGCCGGTAGTCCACTCGCGCCAGAGGTCATTCACGGTCTTGACGGCCCGGCTCATACGGTGTTTCGGCGGCTCCGTAGTCTCCGCCTCTGGGCTTATAGCGCGGCTTGACTGGCCGGAGTGGCTTGACCAGCTCTCTGATGGCAACGCTAGTGCCGGTGCTGGAGCCAGTGCTGGTGCCGGTGGTGGTTGTAGCCGAAAGACGCTTCCGGCAAGGAGGTCGCGTAAGGAGGACTGATACGTTCCGGCTAGCTGTTCTTTTGCCGTACGAATCTCGGCCGTCAGGGATGCTGAAAGCTCCGATATCTTCACCTCATTCCGGGCCTCGGCCGTCTTCAGGTAGTCGGTAAGGACTGGCAAAGCCTGCGTCAGAACGGCTAACTGGCTTGGCCGCTCGCCTTCTTCTATTATTGCCGTTACGCGGTACGCATACAGCTGGTAATCTTTATGCTGGAATACCGGGTGGTTCCACACGGCAGATTCCGGAAACTGGCGCATCAACGGCACAGAGTCTTCTAAAATTACCTCTCGGAGGTAGAATAGTAAGCTTATAAAGCCGGCCGCCGCAAGGTCGTTTATTTGCTCCGGGCCGGGGCCGAACTTGTCTGCCCACTGGTTTAAATCTGGCCAGATCAACGTCAATAGTGAGTCCGGAGGCGGCGTTCGGCTTCGGCGTATTTCAAACCCCCCTATTTGCGCCGGATGGCCGGCCATAGTCCGCATGAACTTCCGGGGTAGTGAATTCAAGTAACAGCCGACCATTTGCTCCTGGTTCCACCGGCCGGCACGGCGAATCTGCGCCTCGCTCACGCCCTTTAACTCCGCCGTCTTCGCTCCGGAGCTCTGGCCAACGTAGGTCTTTTTATTCGATCGGATACCGGCATACGTAAACGCCTTAATAACCCAATCCCGCTGGCTATTGTACGCTAACTCAGAGGTAGGGCCGGCATCGGTACTCTTCAACAGCCGGATATCGCACCACTGCGCTCGGATTTTAAAGCTAGGAAACGGCTCATCGGTAAGGTCCCCACCGGTAAAGGAGGTAAAAGGCCACTGCGCCGAGGACGCAAATAAGCGGGTCCCGGCTCCGAAGTGCACCGGCAGTTTTCAAGCGGCCGTGTTGGTTCTGCTTTTCAGCTCGCGTAGTGGTGATAAGCGGCATACACCGAGTAGGCCCCTCGCCGGTGAATTCGAAGGTAAAGAGGTCCGAGATCTCAAGGCTCCGGCGGTCGCCGCCACGGGTAAGCATATGGTGGCCGAGAAGCATATCGGCCAAAGTCCGGAAGTGGCATTCGGCTGACTGGCCGGTGTGCCCCCACAGCTCGCTGGCAATCCGCTTCCAAGTCATCCTCCGAAGTATCTCGGCCCTTATCGGCGTAGTTGGCTTTCTGCCGCTCCGTATCACGGCGTTGGAGAGATTTAATATACTCCCGGGCGTTATCCTCTCGGGGCGACGGGTGGGTGTTCATGCCGAGAGCTCTTTGCGATCGGTAGAGGTCGGTAATGGCCGTGACGTAGGTCCGGACCGACCGCCAGGCAAGCCGAGTCTCCGAGAGCGGCACGTCGCCATCAGCCTTCCGGCTCCGTGACCGCAGTGGCCGATCGACAACTTCCTCAACAAGAAAAAGAAGGAGCTTATCCTCCGTCACGGTCTAGCCATCCTGGTACTGTTTCCGCCAGCAGAACCGCCGGAATTCTTCTTGCTTCGGCTCGTACGCCGACGACGTATTCTTCGGCCGCGCGGCTTTAATCATGGTAAGGATATTCTGCGCGTTGGTGCGGAGCTCGGCGTTGTTGACGATAACGCGTTCCTGTCGCCCGCTGGAATCCTTGCTCGCGGTAGCTCCTTTTGGCCGGTTAGGGGTTGTTCCGTGCCGGCCGATCCAGCTACCGTAATCGATAGCTCAGTAGCTGCCGCCGGCGTTGAAGCCGGCGCTCGTCGCTTCCGGGGAGCCATAGCGTAGAGAAGGCCGGCCTATAGTACCAGAAAGAAGAGAAGGTTGAAGACAGAGAGTTGGAGCGGAGCGCGGGGGCAGACTCCCTGAACGGGCTCGATTAGCGGTTGCTTACGGCGCCGGCGCCGCTGTAGTGGTGTGGCCGCGGCGCATTAGCGGCCTGCACGATAGCGGAGGCTCCGGGGGCGGCGTCGAATCAGCGGCCGAATCAGCGGCCGAATCAGCCGGCGGCTTAGATATCTCGAAATAAGCACGGCGGCCACACAGCGCCACCATAGATATTCGCGGATTTCGCCGCCGGCGGGGTGGTAGGGTTAGGGCTGAACGAGGGGCCTCGATCATCGAGCAGCTGATTTCAGCTCAGCGGCGCCGTGAATACCAAGAGTTCAAGACAACAAAGTCCTGCTTTTTGCCCCACTGATATCAGATCGAACCTCGAACGAACTTCAATCACAAGATATCTACAATCGACGTTTCATGGCGCGTCATCAGCCGGCGCAGAAGCTCGCATGCGTTGACGAGTCAAACAGTCTTGGCCCCAGGCCCGCCAAGAGCAACGATACCCATGCCAAGCAAACGCCTACCAAATTTACGTTATGGTTATGGATCGTGACTCCACTGCGTGTCGGAGCCGCGTGTCAGATATCCAGAATTTCCCCCTTGTCTTCCTACCACGTTGCAAGCCAGCATTCGTTCAAAGCCCATCATCACGAACTGCACCAACTGCCGTGGATCTGGACCGATAGTTCGGTTCTCTAGAGGTGGACAATGGAGAGTGAACAAGTCCTCGATCCTTCAATCGCTGACGGCGACGACATCCACACAAGCGACTCGGACAACGCCATTGAGCTCGACGACAATCCGGAAGCAATGCTTTATGCCGCCGAAGCCGATAATGCGGCCGCGCCACTCTTCGGTCGTGCGCGGCTAGTCCACGGACGCGGTGACGATGCGGGATGCGCTCATCTAGCCGGAACGCCGACCCCGGTCATGCCGGTTTACATGACGATCCATCGGTACTTATGGCCTAAGGAATTTAGAACAAGTCCAATTGGTTAGCAACTGACGCTGAGCAACAGGATTCGTCGTCTCATGACTGCTGCCGTTGGTATGTTGGCCACACTATGCTCATCGCCACTGTTATCGTCGTCGTACTTATGACTTCTTACCCATAGATGACCCATACACTATTGACCAATTGCGTGCTCCACGTCTGGATAATATGATAGTGCGGCCCCTCGCCGACCGATTATACAGCCCGGATGACCCATCGATCGGTGTGTGTTTACTAAACAACTGAACTAATCAAATTCAGAGTACCGAGCGCTCACAATGACCAGTGTACTGCCTGCTCGCCAACCGTGTTCACTTTCTCCGTTCTCACTCGGACGAATCCATTTACCAGACCGTCAACGTAGCTCGTGCTGCTGTCTGCGAACTGGTTGCGGTTCATGTCCTGCGCCGCTTTCACGAGGAACACCCCGACCGTCCTGGGTTGCTTCTCCTCGCCAACATCCTCGTGTCCGGGTTTGACCCGTTCGATGCGGCACCGGATCTTGTGCGCCGCGAGGGCCGTTCTTGGTCCGGGGAGGAGCGCAATGGCAGCGACCGGAAGCTGACAGCCCTCGAGTTTGCCATCCTATCCGAGAGCAAGATCCTCATTGGATCGTTAGCCTGTCAGCGGGTTGTCGACGCTGTATTCCGCGGGGTGGTTGTATACACACCAGCGTCATTCATCGACATCCTCCCTGATCACTACAAACAGCACCCCGTGTCATTGTACGAACCCCGACGGGCCCCGGTTCTCAACCATCGACGCCTCATTGTCCCCAAGCTAAGAAACGTCGTCGAGCTGGCCCACTTCACCATCCTGCTGTTGCTATACGTGTTAACCATGACACATCGAAACGACTATCCAAGCAGTACGCTCGGAATATATGAAGCAGCGTTCGATATTTACACCGCCGGCTGGGTCCTCGAACAATTCGCCGCCATTATCGAGCATGGGTGGGAAGTACACGCCCAGAACCTATGGAGCTTCCTTGATATCACATTCATTTTGATATTTGGCGTGTATGGCGTTGTTCGCACCTTGGAGCTCTGGTTTACGCCCGAGGAATATTTCGCTGTGCCGATCCTCTGCATCGCCGCCCCCATCCTGCTCACTCGTATTGCCTTCAACTTTATGCCCGACAACATCGTCTTCATTGCGCTACATGCTATGATGAGGGACTTTACACGTCTGACCTTCATCGCCGTTTGGTGCTTCACTGGCTTTCTTCTAGGGCTGGTCTGGTTGATGCGGACTTCAACCGAGGAAGAGCCGGCGGGCACCACCGAGCCACTCAACGCTCCGGGGTGGATTACGATTGGGAAATGGCTCCTGTGGATATGGTTCGGGCTTGATGGCACCGGCATCGAGCGCACTGCGGACTTTCATTACATCCTGGGTCCCGCCCTGGCAGTCACGTTCGCCTTCCTGGGAAACACGCTCTTCCTCACCATTCTAGTCGCCATTCTCACGAATACCTTCTCAAAAATCATCGCTAATGCAGCGACCGAAATCCAGTTCCGGCGCGCCGTGCTCACATTTCAGGGCGTGAAGAGCGACTCTATCTTTGCCTACCCACCGCCCTTCAATATGATCGCCCTGGTGGTGATGTTACCGCTCAAGCTGTTTGTCGGCCCGCGCCAGTTCCACCACATCAATGTCGCTCTGATCCGGGCCATCAACTGTCCAACTCTCCTGCTGATTGCGCTATACGAGCGGCGGCGCGTATGGGCCAGATCGAGGGGAGGTGGTGATAATAACAGGACTTGGCACTTCGGACTGAACCCGTACGGAGACATACAGGCGGTGTTTAGAGGAGAGCCGCCTGCGGAGGTTACGGATATGCTTAACAAGCTGGATCCTTTGGACGACGAGGATGTTTTGAGTATTAATCAGGGCATGGGAAGAATAGGAGGATTGGCGGTGGCAGCGGTCGATTTGGATTCTCCATCTGATACGGGGGTTGTGAACCCGAGACGACCGTTATGTCTGAGAAGGCGGAGATGAGGGCTATTTCACAATATTTTCTGGATACGGATTGTCACTTTTTAGCGGTTAATTAGGACAAGGCTATGTTGCCACATCGGTACTATTACCAGAGGTTCCGATTCTTCTTCGAAGGTAAGGAGAGGGGACCCAAACCCTATTCTTTTTTTTCCCAGTCGAATTCAAATCAGGGGTGGGCGGACCAGATTAAGAACAGAAAGTCATGACCAAGAGCTATTATCTTGGGGTGATGGTCGATTGCCATGAAAAGCCTAGGTGTATTTTTTATCCTCCATATTCAGAGACCCCTGATGTATTTACACCACTGTGAATGTAGGTCCACAAAAGCGAGTTGAGCAGCACTGATCACCTTTAACAATAATAGTCCTGTCGCATTTCGAAACATACCAGAATAATAAACTGTCCCTCAAGCGGACGGCGAACGACTTCCCAGCCTCCCTTGGCGCTCCCACTGCTTCGCCTTGAACACCATATACAACTTTACTGAGTCCAGCTTCTTCCAGTTCTCAACCTGGTAGTGCGTGTACGGACCCATGTACACCCCGAAAGGGTGAACACCGGCAATAGGCCAGAAGGACCACAAGTTGCTATGGATCCGCTCAAACATGCTGGCCCAAACGTCGTCAAAGAGAACAGACCCCAGCACCCGTACGGAGCCGTCCCATCCGGGCGCCTCGTTTGGCGGTACCCGGTCGGGGTTAAACTCCTGGTCCGCGACGAGGATGAAGCTGCCCAGATCTGCGGCGTCAACAAGGTTTTGACCCGGAAGCACGGGTTTGTTGAGATAGGAGTCGATGGAAGCTTTGTCGGCGACGAGGAATGCCTGGATGGTTAAGAACCTTGTTACTGGGACAAGGGAACTGAAGTGTCTAGGTATGAGCTCTGGTTAGTAAGATCCTGCTCTCAGCGTACTTCCCTTGTTCACGGTGGCTAGCTCACCTCCGCGCCGCTTCGATGTCTCCCTCGGCAATACCGTGATCTCGACCATCGATCCATCGAATCTCGCACTTGCTCTTGATGACGTCGTTGATCCCGGCAACACCCTCGCCCCAACCCTCCACAACGTTGACGTTGAACGACGCCACAAACCGTGCCCACTCGTCCGGCGAGTATCCATACGAGATCTGATACCCAACAAACCCCCACTTATCATACTGATGAGCAGGAGCCGCCGGCCCGGGGGCGTCCACCGGACGCGTGTCCAACATCCACTTGAGCTTAGACACCCACATCTCCCCCCGGATCTCACTCGGCTCCTCGAGACTAGCCCTCAACTCCCTACGCGCAGTCACAAACGCTTGAGCCGGAACGTCAAAATATCGCCGCAGCCCATCAGCCAATGGATCACCACCATTGTCACTGTGGGGAATCCCTATCCGCTCATGATTTCCATCCAGCGCACGTCGCACCAAAAACCGCTGCCTCTTATCGTACGCGCCGAGGCGTTCCAGGACGTCGGATGGAAAGCCCTCCAGTGGCTGGCTGCCGTCGTAGCGTGTCCAGTTGACCAGCGGCGGCGATGCCAGGCGGCGCCAGCGCGGCAGCTCATTCTTGTACCCGACCAGCGGGACCAAGATGGAGGCGTCCGCTTTGGTCTGCATATTCGCCAGAAGTTCGAACCGCTGCTTCAGGAGCTCTCGTTCGCCGGCAGGGCCTACACCCCGCGATAGTGCTGGGACTGCGCGCAACAGCCACTCCTCGAGTCTCCTGTAGAGCGCGTCGGCGTGTTCGGTGAACCACGCATGTGTGCGCGCGCTGATGAATGTGACGAGCGAGAAAAAGTATTCTCCCCAGAGATCCTTCGCTTTGGCGCCTGTGCGGGTTTCGTGGGCCGAGGAAGAAGAGCGGTAGTACGCGTCGAGAACAGTGTCAAAGTGCTCGAGGATGTCGTAGACTTTGTTGTACGCCTGCCGCATCTTCCTGGCTGTCTGCGGGACGCACATGTACATGAAGCCGTCGCAAGCCTTCTCGAGGTGCTGCAGCGCCTTGTCCCAGTTCTGAGGCGAGTCGAGGTCCTTTTGGCGCCAGCGGCGGTCCGAGAGCGGGACGAGTCCGGCCCAGCTGCGCGCGCGACAAAATGCCAGCTCATGGTCCATGGAACTGGGCCCTTGGAACCGGCCACTCAGGAGCGCATTCAGGTCGAACATGTCGGCAAACCCGGTAAAGGACATCATGAAGAGGTTCACGGCAGACTCGGCGCGGACCTGGCGCTGGTTGAAGGGCGCGGGGGCCCATTCGCTATACGGTTGCGCCAGGAGGCCGAATTCCTCGGGCGAGAGCATGGGCACCGTCGTCTGCTCGCCGTTGGGCAGTTGGTGCCTCATGAGGAAGTCCAAGAAGCCGCTGGCGGCTGCGAGGGGCAATGGGGTTTCGTCTGTGTGATTAGGGAGGTTCGAGCTCAGTCAGTTGGACATGATTAATAGAGCGTTCAGTTTTGAGTCGGGTCGATCAACTTACTAACCGTGATTTCCCGGCCCGTCAGCTGCTGGCCCAGGAGGTTACGCATCCCCAAGGGATTTCCATTGCTTCCACTGTTGAACCCAGACATGGCGTGAGCTAGAACTAGTATAATGTTATAATCTCAGACACTTGGGGTGGGCTTTATTGCATGACTCGGCACTCAGTCTCCGTGTGACAAAAGGTTCAAAGTCGGCTCCAGTCGCTCTGCACGACGATGATGAAAGGACGAAGTTAGGCAACCGCGCCGCAGCAATCTCAGAGTTGAGTACGGACACGGAGTAAGGAGCTAAAATCTGGAATATTGCTGGGATCATTGAATCGCAACCGCCTAACCCCGCAGCCACTGCAGACAGGGGTCGAAAATGGGTCTCGTTCCCAGGCAGCCGGGCATACCAAACGCTCTGGCTTCAGATACGCCCTTGCTAACAACTCACTGCAACGTTGGCCAAGTAGCGAGGGACCGACTCCATAACGAGGATAGTAGACGAGGTACCCAAGAAACTCGGGAGAAGTCCTCTGACCTCGTTGCCTGGCCAGCCCGATGCCACCAAACGGTCCCCCCCTGAAAAGGGTCCGGTTAGCTGGTTGGCCTCCAAAACTCGAGGATAGGGAAATAACTTTCATTCTAGCCCATTGACTAAGACGATACTACGACTTGCTGTCAGCGAAGATCCTACAAAGCAGCTGTCTGTTTGCAGGGAGACATACTCCGCGGTCACCCAGAAGGGTTCTGCAGGTTCGTAAAGGGTTGTGAATCCAACGCAAAGCCCGCCGACTTGATGAGTGTTGGAAAGGATAGCTGTGCCTAGACCGGGTGGAGAAGAGAATGGAAAGGGTGCAGGGGCAAAGTCCAAACCGAAGATTGAAAGCATCCACATGATCATCTCATAGAAGGTCCGACCAGATTTGGTCCCATCCCGCCACCTGTGGCAGGTATAGGTGCCTGGACTGCCAGGGACCGATCTGTTCCTGCCCATCATGTCCCCTCACCTGCCGAAACGCCTCGGTACGGAGTCGAGCTTAAAGAGAGCCCGAGCGGTGCGTCCGGAAATCCAGCCTATTTAACTGAAATGCGGGAAAACTATCTACCTCCTGAACCCGAGTCGCCAACCAGAAATATACAAAGTATACACTTGTAATAAATGTAAATATTTTCTAGGAAACTTCATATAAGCACAAAATATCAAGACGCGAGATCGAACATAAGAGCTACATCTCAACCGATACCGCGGCAAAACCCTCCATTGTAACCTTATTCAAATGCTCTACGAAAACACTACACATCGACTACAATAATTCCAGCACGGAGGCCGCTGCACACCGCTGCGACAGTCCCCAAAGTTGGCAAAGTCGCGGTCAACGCGCCAGAAATTTTCTTCTTTTGAGGATCCGCTTTCCTCTTCAGTCTCGACCAATCACGCAAATTCAAGCCATCACCCCTAGCAACCCGCTTAAACAGTGGAAAAGGGGACAAGATGGCCCCCCCTTTGGCTCCGACTAGACAGGAGGGAGGAGGAGGCCTTGCCCGGTCCCTGCATTCGGGCGCTCCCTTTCCCCCATCCCGCTCCCTACCATTCACCGATTTCGAAGCTATCGGGAAGAAGGTAGATGGGCTAGTGAGTATGGCAAACCCAGACATGAAAGGAGCAGCCAGAGGTATGGGACAGGATCTCCTGGCATTGGTCCAGAAGATCTACAATGCGTCTCAAGCCCAAACTGGAAACATATCATTGGCCAACCTCCGCAAGGTGGTGGCCGAGGAGGTAAAGGCAGCAGTAAACGGAACCCCAGGAGAAAAGATCCTGGGCTGCAGTGGCCTCCCAGGGACCTACCCACTCTCAGACGCAGCCCACCACGGCAACAAAGATAGTACCAACCCGAATAAACAAGGAGATCCTAGTTAGAGGCAAAGGGATGCCAGCCGATCTGGCCAAACGGACACTGCAAGAGATTATCCAGGCTGTCAACCAGGCGTCGACAAAGAAGGGAGCGGTCGCGGCGCGCAAGCTCCCAAGCGGAGACACCGTTATCACCTTCCAAAGGATGACGACGAGGGATTGGCACTCTACTAATAGCGTGTGGATCAAAGAGGCGTTTGGACAACAGGCTGAGGAAAGCAAAAGAACCTTCGCAGTCCTGCTGAAGGGAGTATGAAAGCGAGACCTTCAGGGGATGACCGAGGAAGCATTTGAGAAGGAGACTGGCCTCCGGACAATCGATAAGGTCAAATTTCGAGTACCGAAACATCAACATGCGACTTGGGCAACAGTGCTGGTAGCACTGACTTCCCAGGAAGAAGCCCGCAACCCACCCTTGACGATGGCCAAGGGGGAACGAAGACCCCAGGTAGCATAGTTCACGAGACCTGCGCCAAACTGTACCAAAAGTTCCAGTCGAGGAGAGACAAAAGATGCCGACGAGCAGCCGCCGGGCCACAGAGACCAACAGCGGTAGAAGAATCCGCTATAACAATTGCAGCCTGGACAGGGGGAACCACGGACTTTTTGCGAGTGCGGTGAATGCCGTGAAACTGTCGAACACCTAGTCATATGGTGTTTGGCTCCACCATTGACTCGAAGATGGGAGAGAGCAGATATTCGGACTCGACGGGATTTTTACTCTGTCTTACAGGGCATTGATCCCCCAGCTGCACGGCTAACGAGAAGGATCCTGAGCTGGCTGATGGATGCGGGAAGATTACCAATGTACAATCTAGCAAGGAAGCTAGAACTGGAGTCGGCAGGTTGAAACCCCCTCCACTGAAGGCCAGGAGGTCTTCTTCTTTTGTATTTACAGGCTCAGTCACTGATGTGTTTTCTCAATTGTTGGTACCGGTTTTCCTGTACAGTAAATAGTTTGAAGGTCCGACGCACCCAAGGGCACAGTGGTGTATGAATAATAATAATAATAATAATAATAATAATAATAATAATAATAATAATAATAATAATAATAATAATAATAATAATAATAATAATAATAATAATAATAATAATAATAATAATAATAATAATAATAATAATAATAATAATAATAATAATAATAATAATAATAATAATAATAATAATAATAATAATAATAATAATAATAATAATAATAATAATAATAATAATAATAATAATAATAATAATAATAATAATAATAATAATAATAATAATAATAATAATAATAATATTTTCTAGGAATAATGTGCGCCTATAAAAGATGCTCTCTGTGAGGACCAAGCCCTCCCAGACCCTTGTTTCATGCCTCCCAGCCGCCCCGCAGAACTATCGTTGGGAACGGTGTGGAGACTCAGCCACTAGGACCAATCAGGAGCAACGAAGGTCAAGGGGTCCCACCCCACGATGAAGCTTGTCGCGCTTCGCGCTCCAAGGATTGTTCTTTTCTTCCCTTTCCTCTGCAGTTTAGAATCTTCGTTGATAGCGCCCAATTGATGAGTTCGTCCATCGATCCTTGATGACGGCCGTGACACTCTCTTGAACTTTCTTGCGCTCAAAATCCTGGATGGACCTCAAGTCGCTCTCCCTTGATGGCGAGACGACACATACCGCCGTCGCGAGGACAACTGCCCGACCACTCGATCTCTCGAGGGTCAAGGAGGACCAAATGTGGCACTTCGGAAGAGACACGCGATAATCGAATAAAACTAGCACCAACTCAGAATGAGTTTTGCTAACACCTAAATGTAAGCCCAGCGTGAGGGCTTCAAGTTTGGGGTGACAATATTCTTCGACAGAAATCGAGGTACCTAGATTGCTTTCGGGATATATCAGAGGTGGACTTTCGTATATAAGTCGGGTCCTGCGGTAGTTCTATTGTCTTTCCTGCACGGTGCGCTGATTAATACTAAGTGGCCTCACTCTGTGCGTGAGTACGAGTATACTGGGGTTTTAGTGAAGAGTATAAATGATCTAGCACTTCCCATCGTCTGATCTTTTAGAGCAATCCGATAATAGGAAGGCGTCCAATAAATGGTCATCACTTGCGGGTTTCTTTCCTGGACTCAGGATAACTACTTATTTCCGCCACCACTTTTTGACCTCACCAGCATCCTTAAGGAGTCTGCAGACTGTAAACACTAAACACCCAAGGACACTTCTTCACCAGTCAATCCTTCGAAACCGTATTCAGGATGGCAACCATAAACACTCTCATCCTCGACTTTCTCCCTGTTGAGATACTCGAGAAGATCTGCGACAACCTGGACCTCAACAGCATCCACAACCTGAGCCAAGTCTCGGAGCACTTGATGGGGTTCAGCGAAACGGAACACATCGACTTCCTCCGCCACCGTCTCCTTCGCAAGGCCAAGGGACGAGCAATCCACTTCGTCGTCCTGCTACACCACCTCGTGCGGGCACAGAGCCCACTCATCACCATCGACGAGGTCAAGCAAGCAATGGACGGTCTGCGCCAGGTTCTCGCTGAAGCCAGGCGCCCGACGCTACCAATTTGCCAAGGTTCCCGACAACGACGAGGCTGGATGCCGCACAAACCTGTGCTGGTTCCTTGACCTGACCGACCGCCTAATCGACCACTGCGCCGCCAAGGCACTGCACCCAGGCGCCCCGGAAGATGTCAGCATAGTCGTCCCTTCATGGGCGCACCCATCTCTCCTAACCCAGGTCAAACGCCCGAGAGGACGTTTCCTCAGGATCAGCAACCGAGGCAGCGCCAGAATAAACATCAACGCGCCGGCGGTTCTCGCCAATGCACCCCTCTCCGACGCCGAGCGAGGTCGGTTCCAAGAGGGCTTCCTCTTGCTCGAGATCCACGGCCTCCTCAGCCGCCACAGCATCAACCGCACGATGACGGTAATCGCGCCATCGGACCTGCCGCATCCCTTCCTCGCCCGTCTGTCCCGACTCGAGATGGAGCGTATGATCTTTGCCAGAAAATAAATATCTCACCGACATCTGGTCCGCGGCTCTCGAGAGCTTCGTGGATCGCATCTCGAGCCCAACCAGGCAGTCCGTCTACTGCCCCCCGCTGCGATACCCCGGACTGCACGATCAAGAGTGTGTATACGCTGGGCAATGGACCAGGAGACTTTGATTACTGCTTGGCTTCGCATATGGCAAGCTACGGGTCCAACGTGCTGTCGCTGGCCCTGACCCAAAATGCAGAGACCGACTTCCACGACCTAATATTTGCTCTGATGCCTAATTTCCTGTGGCTTTCCGCTCACCATCTTCCCCTCACCTACGCCAACTACCAGGCCCCGCGATGGTGGTTGGACATTGCTGGCCGCGCCATCGTGATGTTTTACAGGGGTGGCTACGACAGGGCAGCAGCACCCAAGCTCTCGGAGGAGGAGCAGCGTATGGAGGAGGACGAAGCGACCGAGTACCGGATTGACAGGAAGGATATTAACCTATGCCTCGACCGATGGCTTGATGTTCCGCGTGGTCTTCGTGAATGGCGACTGCGGACGTTCCGGGCGAAGGGCTGGGTATTCCTTGACCAGGATACCTTTGCCAGTCTTGAGATGCCCCCCTACGACTTTCATAAAGGTGGTCGGAAACTTGGATAGGCCTGCCAGACGGGAAAAGGTCACGCTGTATATTGATAAACAAGGCTTTGAGTCACGGCCCAGATGATACCACGGGATGGAGATACCCAAGGATACATGAATACCCAAGGACAGGAAACTCAGATAATTAATAAAAAAGATAGTTGCATGCCCTGGTTCTGAATTGAATGAAGATTGTAAAAGAAAAAGCCCTGGCCAAACCCCAGATCAATATCAACACTCTCTGGAAGACCCACCAGTCGATACCTACTTCGAATACCCACGCTCATGAGCGGCCCAGACGTACGTATTTTACGGCATACTGACAGCTCGTTGGCTCACACCTACACATTTACAGCTGCGTTTTATTTGGTCCAACCGGATTCATCAGATTGGCATGCCAGATCTTACGGGTTCCTGGTTGAACAGACTGAGCATGCAGGCGTTCTGTCGGTTGTGGGCGAGGCTGGTGCACAAATATGTAAGGAAAGGAGCGTGCTAGAATATGTATGGGGAGGCCCCTTTTGAACAGGTAAGCAAAACAATATAAAATTAGAGATTAAGGGTTGCTGGTTTGTGTGAAAGAAAAGTAGTATCACCGACTGCCACACCATCGGACAGTATGTTTACTTGGCCCCTTAACGGCGTTTGCTTCCTCAACCCAGCCATCACCTTCAAACAGACCTAATACCAGCCATCTCAAGCACTGCACCCAGAAATATCCGTCAAGATGGACGGGCACGAAACCTGATTATACGTAATATCCCACCCATTAATCTCCCCGCGAGCCCAGTTGAAGCGCCAGTAGCACCCTCCCTGGAGATTACCAGGTATCTTTTCACATGCCTCCCTATTCTTGACGCCACCTTTGTTTTCGCCCCTAACCATTTCTCAGTCAGTATCAACACAACACATCAATTCATCAGACATGTAAACATACCAGCTATAAGCTTTCCCATATTGATTCGCACACCCGGAACTCAGCGGGCCGAGACCACCCCCAGGAGTCAAGATGATCAGATCGTTCTTCTTGACCACGTCAGCGGCTCCTCCAGGCGTAATTATCTGCACAATCATCGACTTGTTGACGGCCGCGCCGGTCGTCCAGGTGACCTGGTGACACTTGCAGCAGTTGGCGTTGTCGCCGGTCTGGCCATCCGAGATCTGTATCGCGAAGCCGTACGACAGATCGTCGGCCACAGGGATCGGTTGGTACGTGTCGCACAGAAAGGCGCTGCCGCCATTGGCGCAGCCCGACGAGGCGCGTACCCCGGCGTCCCGGCCTTGCGGTTCGTTGTTCTTGTTGCAGACCGTAGCGACGCCGCGCGAGTTGAGCAGGTTGTTCTTGCCGTTGACTTCGGCGCAGATGGGTTTGCAGCTGTAGGTAAGAGAACGTGTGTTGTTAGATAGGCTAGGAGATAGATGATAGGTGCTGCTACGGTTGTTCAGAGGGCTCGATAGTGACTCACCAATCCCAGCCGGTGTATGATTTGGCGTTTATGGCTCTCACAGGCTTCACATTGTGGCTGGCGAGTAGCGCCGCTGCGTACAGGACTGTCCACCACATCTTGGCAAGCAGGTCTAGTAGGGTTTGTTGTATGTATCTGGTGTGTTGCGACAACTAAATGGCCAAAAAGCAAGAAACAGCCTTTGCCGAGGAAAGCAAAGAACCAGGGGGAACTGACAGAAGAGAGAAGCCCAAGACTACTGGGGCTCTATAATACCAATCAGCAGTTATATATACCCAGGTAATATCAGAATTCCGACCCTTCCGGACAACCGAACCTTGTAGACGGCCTCCGCTTGGCACCATCGTTCGGGCAAGGTACTATACTCAGGCTATCAGCTTATCCCGGGACCTGGACCCAAGGAACATGTATGCTATGGAACCATCTCAAGTTGGATGAAAACCATTCTAGAACAGACCAATTCATTGGAGGTTGGGATATTGGAACCAAGCCGCTGCCCAAACCTGGTTGAGGTGTTTTTATCAAGGCCGCCACCCATATCATCTCTGGCTCCTCGTCCACTGAATCAATGACCAAGCCAACACGAATTTACCAATAGCTCCTGTTAGAACCTATAGTCCATCTAGTGCTGAGCAGCCGTGAGAAAACATGATCCAATCAGTCAATGTTTGGTACAGCGATAACATCGGACAACCCGTGTGGGCTGTTAATCTGCAAGTAGGCCGGCTAGGATAAAATTCTCCGGGCGAATGAAGGCTACATTCGTGTGCCTGTTTGTCATCGTCTGTTCTTCTTGGACATGAAGTGAGACGGTAGCATTTGCCGATCCGGCCCTTTGGAGCCGCTGTCACACAGCCTTGTTTACCGAGACACGGAATGCAGGTGCTTCTTATCTGTTTTGCTTTATGGTTGTTTGTCGGCAACGGAATGTTCCTATAGGGTACCAAGCCGGAGGATTGTTGGGTTGTGGACCCAAGCCACCAAGTCTGTCGGGTAAAAGGTGCCGTCTTTCATCGATATATCGGCCTCGTTTTGCTTAGCTACTTATCCAGCTCGGGGCTTGGTGGTGGCTAGTGATAACTGTCGGACTACCCCCACCCGCCTGATCATAACACGATGTCAGTTAAGATAGGGCGTCATTTTCCATTCACTGCCAAATGCGAGTTGGGCGAAAGACGGCATGAACATAAACAGAACCATGCCGGGTAAAAAGTTGCCTAAATGGGCTGATAACATCAGGTCCAATGGTACGTCTATTTTGGGGGCAAACCATCGGCCTCTGCATTTTCTTAGCTCATTGATTGATAATCTCCTCCAGGTCTGGAAGTTGGATTCCTTTGCATGAGAGCTGGCTGGTTGTGGCCGTCATGAAAAGTGATATCCGGACTGGATTTGAGTTACAAAAAACGGTACGACCCATAATGTAAGCACAACTCCGGATCGGAATAAGATGCCCGGCTCACCAGAAACCGGAGAAATAATGACTGCCAGCTAGGTGATGTGTTGCATTCTATAGCCAGCTCATCCCCGGCCCATTCCTCATTGCCCACTCCTCTACCACAGCAGCAGCACCAGTGTCAGGCTGCGTTGTCGAAGCAGCGTCGTTGACGCTGCTGAAACTGAATCGCGACCCTAGCTGGTCCGGCGTTACTGCCAATCCCGAGTGAGCTTGGATATAAAAGATAGTTAGTTACATGTATGGGAACACGGAGTAAACGGATCATGGTCGTTGCTAACTTACGTTCAAAGCAGCCCATGGCAAGTTGCAGCAGCCTTTCTCCGTCAAAATCCTCGTGCCCAGTCATATCATTGGTCCCATCCGTTGTGGAATGGGATCTCAAAGTGCGAGGGTTCCTCGTTGCTGATCCGGCCGCTTGCCAACCGCCACGACCATCTTCTTGACCACTGGTGCTGTCATGTCTACGCCCGTCCCCAGTCGCCCTAGCGAGCACAATACCCACCGTCTGTGCCGCCTTCTTGGCCTCCTTCGAGTTCAGGCTACCGCGTATCCATATCGCCCTGGTCCTGCGTAGCGCCTTGGTGATCTCCTCTTCCCGGCCCATTGTTCTGCCGCGATGCAATAAGGAGCATAGAATCATGGTCGCGGTCAGGAAATGGTGGTTCATGATCGACGTGATACGCCAGCGCATCACATGTAACTGACCGCCAGGGATTGTCTCCTCGTCTAAAACATGCTGAATCTGCAGGCTCCTAAGCGAGGCATCGAGACAGACTTTGCGCGAGTAGGCAAACGGGTCTTCCACCTCCACCCCGACGTCTGGGGGTGGATCCGCGTGTAGAAATCGTCGGTGAAGCATGATTTGCCCCTTGTGAAACATGTGATTGAGGAACAGACGCGCCATGATCAGCTGCGGCGAGTCGGTGATGCTCGCCGTCATAGGTTTCGGTTGTAGGGGGGGTGGAATGCTGGCGGCGGCATCGTTGAGCATGGCATCGGCTCGCATCACTTCAGTGTAGATGCGGGGGCGGATGGCAGCTGTGAGATCTGAGATCTTACCTAATGCCACGAGCATTCGCCTCTTCGCAATGACGTTGAGTGATGTAGTGTACTCTGTCTCCGGCCGTGAAGGGGGCAGCTCGACCGTGCTATCGGTCAGATCGTCGTCGTTCAGGTTCCTCGGCTCTGCCGTGTCGCATCTCCAGTCCCCAAGCAGTCGCGGCATGCCCATCTGTCCCGAGATGAGGACATCGCCCTGTAGTACCATGGCCCATATCCTGCGTCGCATCTCTGCTTGAAGTGGCGCAATGCCGGGGAAGTGGCTTGGGTCGCGGTGGTAGCCCATGCGCATGGCAAGGCTCAAGGTGAGGCCAAGGAGAGCCCATACATCCTGATCGGCGTCGGCGCGTATGCCAAACTCGATGTATACGTACTGAATCATCGTCTCCAAAACATAGGGGCCACCCTTTGTATATTCTCCCAGTTGGAGGCATTGGACCAGCTTCTCGCGGTAGAGCTCGGTCTGGAACGATTTGTGTTCTACCTCGTTACCGGCTTCGGCGGCATCGGAGGCCCTGACGGCGAGACACATCATGGAGAAGAGGAGGGCGAGCCACATGATCGGGGTGGCTGACGGGTCCGCCCAGAATGCCTCATACTATGCCAGTCAGCGCCAGGCACAGAAAGAATTGTAACCATGGTATGTTTACTTACCTCTTGAAGAAAGGTGGGACCATGAACGAGCGCTGACTCGTGTGACAGGTGTGTTAGCAACCGCTCATTGCTAATCAAAGAACAGCTCACACTAACAAGGACTCAGGTCGAGGCGGTTGAAATAGTGAGAGATATATCGATCGACGGCGCCTTTGGGAGGGAGAGCGGTGAGAATGTCAGCTCGCGAGAAGACACCGTGGTATCCATAGAGCAGTAGTGCGTGGGGTGGGCGTCGTGACATGTGCGGGACATCTCGACTCTCTTCCAACAAGTTGTCGGGCGTTTCGGTGAGTATCATCTGCTCCTCCCTCTCGAAGTGGTCCTTGATGTCGGCGATGCTGTCCAAAATGGCAGCCCAGTGGTCGCCGCCCACATAGTGAAGCTCGGAGGCGCTAACACGCAGGCTGCCGCAGTCGGAACGGCCGTCGAGAGCCGTGTCTGTCTGGGTTGAGACAAGGGGCGCGATCTCAATGTCAGGGCCAGAATCTGGCCCAGGGGCAAGCAGATTCTGCTTTGGCTTGGCGGTCGGGGTTGGCATCAAGGACATGACGAGACGTTCCAGCTGTATGAGTCGCTCATGAGCTCCAGCTGACGGCGATGGTTTCGATGGTAGTCCATTGGGTCCATGGTTGGCCGGGTAGATACAGGGTTGGCCGCGTGAAGAGCAGTTGGAACACGGCTGCGTGCGATCACAGCGGGACCTGGCCAAAGTTAGATTCGTTGTGTGGATTTGTGGTTTCTCTCGCTCGGACTTACTTCCTGTATCGACAGGCGTTGCAGGAAAGCTGCGGTTTATCACGACGGCGGCTTTCGGTGACGTTAGGCCTGGGGCTAGGATTTGGACTCGGGCGGTGCTGTTGGAGCGAGGAAACTGGTGTGGCCATCTCGTTGCGGTGGCGACCCTTCGGCTGCCGAGGAAGGTTTCGTGGTGGGATAGAGCTGATCACTTGACATTACTGGACGCGATTGTTGGCGATGGAGAATTGTGATAAAATCGGAACGGCAGGAACGCAAGTGGACAGGGGTTTGGTTGGGGGCCGTCGGTCCCGCCCGCACCGCCATCCTCCTACACTGGAGGTACAGTTGACGGGGGATGTAAAAGACTTGGCGGGGGGTTTGTTTTTCAGAGGCACGGAAAATATAGGTCCCGCCAAGTCTTTAACAAATTGTTAAGACTTGGCAAGACTAGCAGCCAAAACTACGTTACGCATATGCTAAACTTAGGAAAGTTATACGCTTTTATCACGGCTCAACTTTCGTGGTAGCTATACTATCGATGTGGTTGCACGACCAACCCAAGGACCCCTGGCTGGCAAGCCGCCCTTAATACAGTATATAGGGACTGGTTGGTTCGTGCACAGCGCTAGTCCTGATGGGGAACTAGTGCCATGCGATAGTACTCCATCAAGTTTCCTGTGGTGCCGTCCAGGCCACCACCCAGCCTGCCAGAGCACCTGGCAGCTGTCAACGGCTGTCACGGTCTAGTTCCGTGACACCTGTAGGGTCTCTCCAGGTGCGCTGCTGTACGAAGCTGAAGGGAGGCGATTGAGCGAGCCTGGGCGCGGACGCCGTCGAGGCCGCAAGGCTGTTTGGACTCTTTTATCATTTACGAGTCTTGGGTGGCAGCCCCGCAATCACTAGTCAGATTCTGACCAGTACGTGTGGATCAAATGCAATTGTGATCTAAGTGCTGACGAGGGGCTCGTAGATTATGTTCAACGCGTCGTCGATTCCCGCCATCTTGCCAAACTTCTCAAATGTTTTATCTATCCACTGCAGCGCCTTCTCCACCGCTAAACGAAGTTGAGCATCGATCTTTCAATCGGAATGATTGCATTACGGCGGCGGGGGAGAACGCCCGCTCCGGTACTTTCGCACAAAATTCCCCCGCGTGTACAATCACGCCACCCAGATGTAAAAAAGAAAAAAAAGAAGAAAAGAAAAGTCCCAGTGAGAAGCCCTTATGCGCGTTCCAGTCTAGAAGCAATTTCAAGTCTTCCCGGGTCGCGTGGGGTTCGCTAACTTGGGACCATCAATCCGGCTCAGCCTGGACGTCTGTCTCTAAGCTACCCCTCTGGGAGCTGTGTTCGCTCACTCGCCCCGTGCTCCTCCAAGCTGGGGCTCTGAATCAGTTATGACTGCTCCCCTTTCCGTGTCCGGCTTGAGGGGGCACGAGACGGCTTTTTTCGCTTCTCTTCTTCCCAGATAGCTGCCGCTTGAGGATGGTACGGTACTCGTTTCTCGCCAGTGATGTGCAATGCAAGATGTGTCATGAAATTGTCACGTCTCCCCACGAATATCCTGCGGTTGCCCTCCGGACAGCAGGGGCATTCATTGACGACGAGTCTTTGGTGGAAGCTGGAGTGAGATCCGCGTCAGTCTTGGTTTGACTTGAGAATCTGGTATGGATTTGACTCACTCCTTGATATGCCTCGTCAGGTGCTCTTTCCTGGAGAAACCCCTGTCCTTGCAACCCATGGTACACCAGTTGGTTTTCCGCACGACACGTTGGTCAGACTTTCGTGGCCCTTCCACTGGTTGCTTTGATACCTTGGTATGGGAGGTAGTAGGCTGCGGCCGGGTTGTAGCTCGTTGTAGTCTTTGGAGTGCTGCAGATTTCTGGTGTACTTGTGCCAGGTCGATTTGCTGGCGGGGACTGACGAGTCCAGCGTCAAATGGTGAGGGATCGCCATGGCTCGGGTCCGTCATGACGCTCAGTCTAGATGCCGGACGCCCTCGTTGCTCCGAGAGCTTCAACGGGCTGCTGCCAAGCATGGGCCACATCGAAGGGCCTTCGAACCCGTTGGAAGGGGACGGTCCAAGAACTGAATGAACCGGGCTTTTGAACTGGGGAGATATGAAGTGGTCTTGCAAAGAAATGAAATCGGTACTGTTGAGTGGTTTGTAACGACTCATGGGGTGCTCTTGGGCAGAGATGATGTAGCCCCCATGTGTGTTGCACCTCGACGGCGTGCAACAAGGACCACTGTCAAGCAGTGCTGGTGTAGCAGAGGCAAGATCCAGCGAGAAAGGGTATCCTGACGAAACTACAGAAGATGCTGGGGTATACCCAAAGTCAAACGATGATGGCTGGGAGAAGCACGGGTCAAATGACCCTGAGTCCGGGTATAGGGGCGAAGACCTTCCTGTCGGAGTGTACATGGATATCGGGGTGCTGCAGAACGAGCTGACTGACCCATTCGTACTGCTGAAGCTGCAGTCGTGAATTTCAACCTTGAGGTTTGGCGTGCGGTCCATAGCGTGGGATGTGAGAGTGATAGCGGCTCCGTCTCGTCTAGGGTGGAGGGCAGAAGACTGAAGACTTGGAGTGTTGCAGGACTACTGAGTGTTTGAGTGTGATTTGGAATGACGGACAAATGGTTAAAAGTAAAGGGCGAGGTGGCAGTGAGATATTTAAATGTCTTTCCAGGATTGAGTATAAAGAAGTAACGGGAGGGGGGCCTCAGACTACATATAAGGGAGTTGGGCGGGAATTGCTATCAATAGCTTCCAGATTGCCAGCCTCCCCCTCTTAGACACTCGGCGTCATCTCACAGCCAGAAGAGATTTAGCCCGACAGGCCGGACAGTCGTTTGAGGGGAGTGTGGCTTTCAGGACACCCTGGCAGTAGGCCGGGCTCCAAATGCGAGACAAACGGGGTCGAAGTTGGTGACTCTCTCGATGTGGGTCCAGCTGGATCTCCAACCACACCCTTTCTGGTGGCTTGCATTGTTTCCATGTTTGGCATGCAACGGAGTCTGCTAACAGCCATTGGCCCTGGATGTTCTACTGGCTCACAGACAATCATCATAGACGGGCACTTTATAGTACTTGCTCGACAGCGGTCCACAGAGAGAATCGACAGACAGACCTAACCAGGGCGAGTCTCTAACTCTAACTCTGTATACCTTTGCGAGGTTGTAGCACAGAACATAAGGTCGAAACTACTAGCATTGGCCAGCTCCAGGCGTTCGGCCAAAAGAAGGGGGGACGGGGAAGGGCCAAAAGCAATAGAGCTAGCAGACCAAACCTCAAATCCACCCCGCTGAATCTGAACATTCGGGAGCTTGCCACCGACCAACGAACGTGGAATGAGAAGGGCAGCATGAGGCAGCTGGACATCATGGGCACTCCTTAAGTTAGTCTGGCTGGTGAAGGGCGAAAATTCGCGACCAGCTCGCCAACCACATTTTCCAGTCTACGCCGCCCAACGCCTCTTCCTTGCGTGGATCGTCCACGAAACTCCAACCTACCCGCGGTCTCGGCGGCGTTGTCGACTAACCGGTGCTACTTGATATGCGGTGAGCCTGCTCTTACCTCTCCCTCGCTGTCTATCTCCCTATCCGTATGTAATGACAATATCTCCTGCTGTAACTGTCTTCCTGCTGTAACTGCGCCTTCGTGGAATATAACAGCCCATATACCAATAATGAACCCATGTTGAACTGCAGGTGTCCGTATAATGACTCGCCACTATGCCAATCTACCACCGTCCGTATCCGTGTTGGCCAGGATCGCCTTGAGGTATGCGCGCAACCGCAATATCGAATCCATCGGCGACGGCGGCCCGTTGTACTCGACGATCGCCATGAACTTTTGGACCATCCTCCACACGCGGTGGAAATTGCCCTGCGTTTTCCGCCCTGCCTCTGGCTTGCTCTTGCCGGTCGCCTGTCGCCGTTGCTCGATATGCGCCCGCCGGTCCTGTGTCGCCTTAAACAATACGAACATGTGGACAACCGTGACGATGGCCGATAATTGCGGCGTGTAAATCAGCGCGCTGCGCCACCTGAGCGCCACCTCGATGCCGAATATGGCTAATCGCTGTATAATGCGTTCTAGAACTCGTTGTCGCCAATATCGTGGTCTATCAGCCCAATAAAAAAAAAAACTCTTAACACCAACACCCACGTGTCCTGACTCTCGCCGTCTGCGCTTGCGTCTCTGTCGCCTTCTCTGTCCGTTTCCTCCCCGTCTGTCTCAGGCGCTCCTGCTTCGACAGACGCGGCCTCTCGTACCCTCTCGTACTCTCTCGAACGCGCTTGCCTGTCGCTCTGTCAAGTCGTACGCCGGCTGCTTATCCCTAGCTCCCTCTGCTGGCGCTGCCTCTCTCCGCCTCTTCGTCACCGTCCCTGCCGTCCGCGCCTATGTCTGCCATGTGCAAATGAAGCCGCCTGGGCGTCGGCGGAGGGGCGTCGGCGCAGGGGCAGGCAGGAGTATATGATAGCGAAGAGGGAAGACGCTTGCGGACTATGTTTTGCGCTTCGCTGCTTGGAGGACCATATGTGTGTTGAGAAACGTAAGCAAGCCCTGATCCAAATGCAGCTTTCCTCATAGATCTCTCTTTTTCGACCTCTTTAGTCTCGGCGCCCACTGTTTCTGTGGCTTCATGTACCAGACGTCCACACACGGGTGCTTGCGGCCCACATGAGGTGTCGTTCGTGCGCCCAGCTCCGGCATTCCAGGAGGAGGTGCCGCACCGTCTGCAGCCCGCGGCCGCGCTGGCACGCGTCGGTGTCGGCCTTGTTGATAGTATGGAGATAGGCGCGGAGGCCGATCCTGCCCGTGCGCATCCGCGTGATCACGGAAGCTGATCGCCCTGTGCGGTTTACCTGTTGGTGACATCCGGAGGAAGAAAGGCGGGCCGGAGAAGAGCATGACTGTGACGTAGGCTATATAAACCGTACAGTATTCCAGAGTCCTCGACTTGGAATTCTGGCTTCCTTTTACAAGGCTGGCATGGCGCACTGATATGGTTGTGTACTATTGGCTGGTTTGTCACAATGACGGGCAAAACAGGCGACAGAGCAAGCCTCAAGAGAACTATTACGTAGGTGAAATAAGACCTAACTGCAATTACACACCCGCAGCTCTCGTTCTGAAGCTCCTAAGGCGCAAAGAAACGTAACAAAGCACCACGATGCTTGGGTTGCGTTAAACTTAACACCAACTGCTGATGCAGGGTGGCTTTAATCACTTATTGGGCTAACTGCCGTAGCCCCTATAAGGAGAATATTTCTCCTACCTGCCTACCACTAAAACTTTACATAGATCCGGGTTTACAATTTAAACCCTACCCTTTTCTATTTTAGATTACTGATTCCAGCTTCTTGGTTGCTTTAAGTAGATTATTAGCATAAACTGCCTCATGCCTTCCTATAGAAATACTACGACCAATGAGAATGGACCCGAAGTCCCGACCCACGGGTCCCCGGGTCCGTCCCGTAGTCCCGACTCCTTGTGACAAACCAGCCAATAGTACACAACCATACCAGTGCGCCATGCCAGCCCTGTAAAAGGAAGCCAGAATTCCAAGTCGAAGACTCTGGAATACTGGACGGTTTATATAGCCAACGTCACACTCCTCGGGTCCCTCGGGACCGTCAGACAGCTACCAGTCGCTGCCAGGTGTCAGCCCTGTTGTCCAATCTGGGCTCGTAATATCGGTGCGATTGAGCCTTGATTGAATTGATTGCGACTGTCAACGGTATGTAACCTATTAGAATTCCAAAGTCCAAAGGCTGATGTCAGAAAGAAGAAGGTTGACACCGGAGAAAAGGATAAGGGACAGAAGTAACTTCTGCACTTGGATCTTTGTACTTATATAGCTTATACGACTGCTTTCAGCTGTTTGTTCTAAGCCATCGCCAGGCCAAATCCGAGGATTTCCGGCATCACCCTAGGAAACTTAGCGGGACGATATGTTATTTTTAAGTCGTAAAAACAACCCCCCCCGCTGTCATGGCGTGGCGCTATGCAGTATATAATCCACAGTATTCTAAGCCTTGTCAACTTGGAATTCGACATCCTTTTGTAATGGGGAGGTTAGCTCAGTGGTGTGGGTCATTGTGCGACGCCGTCACACCCGCCAAGAGATTTCCAACCCCCGTCAAATGTAACCTCCTGTCATTACCATCCTAACACCCACCGTACGATCCTCCGATCCTCCGCTCCGAGCCGGCGATACCCCGCTCCCGTTGCTACTGGGCAGCTGTGGGCAAAAAGGTCGATTAGATCCGGCCCTGTCGTCCTTACTGCCAGGTACCGGTTTTTGTTCTGGAATCTCTTCATTATGGAATTTGGTCCTTGAATTCCGGACTTAATGATGCACATTTCCGCCAATCATTTTGAGTTCGTGGTTCTAATTTCTTAGGTAGAAAATAAACCGAGGTACCTCTTTCCGAACTTCCTCCCCGATGATCGATCGAAGTTTTTGTGACGGGAGAAGGAGAAACCAGCCCCACGCTGAAAAGGGAGAATCCTAAGAAAGCAAAAACGCAAGATTTTTGTATTCTTTCGAGAGCCTCCGGCTCCTAGAATGAATAGAGAGGGTGGCCACGCTGCCATGCCGCGCTGTAGTAGCGAACTCCGAGAAGTCCACCGTCCACAAGGAAATAGCAACGTGATGTACGAATCAAATCCCAACGACCTGTCAACCTGACCTATTGAGCCAACATCTCTGTAGCGCCTCCCACAAGACCATGAAGAAAGTGGCAACGGCGTGTTGGATTGCCTCAGGCTCCTGGGTCCTTGGTCGAGCCTAAACCCAGCGCTGCGAGGGTGGTGTTTGGAATGAAAATGGTGATCGTGCCAGCAGTCTTGTTCTCCTGGGGGTTCAAATATCATATTAGCATCAATAAAAACCCCTTTTATGAGCAGTAATATGGCAACGGTAGGTACTAACCTCGAGTTGAGCACCTTCTACCTTAGTGCCATCAACGAGGGTCTTAATCGAGCTTTTGGTGACCCCGCTTGAGGGCATAGTGACGAGAACGCCCCCGTCTTTTTCCTCGCCCGTTGGCGAGAAGAACTGGAGGACCAGCCCGAGTTGGCCGAGGGATTGTTTCTGAAGAGACATCTTTCTTCGTATCGTGATCTTGAGTGAAGAACTTGGTTGGGGGGTTTTGCTCGAGGAATAACACAAAAGTTTCAGGGTGTCCTGTGTTGACTGTTTTGATTTTTGGTAAAAACTGACAACAAGAAGAGTGCTGGCCTGGGTGTAGGACGCGGGTTATATAGCTGAGAATCTGGGCGAGCTGTCACACAGCGAATGGGCCAATCTTCTCAGCTCGGGTATGTGCATAGACCTAGACTGCAGACGGTCGGATGATCTCATCTGCAATCTTTATTGATATATGTTGCGGTTATCCTGTTTTGCCCGGTTTTTTGAGTGATAGACAGAGAGCACATTAGTATAGACTCAAAGTGCCGATCACTATTTGCAATTCAGACCCAACGGCTCGTTCCGTACTCGATAAGGCGGTGTTGTCTCGGCAGATTAATGACCAGTCTGTCAACCCATTGGTGAATGGGATGGAAAAGCAGACCATACCCGAGGTCCACTCGGCACGGCGGCAACATACAGCGACGTAAGAGACCGCGAAAACGCGCCAAAAGGATGGAAATCTGGACGGCCTATTTTGAATCCATGACGATTTGACATTTCGATTGACCTTGATGGGCATCGTGATGCGCTGGCGGCAATCGAGGGCTCAACAATTCGGTCTATATGGCCACCATTTGGTAAAACGACATGCGGCAAACTGGCGTGAACCACTGGGGCCTTGTGGACTTGCTGTTGCGAAACTCATGACGCCAGCGCAATAATTGACCAAGGGCTCTCTCTCTCTCTCTCTCTCTCTTCGACATTTACCTCCACATCAGATCAACAGCACAATCCTGCATTTCATCATTTGAAACACATCTAACCACCAGAAGTCCTGCCATGTCTTATTTCTTGGGTTGGTCATTTGTATGAACCGATATCCTGTCAGAGGGGGCTGACGGGCTTGGTATGAGATCTGGTAACCAGCAGTTAGGATTCCAATACCAGAACATCAACAGCCACACAAATGGTACTTTGGGCGAACCCGCCTTAGAACTTATTACTGTGACATTCGGGTCTCGGTTGATTTCGCGTTGAGGCCTCACAGCCCAAAGTCACGTTACAATCCAGCCCAAAAACAGCCATAACAAACAAACAAAATTCGTATCGGGGTTTACGTATAGATATTCTGCAGGGCTGCGGTTCAGTGGCTGGTTGGCCAAAAAACAGCTGCGCCCCATCCCATCCGTGTTTGCCGAGCCAGCTGCCGTCAAGCCGATGACTCTCCCTCCCGAACCTCATTTGTTGCCCTAACTCGCCCATCAACGCGAGCTCTCTTTCTCACCAATAGGCTTGCATGGTCATCGGAACCGGAGCCGGAGCTTTCCGCTGGTTGGCAACCCGTTAGGCGGTGGCAGTTCTAGTTCAACGAAATAATCCGGGCCGACCCTGATTTTAACTTCTGACTCTTTTTATCGTCCGTCTTACTCCGTCCCTTTCACCAACTCAATTATTCACCTAATCATTGGCTTGTTTGCCACAAACACTGCCTCTCTCGGGCAGAGTAGGTAGGAATGATGACTGCTGGCCGATCAAGTCATTGGTGTCCCCCAGCTCTCCAAGCCTACTGGTACAGACCACGAGGACAGGATTTCGAGAAATGTTCGTATTGCAAGAATAGCACAGCACCCAGAGTTGTTAAACAACCCCTCGTTTTGATGACATACAGTCTTCTTGCCAAAGAGCCTCGAGTTTCTTGTGGGACATGACTCTCTAGAAAAAAAAGAAAAAAAAAAGTATAAAGTGTCTTTACAACCACAACTAACCTCAAGTTCCATCTCATCATAATCACCATCATACCTCAACAGTCACACAAACATCAAACCCTCAAAATATAACATTCACACAAATATCAAACACACCGCTTCGTACTGAAATCCACACACAACACTCGACTTAAACCCAAAGACAATCCATCAAAATGAAGTACTCCGCAGCCCTCATCCTCGCCGTAGCCACCGCCTCGGCCATGGCCGCTCCCTCAACCAGCGGCCCCGGTGCCGACAGCAATATGATCAAGCGCAACGGCCGGCCCGGCGGAGCGAGCCCCGGTGAGCACTGCGACACCCCGGGCAAGTTCGAGTGCTTCGGTGCCTACGCGATCCAGCAGTGCGACCTGCAGAACGTGATGCAGCTGATTGGAAACTGCCCCGACCGCTCACACTGCGACTACCTGAACAGCATTCCTTTCTGCGTCGCAAGCGTTTAAAGACGACAGAAAGTTCAATAACGGATCGGTCTGGTAGAGGACGGAAACACGACACAAGGATATTTATAGGTTTCTCATGGGACTGAAATCATAAATATCATCTTTCCTGTAAATCATTTCCTGGGTATTTACAGGCAATGGCAGTCATTTTAGGACAGGGTTGACAGTGGAGTTCAATAGGTATCCAAATACATTCCTTTCTCTATTTTATTCTTGTAACACTGCGCTGTCAGCTCCGGGTTGAGTACAATTGAGGGTAATTACAAATACAAACAACCTTCAGTTGCCTTCCTCCCTCTGTCCCCGTGAAAAACTGTCCCGGGCTTCCAACCTCACACGCTTCCTAACTATGCGCTTTTTTATCTATACCGAGTAAACATACAGCTGCGTAGTCGATCACTTACCCCTATAGTCGTGCCCCAGATAACAAGAAGCTTTGGATATGAACAGAATCCAAGCGGTTGCAGTGCATCAGCTCCCGCCCCTTGAAGAGGGGAAACTCGACTACGACCATGGCGCTGATATACCGAACATTAGCTTGGCGGAGGAGCCGGACCATCGCACAAAAGCGTTGCGCCAGTGGCAAGAACATCGTCTACCACCACCACTGATGCTCCAGAAAGAAGGTTAGGGTGATGACCCATCTGTAGCACTCCCTCTTCCCATCCATTCCCGATCAGATGGGCCTGGGACCTTGTCACATAATGCCTTGAAAGGAGGACGAGGATGGCCGAATTTGTCGATGTACTCCCGAATGGGCACCATGGGAAGGCCCAAGTCCTCGGCCAACTGCTTCTCAACGCTGAAATGCTCCTAACATACCACCGCGGATATCTGTTGCCAATCGCCATGGAAATGTTGTCGCACCAAAGACGTGCATGGGGGTACCTCATCCACCTCAATATGCATCTGTGCAGGCCGGTACCATTCCTGCCCTCTCCGACTAAGTCGCGGAAGGGCATCCTCGCTTTTGTTGGCAAGATAGAAATGTAGGTGTTCTTCTTTTACATCGCGTACTGGGTTAGTCTCATCCGCATCGGAAGAACCGGTCTGATATGCCAGATAGCTTGACTCTAACGTCTGCGGCACTTCCCTCGTCTTGACGCAGACTTCGATAAGTCTCGTGTGTGGCAGGACACTGTGCAATGAAGCGGTTCCCAGCGTAATTGTTTTCCCCAAGATGAAGAGCACGTCGCGACCACGGGCGCCGTGGACCATGGCCAAGTCGAGAACCGTCTCCTCGGTACTACGTCTGCAATATCCCCGCCCATCATTCCCATGATAAAATGTCTGAAGGACCCCGTCATCAACGGGCGTGACTGGGTCGTCACCTGTTACGGCCAGGTAGTCTCTCTTAACGCCATCGTATAAGTGAACTGCATGTGCTAGGTAGCCCTTTTCACTCGACAGCCACTCGACGCACTTATCGATTAACAGGCGCTCGTAGCTGTTGCTTGTGCCCGTGCCAAAGATGATGAGCTTCGGGATCCTTGACGGACTCGGGAGCGGGCAAACATGGGCGAGCAGATCAAACGGGTCCTAGCGCTGCTTGAGATGAGCCAGTCATGGCCGATTCCCTCCAAAGACTTTGTTCGCCAGCGCCAGGTCATTGTCGTCACACCCGAGGTCCGCACCGTACGTCACCTGACGCAGGGGCAACAAAGACTCGGCGGTCTTGTAAACCCACTGCACAACAGCTTTGGCGATATCGATTGCCAGACATGCCAGAGGTAGTGCGACTCCAACGACCAACAATCACACAGGCAAAGTCCCAGTCTCGACAGCTAGAAGAAGGAGGGAAAGACGGGTTGACGTCGTTGACCGTTCCACCACCTTGCAGCAGACGCAGGTAGCAAAGTGCAGTGGGCCGACTATCCAGAGCTTGGAGTAAGATTTTGACAACGTCTTGCTCGATGCGAGAGAGGAATAAACATCGTTGGAACGAACAGCAGGTCTTTGTCATCGGACTTCAGCAACCTTGGCAGGTACGCTCCGTCCGCAATCCAGGATTTGGTCAGAGGCCCCGAGCAACCGAGTACAACTCCATCACAATAGGAGATGGAGTGATCCAGTCGAGACTCGAACGCTGTCATGGTAATATGCGATCGGCTCAGCTCTCCGCGGATGGAAATACCTGCGGACTGGCTGGAAGGACGGTCGCGAACTTATTTGGAGATTGCCGCGCAGAATGTCGAGCTTCTGGTTTCGCTGTTCCGCGTCAGTTCGGCAACGAGAGGTTCCAGAGTAAAGAACTCTCTCCGACCCAGTATATGCTCGGCCTGCTGCTGCGAAGGACCAAGCCGTGGGCCGATTGGACAGGGCCGAAAACGAGGCAGATAATAATGCCAAAGTTAGTCCCGGCACCACGGATTGCCCATTGTAGATCAGCGTCGTCTTCTGCCGGCAATGTTATGCCCGCCTCATGTCTGTGATTAACCCTCACCTCACCACTGCTTGCGAGATTCCTTCTCTTAAGGTGGAAGAATCCTTTGAATTGAACCGACACTGCTAACTATCGAAAAGAGTAACCCACTCGACTTTCAAATAAACATTGATGTTTTCCAGGCCATCTGTCAGAGTTTGCTACAACAAAGCCTTTGTCATGCTAACGCGTCCTCTCACACGCATATCCAACCTCAACAGTCATGAGCCCCAGTGCTCTCGAAAAAACTGCAGAATTGTCCGATACCCGCGGATATACTGCTCCCTTACGCGTGGATTCGACAAATCCCCGCGAGCCGCCATCCACCCGTGAACTTGGTCGCTGAACATCTCGACATGGTTCGACACCCTGAGGTTATCCTGAAACTCCTTGACCGTGTCAACCGGTTCCTCCTGTGAGGCAAGCAAGATGTACGGCACGGATATCTTATCTGCTTCTGACGGGTCAACCATAGCCGGATGGGCAACGGCGGCAATCGTGAACGGATTTGTCTCCGCTGAGGTCACGAGAGACACGACCTTGCCGCCCCAGCAGAACTAAACAGTCCGGGAATGTCTTGTCAGTGTATCATTCGTTATGAGGAGTTGTGATCACTAAAGGTACCAGACAATAGCCTAAATAGAAATAAGAAATGGCAAGCAAATGAGATTGGAAAAAAAAAAAAAAGTGAAGCTCAACTTACACCAACAATTCCCAACTCCTGAATGTGCGGATTCGCCTTGCGCAGCGCTTTGACATAGTCGGGAAGAGCAGCAGCAACGGTGTGTGGCCGGTGTTCGGGCTTGGAGAACTACTCGCCCACTTTATGTTGCTTTTCCTCTGTATCAGGAGGGAAGCTGTTTCAGCAAATTGCAAGCGTTATTAATTAGTCTTTCGTCACAAAAATTATACCCACTTCAACTCGGCAGAAGAGCAAACTTACAGCTCAGCAGAAATCGGATCCCCCTTGAACCAATCCGGCATGAAAACCTTGTACTTCCGAGCATCGCTCGCAGCGAGGATATCAGCGCCCTGGAGGGTCTGCTCGACGTATGCAAAGGCGTCGTAGATCATCACCAGTCCTTTGGTCGCTTCGGCTGGACCAGTCACATCTACAAATTGCACGGTATTTGTTAGAGGTCATATCGAGCACGTATGATGTGTTGACCCGTAAATAACTGGGAAACGTCTCGAATAGCTTACAAGTCTTGAGCCCACCAAGCTGCTCATATGACCCCTTCGGGGTGTAGCCAGATGCCACCACAGGCGGAATATTGCAGCAGGCCTCGTTGTGCCCTCCAGTAGCAGGCATTATGGTGGTGGACATGTTGGCGATTTGCGAGCGTGGCTGCTTGAAGAATGTCTGTAAATTTGTGGCACGGCTAGTACTGTTGGACTGAAACGACAGGCTCCGTGAGGAAGACGGAGAAACAAAAGAAAGCTGATGGGGGGTGCTGGAAGCTCTTATAGACCCAGCAGCAGGGTTCAGTCTGCCACAGCAGTTTGTGGACCCGGGGCCGCCAGTCGTCAAGAGGTTGTTGGCACGGCCTGGAAGACGGGGAAGTTGGGAAGGCATCGTCGGCCACACGGAGACGCGGAGGGATAGTCTGTAAAGACGAGATACCTACTCTGTCTCTATTTTGGTGATTCTTTATTCTAAGTGGCCTGAATATATAATGTTGTCGCTGCAAGGATGTATCCGCGTATAAGGTACGTGTAAGACGGAGCGGGGGCCGAACAAGGCCTTCTAACGGGGACAAAATCCGCCCCCATCCTCCTATCTCCGCAACAGCTCCGACCATCCGGGGGTCCGTCCCGACAGTCCGCGGGCATAACAGAACAACAACACAACATTCTACAATCGGAAACATCTTCCCTGGTCTAAACAACAGCGACAGTAACCAACAGCTCCATCTCCATCCGAACCTTTCCGGTCTCGCCGTCGGCTATCTTCTCCCACCCCCTCTTCTTCTCTTCCCTCGCGCGCGGCTTCAGGTCAAGCGGAATGCCGCCATACGTCTTGCCCGACGAACTAACATCCAACCAATCAATCATGACATCCGCGTCTTTGGCATCCGCGTCTTTGGCATCCGCGTCTTTGGCCTCCTTGACGATCTTGTTCACCACAATTTCCCTTTCCCTTTTAAACCTAGCATTATCAAGCAACCTCTCCATCTCGCTCCTCCTCAGAAACCTGGGCGGCGCTTCCTCTTTGTAATCTTTGTAAAGGATCCCGCGTCTCCAGCACGTCCGCCTTGACCCGCTCCTGCGCGGTCACAAAGTCCCCGGACCCGCCCGACACGCCCAGCTTCCCGCCCGGCGCCAACACGCGCGCGAATTCTGTGACCGCCGCGGGCTGGTCATGCACCCAGTGGAGCGTCGAGTTGATGAATACCACGTCGAAACTATCCGCTGGGAAGCTGGAGAGATCTTCTGCTCTACCTTGGAAGAAAGACAAGTTATTCCGAACAGACTGTTCGTAGTTGGGGGTTGTTGGTACGGAGGAGGACGGGCCGCTGACGAGGTTGTCGGCGATGTGAGCAGTTAGGTTAGCCGACGTCGAGCACGCGCGCATACCGGATGTGATGGCAAGTTTGCGTAGCAGGAAGAGGCCTGCGTTGAACTGGGTGTCGCTGGCGCGGGTGTAGCCGAGGGCTAGTTCTTTGGTGTCGTCCATGATTTTTTAGTTTGTCTGGGTGACTTTCTCTATGTCCGTGTTTGGTGATATTATCCTTCACGGCTTGCTGTAGACTGTAGTGCTGTTGCTAGAAATGGAGATACTTGGATGTAGGTTGGGTACCTAGGTATTGTGTTGTCTGCGTGAGGATGAGGGTACTGACTGAGTGGATTAATTCTACCCTCAGCCCTGGTGTTCCAGAATTCAGTATGCAGAGCATTGAATATTCCGTAGAACCATTTAGTTTATCGCTTCTGACACCCATGACCTGTCACGTGGAAGATTATCACTGCAATACCATCCATACGAGTTGCCTGAAATCATTCGTGCTCCAACATGAAGTTTACATTCGCGAATACAACACCATGTCGTTGCTTGGACGTCGGCAAGCACTTACTACCCGAATAGGGAATCCATCCTCCGACGTCTGGTGTCTGAACCCCCAAAACTTGCTCAATCCCGCTCCTCACACTCATACCCTCCATGTATTAGACTTCGGCCAATAACCAGTCCATTAAGTATGCCTCTCTACAGACCACCGAAACGAGCTCAATTCTTCTCTTCCCCCCCCCCCACAAAAAAAAAAAAAAAAGTGAATGTTACACTCATGGAACGCTACCGATTGGCCGGAAAACATAGGGAAATCGGGATGATGCAGGTGGTTTCTCACTTCACCCTCGGGTCAGGCCTTCGCTGGAATTTGACCTGAACCTGTCGTGCCAAACTACCTTAGATCTATCTTTTCGCTACCGTACTGATATCCGCATGTAAACAGGATTATCAGCGGTCACATTGGAACGAATCACCATCAGTGATCTCTCATCCTGTAATACAGCCACATGTCAATCAACACGTCCGCCATGGCCGTCTCTATAACGCCCTTCTGGTTGTTTACCATTCTCATCCTACCCCTTCTGTCCGGTCACGATGCTGCCATCGCTGTCGCATCCAAGCAAGGCATCCTCGGCTTCGGCATCTCGCTGTACCCGGACCTATGCTGCCAGGCATGCCACGACTCGCTCTCCTCGCTCTATCTGACCTGCACCACGTTCGAGCATGGCGGCAGCAGCACACCGACAGCGGGATGGGGGACGACATGGTGGTTTTGGTGGTCAGAGACATGGAGACAATGGGCATGACTAGCGATGCCGCCGACAGTCGAACTAACCGACGATGCGACCTGGCTCAACGAGACTAGCTTGGTGAACAGCGATTTGTACTATGCTGCTGCGCACGGCACGCTGGGGGAGTTTGCGAGAGAAGAGTATCTGCACACGAGATATTTCGTTACGTCTCTACCTCTCATACTGTCCCTTTTGGCACCCGCAAGCCTGTCTAACTGCTTGAAAATCAGAATAATCCTTTACCTCGTCGTCATCGGCATCTGCGTTGCATGCGGCCTGCTCGCCCAGACCGCCAGTATGTCTCCGAATCTGCATCGCCAGAAACAAACGCTCGCTCGCCGGTCAGGCCTCCAACAAGCCATTCTCCTCCCGGCACTCCTCGGGTCGCGGCATCTCGAGCCTCTGCCGGGACGAATTGGCTACCTACCAAGCCGAGTCCTCAGCATCTCCGTCGGACTGTACATCGTCCTCAACATCATATTCTCCGCCGTCTCCTTCCGCAGCTTCCAGCCCAACATCTGGTTCTTGTCAGCGAAATTCGAGTTGTGCGAGTACGTGGGCAACCGCACAGGAACCTTGAGTCTGGCCAACATGAGCATCGCCATCCTCTTCGCAGCCCGCAACAACCTGCTGATCGCGCTGACGGGATTGAGCCAGACGACGTTCCTGACCCTGCACCGATGGACCGCGAGGGTGGCCACTGCGCAAGCCGTGGTCCATTCCATCGTCTATACCTTGGCGTACTTTGAGCCCGGGTACGGAGGAGCAGCGGCGTATACTGCGAAGACGGCGGAACCTTTCTATGTGTGTTTATGTACACCCCCTTTCCGAAACTCTTAATACAAGCTAATTAAACGGACGGGAAAAAAGTGGTGGGGAATAATCGCAATAATAGCCCTATGCCTCGCCGTCGCCTTTGCCGTCTTACCCATTCGAATCCGTTTCTACGAAACCTTTCTGGCGCTGCACATCGTCCTCGTCATCCTGGCGCGAGTCGGCTGCTGGTACCACCTCGTTCCGCACTTCGGCTTCGACTACGGCTACCAGGTCTGGCTTGTACCTCTGCTTTTTGCGTTCTGGGCCGCCGACAGGCTCGCACGCCTGGGCCGCACTGCTTACTACAACCGACTCCTCGCAGGTTCGAAGGCGCTGGTTGAAGCGATTCCTGGCTGTCCCGATGGAAATATCATGCAGATCACCGTTTTCCCGAGAACGATAAAGGGGTTTGGACGGCCTGGTCAGCATACGTTTTTGTATTTCTTTTCCATGTCGGGAGGTGGTAAGCTCTGGGAGGGTCATCCGTTCAGTGTTGCGGGATGGAAGAAAACAAGTCCTTCTGGGCAGGAGGCCGAAGACGAACGACCATGCATCAGACTGCTGGTCCGCGCTCACGCCGGTATGACCTCTACGCCGAGGCGCCATCTCCAACAATCATCTAGAGAAGCCGCCGGCGGGTCTGTGGAACTGTCTAGTATATACACGGAGGGCCTTTATCCAGGTCACCGCGCAACTCTGGCTCCGTTGTTTGCCGCGGATACTGTGGTGTGCTTTGCCGGTGGGTATTGGGATCACGCACGTGCTGGGGTTTATCCAAGAGTTTCAGGCGGCTGCTTGCGCAGAAAGAAATCAACACAGTCGCCAAGGCGAGGAGCATGGTGATCAGCTCGAGAATGGTGAGCGGTTGCGGCAGCAGCACCGAGGGGTCGGTGGTCTCAGTGCTAGGTTCAAGGCTCAACGGTTGATATTAGCATGGTCAGCCAGAGAGCGTGGTCTCATTGAGCATGTGAGGCGAAAATTTCTGGGTGACGGCAGTGTAAATGACGGGATGGTGGAATATATGTTCTGGTGCACAGGCGGCGGGCGTGCAGGTTCTGCAAAGGCAGACTCGGGGGATTACCTGCCGCAAGGTCATGTCGATGGTAACGTGCCGGCTACGGAAAAGGGGGTCTCTGTGACTCAGGCTGCAGGAGACGTGAAATCAGGAAGGATGGACATCGAGTCTGTGCTAAGGATGGCCGTGGAAACTGGTCGCCATCAGACCGCTGTTCTGGTATGTGCCCCAGGCGGTATGGCCGACGAGGTCACGAAGCATGTCGTGCGCTGTGTTAAGGGAGGATTTAGGGTAGACCTGGTTGAAGAGGCCTTTGCTTGGTGATATTGCATGGTGTCTGCAGTACATTGTAAATCCGTATCACTCCTTTGCTTTCGTTTGGAACATAAGCAGCATTGCGGCAATAACATGAATCTGAATCTAACGATGGAGCACTCCGGGTTGGCCTGCTGGTATGGAAATATTGTAACCACTAGTCAGGTGTCAATCACAACTTCCTAATAAGCCCTCATTGGAATGACGTACATATACCGGTAGGAGAAGATTAGTTGGGACCGTCGGGCCATTGCGTGGTAGTAAAAGGGAGCACACTTGCTCACACCGGCAGCCCGAGGGGGTGAGTATACAAAAGCCAGTTATCCTTGGCATTTTGATCAGGTGGCAGGGGTTGGTGTGAGAACGCCTGGCACTAGTGGTGCCCAGGGAAGTGATCTGATCTGGCGGCTCCTAATTAATAGCTTTAGATCCTGAGTTGTGGTGTAGACTTATATCCGGACAGTCTGACCCATCATCCTCCCCCTCTAGACTCGGATATGCGTTGTTCGAACTCGGGACTTCTCTCTCCTTCAAAGCCATGGACCTCGTACAACCGACCGTGTCCATCGTCGGCGCCGGTCCGGCCGGCTTTACCCTTGCCGCCGGCCTGCAAAGCCACGGCAGAAGCGTCCTCCTCTACTCTCACCCAACTCACCTCCGGCACGTCAACCACCTCCGGAAACAGAATGGCCATCTGCTACGAGCAATCGGACTCATGGAGGGCTCGACGAGCCTCCGCATTACCTCAGACATGAGCGAAGTGGTTGCTTTCTCGCAGATCATCATCCTAACGGTCCCGTCGACCGGGCAGGAGACAGTGCTCCACGAACTCAAGTGCTTTTCGCTCGTCAGGCACATCATCGTCGCCATTCCGGGGAACCTGTTCTCGCTGGTCGCCGACAGCATGGGTGTGGAGGTCGGGTGCATCTTTGAGACCAATCTCTCGCCGTACTCGTGCAGGATAAACGAGGAAGGGGAAGGGGAACCGATGGTCCTGGGCAAAAAGGAACGCATATTCATCTCACCGGCTACTTGTGTACGACCGGGTGGTTAACGACAAGCTGCCATCAACCCGGCAATCTGCGAGACTGTGGCGGACATCTTGTTCCCGACCGAGCTTAAATGGTGCAGCAGCGTGGTCGAAGTCTGCCTGTCCAACGTCAACGGGGTGTTTCACCCCTTGATGATGCTGATAAACGCCGGTCGTATCGAGTCATCCGACGAAGACCACTTCTTGCTTTACCGGGATGGTCTGACGCCGTCCGTCGCTAACGCCATGCTTGCCGTCGACCATATGTGAGAATTCGGATTGGGGACGCGCTTGGCTTGCGCTTACAGGGCGCGATGGACATCTCGAATGAGTGCTACGGGCAGCAGTTCGCCAGTTTGGTTGACCTGGCGAGGAATTCGCCGCCGCATAATCGGCTGAAAGCGCCGGATAGTTTTGATAACAGGACTATTTTCCGAGGATGTGCCCGACCTGTTGGTGGCGTGGTGTTGTTTGGCTGAGAGGCTCGGGATAGATGCGGCGCCGATCAAGGCGGTGATTGTGCTGGCCGAGATGGCGACGGGGGTGAATCATTTTGAATTGGGGAGGAACTTGAGGAAACTGAATCTGGCGCATGTTTCGGGCATAGAGTTGGTGTCGCGACATGTTTGGTGTCGTACCGGTACCAGTAGCGGTGACAGAGAAGGTGGAGGAGGCCTTGCTCAAAGCACCGATCTAAATGCAATTAAAGTGTTGTCTATTGTTATGACGAGTGATATTCGAAAGGACTACCCATATCTATTAAAGTGCTTCAAGTCTTGACCTCGAACCCCCCTTCACCCTTCATATCCTCCCACCATACCTACCAAAAATCAACGACACAGGAGCAAAGGCCAGTGCAATAAACGCCAGCAAACTGTTTCCCCATCCCCACCCAAGCGCATCATACAGACCCAGCCCGCTCAGGGGGAGAAGGGCGCCGACAATGCCCCTCAGCACCGCGTTAGCCCCCACAGCACTCGCAGCATGCTCCTCGAACGCGTCAATCAGGTACGTCTGGATCCCGACAAAGTTCAAGATGGACCCAAACCCCGGCACCGCCGTGCCGATCTGCGGGACCATCCAGTGCACGCGCAGTTCCACGCTCCAGCCGTACATGAACAACCCGAGCGGAAACGCCAGCACGCCCGCCAGAACGCCCGCCAGAGCCATAGCAAGAGGCAAACGACCCTCCGGTGTCGTTGGCAGGCCCGCGGCCGTGTGTCATCTGACGGTCTTGTCGCTCAACTTGGCCGTGTACGCGAGTCCTAGAAGCGTGCCGACCCCCCCCCCCCCCCCGGGAGAAACATTCTCAATCAACCGCAAAGCCTCCACCAAGCTGCAGACACACCTACCCGGTAACTAGCCCACAGGTCAGAAACTGCTGAGGTATAAGCTACATGTAGAAATAATAGTGTCTTCCGAATTTAGTTAACTACTGAACCAGACCCTGCAAGTTGAGAATATTGTTGCTCTAAGCGCCCCTTGTAGTACTTCTTGTCGCAGCCCCTTTTCCACTACCGAGTATTTACATCCCAGCAAGACTCGCCAACCCCCTCCCAATCAGCACCTCCACCATGCGCGCCGCAGCGACAGTAGTATCATTCCCACCATCCTTTCCCCCTCCAGCCACACTCGTGTCCTCCTCACTAGGGTAGAAAAAGGCCGCAACAGCAATTATCACGTACGCAGCCACCAGGAGCGCCCCTTCCAGATAATTACTCCGACCATCCAATACCAAAAAGTTCACAATGAACGTCGACACAAACAGCGAGACCGTCTCGAACAGGGTGAAGTACAAACTCATCTGCTTGTCGAGGATCCAGCCCAGGATCACGATGAGCGGCGTCACAAACAGCGCTATCTGGATCGAGCTGCCGACCGCCACGCCGATGGCCAGGTCCATCTTGTTTTTGACGGCCACCGTTACCGCCGTAACGTGCTCGGCCGCGTTACCGACGATCGGCAGGAGAATGAGTCCGATGAAGGCTTCGGAAATGCCCGAGTTGCTCGCAACGACTTCGTTGATCGACGAGACCATAAACTCGGCGCAGACAGCCACCAGGGCAGTCGACACGAGCAGAAGGATAATGGCGGACGTTTTGGACATGTTTTGCTGCGGGACTTCTTCCTCATCTTTGATGGTTGTTGCACCTGCGACGTCTGATGTTGCCGGTGCTGCTGCGCCGGGAGTCTTGGGACGGCCGACGCCGCCGCCGACGGGCACCGGAACGAAATGGGGCGGGTGGTCCCCGGTTGCGACCCGGTAGATCTCACGGTTCATATGCTCGGGAGTCGATTTCGTCCGTCGTGGAGTGTGGCTGCTGCGGCGGCCGTGGCCGCGACTGGCGGATCTCGGAGTCGTGGTAAAACCTTCCTGGGGAGGCAGCGGCGGTGGAGTCGTAAAGACGTTCTGGGATAGGTGTTTGGGTAGCGTCGGTCGAAGGAACCCCAGAAGTGTGGATTTCGGGCGATTGCTATCAGGGACCGTTTGAGCTTCCAAGTCAGCAGCAGGACCCTGGTGAGCAGCAGCGGGCGTGTTGTTGTCCTGCAAAAGACCTGCCGGAGGGTGATTTCGACGAGAAGACTTTTCGCCTCTCTCTTCGTCAGGATCAGGAGCTGCAGCATCATCCGTTGTTGATGCGCGGCGGTGCTTGCTGTGTCTGTGCTTTTTGTGATGATGACGACGTTGCTCCTTTCGCTCCTTCTTGTGAGAGCCTTCGGGCACATCAAGCTCCCTGTCTTCTCCTTCCGCCGATGTGGGCTCGACCTCATTCTGTTGCACCTCCTGTTCTTGGTTACTTCGTATGCTGGCAGGCTTGCTGTTATCCGTTTGACGTAACGTCTTGCGCTTGAAGACGCGCCTAACTGTTTCTCGAGCGCCGCCGGACGAATCCGAACTACTAGAGTCCGAAGAACTGGAAGACGAGTCCGAATCTGAATCCGACGACGAGTCAAAGTATTGGGCCGCTGGTCCGCGTACCGTCTCCTGATCGATAATGTGCCGCGGTGTCGACTCGTACATGTATGCATGCGAGTTCAGTTGGAATAAAAGGTAGAGTGCATATACAAGCAAGAGGATCTGAACATTATCAGCAGTTGTAGGCTAGATTACTGGTAAGGGTAAAAGCATACCACGCTGACTCCACGGCTAACCTGGAGCACGTTTTTGTCTGCAGTCGCCAAATCCTTGAAAGACGCATGGAAAGCTGTCTATGCAAGCGTTAGATAGATCGATAAATGACAACTGCTTTCCGAGAGACGGTGTCATACCGGTAATAGCAAGCTCATAACGGCCAGACACAGCAGACATGCGCTCATCTGAGTTACGGTGCTGTTGTAGATCTATCGGGGCATATTAGCGTCGCGTTCCAGCCTCTGCTAGGTTGATGGGTACCGTACCTGTTCACGATATCGAAGCCCGCCAAGGAAGAAGGCCATGCCCAGAATGAGAAGCAGGTTGGAAAGGATCGACCCGAGGAGCGAAGCCTGAACTATACGTATTTCGTTCTGCCGTCGGTTATTAGCATTTCTCATGCATCGAGGGGGTTGTCTATGACTTAGTTGGCGTTGCCCCAGTGCGATGCTTACCTTGACAAGGGCGATGCTGCAGCCAAGAACGATATCATGTTAGCCGTTGCCGATTACCTTGGCACATACTCAATTAAGGGAGTTGTCGTGAATACTAACATGCTGGAAAACACGCACAGTTGTTAGTCACAGCTCAAGCTATGGGAATATGTCCGGGGGGTTCTTACAAAATGATCAACTCAACCGCGTTGCCAAAGGTCACGTTGATCAAGGCGCCAATCGCGTCGCCTAGGCTCGCGGCCACAACCTCGGTGGAGTGGCTCAGCAGGCCGGCGAGCGGAATGATGGCGATCGCGTTCATGGCAAAGATGAGGCCGGCTGACTGGTGGGTGAGCTCGACGGCGATTCCGACGGGCACAAAGACGAGCAACACGTTCAGCCAGCTGTGAAACACGACATGCTTGACGGTGAAGCCAAATCGCGCTGCAATGCTAGCCTTGCCCTGGGAATCGGGCTGCTCGGATCCCGAGACCACTGCGCCGTCATCGCCAGCGCCATCAAGGGAACTCAATCCGTTGCCGGTCGCTGGTTTTGATGGCCCTGTTGTCTTTTGATTGAGACTACCCAGAAGGAGGCCAGGCGGACTGCCGTGAGCCTTTGCTCTGGCCCATGATTTGACGCGATCTGTTTTAAAATAATAAGCTTCAAGGGAACTCGATTCATTGCGGTTGCGGGTGGTACTTACGCATTGGGAATTGTAGCAGTAGAGAGCGTGATGAGGTCGATAAGGTATGTTGACGCGATGTGCTGTCGCGTCACTGCTCGGGGTACGATTTCCCTTTTGATTTGGATGATAACACAGCGGCGCAGCCCAATTGCAGCTGGGGAACGGGCTAGACCCAGCAGCTCCGACCGGGAAATGGAATGTGACGTTGACGTCATAATCAGGCCTGTAAATTTCACCCAGCTGGTGCTTACCCGTTAAGAGTTACGGGTAGCGCAATCCTTTGTTACACCACTAACACGGGGGCTGAAGTGTTTGTTATCCAATTCAGTGAAATCCAGTCATTGTACGGAATACTCCGCGTATTTGCACACCAATGCCATCCGCACTAACAGCTTGGCATCTACCTTGCATATTACCGACCAATGTACGGAATACAGTGCTCGAATCCCACCTTCCTTTAACGGTAGCATCCGCATCCTGTTTCCCATCACGGAACCTGGGACGCTCCACGGGAGAAAAGAAAATATGGCTAGCTGAAGACATGTCAAAGCTTCCTTACTTATGTCCTTGAAGCTTTAGATTAAACCAGGGATACAACAGAATTCCTCGATCCTTCATACATGACCGTGGAGCGTGGGCAGAAGTTGGATTATCTCATCATCTCATGAAGATGCCCGCGCTGAAAATGAAATTCATCCTGACAGACCCGGTAACTCTTCCATCTCAGCCTACCAGTGTCTCAGCCTACCAGTGCTTAACTCGACAACTTCCCCTATCACTCCCCTCGCCGTTCTTCAAACAATCCAAGCACACCCAGAGCTTCCACTTCCACGCCTCACCAAGCGAAAACGCCAACCGGTCCGCCAGATGCACCCCGTCCCCGTACGCCATGCTGTCGCACGCGCAGCGGTTGCGCGAGCACATCTCGAAGAAGAGCGTTGGGTTGTCGCGGCCCTGCGCGGCCACCTCGAGCGCGCGGCTGATGATGGCCGAGAACGAGTCCGTCTCGTACTGGGGCCGCCACGGCGACAGGTTGTAGTAGTCCAGCAGCGCCATGTAGTTGCCAATGGCGAGCGCGGCGTTGGGGCACGTCGGCCGCGTTTCGGGTTCAGTACCGTCGAAAACGAGCTTGTTAGTCACGCGACCGACCGGTTCCATCAGCGCGGCGTGGACCTCACGGCGCAGGCGGGCTTTGCGTCGGGCGATTTCTCCTGTTTTTCTCTATTCATTAGCTGCTCATTCTCCAATCTCAAGAATGAAGAGAGCACAGACCGTGCAGATCATGTCTCAACAGCTCGTGGTCGGGCGAAATCGGCAGCTCGAGCCCGCACTCGGTCTCATCTTTCAGGAGCTGGCGGTGCATGAGTAGCACGTCCCAGCTCAGGCCGGCGAACTGCACGGGCAGGTCGAGAACGTATGCGAAGAGCAGCAGGTTGCAGCGGCCAAGGAGACCAGCGTACTCGGGGTCGTCGCGCCGCTCGACGGCACGCTGCACCCACAGCACGCCGTACGGCATAGCGGCGGGTGCGCACGCGTACTTGTCTACCAGCGCGGCCAGAGCGACGAGCGTCGCCGGTGACGGGAGGAACGGAATCGCGTCGGCGCGGTGGTGGATCACGTTAGCGAGGATGGCGAATACGCCGCCGTCGTCTTCTGGAAGAGTGATGGGGAACGGCCGGGGCGAGTCTGGGGCACGGAAGGCTTCGCCTTCGGCCATTGGACTGCTGAACATGGCAGAGAAGACCGGGCTGACGAGGCAGAGAACGGAGGAGGAGACGCGAAGTGTTGCGGGCGGGGATGACGGGGAGCTAGCCTCAGTTGTTGTCTGGTCGGCTGGACTTGGGCGGATCATTCGATGGTCTGCTGCTGCAACGCCTGAGGAGGAACCTGCCCTCGAGGACAGCCCAAGGTTCGAGTTACTACATGCTGACGCTGATGCTGGTGAGCGCCATGGTTCGATGGTGGTGGTCGAAGTGGTTTCGGGCTGCTTTCCGTAGGAACCGAAACCGCGAGATGACTGTAGGTGACCGTAGGCCGGCGGCGAGAGAGCACCCGAGGTCCCAGGGAAGTGAAGAAGGATATCTCCCTTGGGGTCAACCTCCTCAATCATGGCTGGGTGTTGTTTTTGGCTCTGCGATGGTGGAGATATGATTCAAATCTAACTTATTTTTCGGTGGTGCAGCAAGCCAGTTGCCGTTCCAGGGCATGGCACAACCACCTGCCACCTGCACAAATCTAACCTTCTATGGTGGGGGTCTGGGGAAAGAGAATAGGGTATCGGTTCTGTAGGAATTGGTCGGACGTGTAACTTAAGCACCGAAATTTGTCGTTAAAGGGCCGTAGAAGGTTGGTGATAAGTATTGAACACACGCGGGGAACCTTCATGTCATGTCGTCCTCGCTAGGTACCAACAAAGTCGAGTCTTGGAATGATTGGGTGCCAAATTTTAGCCTCAAAAGCGCAAAGAAGGTGATGCGGGCTGTCTTCGCATTGGTGCCCGACCGACTCGGGGGGCCAGAAGGCGGCTGGAATCAGTCTGCAGGGCTCGGGGAAATGGTCTGCATATACATGCAGGCGAGAGGGGAGGAGGATTGGACGGTCCAATTTGTGAGCAGGTTGAAAAGTGAGGCGTCGATACTGTGTTGACGTGATAGGTCGAAGGTTTTCTCTCACAACGACAGAGTCGTCGCAGCATTGCGTCTGCCTTGACAAACTGCGCCAATCATGGTCTACCGGGACGTTTTGTTTTATTTGCACTTGCTCTTGGAGACAACTTCTCCAATTGTTGTCGTTCCACAGACACAGGTGCCTCCTCGACCGAACGAAGATGAGCCACTTTGAATACATGTAGAATGCGGCGTTATCACAAGAAACACAATACATCAGCTCAAGTGCAAGACACTGTACTACATGTTGCTGAGTGCACCTTCCTCGCTGGCTTGCCGTCGGGATTCCTGACGGGGCGAGGACGAGACGATGCCCTGTTTCAGATTTTTCGACCTACCGAATGCCGAGGCGCGAGATCCTGTTGAGATCTACAGAAGCGGTTGCGTTGACTGATTTTGTATCTCACTGGATGACTCATGCTTACTATTCTGTGGTCTTATCGGACTATGTGCATGTTTCTCTATCAAGATGGTACTCATAATTCAGAAAAAGGTTATGCCAGACGCTTGCATGACCGCAGGTATCGATTAGTGTCCGGCATCACCACGTCCAGGAGAGAATGAAACTGTTTTGCTTGTATACAGATAGAGAAGCCGCATTTATATCTTCGTCAATGGATATCGATGGGACTGTTGGAAGCCTTCTACTCGCCCGAGGGGCATGCTATGTTGGTCTGTCCAATAGTCGAATGGATCAACACCTCCCGGGTGAGCATCTGTTTAATCTAAGCTGGATGAAGAAGAATGTGGTTCTTCCACAATCAAGTTTGTGTCATTTCTATGCAAGTTCCACGTCATCTGCGTCCGATTTGAGCGTACCTCGAGCCTCAACAACCGACAGATACGCCGAGAAAGCAATGGAACACTTGCAGATAAGATTACTGCTGCTTCAAAATCTCCACTGGCCCTTATCCGTTGTTCATTCCGACATGAAATGGTATTATGAAGCCAACGTTAATATCGCTGCCCAACAGTGAGGACTGAATGATCCCGCATATATTACACGTCTAGTCATCAAACTTTTCTATGGTTTGATCGGGAAAGGTATTGATAGCTCGACTGATTCCACGGAGGCGCACAGGTATGGTGTAGAGTACGTTACGTACCCGTTGCTGGTAACTTGCAGGTGAATCGAAGAGTACGACCACAATTTTTCGTCCCAAACACTTCCATATCCTGTGCCCTAATCTCACTCACGAACAGAAACCTTAATCACCCCAGAAACCTACACAGGCTCCTTTCGTTCGATCCCACCATATTAGGCCTTTTGTGACCCTACAACTCACATTTCCGCCCACAACGTCGAAGAAAAGAGCAGAAAGCAGAACGACAATGGAGTCACCGAGTCTTACCCACCTAGTCCGCATTCCTCCGCGTACCGTGAAGCCCATCACCGACCTGGGCGTCTTCGGCCGACTTCCTCCTAAGCTCCAGCAAGCAATCCTCTCCGAGCACATCGATCTACGCAGTCTCGACACCTTTCGCGCCTTGAATCGCCTCGCCAACCAGGTGGTCGAGAACCTTCAGGATTGGTGTGGTCTTCAGAAACACGTCCCTAGGTTCGTTGACGACTTTCGTTGACGACTTTCTGATTAACCACGACACCGGTCGCTTTGTCACGGTCAAGAAGCTCTTCGACAAACTCTGCGACCCTCGCTGTGACGGTCATGATTGTAGCCATTACGGACACGTTCTAAACATCGCCACGTGTACACGGTGGTGTATTTCCTGCAACTACAGCGACGGCTACATTAAGTCACTCAATCCATTATCTGGCGGCTGCCTAGTCAATGCCATGGAGCTTTCCCAAGTCTGGGCTTTGAACGACAATACAATGAAGGGGCTCCCACATCTGATAACTCGGACCGGCCTCGTAACAGCAGCGGCAGCGGCAGCAGCGGCAGCAGCTCCAACGTTGACATTCAATGGCTCATGGTCGATTACGAATCTGCGCTTAGCGCTCTCATGGAGACTCTGCTCCTCCAGTCAGAAGAGGGTCGAGAACAACTCGATCAGACGGCACTAGAGGCGTACCTTAAGTTCGGGGTGGGACCATGGCCGCTTCCAGAAACTGAGAGTGATGTCAGATACAAGCAAGTGGATCGGTACCACCAACACGTCCCCGGGACGGCGTCGAGGGCGACACCCTTTAGGGAACACAAGATGCTCTCATATGCGAAACTCCCAAGCGTTAGGCCATGGCTCGACAAGCCTACGGCAGCCCCGCATCAACTGAAGTGGCCGGTCCTCTGCTTGGGCTGCCGAAATCTCAACTGGGATACTATGTTGGCCTGTCGAGACGGTCCTCCAGACCGCAATGAGAGCGTCTTTCCTTCGCGCTGGTACACTCTCAATGATCTTGAAAATCGCCACATGAAGCTCTCGGGCCGCCACAAGAACGGCAAGCACGAGCGGATGCCAGGGTACGTGGAGGCGAAGCATGTTCTGCCTTCTGCTGATACCAGTGATACGAGTCCGCCGCCACCGCTCAAGGAGAACGTCGACTACTCCCAGACAATGGAGGGATTCCAATCCTTTCCCAGTTTTTAGAAACAGTCTTGGGGTTATGGTTGCCTCACTTGGAGCAGAGTAGAATACTACTGGCTTCAATCATCACCCCCAGGATCAGTGAATGACACCGTCTCGCCTCTGATGGACGCACACAATTTTATTACACGATAATAGCAGGAAGGGCTGGTTACCTAGGGAGATTGAGTACCAAATTGTGTGGTTGGAGAATGGGAACGAGAATAACAATCGGTCAGACATACGGGTATACAGAATAGCAAAGGTGTATCAATGACATGGAATGGTGGGAAACTGCTAAGTGGTGTCAAGTTAGCATAAGTGGGGACAAGGTATCAAGCAACAGAGATTACGAATAGACCTAGTGTAGAAACAAATTTGTCTTATTTTGTACCCAGGCAGGTAGCCCTGCATACGCAATCACAATCACTTAGTTAAACCATAACTGACAACTACCACCACCATATACTTTCATTAGAAATCATGGCACGCCTCATTCCCCCCAACTAAGCCCATTTCAGGTAGAAACTCCCCTTTCTCAGGACTAGTCGACTAGAAGGCTTTCCCACCAGGTTTAATACACTTTTCCTGAACTAATACGGCTTCCTTACTCTCAATTACAACTTGTGCCAAATCATATCCACATCAGGCATGTGTTTTGACCAGGCACGCAAGGATCGTATCTTAAGTAAGAGCAATGTAGTTTGCTTCCACATCTGTTTGGTAGCCTCCTTTGATGGATGGACTGGTTCATTTCTGCAAAGGAAGAAACACAATGAATCAAAGGCCATTCTTGTGACCTCGAGCTAGCCCTATGTTATAGATGTCGGTGTGATCTGGATCAATCCTCGGCTCGAGTATTGAAGACATCACCGCGACGACCGCTAGTTACGGAACCAAAACAATCTCCGTCTTCCCTGACAGAGATGCCTGCTGCAAATGCCCGTAAATCCGCGTGGTACTTGGTCGTCTTTCAATCTTCCCTGGCCCCTAGACGAACCCAACCCGTCTCTGTATCTCTCTGGTGCCCCATTGATTGTCATATCGTGGTCTCGGCTGGGTGGAGACTGTTTGCTGTCGTCAAGAAGCAAATCCGGCTGTCGCTCCAGATCTTCTAGTCGGCTGACAGTAGGTAGTAGGTATGTAGGCTCGAGGGGCCTGGCTGCTGGTCGGCGGAGTCGTGATCTTGGTTGTGTTGAAGGTTCGGGGCCTTGATCATTGAGAAGGCAAACGCTGCATCTTATTGCGGTGTCTAGTCGCCTCTTAAGGCTATGGTGAGGCGGCTTAGCAGGTGTAATCGAAGGCTGCAGAAAGATCATCAGGTTAGCACGTAGAGCGGCAAGTCTGGATACTGGGCAGATTCAGAGTAGGCTCTCGAGTAAGGTATGCAATGAAGCGACAGTGATTTCCCAGAGATACTTGCTCTTTCAGGTGATTGACGGGCCACGAGCCAAGTACCGTGTAGATGAGAACGTCGGGGCGGAGATCATGAACGGGCAGGCGAGGAAAGTGTAGACAAATCCGAGGGCATCGAGGGCTGTTCTCTCCGGGGCTGGAGGTGACCGTACTTGTCACGAGTTGACGCGACTGGTAGAAGAAAGTTCCCCGAGGCGGGGGAGGCAGCGAGGCTTAAGGGACGCGAGTCGCGAGCCGTGGAGCGCTGAATCGCCGGCGGCAGCACCAGCCCGAGGACACACGACGGCGAGCTCTCTTGACGCAAATGAAAGACTTTGAACCGCAGATATCATTAGTTGGTGATGCAGTAGCATCACGCGGGGTCGCAGCATTTGGACTCGGGGCCACGCTGTGGGCTCACCAAACACCACCATGGCACTCGCGCAGATTGTAATCGTCGCAGGCGACTTCCTCCAGCGCGTCGGTCGCCACATTCCCTTTGTTCACAGGCGAGGGAGGACGGTGGCACGCAAACGAAAGCACCACACCAAAACAGACCACAACATGGCACACGCCGACGCAGTCAACGCTGGCTACCCATATGCCTCACGATGATCACGATCAGAATTATCCTTCCTCACCTCAGCCCAAATAATGGAACTGATAGCAATGAAAGAAGAGGTTGATCAACGAAGATCGAGTTTGTTGTGCCAAAAATTCCCAGTCAGGCCGCAGCCCGAAAGGAGCGGTCAGGGCTGTAGTTTTCAACTAGCAAGAACGCAATCTCGGACGAATCCTCACTGATGTGCGTAAAACCTCTGCACTCGGATGGAGAAAAAAAAAAAAAACGCGAAGAGAAAGGTTGCAAGATGGCGGGAGGGAAAGGGCGCTTTTATACCCGTTGGGTCTGGCCTGGATCCACTTCCAAATTGCTGGAGATCCCACCGCCTGCCTTCTGCCTTCTCTAGGTGGAGCTGCAGTGTCCTTAGGTTCTTCTTGTTGTGGCGAAGGGGGAGGGGAGGCTGGAGGGTCGGTGGGTGGCGCCGGAGGGGTGACTGCCTCCTCTTCCCTCTCGCCCGCCTCTTCCACCCCTCAAGTTTGGCTGCCGTGCCCTGGTACCCACTCCGTGGCTCTCATGCTCCCTCTCTTCTTTTTATGTGATGGTTCTCAGAAGGAAGGCAGCACTCTCGATATACCTCCTCTGCTCGCCTTTAGACGTCCTTATCAAGGCAGTCGCCCCAGCCAGGCAGTACCTGCGGACCATCCGAGTAAGGATTCCCTCCTGCTAGTACTCAAAGCAAGTAGATTGCAAAAACCGCTATCCGTCGTCCGGAGTCTCCCATCATCCATGCTCGTGGGTGCCAGCTTCCTGAGAGTCTTAGTTTCAAGCGTTTATGCCTACATAACCTTGTTTTGACGCGTATTAATACTCCGACGCAGAGATTGTTTTGAACGCGTCGCTCATAATCATTCATATTATCCTCTACCATGACAGTCCCATCACAAACGTCTCTTGCTTCCCTTTCTTTCCTCTCTTCCGCTCATAACCTTGTAAAGCTTTCGCATGGAACCGTACCCCGACGCCACCTCCAGGCTCTGGCTCCCTCGATCGGGTCTACAACAGATTCTACGTAATTTTATGAGACGAATATGAGCATCTGTCCGCCATTGGGCCCACGTAATTGCTACCTACCGCAGCTCAGGCCTTAGATCAGGCTCGCTCAAGTCCCAAGTAATCAAGGAGCCTGACCAAAGCTACCTACCTACTCACGAGCCGCTTGGCCATAGCCTACCAGCTGCAGTTGCGCTGCTGCAGTGGTGCTCGAGGGCCGTGCGACCGCCTTCGAGGTCTAGATCTTAGGTATCGACCTCATCATCCTTGGGAACCTTAATAAGAGCCGGAAAGGCAGGAACTGAACTTTTGCGGGCCGAGCTACCTTTTATTTGACTCTGTTAAGAGGGGTAGTAGACCTAGAGACAAATTTTCCGCCACACAAAAGTTGGAGAAATGGGAGGTTCACTAACAGCGGGTCTTGTACGACGGTATTTTTCCGTAGACGGAAGGAGACAGCCACCTTTTCTTCAAGCTCGCAGCCCAGATGGAAAGAACGAAAGGCAGAAATTGGGGTAAGCGATGGAGGGTTCATGGGGTAAGAAGATTTGTATATCAATCAGATACCTGGTAAGTACTGCGCGAAAACGCGCTAGAGTGGCTCGTGTACCGTTCTCTAGTCTGGTCTGATCCCGATATCGAGATGGCAGAGAAGCGTGCGGAACTAAAGATTCACCAGATGAGCGCCATTGCAAGGGGTCACGTGTACCGCCTTGTTTGTCAGAATATTCGGTGTCGCTCGGAAGAATACATGTTCGTGTTCGTGAGGGATTGGTCATCAATTGGAAATCTTGACAATAATCTTTGTCACTGGTTTAGTCATGTTTGCTATTAGGATTGCCGCCATGTCTAGTTATAAGAGAGGCTTTCTGGCGAAGCCAGAGAGCAGCGGAGGACAACGACAGAACCACAATCAATTCTTTTGATGAGAAGTGTGATATTCCGACACTTGTCAGCTCTGCTCCACCTGCAGAGGTATATTAAATGGTGATGACTGGAGAGCGACGAGGACCGGAATACCTGGTCTGGAGAATGGTATACTAGTGGTGAGGCTGTAACCAGGAGATTGTACCCAACCAAATTTCACAGCTACACAAAGAGGTATTTCGAAGCCAAAAGCTGCAGCGGAAAAAAAGGGGTGCCTGTATTTTTGTCCGGGCTGATTCATGAAGTTGAAGTGCCCTCCAAGTGAAAGAACGATGGGACCTTGATTAAGGTGAAGAAGGCATCAACAAGGGAGCCTGAATGAACTAATAAGAGACGGAGATATGCGGAAACTCGGCCAGGAAGGAGATTTGCCAGCGCCAGGCACCGGGGGGCCCGCTGGACTGAATTCTGTAATGTGTTCTTAAGTAGGTACCTTGCTACATTATCGACCGCTTTGCTGACTACCTACTCGCCAATAAATTTCCGACCTCGTCATACAAAATCATAGCTGCGTCCGTTGTTGCTATGACCAGAGTAAGGATTTGCTGCTTCTTGCTGTTGTTGTCTTGGCGGACGAGGCTGAGCAGGCAGAGGCTTGATTTCGCTTCTCGAATTGGTGGCGGTACTGGTAGTGGTGGATGATGCTGCCATCGCTGGTCCGTTGGCACTCCAAGTCCCGGCGTGCCGAGGTCCAGATGATTCCGCCATTGCTGGTCTGTTGGCGCTCCAAGTCCCGGGGTGTCGAGGTCCAGATGAAGGGAGGAATTGTTGGCTCCGGTTCGTGTTGATATTACTGACTGCTGAACCTGATGGTAATGGTGCATTGTGGGCGTACTGCATTACGGGCACAGTGTTGACAGTGGCAGCATGAGATGTCCCTCGCCCTGCCCTGGTTTGAAATCTTGAGTCGGCTATGGATACGTTGGCGGCTGTAAAGGCCGTTGTCGATGACGGCGGTACCAAGTTGCTTGGGACAGTCGAGTTGGTCGTTGTGGTGGAGTTATCCAGCAGAGGGCGTGTTGATCGGCTGGAAGAAGCTGGTGAGTTCGTTCGAGATGCCGCCGTCGTCAACGACGACATGCCAGGTGCGGTTGGCAGTGTTCGCCGCGCTGGAAGCTTCCGGGGTGTCGATAGTGTTAACCTGTCTCTAGGATTCGACTTCTGTTGCTGCTTGTTCCACCCGAACAAATTTCTCAGAAAGCCTTTCAGTTTTCCTGTGTAGGAGAGGAATACAAAAGCGCTGAAAACACAACCAGCAGCCGTGAATGCAAACCAGATCCAGAGCCAGCCAGAAACCGGTGTATTTGATTTCTCGGAAGGCTTGAAGCTCATATCTCGCCAATTTGCTTCATAATTGAATATCGGCATTGCCATGATTGTCTGTGATGGTTACTTGGTTAGATGGTGGGTGGGTAATATGTGTTGAATATCTGCTCAAGGCGTATGTAGGTAGGTAAGGTAGGTAGGTACTTACTGCGAAGGTACTGCCGGGCAAGAACAAGCTCGCAATGATTGCCATCCCCGTACTATATTTCGCCTGCTTGGAGCTATCCTTTGATTCCAGCCTTGCCAGCTCAGCCATCCACTAGGTATGAGGAATCAAGTATCGTTAGTGCAAACCTTCTCCATCATATCCCGTGGTGTTGGGTTGACTTACGAGGTCTCTGGTAAATGATATGGTGTCTGAGTATATTCGGCATCGGGACATCATGGCCTCGTACTCGATGCAGATATCCTCAAATCGCTCTCTATATCTTCCATATCTGGCGGTCGTCTCCTTGCAATGTGAACAATCTCTGGCCGTCTTGCAGTTTGGACAATCTCCCAGTCCCCATGATCGGTCATTGGTCAGTGATATCAGCTTTTGGACCTGGCATCGGGTGGCCCTGATTTCCTCCTCCAGCTGGGCTACGTCGAGCCTGGAGGTCCTTAGTCCTTTGACCTTACCCCAGATTAGCAGATCTGACCCGTCCTTGATTTTGTTTCCCGAGGTTACGTCATTAATAGTGTCAATGACAAAATCCAAGGCTTTCTGAAGCCTCTGTCTCTGAAGCTCGGTAAATACGCCTGTCATGAGGAACGGATGGTCAGTCGCCTCTGACTTTTTGAGTAGGTCTTGGACTCTGTCCATCTCCTTTCTCCCACAGCCAAAGATTACCCCTGTTGTCAGGCGCTGGTCTGGAAAATACGTTGACGAGACCGCAAGTCCTCCATGGACGTGCGGGCAAGAGCCCGCCGTATACATGACCGCCCTGGCGCCACCGATTTTAGTGGTAATATACTCGGATGGAGGCGATGCAGAAGTTCCCTGCACCGCGCCCGCAATCGATTTATGAACGTATAGGCGTTGTGTGGCATCTTTCCAATGCTTGAAACCAAACGTAAGGGCGCTAATGCCAGTGTCCGATTCGTTCGCTCGAGTGGCAGCTCGACTGCAAAGTCTTGAAATGAAGATATTAAAATGAAAGGACTCGTAGAGTAAAGGAGTGGCAGTGCTTACAGGATATCGTAACCTGAAGGGGTACTCTTGTATATGACCAGCGTCAATTTTTATCAGGGCTTCTGACATGTCACGATAGGTGACCGAGAAACGGTTCCACTCACCTTCGACCAGTTTTTCCAGCTCTGACCATTGTCCAGGACTATCACCTTTGGCTTGCCGTCCTAAATGAACAGTCAAATTGGTATTAGGACTAACTTGTAACACTGGGACTTCTGAGAAGGTGCCAACGTACTTCACGTTGCAGCTGCAATACCCTGGAGCTTGTTTCTGGTTGTTCGTCGTAAGTAAAGAGTGTTTCGTCGGCTGCCAAAAGCGGGCTAATGGTATCCGCCCAGTCCATCGTGAAGGTTAGGGTGCGTTCTGCCTGGTCTCGCACTATAATTCTTATAGAAAGATATCCGCAAGTCTGGAGATGGTAATTTGCTGTTTTCGGGATGCTGGCCTAACTGAGGTATGGTGCTTGCTGTCTCGTCTTGAACAACGGGGACGGTCTTTATCATACTTGGTGACTTGGGGGCATTCATTCCGGCACCTTGCTTCTCATTATACGTCTTGCCATCAAGGCGAGATAAGGCCTTGAAGTCGCCGGTCGTGCACATGGTCTATCTCGTGGCTGTGTCAAATGCTATTTCGGAAGCGCACCGGTCTGTTGTTGGTGCCAACCTGATTCAGACTTTGATTAATTGACCCCAGTGACCGCCATGATTGTTTGAGATTATGGTACCGTGGACCTGGATCGGCGCGTATTGTTACTAACTCCCAATGTATTCCGTAATTATGTTGGACTTGTTCACCTTGCCTCTCGATAGCCGGTTGGGGAGGCCATCTGAAGCAGGAGAACAGCACAGTAAATAGGTACTCAATGCAGGTCCTGTTGCCAACACCAAACTGACCCAGCCCCGGCCATGCCATCAATTTCGGGCGTCGAACATCCAAAGTGGTCTCATAAAAATATGAGGCTTGGTGCGGGTCGTATGCTGTGTGATTAAGCGCCCGCGGCAGGTTATATCATATCCGTTGGTATTCTGGCAGCCAATCATTCTGGCCCTAGCGCGTGTTGGTCCTTTGTGCAACTTGATGCAATACCTTAGCTGTTATATAATTAGAATGCATGAAAAGCCAACAACCTGCGACCCAGAGTCCCAGACCCCTCGTTTCTTCCCCTTGTCCCGCCGTTTCCCAACACTACGCTTTATTATCCCCCATCCTCGCGCACATTGACTTTACTTTCCGGGTAGCTTGCACCTGATTTAAATCTCCCATTTTGAAAGTCCTCGCAAGGGCCGCTGTTCTACCGTCTCCGAATTCCCGTCGCCTCGATCCGACAATACTTGTCTTTTCACAATGTCCCGTCAACAAAAACAGCCTCCGCGGGTGTTCAAACACGAACAAATAGTCTCGATACCCGACGCCACTCTCGTTGACATAAGGGATTGCCTCATAGATTTGTATGGGATAGACAACTACTCGTTTAAAGTGCGTCACATTCTCACATCGAGAGTAGATACCTATGTACACGGTAATAGAACCCGTAACTAACTGAATCGCCTTTAAGATCCATTTGGGTAACGGATTCCTCGTGGAAACGGACGTGAAAATGACCGAGGTAAGAGCTTGTCTCGCCCCATGCAGGTCCTTAAGCAATATCACGTCCGATTGGGCACCAAGTTGACTAACTTCATACCGCATCAAAGGATGAGATCGACGAGTTGATAAGACGAGGATCAGATAGACGACGCGAGAGGGAACCCGGTGAAGAACCGTACATTCCATCTTCCCGTGGCGTGAAGCTGCACCAGTCCGTGAGCGCCGGGTCAAACAGGTCCCCGAAATCGCGAGGCATCTGGAAATGGTTGTTTGGTGGTGGTTCGGACGAGCAGGAGGGTTCGGACGAGCAGGAGGGTTCGGATCGCGTGCGTGATAAACAGGCGGTATAGGCGTGCGGCAGTTTCCCTTGTTGGTTGCTTTCGTTCAAGGCCGTGGGTCGATGGAAATGAAGGTTCGGTGACTGAAGTGGTGGGCAGGGTGGGCAGGAAATCGGGTAGTGGGTGGTTTAGTAGGTCAATACACTTTTTTTTTTTTTCACACAAACTCATACGCACACCCCTTTATCAGTGAGATTTGAGGATTAGCTGCGCTTCTATCAACCATTCATATCTATCATTTCACCAAACATATCGACTGAGTGCCTACCTATCCACTTACAGACTACCCGGAGGGACCAGCCACGGCCACGGCTGTGGTCCGCTCCAGTCCAGCAATCTCGTACATAGTCTTGACAAACTGCTTCGGATCATGCGCGAACCGACCCAAAAACAAGCCATCCACCTCGTGCGCCAGCTTGGCAAACAGACCCGGCCCGGCACTTCCGCCGTATACGATCCTCGTCAGCCCCCGCCTGTCCTTGATCTCGGGGCTCTCTCTGACCCTCTTGACGACGGCGCATACGTGCGCCGCGGAGGCCGGTTCATCTGCACCAATCGCCCAGACGGGCTCGTACGCGAACACGACCTCCTGCTCGTCCGGTATCGCGCGCAGCACGGGGCGGACCTGCTTCATGACGTCTTCGGCGGCTGCCTCGGCGACGTGGTGCGGATCATCCGCCGGGTGGGTCATCTCGCCAACACAGACGAGCGGGATCATGCCGTTACGCGCGACGGCGGCCGCTTTCGCGGCGGTCGTCTCATCGGTCTCGGCAAAGTAGCGGCGGCGCTCAGCGTGGCCCAGCTCGACGAGGTCACAGCCCGCTTCGCGGAGCACGAGGGGCGAGACCTGGCCTGTGAATGCGCCGAATTCTTGCCAGTGGCAGTCTTGCGCGCCGACCATGAGGCGTCGCTCCGCGTTCGGCTTCCCGGGCACAGGCGGGTAAGGCCATTTACGGGTACGGACATGCGTCGCGACCTCCTTGAGAGAAACGAAGTCGGGGATGATGAAGACGTCGATGTTGCTGAGGACGTCGGAGAGGGTCGGATTGGCCGTGTCGTACTCGGGCAGTTGCGGGAAGCCGAGCATGCCCAAGACGGAGTGAACGAAGTCGGTGGTGCGCTGGGACTCAAAGTACATCTTTGTGGAGACGCCCACGATGCGGCGGCGTATCGGCGCCTGGACGGTGCCGTCGTCCTGGAGCGTGGTTGGGGTGCTTTTGGCTGCGGATGTTTGAGCTTGGCCGAGGTGCTCATCTCCCTGGTGGTTGTCGACGTTGCTCTTGTGGGGTTCCATCTCGACCCAGAACAAAACAAACAGATGATTCAATGTTGTCTAGATAACCTCCAAGTTACCGTCTCGTGGATGTCGGATGTTCTGTTCTTTGTCGAGCAGAACTGATCTCCCGTTCAGGCAGAGTTCGTTACGTGATTTAGTACCTAGTCCCCGCTAAACCCCAGCTATCTTTTGATAGGTTGTGGATTCGCGCCCATCACGAACAGGTGTTTGGTGGAGACGGCGTTTGGTTCGATGACATGTGGACTGAAGAGGGGTAGTAAATGGAGAAGAGACAGATGATAGAAACCCCACATCTTTCCAGCGGAGAGCTTTGCCCAGAGCTCCATTCCACGGCCTAGGGACGGTGACCGTAGGTCCCTTGGTATTGAACTCTTCGAGAAGCAGCCCAATTGCCCAATTTCCAGATCCAAGATTTTTCGGTTGCATTATTGTTTCCCGAGTCTAGAACTAGACCGACCTCCCAAGACACTACCTGCACGCAATACCATAGTATGGACTAGACCTAGTCCAAGCTGTGGGTACATCCGTAGTGCCGGCTGGTTCGGGCTATTACTAGTACGACCACCGAGAATGGGGGGGCAACTTACAGCCGAAACTTATGTAAAAACCAGTAGCTCGGATGTTATTATCAGAACCAGCTTGACAGAACTGGGAGCATGATGATGATACCGTACCAAAAATGCCTACATGGTTCATTTGGCGGTCGACGTCTCTATGCAATTTGGAGTATTTCCGGATATTGGGGGAGTTTCTGTTTTGAAAATAATTATAGAAGAGAAATCGAGCAGTGGAGGCCCTCAAGATCATTCAGTATGAGATAATTAGTCAGAGGTGGACTATCCATTTGGTTTTGCCATCTATACCTATCTTACCTAATCCAACCAGTATTTTGCTATTCCCAAAATCAAACGCAAGATACACAACTCAACACCCTTTAACCTCCTCCGCCGGCCCCTTTGCAATCCCATGCTCGCCCTCCTCATACTCATGAATCGCAGCAACCTTGGCCGCGCTGGGACTGCTCTCGTCGAACACGTAGCCCAACCACTCCTTGGCCAGGCGGCGAGCCAGCTCGAGCCCGACGACGCGCTCGCCCATGCACAGCACCTGCGCGTTGTTGCTCAGCACCGCCCGTTCGACCGAGAAGCTGTCGTGCGCCGTGACGGCCCGGATGCCCTTGATCTTGTTGGCCGAGATGGCGACACCCAGGCCGGTGCCGCAGATGAGTAGGGCGCGGTCGCACTCGCCCGAGGCGACGAGCTTCGCGGCCGCCGCTGCGATGTGCGGGTAGGCGGTCTTGTCGTCGGTGCCGACGTCGACGACGGACTCGACGCGCGGGTCGGCGGCGAAGTCCTCCTTGATTTTGTTTTTGTAGCCTACGCCGGCATCCTGGTCGAATAAGTCCAAATGTTGGTTGCCTGTGCGGTGGGTTGTAGATGGACGACGGATCGGGAGAGGGGGGGGGGGGGGGGGGGGGAGGGGGAAAGGGGAGGGAAAAACTTACATCACAGCCGATGGCAATCTTCCACTTTGATGCGCTCATTCTCTCGACCGTGTTCGCTTACCGCTCTTGTCCAAGATTTCTCAATGCGTACTTGGAGTAAAGGTAATGAGGTAGACAAAAGCTGTCTTGGAGGGGTTGGAGAAAAACATCATATGAAAACAAGATAGCTTAGGTTAGCTTCCTTCCCAGGCGGCGGCCGGCAATATTCGTCCCTGTACACCCTGTGAAGGTCGGCATTTATCCAGCCCGTGTTGCCAAACTTGGTATTCCGCAGTGACACGCTACGGGGGAAAGGGCTGGACAGCTTGCCACCCGACCCCGGGTTCAGGGGGAGCAAATCGGAAGAAGAGGGGCATCCATCTTTCGCCCCTCTTTCGAGCTTCTCGAGGTGGCTGCCCCACCTCACTCCCCGGCAAGTGCTCCATTGGTGTCTTATAACACCGCAGAGGTAAATAGCGGATGGATCATGGACCGGCCAGTCGTTGAGCTCTGAATCGAGTGACCCAGCAGCGAATGAACTATCCCGCCGGGTCGAGGAACTTGTGATATTGTATCTTGACCTCCCAGGAACTCACCACTCCTCCTTCACCACCAAACATCACATAGACTCTTTGCAGCATGTCAAAACGCCACCTCTTCACCTCGCTCGAGGGACTCGTCCCTAAGGCCCTCCGCGGCCTCATCTCCTACAACCCGCGCCTCAACCTCGACGAGACCAACCGTGTCGTCTTCGACCCCGACTCCCCATGCTCTGTCGTCAGCATCATCAGCGGCGGCGGATCCGGCCACGAGCCAGCATGGGCTGGCTATGTAGGGAAAAACATGCTCGCCGCGTCCGTGGCTGGTGACGTGTTTGCGTCGCCCAGCACAAAGCAGATCCTGGCGGGAATCGAGGCCGTCCCGTCCGACAAGGGCGCCCTCCTCGTCATCACCAACTACACCGGCGACTGCCTCCACTTCGGGCTGGCAGCCGAAAAAACGAAAGCGAAAGGGATCCCGTGCCGGATGCTCATATGCGGCGACGACGTCTCGATAGGCAAGACAGGTGGGTCGCTTGTTGGTCGCCGCGGACTGGCTTCGCAGATCGGGGTGCTCAAGATCCTCGGTGCTGCGGCCGCTCAGGGCGCATCAGTCGACGAGCTCTATGACCTCGGTATTGCCATCACGGCCCAGGTGGTCAGCATCGCGGCGACGCTAGACCACTGCCATGTGCCTGGACGGACGGAACACGGCGCTCTGGGCGAGGACGAGGTCGAGATTGGCACCGGCCCGCACAACGAGCCCGGGTACAGGAAGCTATCTCCCGCGCCAACAGCAGAGGGACTCGTCAAGCAGATCCTCACGTACTGCCTGGACGAGAGCGATCCAGAACGCGGCTACGTCAAGTTCAGCCCCGGCGACGAGACTGTGTTGATGGTCAGCAACTTTGGCGGCATGTCGAATCTCGAGCTCGGAGCACTGGTCGACGAGATCCTCCAACAGCTCCTCGCGGACTGGAAACTGGCGCCCGAGCGCGTCTACGCCGGTTGTATAGAGACGTCGCTCAACGCGCCCGCCTTTTCGGTCTCGGTCATCAATATTACCGCTGCTGCAGCGGCAACCAACGGCGCATACTCAGTTGATCAGATCAAGGGCTTCTTGGATGTCAGGACGGACACGATGTGGGAGGCGTTTGCCGGCTTCCAGAACTACCCACAACGACGGCCCAGGTCGGAGCAGGTGGTCGCGCCGCCGGTCGAGACCAGGAGGCCTGTTGACGACGCAAAGGACCTGAAAGTCGACCCTGCGGTACTGGAGAAGATGCTGCAGAACGCTTGCGAGGCAGTAATAAAAGCGGAACCGGATCTCACGAGATGGGATACCGTCATGGGCGACGGCGACTGCGGGTTGACGCTCCAGACGGGGGCGGTTGCGCTGCTGGACGCGGTTGACGCGAGACAACTTGCCGCGAAGGGGTCAGTCGTGGAGGTTCTCACTGAACTCGAAGACATTGTGGAGAGCAAGATGGGTGGGACGCTAGGGGGTATCCTGGGAATCTTCTTCGTTTCGTTGCGCACGGCTGTCGAACAGAATAGTGAGCTGGGCAGGACAGACGGAGCTCTGGCGGTGTGGTCGAAAGCACTGTCCTACGCGCTGGAACACTTGAGGCAGTACACGCCGGCCAAGGTTGGCGATCGCACTGTCATGGACACGCTTATTCCGTTTGCAGACGCCATGAAAGCTGGGCAGGACTTTGCGGGCAGCGTTGATGCGGCGGTGAAGGGTGCGGAGAAGACGAAGACGCTGAAGCCGAGGCTCGGCAGGGCGACATATGTAGGCATCGGAGTTGGTGAAGGTCAGGAGCTGCCGCCGGATCCTGGTGCATGGGGCGCCATGGTTGCTATCCAGGGGTTGTTTTTGGCGGTTTGAGAATCATGTCTGGCTGTCGAATTAAGGTTGTTTTGTTTTAGGTTTCTGCTTTTTTCTTTTTCTTTTCTAGGGCTAGAACGCGTTGGTCGCTTCTACCTAAATATCACGCCATCATCTATGCCATGTTGTGTTTCAGACCCTGGAAAAGGGCAAGGGATAAGTACCCGATAGTTAGGTACTACCATACTAATATAATTCCCGTTGATTTCTCCTCTTCTGCCCACGACGAGAGACACAAAGTTCGGTTTTCAAGCGGAGTGTCGAATCACAGCATTCATCATCACTATATTGGGACTGTAGATATTTAAACTAAATCTGTTACTGGCAACTCGACTAAACAAGACTAGCTAAATAGCCCACATGATTGATCAGGCCTTGCCCGCGCTTCCCAGCCAGTGCATATACTTCTCGATCGCCGCCTGCATGGCGTCGGTGCCGGCCTCAATCACGCTCGTCAACGGCTTGCCGTGCATCTCTTCCTGCACGCGGGCGTAGTGGTTGTTCATCCCCTTGTTGATGTTGACCTTGGTCACGCCGCCGGCCATGCACTTGCGGAAGATGTCGAGGTCGAACGGATCCGCCCCGTGAAGAACAAGCCTGACCCGGTCGCCGACTTTCTCGTTGATGGCCTGGAGGCGGTCGTACTCGAGCTGGATGCCGCGAGGCCCATACTCGCCGTGCACGTTTCCGAAGGCCGGCGCGAGCATGTCGATGCCCGTGGCCACAAACTCCTCGGCCTCCTCGGGGGTCGTCAGCAGGCCCTCGAGGTCCGCCGTCTCGGCCACCCCGTCCTCGCCGCCCTCGATGCGACCCGGCTCGGCCTCGGCGGCGATGCCGCGCTCGTGACAGTACGCGACCAGCTCTTTGGTCAGTGCCAGGTTTTCCTCCTTTTCGTAGTGGCTCATGTCGCACATGATGCTGTCGAAGCCGTCCTCGATGTCGGCGGCCCGCCGCACCAGCTCGGGGGTCTGGCAGTGGTCCAGGTGCAGCGAGACGGGCACCTTGGCGCTGTGGGCAGCCTCGGCGGCGGCCTTGACCAGCGCGTCGCCGGCATACTGTATCGCCCAGGGAAAGAGGAGGACCATGGCGGGCGAATTGGCCGCCTCGGCCGCCTTGACTGTGGCAATGATGGACTCGATGTTGTAGCAGCACATGCCCGGGACTGCGTATCCGCCGGTCTTGGCATTGTTGAGGATGGTCATGGACCGGTTCTCGGAGAAGGGTGGCCGAACCATGGTGTGTGATTGCTGATATTGAACGCTGATTTAGAGAAATGGTGATTGTCCGGCTCGGCGAGAGATAATAATCAAAACCAATTCCAAAAATGTTAGCTTTTTCAAGAATCCTTCTTTCCAAAATTTCTCTGGTTGATATTGCCACACAATGGACCCCCTGACCCAGAATACCGAGCTTCGGGGATTTTTGACCAGAAAGCAGCGAGGAGGGCCGAGACAAATGCCGCCCGGCTTCCCCAATTTGGCTTCGTTCCAACAATTCAGCCGCCAAGAAAGGTCAAACAACTAACTCCACCCACCCGGGTTTGTTGCAGGGCGGGAGGGTACGTAGGTGATTAGCCGGGACTCAGCGGTGCCAATATCAGGGGCCCAGGTCACGTCATAATTGGCTGTACCGCTGGAGCAAAGGAAAAGGAGGTTCGAGTTAGGGGATGGTGGAAGAGGGGCATCACCAGTCATCACTTACTTGGCCGTCCACCCGCCCCCTCAGAGCGAGCGGGGGATCGGGATGGCAGCTTGGAGATCGACCAACCCCTCCATTAATGGATGAATATGATTGCGGGATGAGGCGACTAATTATTCCTGTTCCAGTTTTTTCTTCTCGAACCAATATCTTGGCCATTGGTCCCCATTCTGGTAGCTGGATGGACTGATCTGATGGGGCAATGAAACCTCGGATGAATCAAGGATTCACGAATAACACACAAGTTTGAGCTCACAGATTGGTCAATACAGGGAACAACCTTTCGTCTGTTCGAACCCCAAAACAACAACCCGGTGAACAAAGAAACCCAGACCGCTCACAGCATGGCCGACCAAAAACCGCCCGTCGCCTTCATCGGCCTCGGCGCCATGGGCTTCGGCATGGCCACCCACCTGATCAAGTCGGGCTACGTCGTCACCGGCTTCGACGTCTGGGGCCCAACCCTCGAGCGCTTCAAGGCTTCCGGCGGCCTGACCGCCACCACGCCGGCCGAGACCGTGGCCGACAAACCCTTCTGCGTCTGCATGGTCGCTACGGCCCAACAAGCGCAATCCGTTCTGCTCGACGGGCCCGACGCCGCCGTGACCACCTTAGCTCAAGGCACGGTCCTGCTGCTCTGCTCGACCGTGCCGTGCGACTACGTCCAGTCCCTCCAGAAGCAGCTTGAGGCTGTTGGTCGCGGCGACGTCTTGCTCGTCGACAGTCCGGTGTCAGGGGGCGTCGCCCGCGCGGCCGACGGTACGCTGTCCATCATGGCCGGCATGTCAGACGCAGCACTCGAAAAGGCCCGCCCGCTTCTGGCGGAGATGGCCGACCCCAAGAAGCTGTATATCGTTGCCGGCGGCGTCGGCGCGGGCAGCAACATGAAGATGGTGCACCAGGTCCTCGCGGCGTGCCAGATCCTGTCGTCCAGCGAGGCCATGGGCTTCGCGGACCAGCTGGGTCTGGATCTCGCGAAAACACAGGCGGCCGTGCTGGCGTCGGATGCGTGGAGCTGGATGTTCGAGCACCGCACGCCGCGCATGCTGACGTCCTACCAGCCGATCGCGAGCGCCGTATTCATCATCATCAAGGACACGAGCATTATTACATCTGAGGCCAGACGTGCAGGGTTTCCTACTCCCATGACCAGCGTGGCGGAACAGGTCTATTTCTCCGGCATCGGTAGGGGCTACGGGCCCGACGACGACAGTGGGCTGATTCGGCTGTACACGGAGGGCAAAGGGAAAGTTGGACCAGTCAAAGGGCTCGCCCAGACGGAAGAGGCCAAGTTGGCGCTGGTGCTGGATCTGCTGAAGGGGATCTTGCTGTGCGCGGCGGCCGAGGCGTTGGCGTTTGCGCAAGCTGTCGGTTTGGATTTGGATCAGGTGTTTGATCTGTGTATCAACGCGGCTGGTGGAAGTACGATGTTGCAGACGTATGGCCCGGAGATTATCAAAGCGTTCAAGGAGGGCACAGCTGCTCAGGGATGGACAGGCGGAAATGTTGGGCTTGCAGAGATTGGCGAGAAACTGCGCGCGGCGGTGGAGGAGGCACAGAGGATAAAGGTGCCGCTGTTTCTTGGGAACCAGGCCCTGAGCGTGATTCGGCTTGCCTTGAGGTCTGGATCACCTCAAGGGCTGGCGGCTGGGGCGGTGGTTAAGGTGTGGGCTGGGAACTGAAGTTTGGGTAACAGTACTGGATTTGATCAGTGGTAGATATTCTAATTGTATCAGTGGTAGAGCTTGTTGTACCACAACCTGATAATTATATTCAACCACTTTTCTATGGAAATTGAACAGACGAGGTTTTATCTACTAGTCTATCCATTATAGGCATTCTACTATTTGTGTGCTCATAATGAACAAAGTGTTGTCTCCTGAGTGTCAGATGTCGTCATTTGAACTAGTACCAATGCCTCCTAGGGAGATACACTCAAGTTTTCAGTAGGTAAACATGTTAAACTACTCCTTATGCTAACTATATATGTATTAGTAGTCAAGCTAATAACCGACTCTGGCTCTCTAGAAACAGTACTTTTGGCTGGTCCCTCTCAAAGCTGAGCTGCCTCTCCGCGATGTTGATCTGCAGATCCAACGGTCCCTCGCGTAGCCATCCGACCTCGTTGTTTTCGTTGTTGTCGGCATCGTCGTAGACGTGCTCGTACCACAGGTGCAGGCTGTAATACCTGGCCAAAGTATGGGCCATCATCACTTCGACGGAGCACCAGACGCGCTCGGAGTACTCGTCGTCCGTCAGGCTGATGGCGGCGTTGCACTGGGTCAGGAGCAGAGGCAAGGCGGAGACCCCGGCGGCTGGGTTATCCTGGTCGACACAGGAGATGTCATGTTGAGGAACATACGGTATTGGGCGCAAATAGCCACATTGATGAAATGGGGAACTTATGAAATACTGAGGAAACTTTCCATCCAAAGACCAAGGCCTGCCGGCTTGAGGAACGGATGAAGTGGCATGAACAGCTGAGCTGCGGTGTCACTGCGCCCGAACGAGGCGCCCTTTTTTGATCGCTGTCGACGAGGTCTGGTACGTCTTGTACGAAGATCTGTTTTCTGTATCGCCTTGGCCAATACGGCCTAGAAGCCCTAGACCTAGATTAGAGGACCACTGCAGGTAGCTTCTACATCACCGCTCTAATACGAATTATACTCATGACAACCGCGGCATCTCAGCCAGCTGACGGTGAGGGTCATAATTTTCATGATGAGTTTACCGGTATGAGATAAAAGCTTTAATAAGATCCGACTTTTACTGAATGTCGTAGAGGCGACAAGTTGCCATTCAATCTGCCTTATGTACATGCGGTCCCAACCCTCCTAAGTCTCTCACAAACGTAATTTTAGTTCGGGGTGAGCTTCAACAGCCGCCCGTTATTACCATCCTCAATCACCCAGATGGCGCCGTTCTTGTCCTCCCGGATACCGCGCATGCGCTTACCCATTGAGAAACGCTGAGCCTCCTTCGCCGTGTCACCAGTGATAGTCACCCGCACAATAGACTGTGAGCTGAGACCGGTGATGATGGCATTGCCTTTCCAGCTGGAAAACAAGTCGCCCTTGTAGATGATCAAGCCGGCTGGTGAGATGACGGGGACCCAGAAGGCCTTGGGCGCTGTGAAGTCGGATCGCGTGCTGTGCGCCGGGATCTTGGTGCCGTTGTAGTGTTGGCCCTGGGACACGAGCGGCCAGCCGTAGTTGGCGCCCCGCTGGATCAGGTTGAGCTCGTCGCCGCCCATGGGGCCCATCTCGACCTCCCAGAGCCGTCCCTGAGCGTCCCAGTCGATGCCCAACGGGTTACGGTGCCCTAGCGACCAGATCTGCGACTGGATGGCGCCTTGGCTGGCAAACGGGTTGCCTGCGAAGGCGGTGCCGTTGTCGTACAGCTTGATCATCTTGCCGAGGTTGCCGGTCATGGACTGGGACGGCCACATCTGGTTGATTTCACCAGCCGAGATCCATAGTGCTCCGTCGGAGCCGAAGAGCAAGCGACAGGCGAACTGGAGTCCGCCCGAGGCCTTTTGCGAGTGGCGCCAGATGACCTCGAGGCCGGATAGCGCACCGCCGCCGTTGGCGTTTAGCGTCAGCTTGGCCCGCGCAACTGCACCGCCTGCGCCACCACTGCCACTCTCGGCGTAGCTGATATATATAATACTGTTCTCCGTGTAGTTGGGGTGTAAGGCAACGTCGTGGAGGCCGCCCTGACCGCCGTAGGCGACCGAAGGCACACCGGTGATAGTACTCGTGGACTTGGTGGTTGGGTCAACGAGACGTAAGTTGCCTCGTCTCTCGGTGAGTAGGATACGGTTGTCGGGCAGGAAGGCAAATGCCCATGGCTCGTTATGGCTTGTGATGGCTGTCGACTTGAACGGCTGCTGACGGGTGTCCAGCTGTTGCGACGGGACGGCCAAAGCACCGGTCACCAATGCCAGAGCATAGGTGACAGAAAGTCTAAGATGCATCATTTTAGTGGCGGCCTTTCGGTGTATTGTGTTCCTAAAAGATCGAGGTTTAGGTGGCTCACATCGTGTAGAGACTCTCAAGCTGTCCCTTCCCCCAAGGTTGGGTAGGAACTTATATAAGAAATGGAAGGACTCGAGTAAGCTCTTGCCCAATTTCAGGCTATTCCGACCTTTAATGACTTGATATAAACAAGCCTGATCGGAGGACCTGGAGCAGGTGCCGGTACAAACGAGATTTCCCTCTCGTCGCTATTGCCTGTCCCATGTAAGTCTCCATTGGTCGACAGATTTGGCAAAAGCCCGGCATGGCATTCCCACCCTAATCGGGCACGACCTTTTCTCTGCTACGATGGCTGCCGACGCCAAGAGGAGGTCATGTGCTATATTTTGTCTGGGCATCTCTATACAAGTTATCCAACTCGTCATCATCATTCTTCTTCGTTGCACCGTGCGGGGGTTCTCGATCCGTCTCCGCTGTCTTGGCATGTGTGATATCCTAGTTGAGCATAACCATAGTCAAGCACTTACTATACCCTGCTGTCCTCTCGACTTCGCCGCTCGGAACATTTTCAATATGGAATGATTTCAACCTCGCCCTTGCTATTATCGACCCTCCTACATGACTGTCCGGGACAGCCTGCAGTATTAACATCGACTACCTGTACATAACCAGGATTTTAGTTGAATAGGGTTCACGTGCCGGTATGTGGAGGAATCAATGCTCTAGTCTCGCCTTTAACTCACGTCTCAGCTCTCGGATGACTCAGAGCAGTCTCTCTTCGTTTGTTCCGGGACTGTTGGAATCATAACCAGAATCTGAAAGCTTTGTTCCTCCTCCAGCTGCCAGCGGTACATTGACATCCATCAGATTCTCGATTATTGATCCTTTGCCGAGAACAAAATTCGGGTCTTCGTAAAGAAACCCGGATCGGGAAAAAAGAGTCCCAAAGTCAGAAGTGGTCTTCAGCATTTGAAGTCGATATGAAGTCGATATGCGAGAGATCAACGCCGTTGCCAAACTCGGTGGTTTGCGGCTGGCAGGCCATCAAGACTTGCTTTTCTTCAACCGCATCACGATCGACAACGCCTTCTTGAGCTTTCGAAGTAGCAGTGGGAAATACTTGTAGTGGGCTGATAGGTACCGGCGATGGCTGGCTTTGGCTGCCAGTTTTCTGCTCAATCTCCCGGAACTCGCGGAACGCTTCAGCCAAGAGTTCTTTAACGCAGTCGATCGCCTTCCGCATCAAGCCTTCCTCGACAATGTGCAAATCCCTGTCGAGCTCGGGACCTAGGATTTGTCGCAGGCCTGGCGGTACGGCGCGCAGGACATACTCCTCACATTCCGTCAACAAAGTCTGTGGGGTGGTTCGTTGCAGATGCTGCATACCGATTTCCACCTCTCCACCTTACTCAGCTTCTCGGCGGCCGTTTCCTTTCTGGACCTGAGACGAGCTGCCTGGCTAGCATCAAACTCTTTAATTGGCTCAAGCCGCCGCAATGGACAAGGCTTGATGATTCTCTGGTGGTCGCGATTGGTCTGCTCCTCCTCAAAGGGTTGGCAGCAGCGGCCGCATCGGTACTTCGGTTACTGGTGGCGACGGTACAGATGTTCTCTAAGAACCCGGTTGGATAGTTAACGCGCCGTGGACGAATTATTAACTATCACAAGGTGACCGATAAAATAATGGAAAGAGATGAAGAGGGGACATACTTAACGCGGTAGACCATCGGGCCACCTTGAGCCTGGACAGCCTCACCAGTCCTTGTACTTGACTGGGTTGTACTTGAAATAAGGGCAAGCGAACTTGAATCAGCGTGTCAGTGACCTCGACGGATCCCTACATACCAGCCCGAAGTAGAGGTGTTGCGCCGAATATATCAACAGCCTCGCGGTCGGCGCCGCGCTCAAGGAGGAGCTTGGTGCACTTATGCCGGTTTTTCCATGCCGTCATCGCCATGTATGAGCGCCCAAAGTCGTCCTTGTAGTTCAGATCTGGTCCGAGCGCAAGAAGCTTCTCAAGGAGCTGGACATTGTCGTGGTAGCTGCACGCCAAGTGCACGCAATCGATTCCAAAGTAGGTACGGTTGATCTTGGCGCCCTTGCCGATGAGTGACTCGATACATTCGACGTCGCCGGATCTAGCAGCCATGTTCAATGGTTGAGTTCCGTTCTTTGATCGGTGGTTCGTGTCGGCGCCGTACCGGAGCAACGTCCGCACAGCCTCAATATTGCGTCCGATACAAGCCCACATGAGCGGCGTTTGCATGTCCATGTCCTGAGCGTCGATAGCACAGGGCTGTTCCTTAATCACGCGCTCCAAGCCGCAGTGTTCTAGACCGAGGATAACTTTGTGAACCCGCGTGAATCCGTATTCGACCATATCGCCGAGTGGGAAGGCCTCACGGAGCTGCTTGATAACTCCGCGGCTAGCTTGACGCTCCAGAATCTTCTTCCAGGCAATTTCCTGAGGGGTCCTGGCAGGTCAGTTACGTTAATAGCATTCGAACTTACTGGAACAAGTATGGACTGCTTCTTACTCCTGCGTGGCGTCGGGCGCATCTCGATCCGCATCGAATTTCAAGAGAAAATTCATGACCTGGACTTGGCCCCTGTCGACGGCAAATTGTCACAAACCACTCCGGTTGGTCTCATAAAATCGCCCCCGGCGTCCCAATGGGGCAGGGGACTGACATGAAGGGCCGTACAGCCATCGAGATGACCGACGTTCTGAGGAGATGCCAGCTTTCTTCTCGAAGAGTTCCTTGAGTCCTTCGACATCGCCGCGGTGGGTCATGGCGAAGAATTGTGCGCCGTTGTCCACAATCCTCGACACCTTGAGCGGGACCTGCAAGCCACTTGACGGCTTCATGACATAGGTGAAGGCGATCATCCGCTTGACAAACCACTTTGGAAAATACCACGACAGCGAGAATCCCTGCACCTTCCGGCGCTGGCAGCCGGGAACGTTGCAGGCAGGACGCAAAAGCGGCAGGCTTGTATACCCAATAAACAATATGCCCAAGAAAGATTCTACGGCCGAAGGTGAGCGGGCAAAACGATGGCTGTGGCTGTCGCAGGAACAACCGTTACATGTGAACGGCGGCTGCCATATGACCTGGACCTCTAGCCCCTTGTTTTCGTCGTCTGCCGAGATCTGGTCAGAGAAGCTGGTACTGGGCATGCGTGTTCCATCGCTGCTCGCCCCTCCAGGGCTGACAGTACCCCGTCTTCGCCCTCGCCGGTCTCCAAGCAGCCACAGATGTTTCAGATCACGGATCTCAGCTGCCAATTCCTCCGTGTTTTGGCCTTGCTCTCCTATGGAAGAAGATGTCCCGTACACAGCTGCCCATACCAACCATGCCTCTCTTTACAGACACGCCAGTAGCGATCACAATGCCAGTTGCTTTGCTCACTACTTCGGCTGCCTTATTCCAGTCTGATTCATATCTTATCTGCAGACGGGGCTCCCAAGGTGGGATGGCATGCTCTCTGATAGTTTTCATTCGATCACACATCCGATCACACATATTCCTTCCACTGATTGGGCGATCTTCTGAAGTGGGGAGACGAATCGCACGGTTGCTCGTATTTTCTCCAAGGCGAACGAATGTGTCCTGGGCAGTGTATGGACATTGATCCATAATCTACCTGCCCCTGGGCATGACGTTCTCGTATCGAGAGAATACTGGCTTCCGCTTCAGCCACAGCCGTTGCTACTGTTCGGAAAGCTCCTGTAATAGCCAGGCCCCCGATCTTCTGCGTCCTGTTCGGCCAACTCAGCGTCTTTTCTCCTGATTTTAGACCCCGGTCCTTGAAGTATGTACAAGTTCAGGTCCCAGGCTTTCAACGCACTAATCCACTATAATTAGCGCTCTGTATCCGTAACCCGTACCCACTCCAGTCAGGTGCCTTCCCGCCATCCCCCGCGTCTCCCCGCCACTTTCAATCCCTGCACAATCGACCGATCCATGAACGCGCGACGCGTCTCCCCAACTTCTTCAGTCAGACCTTCTATCATGATCACCACCAAGCCATCAACTTTGCTCACACAGGATCTGGTATAGTGGACAATCAAAAAATATGGAAGAGGTGACACGTCGTCACTTTTTCAACCACGGGCGGGCAAAGGTACGGCGCATCACAATCCACTCTTCCCCCAATCTCTCGTTATCACGCCTACATACTGCATTTCTCTGTATCTAACGTCCCCACTTTACAGGCCAACTCTGAGGAAAAGAAGGCCTGCCACCTTTGCCAGCTGCGGTCATTTGCGAACCATTCAACGATCCCCATCACCATCCACAACGAGACCAACGACGGGGTTGCGCTCAATCCCAAGTTCAAATTCATCGACCACTCCAGGATCGGGCCGAATGTCCCCGTCGCCGAATCCTCCTTCCGGGCGGGTTGCGACTGCGAGGACGATGAAGACTGCATGTACAGCACATGCCACTGCCTCGACGAGATGGAGCTGGATGACACAAACGGCGACGAAAATCGGCTAGGCGCTAACCCCCCCCGCCAGAAATGCTTCGCGTACCATTCCCACGGCCCAAAGGCCGGTCTGTTGCGGAGTAGGATTCTCCACAGCCGCGAGCCTATATATGAGTGTCACGAGGATTGCAGCTGTTCGCGCGAGTGTCCCAACCGGGTGGTCGAGCGCGGCCGGACGATTCCGTTGCAGATTTTCAGGACTGAAGATAGAGGCTGGGGCGTGCGGTGCCCCGTCGATATAAAAAAGGGACAGTTTGTCGACCGGTACCTGGGGGAGATTATTACTAGCGAAGAGGCCGATAGGAGACGAGCCGATTCCGATTCTGCTCGCCGGAAGGATGTGTACCTGTTTGCGCTGGACAAGTTCTCGGACCCGGACTCGCCGGACCCGTTGCTAAGGGCCCACCCTATGGAGGTGGACGGGGAGTGGGAGAGCGGGCCGACGCGGTTTATCAATCACAGCTGCGAGCCGAACATGCGCATCTTTGCGCGCGTTGGCGATCACGCGGATAAGCACATCCATGATCTGGCGCTGTTTGCGATACGGGACATAGAGAGGGGGGAGGAGCTGACGTTTGACTATGTGAATGGGCTCGAGGAAAAGGATGGCGATATGGATGCGCACGATCCGGCCAAGGTGAAGAACATGACCAAGTGTCTCTGTGGGACGAAAAAGTGCAGAGGGTTTCTTTGGTGAGGGAGCAAAGAGGCTTTGTGTTATAGGTTCAAGAACTTTTGCAACCAGGCGTTTGGAGGCAATCGGATACAGGACGTCATAAGGAAACGGCGTTTCGGATGGGCGTGTATGGGAGGCAGGCGAGATACTGTCATGTTGTGTTTTATATGATGGTTAGATGCTCTGACATCGGCATTCTTCCACCAACCTCAATTTTCAATGAGCCTTGGTCTCTACCCCGAGATATACGTTCAAAGCTCACTCAACAACACACTTACCCAACGGATGCTTGGAAGCGCGATTCGAAAGGACAAACTGCATATGGATAAACGCCGTTCGTCTTAAGTACCAGGAGTAACAGCACTGCCACATGCTCCTCATGTCTAGGTAGCTATAACTTGCTGCATTCTCGATACGGGACTCCCCGCGGCAGTCGAGTTCCGGGTCGGCCTGCTTGTATCAGAAGGTTTGGCGAGGTAACCAATCAGCCTGACGGCTGACGGAACTCGAAAGTGATTCATTATGGACCATTCGAGATATGAAGAATGTGTGTCCTGTCCGGAATGAATGCTAAGAAATCAGTCCGGAGGCCATGAAGCACGACGGAGACTTTTGTCGGGCTAAACGGGCCTCAATCTACCCGACTGCATGCCGCCACGACAAGTTCGGTCTCCTATGCAGCTATGGACAATGAGACAACAAGCTTCGGAGACTTTTGCTCTAGCCGCAAAAGCCAAAAAAAAAACGCCAACTATTCCCTCTACATTTCAATTTATGCATCAAGTGCCGTGATTCTATCGCTTGTCCAGGGGCAGCTTGATTTCAAATGCAGTTAACCCTCCGCTTGGCGAATTGGCAATCTGAGGCTTATCACGATGGATTACAAATCACAAATCAGTTCTGTGGGAATGAGGCTGGCCGAAAAGATGTTATAATGACGGTCATCCTCCTCCAAGAGCCCGTGTGAAGTGGCAAGATTGCCAACGACCTCTCCTATCTTGACTAATACGTCCGCCGCTCCCTATTCCTCCAACCAACCTCTTCCTCACTCCTAAGATTTTTAATAAAATTAACATCACGAAACCATGGCCAACAGAATTGCCCTCATAACCGGAAGCACCCGCACCCCGCGGGTGGGCTCAGATGTGGCGAGCTGGGTCCTCGAGATCCTCAAGACCCGACCCTCAGATGACCTCGAGATCGAACCGATCGCCATATCCGACTACAACCTGCCCGTGTTCGACGAGCCCGTCATGCCGGCCATGGTCCCGGCCATGAAGCAGTTCACCCACGAGCACTCCAAAAAGTGGAGCGCCAAGATCGCCTCCTTCCAGGGTTATATTTTTGTCGTCCCCGAGTACAACGGCAGCTTGGCGGGTGGCACCAAGAACGCAGTCGACTATCTGTACAACGAGTGGCCGGGCAAGCCGGTGGCTGTTATCAGTTATGGCACAAAGGGCGGGAACAGGGCCAACGAGCACCTGTGCTGGAGCTTGGAGAACGTCATGAAGATGAAGGTGGCTGCGACCAAGGTGATGCTGGCGTTTGCACCGGGAACGGATATTTTTGCTGCTATTAACGAGGGCGTTCTTGGGGAGGATACGCTGAAGTTGTGGGATGAGGGAGCCGGGAAGCAGGAGATTTTGAATCAAGTGGAGGAGATTAAGGCGGTGCTGGCACAACCGAAGGACTAACTGATTACGAGTTTGCCTGTTTTAGGGTGTTTCTAAATGAAATAACCTTCTAATTTTGGCCTCTACGAGCAGATGAACGACCCGACGGGATGGGACGTCATAGAATGACAGAGCAGATTATATCCAAGTCATCGACAATATCAGAACGACGGAACGAGTACGTTAGCCACGTTAATGTACCTCCTCTTTAAGAAGACTAAGGATCACGTTCTGTGTTTCTTTCGGTGACAACTTTCATCACTAGAGATTAACTATATTAATCTTCAAATGCTAGAGAAGGTCTCGGGTCGGTTACACCGCAGGCACGACCCACGACATGTTGTTCTCCCTAGGACAGCTGCGAATACCATTCAGGTATTGCTGTGTCACCGTCATATCCTAAAACAGCCAAAAATCGACCACCAAGGATTGCTGCAGCCCCCAAACAACCCTCAGAAACAACGTAGAACCTAACAAAATGAGGTCCACCAGACACAGGCCACAGACAACAAAAGGCAGTCCCAAGGGGCTCCACTTCACTCTGCACGGTTTCCACGGCTGACTCTATTGGAAAACATTCAAAGCCAAGATATCCAAGTGGGTCTGCACGGATATATGAAAAATCAAAGCTCGTAGAAGCAAGAATCTGAAACCCAATCCAAATAGCGTTTTCGGACAGAAAATTGACTTTGATGACAGCTTCGAGTGTGAGATCCATGGTCTTTCTGATACTCCGGGATCCTCCTTGCCTTCGAGAGGAATTATAAAACATGATTCGTTTGAATCGGATGGACTCATTCCCAGCTCCGACTTGTCGAGCCGCGTTCCCGGAGTGATACCCTGACGCTTGGTGCGATTTCCCGGCGAGCTTCGCGGTCGTCCTGGTGGGACGGCCACTGAGAGATACAGAACTGAAGTGGTGTAAGGGCTCCTGAACCTCCATACCGCATCTAGGGCACCGCATGGAGCGCCATTGGCCGGACTCTGATATCTTTACAAATGCTCCCATACAGTCATCTGCCAAGCATTTCTGCACACTCCGATATGTGCTTGAGTGCTCACGGATGTACATGGTCACCGTAGATCCCGGTTTGACCAGGCCGGACCAAGTTTGCTCGCTCAGTTGCTGGACGTGATGTCCCTATTGGTTTCCTTGTAGCAGCAGGACATATCGGCGTCTCTCGACCGAGGCAGAGCCGAGCAGGGCCTTGAAGTCGTTTTGTAGAAATGCCTACAGCACCTAGTCGGCGAATAGATAGGTAAGCAAACAGAAAACACGTTAATATCTAAATCAAGCGCATAATTACCTGATAATATCGGAATGCATTATAGTCGAGAACCTTCGTCCTTCCCAGTGCATCAAGCAACGTGATGTGATACTTCGCAATCAGCACTGCAGATAACCCGCGGGAAGGCTGCACCATGAGAGATAGAGACAAGCTGGAAGAGTTCAAGCATATCAGTATTGATACCTGACCCTCAAAGAAGCATGATAGGCTTACAAGAGACCCCTGACGAATAGAGCGAGGTATAGAAAGGCAAGATAAAGACTAATCAAACGCATCTGCATATTAGTCTTTTGTGATTATTGTGTTGCACTGGAAATGGTGTAGACTTGCGGTTCTTGGAGTGGTTCCGGCCTGACTTTGCGCCTAGTTATTTCTCTCTGGGGCATCGGGTCTAGCTGGGTTTCGGTGCTTGCGCCATTGCCAGGATGAGAGTTGTTCTGTCTCGGCTTTGAGGAACGCAATACGGTCTTTCGACGATGCAATAATCGCTGCTTTCGGGGTCGAGAGGGTGTGGTCCGGAAAGCTTCGAGTTGATGCGCCATACCGGTAATACCCTGTGACAGCTCGCTGCGTATTGTAGCTGATAGCATGCTCTGTAACTTGTCTGGGCACGCGATGCCGCGAGAACGATCAGCGGTTGATTCCAAAGTCGATTTGATAGCAACAATAAGCTCAGTCGGTGTCTTTCGATCAAGCTCGTCTCGTAGATGTTGCGGTATTGTCCTCTTCATCGTTAACATCACATCTCTTTTCGCCAGGGTTAGTCAGTACTCTTCCCTCGTGTTCAAACGACGGATTAAAAGGAGTCTTGGATCGTACAAAGTCAAACGGCCAATCAAAGTGTCCAAAATTCGCATATGATTCTCAAGCTTGTCGCGAAGAGATTTGACATGCCGTCCTATTGATGAATAGTGGAACTTGAGCTTTGCAATGAACTGTCGGGAGTGGCCTGATTTTGCTCGGTGACCGAGGGTGGGCTCGTACTTACGAACGCGCTCAAGAAAACTGCTCAACAGGTATTTTGATAAAGTTGACTTGTTCCGCAATGTCTTGGCCGTATGATGGATATTGGATCCAAGTCGAGTGTGCCCCCAACGGTTCCAGGACACGGCTCAATGAGCGAAGGAAGTCGACGGTCTCGCGGTAGTCACTGGCAGCCCCATGGACGCTGTCAAGAGTGTGAATGAGATCGCGGATGAACTTGACGGCCGCGGCGATATCGCCTATCGACCATCCAAAAGACATGGCTCTGGGTTTGAATAGGCTAGCACGGAGTCGGAGGACAAGCAAGGAGGACAATCGTGAGGCTTCGTGTTTGAGGTGGGTTTTTTAAAGCTAAAGATGACCATGTATGGACCGAAAAGAGCAGAGTCGGCGAGTCCCAAAAAAGCATCCGAAATCTGCCTGACACTGCCGACGATACCCCAATTGATTGCATGCTGCCGCTAGAAGTCAACTATATAAGCGCAACGGTGGTGATAGGTCGGTAGCTACCGACTGCTGGGAAGTGTGGCAAGTGTCAGTCCCATCTGCCTACCTAGGTACCTCTAGGTATTATGGATGCCCTTGAATATGCCATTATGCCTCGACGCCTCCTCTTGGATTCAAAATTGTAATAATTGAATTCAGCCCAGAGAATAGCTCTGCCGGGAATTAAAACATCAGTAAATTTACTTGCCAAGCCATGGTCTGGACATAAAAGCACCTTTCCGTCAGTTACATAACTAACTAATCACTGAAACCTATATCTTGATCTTCTTATAAGTGAATCAGAGCCTGATGTCAAGCTGGAAATTATCAACGATCTGGTTGGTTTCCCAGCCTGTCTACTTCTGTCCACAATGCAACTAATCCCCTCAATTTATGTCCCTATCAGCTTTTAAAGTTCAATACCTTACCTAACGACTTCCGGTCAGTCACAACTGATATGGGAATGTGCAAACAGCTGTGGTTGAGTCTCCTGAGCAGCTTGAAGTGAGGCTGAAAGCGGGACAGGGGGGGATGGGGATCCATCATGAGCACTAACAACAGCGGGCCAGAATCGCCGCCATAGCTGTTACTTGCTAGCGTGACCCCACTTCCCGTCCCAGCACGCCAGATTGCTCCGGACAGGGGTCTCCTGCCCATCGCGCCCACGCCGCCGAGGGAGCTTGGGCGCTGTCCGACTTTAATTGAATGCAGCACACATCACACAGTTGCGATCTTACCCTTCATCAACGTCATCCTGTCATGAATCTGTCTGCAGTACCGAAATGGTCAATTGTACAGCCAGTCCAATATATCTTTCTGTACATCCCCGACGATCCACTGAAACCCCCTCTCGTCTCGATCTTTATCCCACGACTCTAAGTTTTGCATCAGCTAATCGGCTTCCAGCACGACACCAAGCCCCTTAGCTGACCATCGCGCGCCCCGCGGGGGTCTCCCAAAGAGACAAAAATAGCCTAGCCTAGCCTGCCTGCCTGCCGACGCCGTGTGAGGTGTCGCTGGGCTGCCATAAGCCAATAGCGGTCTCCTGTCGACAACGACCATCTCAGCTGGTAACACCAACACTGCATTCCTCCGCACTGCCGCCTCTCTCAATCTCTCTGCTTCGTTACCGGGCGGAGGTGAAGGTTCGTCGTTCTCAAGGAAAGGATAAACCTTTCAAGACAGGCGTCGGGTCGTGCATCGGATTTTCCTCTCAAGGGCGTTATCGAGATAAGCCCTCCGGCTCCCGTCTACCGGCTGCCGTCCGCCATGAGATAGTCATTCGGGCGAACGAATGAGTCGAGCAGCCGCAACGGGCGCGAAATCGTGAAAACTGGCCGGCGAGTGTCCCTGACTTTCCGAGGGGCTCGACCGAGATGGTACGTTCTTTTCCATCCCGTCTCTCTGCAGCGACAATCCTTACAGCTGCCATCCCTCGTCTGATCTCGGCTTCCTGCAAGCCGACCAGCCAACATCAATCCGAAGGCTAATGCACTTTCTTCCTCGCAGGGCTGCTGCGCATCTCGCCCTTCGGGCCCCAATTCCCCCTACCCTGGCGGCGTCGGCGCGTCCGGCTCGGCGCGCGCCATCAACGAGGCCCAACAGACCACGGGTGCAGCCAGCTCCCAAGTCGTCACCGACGATCCTCTCCCCTCCCCGGCCTCTGGTGGCCCACGACTACGGCACCGACACCACCACCATACCCAACCACTCGCGCAGCACATCAACAAGCCGCTGCGACGGCACGAATGGAGCAGCCACAACCGGATCTGGACCCACGCAGCTCTGGCACGGGAGCGGGCCGAGTTCTTTGACACACGAGTTGCCGGCCGGCAGGAGATATGGCAGACTCTACGGGCCGTGCTCGAGGTTCTCTGGGTAGCCGACGCAGCTGCGCGGAGTAGCGGCGGCGGCGACGCTGACGGCGGCTTGTCATCCTCACAAGGCGAAAGCGAGGAGGACCCCGCCATAGCGCTCGCCACGGCGCAGAGTATCCTCACCGCCGCCGACATTACGCTACCCACCGGGGATTTGGCTCAAGGAGCCTACGATGCGCTGGGCAACTATTACTCGCTTCCAGAACATATCGTCTCGGACCCGCTAAATCTCGCAACACCGTGCGAAGAAGACGACGTCGACGATAATAATGCTGATCTCGGGGATGTCAAGGCGGACTTGACTGCCGGCGAGGAAACCGCTGAAGAGGGCGAAGCTGACCCAGAAGACGAGGCGGAGCGCCGGCGGGAGGAAAAAGGCAAGGCTGTGGCGGATGTGCGTGACCAGATTACGATCCGAGCACGACTGAGCGATGGCACTCGGGACGTTAATGTCTTGGTGGGCAAGGGGGAAACTGTCCGGAGCATTGCGCGGAATATTGCCGATGAAGCACAGGTACAGTCTATCTAGTACCATACAAGCGCTTCTTTATTCTGGCCGAGTTGCTAACTTTCCACACAAGCTCCCTCCGACAAAAAAGGTCCGCATAGCCTACATGGGCAAGATCCTCAAGGAAAACACGTCACTGCAGGTTCAAGGCTGGAAGCAGGGACACGTCGTCAACGCTCTGGTATTTAATCGATAAGACCGTGTCATGCCTATATAACGTACCTCTCCCGGACAAACCACACTACTACAATAGACCTGATGAGAAACCACAGCAAGCAAAAGGACTCTTCCTTTTATAGCGCCCCTCGACTTCCGAGACACAAAAAAGGGCATCATCTCTCAATTCATGTTGCAGCCCACGACTACCACACGCACACCATAGCATGCTACCAAAATTTTCCTTGACTGGAAAGATACCCCCTATACCCCATTTCCCAGTCGTCGACATGGACGGACAGCGTGGGCGGCAATTATGATCTTATCTATCTACGATTCTATTACACTTCTTAATCTGATGGCTCTGCCTCTCCCGCGTATCTGCTACTATCACCATTTATCACAATATCTGTATTCTAATCTTTTCATGAAACGTGTCAAACGATCCGCCACGATTGGTACGTCGGGGTACGGTGCAGTGCGGTGTTCTTTTGGGTTTGATATACTCGGTGGCGGCGTCTTGATTCCTACATTGCTTGCTCACAGCGCACGATCATTGCGATACATTCCTCAACATGGGAAGGTACCTTAGTTAGGTGGGCACCTGTAATGATAGCCGCCTCATCGAGTAAACAAATAATAATTTTTTTTTTAATCTTCCAATAATTCTTGCAACTCCTCAACAAACAAACCCGATACCTCACGCTACCTTCAGCCCGTCATCTCTGTCTCCTCCAGTGGCTTGCGGAGCTTTATGTATGTCCAGTCATGTAACTGATATATATCACGAGCAGGACTCATCCCCACTCTATACCAGCAAGCTAGACTGCCGGGTAGGCGAATTATCACACAACACCAACCGCCACTTCACCGCCACTGATCACAAACAATTCCTTTTAGCTTGCTTTGAATGCGTACATAAAAATATCTCATTTCAACATCCACCGTCCATCCCAGCATCATCCTCAAGCAGTTGAACCAATCTTGTTCAAGCCCTTGAGAGATCCCAGACTCAGCGCTAACCCTTGCGACCTGCTGCGTATCCTCACGAAACCAGTGATCGGTCCATCCTCGCCCTCCTTCTCTATACTCAAATTTGCTAATGCGTCCTCGCCTAGTATCATTCATCGGTTAGCCAAAATGTGTTACCTGAAGTCAAGAACAGAGGGTAACATACCGAATACACTCCTGGCATAAAGATTCGCGCTCAAGAACTGGCAATCACCCTTCAAACTGGCCTCCGGCGTGAGGCAGTTCATGTTGGTGCACGCCATCAGCTGGTCCAAGAAGTCCCGCAGCGTCTTGGCCTTGCTGTTGATATTCACCTTGTTCTCCCACTCAAACTCGGTCCACATGTTCCGGAACTGCGTCTCTGTGCACGTGGCGGGTTGGATGTAATCCATGATGTCGACATGGAGATCGTTGAGGATAACGACGTTGGTGTCGGTCGAATGGGCACCGTCATACACGACATTACCGAAGATGACGCCCGTATCGGTCGACGAGACCTTAATCGTACATTGCACGTTTGCGAAATCGTGAGGCCCGAGGTTCTGCGTCGTTGGCCGTTCGACGACCTTGAGGTCTCCCAGAGTCGCAAACTCCACCGACAAGTTTTGGAGGGTATCGGTGGTCTGGTTGACCAGGAGAACGTCGAGAACAATGTCGAACTGGTGGACTTTGACATACGCCTCGGCGTACACAGGGTCGGAGAAGCCCGTAAGCTGTACGACCCTGCTAAGCTTGCCAGAGAGATCCTCGGCAGCGGCACTATCGCCGCCGGTTGCCCGCTCCAGATCAAGCTCAACTGTGTCGGTCCCGTCGCCGACGTTCTTCTTGGAAAGCTGGCGGATAGAAACAACATCGTCGACCTGGACAGCCGTCTTAGCCTTTTCATATGCCTCCTTCGCTGCCCGCTTCTTCTCCTCAACCTGGACCATTGCTCGGAAGGCCTTCCTTGTGTCATCAAGGTAGACTGTCTCGAGCTCCTTGTGTTCGCTGAATTCGGCAAGCGAGCGCACACAGCTCATTATGCGGTCCACAGAGTCTTCGTCGATCGGCGCTTTGACAAACTTGGACTGGCCCACACGAATAATAGATATCATGATAAGCATCGCCTCGGCCCGGAGAGCATTCGTACGTCCAGCTTCGGAAGAGATCTCGGAGTGGCGCATGACAAGTTTGGTGAGGGTTGCTGAAAGAACGGTTGCCAAGTAATAGTCGCCATCTAGAATGAGTTGCCTGAGAGGTGGTTTCTGGGAAGCCTTGACAGCCTCCAACTTTGCAGCAGCTGAACCCTGGCTGGTCAGAGCAGTCTCGGTTGCGTATGTGCCGTCGGCGAGAACTCTCCGAGAGCCAGTCGGGACGGTCTTGGAGTGGCCGTTGACCTGATCTTTGTCCTTCTCACCATCCTCGCCCTCCACACTGTCCAGCAGCCGTTGCTCAGAGTCTAGGATTGGGATCTCACCCAAGCTAGAGCGGATTCTTTTCCAAGCCTCCCGGATATCCTTCTCGTCGAGCGAGTATTCACCCACAATCCAGAGGATTCCACGATAGACCTTACCAGCACGCACTTCGCTGAGTGTCTCCACTAGCCTCTGGACAATCGCCGGGCGAAGCTTAGGGAACTTCTCTACAACTTCCTTCACGAAGTTGATAACATCGACTGCGGATGTGTTGTTAAAATCGGCAATGAAGTCCATCAAAAGCTCGACCACACTAGCAGCGACCTCGGAGAACTTGATTGCGCATTGATGGATGGAGTGAATGAGGAGCTGGCGGTATTCGCTGTTCTTTTCGTACTCCTGGTCGACGGTCTTGGAAAGCTCCTTCTTGAGAAGGAGGACAACCTCCTCGACATTTTTGCTCGAGACCATCTCCAAGGCAATAGCAAGAGCCTTTCTCCGCACATCAATATCGGGGCTGGAGAGCACGCGCAACACCTCCATAATAAGGTCATCCAAAATGCCCTCGTTCTTCTTCCGAAGCTGGTCAACACGGTCTAGAACAATGAGCTTCACATTGTTATCCGCCTCCTTAATTGCCAATTCAATAAATTTGGCCGCGGCAGCTTTCACGGCGACCGGGTTGTTGGTAAGAGCCGTGAGGGATGATGCGGCTTCGTATACAACAGTCGATGCGCCAGCCTCCAGAAGATCAAAGATCAGGCGGAGATAGCGAGCTTTGTGCTGTGGGTTCTGGACAGCGTCCTTGCGGATAAACTCGAGCTCAACGAGTTGCAGAAGCTCCTCCGCATTCGGGATTCCGTCAAACACTGTGCTAAGGTATGCCAACGCCTTGTCATGACTAATGCTGGCCAAGGCCGCGAAGCCGTTCCTCTTGCACGTCGGGTCGCTCTCGCCTTCGAGGAATGTAGCAATAAGGTCGGCAGCGTCGGGGATCATCGACGGCGAGTGTTGATGGATGGAAGCCACAGCAAAAACCGCATTCTTCCGTACGTAGGCGTGGCGGTGTTCGAGACAGGAGCGAGCAGACGACAGGAGAGGTTCTAGGAGCTCGGGCTCGCGGAGCTTGCAGAGGAAGCGCAGAGTGTTGCCTCGAATGTATTCGTTCGCATGTTGTAGATCATTCCGGATACCGTTACTGAAAGGAAAAGTCAAAATGTGAGGTTGGCCAATGGAGAGTACCAGTGATGACATGACTTACCATACCAGGATGAACTCCTGCTTGAGCTTCCCTTGGGCATCAAGCTTGGGGCAGATCTCGTAGTAAAAGTAGAGGAGCTTCTTCAGAGGCTTAGACTTTGAAGGCATGACGAATCGGATGATATGCATGAGCAGTTGGGGTAGAGGATCGCCATTGAGCATGATGGTCAAGATGCGCTTCATCGTCTCGACCTTGGACTCGTCGGTGCCCTTCTCCAGCTGGGTCCGGAGCTCAGACATAGTCGGAGTGCCATCGGAGGCGCTGTCCTTGACCAAACTGTAGGACTGCTCTAGAAACGACATGATGGGCGAATGGTAGGATCGCAGCCGTCGTGGCGTGGTTGGTGGTGGTAAGGGACCCTCTGTCGAATTGTCGTCGTTGTTTGTGTGCGCAAGGGGGGATTACGGGGCGGGTTGTTATTGAAGAGGGGATGGCTGATTATGTTGCTAGATCTCGTGTAGTCAAGCCGACAGCCTCGATCGTAGGTCGTTGAATTACGAGGCAGCTGCACAGGCGAGCAGTTGTTTGGATTGCGCGGACAGCGTGGGAGAGCTGTACATCACCTGTGGTGGAGAGCCGGGTCGCAGCTTGGGATCGGGTCGGTCAGTAACGGGAGGTGAGTATCAAAAGTGGCCTCCTGGAGATGTGGCATTTGGCATTCTTGGCCCCTGCAGCACCAGCCTGGTGCAGCTCGCTTCTGTCAGCTGGCAGCCACCCACTGCCACCACAAGGAGGGTCACGTGTTTTGGATGAGCCCTTGTCGATGCGGAAGTGGGGGCCCTGCCCCGCCATTTCAGCCCAGGCCCAGCCAGACTGGACCTGGACGCGCGACCTTGAAGGCCCTGGCTTCGATTCGGAACTCGGCGCATCGGACGGATTCCACCATCAAAGTCCTCTCTCCAAGTCAACACATCGCGACAGCAACCATGTCCGCCGCAAGCGAACAGTTCTACCTCCGGTACTAGTAAGTATACCTACTCTTCTTTCTGTTGTGGTTGTATGCTAATTTTTAACATAGCTCCGGCCACTCTGGTCGTTTCGGACACGAGTTTCTGGGTATGTGCCCGTCACAGTCCCCTTCCCCGATCTCCGAGACCCCGAACTGCTGGATGCTGAGACCTCCGCGCGCATGCTAGAATTTGATTTCCGCGTAGTCGGGGACGGTAGAAGTGCGACTGCACGATATGCTAACAACTCAAACTACCGAAATGACAGCTTGATTCGCAAAGAGAGTACGCCCAAGATGCCCAGCTAGCCCCCATTCCGCCCCTGCTCGTCGACTGACCCGTTCCAGTGTGTGTCAGCTCCCTCGTGATCGATGAGATCAAGCGCATCATCAAGCAAAGCGAGATCCTAAAGTATGCAGCCCTACTCCAGCAGCGCGCAACACGGGGGCTAACGGTCGACCAGGGAAGATGACGCAAAGTGGCCTACGAAGAACAAGGATGGAAAGCAGGAGCTCGAGATCCGTCTCGGGAACGAGCATATATCGTTTGAGGTAAATAGAGGATCCAGGGTGTTTGTTCCATGTGGGTTGGATGCTAACAGTTTACGCAGACTGCCAAAATAGGCTCGATCAACGATGTCACCGAGTCGGCAGACCCAGATGGTCTACGTGTATTTTATTATCTCGTGCAGGACCTCAAAGCCCTTGTGTTCAGCCTCATAGCCCTCCACTTCAAGATCAAGCCGATTTGAGTGTCGCCACTTCTCAACCTCCCACGAAAACATGTGATACCCTTGGTGGGAAGAGCGATGTGTGTGGCATGGGTTTAGGCGTTTGGAGACAAAAAGCTCGATGATTTGGGAAGATGAAGAGTTCTACTTTTGGTCGCGCCCGGGTTCGACAGCCCAGAAAGGCGAAATCGAGAGGGCCAGGCCGGAGTGGGCGCATATGGCATTGGGCAACATCGTTGTACAAAATCGGCACACGATCCGGGGTTCCGGGCGGAACTGGTCAAGGCGATGGAACGGATCCGATTTTAGTCAAGAAAAAAGACGGGGCCGAAGAGGTCCTTGATAATGCCAAGCCCCGTCCGCATGCCGGGAACCCACCGCGGATTGTCATTGGCGTTGTTAATTGCGAATGAAACTCACACTTGTTGATGTGTGGGACCATCACTCTGCGCTTTTTGGTCACTTGGCAACCTACCTGGACGAATCACTCTTGACCAGCTGTGTTGTGTTTGTATTCTTGATGCTGTTGAGCGTAGGAGAGATTGATAAGACGGCTGCTGGGACGGATTTTAAAATTAGTTTGGGTGTCATTGCTCTACACCGTCTTTCAGCTGCATGCAAGTCGGTACACGGCGGAATAGTTACCTGCTTTGACCACGTGTCACAGATGTTAGTCAAGGTCTGCATGTTGATTACGTTTTATGCTTTCCGTCAAATTTTAGATCGCTTCAGGTTCTCAAAGACCAAGATGTAGTTTTGACTTGCCGAGTAGAGAAGACTGCAGGACAGCTGTCTGTTTACCATCATCCGTTGTATTTGGACTGAATACCTTAGCCCCGCGGCCGCTGACAGCTGTCCCGCACCCGCTGCGGTACCGCCATAGGACCCGCATTTCACCCGCCCGTCAGACGATCCCAGGATCCGCCTTTCATGCCCACGGCACCGTGCAGTATCATAGCACTCCTCCCAACAGTCGTCATTGCTTGCATCTTTTCGCCTGGAACAGTCCGCTTTTGGTCATTCTGATAGTATTCCCTTTCCATCTCTCTGCCAACTTCCAATCTTTATTCCCGTGGGTATCACCAACCTCGCTCTAGCAACACACCAACGCCAACCCAGACTTCCCTCTTCGTCTCCCTCCGAACCGTCGCGGTGACAAGGAGCGGTCTTGCCCTTCCCCGCGAACTGCGTTGATGGCGCTACTCTAGAAGTTTAATCCACTCAAGTGCCACGGCCGCGAGACCATCGGCAACTATCAATCACCACCACTAAACCCAGCTTCCACCGCTTGCGCTGCGCTGTGTTCACCTTGTGCCCGCCGTTCGTGATACTGCCCGGCTGCCCGCCGCGTAATTAACCCACTGCCATTTGTCGCGTCTCCAAAGGATTCCGAACCAGACCGGCCTGCCCCTTAATCCATCCGTCGAGACCACGTCTGTGTTGCGTTATCGCAACTCGGCACACGCCATTGGATCTCGACGGTTCCAAGTCGCGCGCATCGACACTTTGTGCCAGAAGAGCTGCCATCAGCCCACTGCCACCATGCCAACGCCCTCGTCCAACGCGCCCGATCCGCAGTCGCCGCGGTCCTACCCATTTTCATCATGTCCCGACCCAGATGAGCAACAGTCCCTTCAACCTCAGTCGCAATCTACACAGTCTCAACCACTCCAATTACAACCCGTACATTCTTCGACCCAGTCTCCGCCGTCCGACTGGAGTGCGCGCGCTCCGCCGCCGTACTCGGCCGACAGCGAAACGCAAGTGAGCAACTCGAGCATGGGCGACGAAGGTGTGGCATCACGTTCGCCCACAATGTCACCCGGTCCGCAACCAGATAGCACCTGCGACCTCGACGAGCCGGAAGGCATGGTCATCAGCCAGGACCACGATCACACAGACGAAAGCTACAAGCAGGCCAACGATGCAGATACAGACGTAAATATGCTTGGTGTTGCTAGCACAAGTACCGAACAGAGCCCAGTTACGATAGAAGGCGATAACAGAGGAATTGGCGTGGTACTTCCACCAGCGACAACAAGAACCCCGGTCGAGAGCGCGTTAGATAGCAGGAGACGACAAAAGGCGCCCACCGATCTCATGTCTCCGACAGCAGGCACAGAAGAGCTGGATGAAATGGAGATATGGGATTCGTTGGGCAACGTGGCGCCACGGTGGGCGGAGGACAGCGGACTGGCCGGTATGGGCTACGAGTACTCACACAGGAGGGTAATGCCGACGTCGCCGTCGTCATATCTGCGACCGGGAAGCCGGTTTACAGGAACACAACAGTCCGCGAGGCAGAGATATGAGGTACAGGTTGAGATCAAGCATGTGGACATGCGCGAGTCTTTCCTATGTGGATATTTACGGATTCAAGGTAGGTTCGCATCTTCCTGGTCCCTCTATGCGCATTTTGCTGACCATAGGATTGTGGTTCTGTAGGTCTAACGAACGACCACCCTACCCTGACCACATATTTTGAGGGTGAGATAATCGGCAGCAAGTACGGCTTCATCACGCAACACCCGTCGTGGGGCGCGACCGACAAGGACGATCTCTCGCACTGGGCCAAGTTCACGGCTTTCCGGCCGTGGGCGAAGCAGGCACGCAAGGGTGGGCAGGTTTTGATCAATGACGTGGCGCAGAAAGAAAACATATTTATGCGCTGGAAGGAACACTTTTTGGTTCCCGACCACCGGGTCAGAACGATCAACGGCGCCAGCTTCGAAGGGTTTTATTATATATGTTTCAACCAGGTGCGGGGCGAGGTCAGCGGGATCTATTTCCATAGCAAGAGCGAGAAGTGAGTACATACCCCATCTCAAGGACTCTGGGCGGGGTCAATTTCTTTCACAAGTTGGTAAGCGAGTGGATTGCTAACGCGTGACGGAACAGGTTTCAACAGCTAGAACTGAAGCATGTTGAGGATAAGGGATGTTATGGCGCAATGGAGTTTAGATGATGTTATGAAAGATTACTCTCTGGCGGGTGCCAGTGGAAAGGTGGTTGGGTGGGCCGGTGGCGGGATTTTGTTTTTGGTTTCTTTTCTTTTTTCCTTTTTGTTTGTTCTGCATCCCTTATCCAGCCGACCGCGATGGGCAGCTGCTGTTTTTATGACATCAGGAGGTAGCCCTTTCATCAAGGCGTGGATTGAAGGGAAAGATGCAAATGGCACACACAGCACAAACAGCACATGCGCACGCGCATAGGATACACGGACAGCAAACTATCTACCTACCATATTCCAGGGAAACCACACAACACTAGCAAATAGGCGAAAGACCGAGGCGGATATTCGTCTACCTTGCCCCCTTCGAGATGAAAAGGGAAGGATAATAGCGAGAATATGCTTGCTTGGCTGGGAGATATCTATCTACTTATTGGGCATGATTGCATGGGGCGGACGGATAGGCAGTCGGTGGTCTATATGTTATTTGTCTCTGGACGGTTAGGGTAACCAACTATATGCCGTGAACTCGGCCGTCTCACTACTTTCTATGCGAGCAATAAATACCTTGTGCATCCTTACCCAGTTACGCTCATGCTGATAAAAGCAATATATATGTCCAGACACACTGAATTTGAGCTGAATTCAGATGAAACTGAACAGGTACCTTAAGTATCTAGTATTCTTATTGTACCGGCTCATTATCTGGTGTGTTTGTAGGTGGCGACTCGAACCTTGTGAAATAGGCCTTCCGGAAGGGGTTCAGCTCGTCGGCCGTCTTGCCCAACAGTTTGCCCGTCTCTTGCGCCTCTTTGGCCTTTTCGACCGCCCCCGGGTCGACTTGTGCGTTTGGGATGCGTCTGTACGTGATGAGCCGTCTCGACCCTGTTATCACCAAACCCACCAAAATTAGTATCTGAACAATGGGATGGGTGAGATCAGATGAGAAGAAAGGGACAGAAGAATTACATTTGTTAAACGCTTGCGTGCAAACGGCGACGATCTCGAGATAGGGATGTGTCGGGACCGGCATTTCCTGGTCCTGGTCATTTGCTGTGGGCATCCAGAAGGAGAGCCGGCCATTGTCTACCAAGGTTCGGGCGGAAAACTGGAGAATGTCGTCCAGCATGGCGAGGAAGCTGTATGGTTTTCTGGGCGGTATGAAATCGGGTAGTCTTTTTCATGGTGGTCAGTTTGGGTTTGTTGGATATGGATTGGTGTTGTTTGGGGGCAAGACTTACTTGTACATCTCTTTGCCCTTTGGTATAACCCAGGGACACTTTTCTGGATCACGGACGCCTAGTACGCGGAGTCCTTCCCGTACCCCGTACGGAGGGTCGCATACTATCCCGTCAAATAATCTGCCCTTGACACCACTGTCATTATTATCCCCATTATCCCCTCCGAGCGGTAGCCTCCGGATGGGAGAATTGGTTAGGTCCGCCGTGAACACGCCGCCCAGCCTACCAAGCAAGTTGTACTGTTCAAAGTTTGCTTTCAGCGTCTTCTTCTTCTCGTCCCCACGGATACTCCGCCCGTCGATGTCGCTGCCAAACGACAAGGCCCCAAACTCGGCGCAGGCGATCGGGAAACTGCCCGTCCCCACAAACGGGTCGTACATCAGCTTGCCCGGAGCGGCCAGCGCGATGTTGGCGGTCACGAGCGCCAGCTCCGCGTCCATCGACGTCGTGCTGATGTACCGCCGTTTCTTGAGGTCGAGCTTCTTGGGCAGGTCTCGCGCGCCGGTGCCGAGGTACCGACCTAGAAAGTAAAATTTGGGGTCCGGGATGCCGAGAGGCGTCGAGTTGAGGGGCCAGTCTTCAAAGAGGATGAACTCCTGGTCGGGGTTGCGCATCTTGATAGGACCCGCGAACCCAAGGTAGGCAAACGAGTTGATGATGTCAATCTTTCGCTCGCCCGAGCGCGTGCCCTGGTACGAGTCGATGGTGAACTTGAACGAGCAGGTCAGGTACTGGTCCCAGAGGTGGGACGTTCTTTCGCGGACGTCGGCGTGGACGGCCTCGAGGGTTGCGCCCAAGCCCCAAAGTTCGTGGACTGTTTGGACCAGGATGGACCGGCGGATGAGACGTTTTGCTGCATCTTGGGATGGGAGCTTCACGATGCAGAATGGTGACTGTTGCGCAGGGGAGTGAATGTGAGTACGTGGTCTGCGTGTGGGATGAGTGCTGTTGGTGGAAGCGTACTTCGAGACTGTATGAAACTACTTTCAAGTCGATACCTTCAAGGACCGCCAAGGCCTGAATTTCTGGAAGTCTGAAAGTCTCATATGACTGAGAGAATCGTATGAGATATTCCATTTTATGCTGAGTTTCGGGGTGGTTTGCCAAAACTGCTCACTCGTTTACTTGAGCTCACGGGATATCGTCTTGAAAAAAAGGCTTGGCCTCATTTACCGATAGGCTTGTGAAGGACGATGTCGTTTTGTTCCTACTACTTGTTCGCCTGAGTCATTGCGGATTTGATGTTCAAGAGGAGAAGCAAACAACCCCAAAATTAATGTAATGGTGCAGACGCTCCTGAGCTATCTTCACGGCAGGCGCGAGAACATCAGCTTTTGACAGCTGGCAGACTCTCTTCTCAGACGGCAGGCTCTGGTTGATTGGCCAGCGCCCGCTAAAACCACACACCCTGGGGTGGGATCTCCACCAAAATTTCAACATTCTCCCGTCGCCTCTTTAGCGCATACAGTCTCACAACGGCGACAAGACCAATTTCGCAAAACAATCGGCAACGCCTAGTCCATAAAATATTATTGCTGGGCGCTTTGAGATATTTAGGCTCAAAATGCTACCTTTTTCAGCCCCAGCTGTATACCAGGCATCAAAATGCTTCGTCACATACGGCGTAATGGGCCATCTGGACCCCAAACAGCCTCCATCCAAAAGCAAGCCGTGGACTACCCTCGCAAGTCAAGACTTCATCCACAGAGTGAGCTTGCCCACCAGCACCACAACTTCAGATCGAATAGACAAGAGCACTTCATATTGTGCACCATGCTAATAGTCGATATTAGGCCGATCTAATTATACCACAACAAGCATATGAAGCTGTCCAGGACGTACTCATCAAAGACAAGCCGGCGCCTCAGTTCAAGCGAGTCTTTATGTCACTGGCTGATATTCTGGCTGACAACTTTCTTGAGGAGTACATCAAGAAAAGTAAGCACAACTCCCCTTTCCATTTTTCATAGACTAACAACAAGACCTAGGGAATATCATGATGCTTTCTGAGGGTCGTAGGGGAATAGACAATGTTTTTGCTTTGAGACAGGGTACGTACGGCTGTACAAATCGGTCCACCACTCTTCCTACATTTCCTCGTGGTGACTAACTTGTCTACAATCAGGAACGTTGACCATGTTCCTTGACAAGGAGGCATATGAAAGAGCTGGTCTCGTGGGCAAGCCTCACGGCGTAAAGGGGAAGCGTGGTCTCAAACCTCGATGGGGTGAGTTGAGTACCAGTGTGTGTCCAGCTACTCGTTGTCCTTCCCTACTAATCAGGTCCATCATGCATCAGTCGTCGAGTTCGATCTCACGGCGTCCTCAATGTTTCCAGGCAAAAAGGGATTTGACAGATTAGTGTACGCGAGCAAGAACGCGCTCAGTACACCCCTCACCTGGCTATTTTGCAGCATTTCTGATGACAGTAAGCCCTTTTCTTCATCGCATTAATCTCTTCCTATCTTCGCACTAACATTCACAACAGCGCCAATGCCTGATCCATTAGATCGACACCATCCTACCACACTCTCAACCACTCCAAATGTCTCGCAAGGGATCAATGCTCTCACGCCAACACTAACCCCGTCAGTCGATTCAATTGGATCTGGAGGTGAAGCCAGGGAAGAGTTCGAGTCCTTCTGCACCGAACTCTACGAGTGGCTCTCCCTGGTGCGGCTGGGAAGTCCTCGCATCCAGCCCGGTGACCAAATCGACCCGTACCTATGCCGATACCATGTCCCCGGAGAGGAGAACCAACAATCTCAACAGTTGCTGTGCAAGATCAACTGGCAGGGCTTCCTCGCGCCGTCATGGGCCCGGCAGACTTTGATCGACATCATCACCGCGCTGCCCTCCAAAACGTGGTTCTCGTTCAGCACAACGACCTTTTCCAAGGGTATGGCCGGCGACAATGCAGAGTGTACCTTCCTTCGACCTCAAGACTCGTCGCCCGTGGAATATATCCTGTGGGAAGTTAAGGGTCATGAATGAAGCTCGCTCTGCAGGGAAACTCAATGGTCCAAGTTGCTTTTCTCTTAATGTAATATGTGTGTGATCAATCCTGTCTCGGCCGGACATTCCTCTCCTCCGTCAACCCCTCCCCCGTAATCGCCTCCGTCACCAGCCGGCGAAGTTCTGCCTGCCCCTCAGGGGTCTGGAAGTCTTCTCTCGCAGCAAGCTCTTCTATCCGCCTGCGGAACTCGGGGTCTGGTTGTAGCGCTGCCTCGTCTTCCTCGTTCATTGTTCCTACCGTCACTTGTAGGCCCTCCGGTACAGACGGCAAGTCTGCTTCTGTCGTACCGTTCGTTGTTGCCCCTGCTGCAGAGGATGCCGGCGCCGCCACGCCATTGGTGAGGTTCGACTCCAGCCCGGCGAGGTACGCGACCACCTCGGGAAAATCCTCTTCCTCTTCTATCCTTTGTCTTGCCGTCTGGCCGTCATTATTACGAACTTGCGGGTCGGCGTGGAGATCCTCGACCAGCAGCCGGGCGGCCGCAACAGTCTCGACGACGTAAAGGGCAGTCTCGCCGTCCGAGTCTTTGATGTCGACGGGGACGTTGTAGTCGCGGACTAGAGATTCCAGGAGGGCGAGGTGGTTGTAGCTCGCGGCGGCGTGGACGAGGGAGTAGCCATATTCGTCCTGGTTTTGGGCGATGGAGGGGTTGTCGCGGAGGAGCTGGACGAGGGCGTCCGGGTCGTCCGCCGCGAGGAGGTAGGGGTTTGGTGGCATTCTGGGGTCTTTGGTTCTATAAGATTTTGTGTATACAGTCGAAGATGGGAAAGTGCTAATTCGTCTCTTCACTTTGAATCTGCTTGGAGATTTGAGGACGGGGCAGTTCTTTGATTCGGGGTTGAGGACGGGCAAATAAATTTTGGCGGGGCAATTTCCATTTTCTTCTGCTCAGTTGGAGAACGCGGGGGCATCGAGTTCTGGGTGGTGATACATAACCCTGGCTGCAGCCCTGTCCTGGCCACTTGAACCCCTCGACAAACCCAGCCTTTGAGTTCAGCAAATGAATGAATTTTCAACATCCAAGGAATCATCTAAGCTCACTATGTTTGGTAGAACTGAATAGCAAGAAGTTCCCTTTCCTAGCATTGTCTTTGTCGTTGGCTTGTGAAAGAGTCGAGAGCAAGTATACGGCCCACGGATATGGATGATACCATATGGGATGAGTCCTGTATTCCATATTCCAGTACGTACATAATCCTATCCGCTACCTTAACGGAGATGACATCAAAAACAAACATCCCTAAATTGTCCCGTTAGCTGCGCCTCCAACAAACCTTATCCCCCATTCTCAGGCTGCCTCCTCTGTGACTGTTACGGCGAGTTCAGGGACCACGGGAAGCACACAAAGAGACCATCATTGACCACTCAGGTGCATCTGGAACTGACAGTCCCGCTTTGGTTGTCCAGGGCATCATTGAGTCACAGGCCACAGCTGCACTAACCGCCCTGTCGCCCCTGGGAATCCCACAAAGCTGGTCCAACTATCTTGGCGCTCCCGCATTTGCACCTGCTACTACCCCCAACAATACAACCACCTGGATGCACAAGCGGACGCAAAAGCTGCAAGAGCGGTTGAGGACGGCTCTGATTTCACAGTACAAGTACCGACCGAAAGAAGCAAGCACTCAAAGAACCCGACCGGCCTCCACCTTCTCTTGCAATTTCTTTCTCTCCCACCCTCATCCAACACGAAAACCACCGTCTCGAGACTCCTTCACCCCTCGCCAACTCTCACTCACTATCGAGTCTCACATCTCCACTCAGGCACCGCGATTTAGCAAGCCCATCATGGAGCCGCAGCAGGAACAGGAGCAGCGGCATGACCATGAACATGCTCTTGCAATGAAGTATCCTCCTCGCACAGATTTCTCCAAGGACGCCGCTGGCATGAATCCCCCATACGTCAGTCAAGACCTCCAGGAGATCGCAGGTCTGGTCCACACCCTGGAGGAGGGAACCAAGAAAAAGGGTGGTTTCAGCGTCAAGAAGAACATATTCAGCGTCGAAGACTCGCCAGATCGCCTCACCGTCAACTCGTGGCGATTCCAGGAATGGGACTACAAGAAGCAAAACCTACCAACCTACGCGAGAGGATTGTTCACCTGCAGGGATAGAAATGGCAAGCCCGAGATTGTGATTCGCGGATACGACAAGTTCTTCAACATCGACGAGGTCGCTGAGACCAAGTGGGATAGCATCTTCAAGAGAACCCAGGGCCCCTACGAGATCACGCTGAAGGAGAACGGCTGCATCATATTCGTTAGTGGCCTCGAGGACGACACCCTTCTTGTTTGCAGCAAGCACTCGACCGGCGCCCGGAGCGACGTCGAGGTCAGTCACGCCAAGGCCGGCGAGGAGCGCTTGGAGCGACAGTTGCAGCGCATCGGCAAGACTAAACAAGATCTCGCCCGCGAGCTGAGACGCCGGAATGTCACCGCCGTGGCCGAGCTCTGCGATGACAGTTTCGAAGAGCATATTCTAGAGTATGGACCTGATAAAGCTGGTCTATATCTTCATGGCATGAACCTGAATCTGCCCCAGTTCATGACCTATCCGTCTGCACTGATCCAGCAGTTTGCCGAAGACTGGGGCTTTGTGAAGACCGGATTGATCGTGATTGACGACATCAAAGAGGTGAAGGCCTTCCTCGAGGAGGTCGCCGAGACGGGTTCGCACGGCGGGCGTGACATCGAAGGCTTTGTCATCCGCTGCAAGAGATCCTTCGACTCGGGAATTCGGTCTTTCCACGACTGGTTCTTCAAGTACAAATTTGACGAGCCCTACCTCATGTACCGCCAATGGCGCGAGTGCACCAAGGCGCTCATCTCCGGCAAACAGCCCAAGTACCGGAAGCACGTCAAGATCACAGAAGAGTACCTTTTGTACGCCCGAAAGCGTCTCGCCGCTGACCGGACCCTGGCCAAACTGTATAACCAGAATCACGGCATCATTAAGCTCCGTAACGACTTCCTTGAGTTCAAGAACCTTAACGGGGTTGACGCTGCGAACTTCGAGGCCATGTACGGAGGAGGTGCGGCGACTGACGTGAAACGGGACATTATACTCGTCCCCATCGCCACCATCGGATGCGGCAAGACAACTATTGCCCTCGCTCTTTCCCACCTGTTCGGCTGGGGTCATATCCAGAATGATAACATCACTGGCTCTAAACGACCACCACGCTTCACAAAGGCGGTCCTCGACCAGCTCGACGAGCTACCGGCCGTTTTTGCTGACCGCAACAACGCACAGAAGCACGAGCGAAAGCAGCTCATTACCGATGTCAAGATTCAACACTCACATGCTCGGCTGGTGGCGCTCTACTTTGTGCATAACGATATCGACGCCATCCGGCGGGTGACCCAGGAACGTGTCTTCCAGCGCGGCGACAACCACCAGACCATCCAGGCAGCCACCGACATGAATAAAGTCCGCGGCATCATGGAGGGCTTCATTAATCGCTTTGAGCCGTTGGACGCGGAGCGGGAGCCCGACGCCGGCTTTGACGCGGTGATTGAGCTCGACCCGGCAAAAGGAAGCAGGCACAACCTGGAGATCGTCATCAATGAGCTGCACCGCCTCTATCCCAACTTTCTGCCCGACGTCCCGTCTCCGCAGGACATGGATGCTGCCATCGTGGCCGCGCTCGACGGGTACAAGCCCGACCTGCGACACACGATTCGCGGGGCACCCAACAGCGGGCCCAGCAGCAAGGCCCAGCAGAAGCATGACAAGCAACAGGAGCAGCACGCCGCTCAACAGCAGAAACCAAAGAAGAAGAAGCCGCTCGAGTATATGTCGGTCGACGTGGAGACCAAGGAGGTGCTGAAGGCGCTGGAAAAGACGTTCGCGACGGCCGGGCCGGCCAAGGCGCGCTTCTTCAAGCAGCTGCAGGGCACGAGGAGAGTGCAACCGCACTTTCATGTGACGTTGATGCACCGTGCTGGCGCCCATTCGCACCCGGAGCTGTGGGAGCGGTACGTGCACATCCACGACACGGATGGCTGCAATTCGCCGGACGGAAAGCTGGGGGAGATGGAGGTGCTTCTGGAACGCGTGGTGTTTGACGACAGGATCATGGCGATTGTGGTGCGTCTAGTTCCTGGGCCGGAAGAAGCAGACAAATGGGAGTGCGTCAACAAGGTGGCGCATATCACTGTGGGCACAAGGGACGACTCGATCAAGCCGCGGGAGAGCAACGATTTGCTGACCCGCTGGCTGGAGACGGGCAGCGGTGAGGACAGCAAGGTTGACGAGCTCGTGGTGGAGGGTAAGCCGCTCCTGAAGGGAACCGTCAAGGCTGTGCTCTCAAGATAGGACCTTGATGAGCCTGCTCATGCTCCTGCTACGGCTGGTGGTGGACAGGGAAACAATGACAAAAACAAGAGGAAGTGGCGAGGTGGTGGTGGTGGTGGTCGAGGTGGTCGAGGCCGAGGTGTTCGCGGCGGTCAGAATCGAGGTAGAGGTAGGGCAGGACTTTGACTTGATATCTCAAAAGACACCTTGGTTAGGAAGGTGGCTTGCTGGTTGGTGATTGGTGTTGGTACCTAGGGTCGAATGGGTTCCAAAGGGAGGATAAGGTGGGAATGCAAGGAAATATGGGATTTTACGGCTTTGGTGGCTTGAGTCATGTTGGTCTTTCTTGTCGGTCATGTTTACTGCCGTGGTCACGATATTTTCATCGTCGCCTTTACTCGACATACTGTTAGAGGGGCGCCCTTTTTGTGGTTGTGTGATGTAAATATTTTCAGGTTCCCTAACAACTTGGAATTCTCACTCAGCTTGACCGCCTTTGCTACCGAGTTAAGAAAATATGAGATACCAATCATGCTTTTCCACATAGACCAATCGTGACACCACATATCCAATATCTTCATCGGTCCAACTTATGATTCACTAAACCCATTCGTCACATCCACGAAAGCTTTCCACTGCCTCGCCGCCTCACCACTCCTGATCGCCCACCTCGCCCTTCTTACACCCTCCTTCCAGCGGCCTCCACCAGGGCCGCGCTCTTTAATAACAGCACCATCATCCCCAAAACCCATGTCGCTCGTATCGGCTTCACAGATACCAGAAGTAACCAACAACGCAGCCGTGTTGATCAGCACGAAGTGCAAGATCGGATTATCGTCGGGCATCTCGCCGTTTAGGATCCTGGCCAAGATCGCCGCGTTTTCCGTCGGTTCTTTTCCGGAGGAGACGGTCGAGAGCTCGTGCGCGGGCAGGCCAAAGTCCCTCGGGTGTAAGCGGAAGTTCTCTACCACCACTCCTTCCGCCTCTGAAGGGGTAAGCTGCCAGCAGAGGGTGTCGCCGGCGCAACTGATCTCGTCGAGCTCCTCGTCGCCGCAGACTACCAGCGCCTTCTTTGCGCCGGCCATTTTTAGGGCTTCCGCGAACACGGGGCCGAGGTCTTTGCGTGCGACGCCTATCATGCGCGCTTCTAGCAGGGACGAGCCTCCAGATGGGGAGGAGGGGAGGTCAACGGGGTTGGCGAGAGGACCGACGAGGTTGAAGACGGTTCGCCAGGGCAGCTGTTTGCGTATGGGTGCCACGTGGCGCATGCCTGGGTGAAAGACTGGCGCAAAGAGAAAGCCGTAGTTGGAGTGACTGTAGAGAGACGAGATGGTGTCGGGGCGCACGCGGGCGATTTGTGGTGCGCGAGGCACCATGCAGTTCAGCAGGTCGGCGGAGCCGGATTTGGAGGTTGAGGCACGGTTGCCATGCTTGGCGAGCAGGACGAGGGACGAGGCTAGGATGGAGGAGGTGGTGCTTATGTTGAAGGTGTTGTGGGCGTCGCCTCCTGTGCCGACAATGTCGACCTTTTTACTCACTCAGTGTTAGTTTTTCTGCGAGTGTGAGAATGAGATAAGGGGGAAGGGGTGTACCAGTCCGCCGTTGTAGGCCCCTTCTTTCCGGCCCCGTTTCTCGACAACAGCCCTGAGCTCGTCGGCGTTGATCTGGGTGGCGGCCTTGAGCATCGCCGCCGCGGTTTTGGAGAGCACATCGGCCTGGCGGTCGAGGCCGGTGAAGTGCAGGCACATGAGCAGCGAGCCAGCTTGGACTTCGGACACCTGGTTGTTAAAGAAGTAGGATATGGCCTCGGCGATCTCGTCGGCCGTTACGGGGTCGGCGTGGCCCAGTGGCCAGAGCCGTGCGAGCAATGGCTTGAGATCGACCTGGGGGGGTTGACCGCCGCCGGTCCCCCCCAGTGCGGACGACTGAGATGCTGACATGTTGAGTTTTATTGATGAGTGGTCAATTGCATGTACCGAAGACTAGGTGCCAGACTCAAAGTATATGATCAGCTTCCTGGTGGACGGTGATATCAAAAGACACCTGTCTTGAAGTTGACTCATCTTCCAAATCGGGACATGGATTGAACGGGAGTTGAACTCACACACCTCGGATTGGAGCTTCAACTGCTTTGTCCCGCTGTCGCTCACTGTGTGACAGCGATGCCCCGCGGTGAGATGAAATGGGTGGGGTGTTTGCCAAGGGTCATTAACACCCCTGTCCAGATTGAACGGGCGGTGTGCTTTTAGCGTCAATTGGTCAATTAGCTTCAGTTCGCTGTCAAGCTCAGATAATAAGGTGCCTGGTCAATGCGCTGTGTTCCGGCTTGGCAACTGGCGACGGGAGTTACGGACGCCAAATTTTTGGTGCTTCGATTCCGTCCACTGCCCGATCGCGACGTCCAGATCCACGGCATCTGGCAACCCGACGCTCCTTTGCTGAACACAACCCCCAGGTTAGTACACAAACTACAACATCTTGATTTCCAAGTCCATTCCGGGAGAGCTCATTCTGACAGGACAGTATAGCAGCAGTCCAGCATGCCTCCAAGACTACGATGCCCGACCGCACGCGGCATGGGCCTGGGTTCCGCCCTTGGCCCATCATCAAGACGAGTCCCGACCCTCCTCATTCTCACATCCATAACCACCCAACCCTCCACGCAAACGAGGCCATACGCTGCCGCCGCTGCGCCGTCCATATCCGTCGCCGGCGGCCTGAACCTGCCCGATGGTTACGTACCGCCGACCAGACCGCCCACAGCCCGACCCGCCGACGCACGGAAGGCCCAGCTCCTCCGCACATACACTTCGCTGCTCCGCTCGACGCCCCTTATGCTCATCTTCCAGCACAACAACCTCACAGCGGTAGAATGGGCCGCGATACGGCGCGAGCTCCGCCGCGCCCTGGCCGAGGTCCAGACGCCCACCCCGCCGCCCGTGGACTTCGTCTCCAAGATCCAGCTGCAGGTCATCCGTACGCGCATCTTTGACGTAGCCCTCAAGGTCGTCGAGTTCCACGATCCGTCCAGGGTTGCGCCGACGACCGTCAAGACCGCCAGCGGCGCCAAGACGACCATGAAGTTCGACCACGATCTGTCCGAAGCGGCGTACGAGGCCATCAAGGCCGCCACCGCAAGCGGTATGCCGGAGTCGTCGCAGTACGCCGAGCTCTCGCCTCTGTTGGTTGGGCCCTGCGCTCTGCTTACGATTCCTGCCGTCTCGCCGGCGCATCTCGCTGCCGCGCTCAATATTCTGGCGCCTAGCCCGCCGGCGTTCCCGGCGCCTTCGAGGAAGAAGAACCCCGGTTACTGGGACCCGATCGCGCAGAGCGGGCTGCAGAAGCTGCTGCTTGTTGGCGGCAGGATTGAGGGCAAGGTGTTTGATCTCGGCGGTGTGAGATGGGTTGGCGGGATTGAGAATGGCTTGGATGGTCTGCGTGCGCAGCTGGTGCACATGCTGCAGAACGCTGGGCTGGGTCTTACGAGTGTCCTTGAGGGTGCGGGTAAGAGCCTGTGGTTGACGATGGAGAGTCGCAGGAGTGTGTTGGAGGAGGCGGAGAAGCCGGCCGCGGAGCCTGCGGCGGAGGGTGAGGGTGAGAAGAAGGAGTAAATCTGGGTTTCTTCTGCCTGGGCTTAGATCTTGTGTGAGGATATGGCGATACATTGTAGAAATACCTTAACGTCGGACTTTAGGACATACTGTACAAATATGATTGTATCAAGACACGTGTAGTTGGGTTGTCCCAGTTTATATGACTTCTGTTCTCCAAGTGTTCAAGATAAGACTAGATTGCTTTGTTCATAATACATCTCAAACTGATGTCCTACGGCTTCAACATTGGCCCGTTCAAAACATAATCATACAAGCCCCTACAAGTGAGGCAATGAAAACAATAGGTGAAGACATCATCTCCAACGACCTGTGCCCACTGCTTGCCATGGCCACCGGTTCTCCCGGTACCCTGCTACCATCGGCAGCCTCGTCTGCTCGCACGCACGCGAGCGAGGCCGTTGCGTTCACCTCTCCCGGATGCGGCTCTGTTTCGTTTCCGTCAGGCGCCCTGCCCCACGTAACCATGAGCGGCCAGGCGAAGCTGCCCGTCATGTTGTACGCCATGATGTCGCCGGCGGGGTGTGGGGGGCCGCCGTAGGAGAGGAAGTTGAGCTTTCCGTTTTCCCATCCGCGAATGTGTTCTGCCGTAAAGGCTAGGTATTTCGCATCTCATAGTTAGCTCTCGGTATATATAATTAATGCGACAACTACTGCTCGGGAGAAACTGATAACAGTTAGGAAAAAAAGAGAGAACTCACTCCTGGCAGTACACGAAGACCACAGCGGGAAATCACTCCCCTCGCACGAGGCGATGGTCGACGGATCGACGCACTGGCAGGTCAAGTCACTTGCGATGTTAGTACGGTAATGTGCGCTGTCGACAGCCTGGGCCTCGATATCCTTGATACATTGTTCACTAAGAACGGAACCGCAGGTGCCATCGTCGAAACGGAGCCTAGACGAGTAGTTTCTGCCCGTGGGGCGCCACTCGGTGATGCACAGCTGCCAAGAATCGTCTGCTCCGTCAGCGTCGAACGGTGTGTTGAGCTTGATGCGTACGCCTGTCGATGTGTTTGTTTCATCTAAGCCATCGACGACGACGGGGACATCGTTCGACACTGCGATTTGCCAAGCCCAGCCGCTATTTGTTGAGGTGGTGACGTTGATAGAAGAAGGGCCTGAAGAGGAAAAGGGTTGCAAGATATTTGGTCCACGGAGCCGTACAAAGCCGGTTGCGTTGGCGTGTTTGTCGATGTAGGAGTCCCAATCTTCGGCCGGGAAGCCCCATGGACCGATACCCCCGGAAAAGGTTTTAAAGTTGTCCCAGCCGAAATTGTCTTCGCCGAAGGTTGAGTTGTGGTATGGGTCCGCGGTTGCGGAGGCGAGAGGGAAGGTTGATAGGAAGACGGTAACAGGAAGTAGGGGGGATAGGCTGAGCTTGGTTTTCGAGAACATCTTCAAAAGTTAGAATCAGATCAACTGATTGTTTATTGATATCAAGTTAGGGTTTTCCCTTTACGGTCCTAACTATTTTAAATCACAAGGTGAAGAAGGTAGCGACGGAACCTTCGATATATATCTCTATCGTGAATCCTGACGTTAGTATGGGTAACAGGCCGGCCCTCAGGACCGCGAAGCCCGAGGCTGGGCAGATGTCATCGACCCTAGGTAGTCTCCGATGCACAAGCAAACTTCCCAACAAATGGAAGACAAGCAACGAGGTTGGCGATGATGAATTACCTTCAGGATTTGTATCCCTGCAATGATGTTACGCTCCTGGCTCACAGGTTGTTGGCTCACAGGTTGTTGGACCAGAAGTCCTATTGGACCTGTTCTTATATGACAAGAACGTCATCTTTGTTCTTCTTTGCCCGGGAAACTGCAGCCGTACCACACACCAACCTGAGGGAGGTTGTAGCCGTCTGACAGAACTACATGCACCGCCAGCCAACAACAAGATAGCCTTGGCTTCCCCACATATAAGTCGTTTCATACGCCTGCCTGGCGCAGTGTAACTCTAGTCCGATTCAGGATAACTCCTATTCGGGATGAACGGCACAACCGGTGGGGGTATTGCGAGCATTTGGGGGCCATAAATGCATCGAATATCAAGTGACAGGCTGACCGCGTTTTTGGGATTAGGCATTAGTCTTTGCAGATCTTCTTGACAGGCCTAAATTAAAGTCGCCTCAGCACCTACTGTTGGGTGATGCTTCAAGTTCGATGACGCGCCGTCCAGGTGGTCCTGATGGGCGGCCTGTGCCATAGTACGACCCGAGCAGCGAAATGGGTTGAAATAAATCTATTCTGAAATTGTGCCGATATTATTTAACAGCATTTGAATTACTCTGGTACTGTTAAGCTGAAACTAAATTGTAGGTAGTTACCTAGGCAATGCTAGTAACTCAGAGCCTACCCCTATTTACAGGGACCTGCTATTTCGACTGAAGCTGACCATCACCCAAGCAATGAGATAAAATGACGATAGTTCAATTGTATACATGCATGAACTGAACCACTGTGTCGTGTACCTTTATAAACTCGGCGTCCACTTTCAAATTATTGGAGTGTCTCTCTCTCTTCTTGCTGTCTATTAGCTGCCAAGGTTCTAAGTTGTTTGATTGTGTTCGGCCCTGGTTTAATTCTCTGAGTCTTGTTATCTTACTGCTCTATACTTTGCTGGTACCTTTTCGGTTTGTTCATCGTCAAAGGTTGACTGGTGTACTTCAAGTTTTGACACTCTTACCTCCATTACGGTCGGACGCCTGTTTCTTGCTTTGATAGGTACCTACGTATACGATATTTTGGCTTTTTATCTCTTGTTTGTACTGTTCTTACCACCCACTTTCTACCTGATTCCATTGACTCAGGTACATACCAACTATTCACTCTCTCCATTTACTGCGTTTCCAATGCGCGTCACCAGTACTCCCGATGTCGATAGCCATTGGGCCTTGGGCAAGGAGCTCGTTCGTCACAAAAACCAGTAGCTACATCTCTCAGCTGTCCGCCGTGACCAGTCAGGCAGCAGGTGCACAACTGGTTTGTCATGCATTATCACCAGACTCCTATACAGGTGAAGGGCCCTCTTGCTCTCAAGGACCAACTGCATCATTCCACGACGTTCCGAGTTGTCCGTCCTATTGTACCTCGTCGAAACCCACAATTAAAAACACATAATCACTATTTTAGGTGAACATGGTTTTCTCGGTGACAGGTGGGAGTTGCAGTGATCGTTGGCTAGAATGGGCGCGCGGCGATGGTTGGTCTCACTCGACTATCTCACCAGACCCACGATCAGGAATACGGCAAGATTGCTCTAGGATTTTGCGTCACAATGTATCGGCAGATCTTGCAGAAAATATGGAGGCTAATAGTGCGCCTTGAGGCACGGATCCGCGAAGTGCCCCATTACAGTTGATGTTGATACAATACACATTGTTGTTAGCAGCGTCCCGGGCGAAATAGCTGTAATGTGAAGAAGAGCTAGCTTCGGAACAGTCACTGCCGCGCGTTTACTCAAGGAATTCGGCCCGTAGAGATCCTGTTGTCATTCCCGATCTGGCATTCTGGCCTTCATCTTCTGCCTCAGCGAGAAACACTCCAACCACTGCATCCCAGGGATTCACCGAGAGTGATTACCATGGGAACAAGAAAGATAAAAGCCAGCTCCAGGTCCCAAGCTGTCGATAAGTTTTGTCTCCTCATCACACACACTCACTCACACTCCTTTACAATAGCCACCTTCACACAATCCTTTCCAAGTACACATCATCAAAATGCCGGGCGTCATCAAGTTCTCCATTCTCACGCTGGCAGCGCTGCGTGGCGTTGTCGCGACCCTCTACTGCCAGTGCGAGAACGACACGTACGATCGTATCTTCCCCGGCATCCAGCAGGTCTGCCGCACTCTCAGCGACGACTGGTGCTCTACCAACTGCAACGTTTCTGGCACCAACCGCGACTACTGCGAGTTTATCCCCAAGGGCTATGGTCCCACTGAGGACTACGCGAAGCTGAAGAGCTGGTGTAAGTGGCTTCTCATCCGTGGGTGGGTGACACTAGACTGACAGGAAATCCAACATGCTCGACTCAGAGTGGCTATACTGATGGCAAGCAGTACTTTGGCAAGGATGTGTACAGCTACTCCTACAATGCCAATATGCCTTGACATTTGTTTTATTACCACCTACCATAATACTCAAACTGACGCGTTCTTCACCACCACAGGGGCCAACTGTTCCACTTGCGGCGGTTGCTCGTACCACAACAACGGCTACAAGAAGCCGCGCGCCCGAGCGGAGTCCGTGGACGGTGCCTAGTGCCCCAAGGGCGCTAACCCGGCCATGTACACGGACAAGAAGGCGCCTGACGCCTATGCCACCTTTGTGCTCGAGGACGTCCTCTCGCAGGAGAACAAGATGGCCGAGTGCGGTCCCCCCTACGACGAGGCCGCCGATGACCTTGTGGAGCTGAAGGTGTTCAGCGACTGCACGGTGGACCGCAGCGACTCGAACGCCCACACCATCAGCTGCGCCAGTCTCGTCGGAACGTCTGGAAATGCCGACCTGTCGGACTTCGAGGAGGCATGCAAGTCTGTTGGTGGCGTTTACGAGGAGGTTGCGGATGACAGCCTGGTTGCCGGTATCGATCTCAACAACGTGGGCGACCTCAAGGTTCGTCAGGATGATGTTGTGGATACGGATGAGATTCTTGATAACGTTGATATCAAGAGGCTCTTAACGGGGATGGCAGCAGCGACGACGGACTGCTCGGAGTTCTTGGCCTCGGTGACACGGATAGCGAGTTGGACAATCTTGATGTTGGTGAAGACGTCCTTGACGTCAGTAACCTCCACGTCCGGAACACCAAAGTCTGGCTTGTCGACGCTGACGGGTCCGAGGTTCAACTTGCTTGAATCACTCCGTCGTCCGGAGCTGGCGAAGAGAAGGTTGTAAGTTTATGGAGCGAGAGAATCGCAGGTTCCCTCTATGCGAGAAGAGGTGTCATAGCATTGCAACAAATAGGCTAGGAGCCCGGAAGAACTGTTTTAGTATGGATATCATCATTAGATCTTTCAAAGTATTGATATTCGTTTGGCTTAACTTGAACTGTTTCCCACTGATAGCCTTGGTCGCTTGTCTTTTTCATTCCTGTATACCGATACCGATACCGATACCGCCGCGCTGTCGCAATCTGGGGTCCCGTAATTTCTTTAAATCACAGGAACCTCGTTCTTTTTGACTGAGAACTTAGTAGATTGGTAAAAGTCTGTAGTTCCACGCATTCCCGAATGACGGGACCTGACGAGGGCCAGAAAATGAAAGAAGAAAAAACCCCAAACCCCAAAACCTCAACTCCGAGCCCTTTCAGTTTCTCGTGATTGACAACCCTAACCCCAAGCCGCAGCGGCGCCCTTCGATTCGAGTTGCTGACCGGCAGGCCTGGCCAAGGCGCTAGCATCTGCCCAAAAAGTCCCTGCAGGGAAACAGCTTCCAGCGTCCACCCCGCCACCAACCATAGCTCCCTCATTGCGCGTCATCCAGCATCCAACAGGGCGGCAAGCTCCATCCTCCACGAGGCACACAGGCGGGACGTCGTCGTCGTCGTCGTCGTCGTCGTAATTAACCATATCATCTCCCCGGACACAGCTTCAGCTTCTCAGCTGCGACAAGTCCACCGTTGAGATTCATCCCAGCCTAATAACCATCGACCTGGCTGATACCCGTCGATCCTATCCCGGCGAACCACAATGTCCTCGGAGTTCAACCTCTGCCACTAACGACGGACGACAACAAGATAACACGATAATAATACCCACCAACCCATCATCTCGACAGACTCATAATCGCAAAGCACAATGGACTTCGCACCGTACCAATCCTCTCCCCCAGAGCATGGGCGGACCCTCTCGCCGACACAACTCGACGGCAACACCACCGCCTCGCCCCGGACCTCCTACGAAGCACGTCGAACCTCGTACGATGCCCGCCGATCGTTTTCTCCCGCGTACCAACACCGGCCCTCGCAGGTGTCACCGCCTCCGCTCCAGCACCCGCAACCGCAACGAGCCTGGTCCGGCGAAGGCCTCAGCACGAGCCCCGTTGGTGCAGCCACCACTGGCAGCGGAGAAGGAGGAGGAGGAATGGGCGACTACTTCAACGCGCTGGGCGCGCGGGAGGGCATGGTATCGGAGTTCGACACGAGTTTAGGTATCCGGCTGGATTACGAGGCGTGCCTGGCGTACCTGGCGTTGCCGCCGCTCGGCGCCATCGTGCTGCTGATCCTGGAGCGCAAGAGTGATTATGTTCGGTACGTTCGTCCATGATCTAAGTTATGAGCAAGAAGCTGACTTGATTGTGTGTGTTGGTACAGATTCCACGCGTGGCAGTCCAGCCTACTGTTTACCGCCATGTTCATCCTACATCTGCTGTTCTCGTGGTCGCGGTTCCTAAGTTGGGTCGTCTTTCTCGCCGATCTTGCGTTGATAGGTTGGTTGGTTCTCAACGCGTACAGAGACGCGGATACGTTAGACAGGTTAGTTTCTCTTGGTGCTTTCGTCCGAAGTGAAGTCAAAGTTATCTTGGAGATGTGTATATGTGGCTGACATGTGAATGGCTGGGCAACAGATACGAAGTGCCATTTGTTGGCCGGATAGCAAGCAGGATCTTGGACGACGAGTGATGACCTACCTAGGTGCCTACCTATCTGCCTGTTCGAAGACAGAGGGTGATATGGGTAGGTGGAGTGGAAGCCATTATGATTTGTTCGAGAAGAGGAGGCTTTTTTGACATTTCAGCGGTACATATTTTTATTGTAATGGTTGGGCGCTGCACCACACATGAAAGTTTTGGGAGGCATATCTCGGCACCTTCACGGCATGTTCCTTTGGGGTCCTTTTCCGGTGAGTTGAGGAGCAACTGGTTCGCTTTTTATGCGCACACCTTTGGTAGTTATTTTGCTTAAATTTTTCGTGCTTGAAGGAGCTAATTTTCACCCAGTGGCCCTGGGTGTCTATTCTTTGTAGCAACGGGTTATACCAATCGCTTTACAGTCGCAAATCGCGTTCTGTCTTTTTGTTGCATTATTGTTGCATGTGAACTTGAGCTTCGTTCCAAGCCACAGCATCTGACCACAGGCAGATTAAATGCTGGCGTGTGTTAGTCAGCCTGGCTCTGTGGCTGATGTGGGGTCTTGGGCGGGTGGTGGAGCCTTCCTGGCCCCTGCTCGCTCAGCGGCAGGCAGGGCTGGTTACGTCGCGCTTTTGCCTGCAGCCCAGGCCCAGCTCCGGGATTCGATTGAGCTCCGTGCTGCTGGCTCCAACCTCGCCTCGTCTTCCGCCCAACACACTGCTGCATTTCTCATCAAACGACACGCCATTCTGACCACCACGCCCCTTCGCTCAGGGAATATAGAAAGGCATAACCCTTGCGCTCCTTTCTGTGAACTGTCTCGATCCTTGCGAAACCCCCAGTAAAACCCCACTCGCCCGTCGCCGACACGCGCGACCGCCCGTCTCCAACATGTCGACTCTCGAAGAGCTTGAGGACCTCAATCGACGCGACGATGGCGACGACAAGAAGGATGACAAGAAAAAGGGCGATAAGAAAGACAAGGATGAGGCCGATGGCGACGCCGAAATGAAAGATGCGGAGCCCGAGGAGGATGCCTTGGACGAGGAGATCCTGAGCCTGAGCACACCCGATATTCTGACCCGCAAGCGACTGCTCGAGAACGACTCCAGAATTATGCGTAGCGAGTACCAACGGTTATCACACGAAAAGGCCGCGATGGGGGAGAAGATCAAGGAGAACCAAGAGAAGATCACAAACAATCGGTATGCTGCTGCGTTACTGCGCACCACACTGGCCTCGTGTAATTGCTGACATATTGCTGTTTCCAGCCAACTCCCATACCTAGTCGGCAATGTTGTTGAGCTGCTCGACCTTGACCCGACCGCAGAATCCTCCGAAGAAGGCGCAAACATTGACCTCGATGCCACGCGGGTGGGGAAATCCGCAGTCATCAAGACCTCGACAAGACAGACCATCTTTCTACCGCTGATTGGTCTTGTTGACCCGGAGAAGCTGAAGCCCGGTGACCTGATTGGCGTGAATAAGGACTCGTATCTCATCCTGGACACTCTACCGGCTGAATATGACAGTAGAGTGAAGGCGATGGAGGTCGACGAGAAGCCAACTGAGAAGTACACCGACGTCGGAGGCTTGGACAAGCAAATTGATGAGCTCATTGAGGCCATCGTATGGCCCATGAAGGAGGCTGAGCGCTTCAAGAAGATTGGAATCAAGGCGCCCAAGGGTAGGTTACATCTGGCACCTGTTACCCTGACTGGGCACTGATCAAGCTAACTCGTACTTCTATCAGGCGCTTTGATGTACGGACCCCCCGGAACAGGCAAGACGCTGCTTGCCAGAGCTTGCGCCGCCCAGACCGACGCGACCTTCCTAAAACTTGCCGGTCCCCAACTGGTACAGATGTTCATTGGAGACGGTGCCAAGCTTGTGCGCGACTGCTTTGCGCTCGCCAAAGAGAAGGCGCCCTCAATCATCTTCATCGACGAGCTGGATGCCGTGGGTACTAAGCGGTTCGACAGCGAGAAGAGCGGTGACCGCGAGGTGCAGAGAACCATGCTGGAGCTTCTCAACCAGCTAGACGGGTTTGCGTCGGATGATAGGATCAAGGTGCTCGCTGCTACGAATCGTGTCGATGTTCTCGACCCGGCCCTGCTGCGGTCCGGCCGTTTGGATCGCAAGATCGAATTCCCGCTTCCCAACGAGGAGGCCCGCGCGCAGATCCTTAAGATTCACTCCCGCAAGATGAAGGTCAACCCGGGCGTGAACTGGGGTGAGCTGGCGCGGAGTACGGACGAGTTTGGTGGTGCCATGCTCAAGGCTGTGTGCGTAGAGGCCGGCATGATCGCCCTCCGGATGGGCAAGAACGAGATTGGCCACGAGCACTACGTCGATGCCATTGCCGAAGTGCAGGCCAAGAAGAAGGATGTGAGTACCACCTTGCGTTGTCATAAGGTCGATCCCTCCCGTGCTATCATGCTGACATATATCCTTAGACTGTCAACTTCTACGCTTAATTTAATCCTCTTGGCGAATCCTTCTTTTGTCTCTATCCCCGTGTGCACAGCGAGTCACTAAAGCATAATTTATGGAACATGCTGCGATGGATTCCCCTCCATAGAAAACCAAGTGATATTTCCCCCAATAGACAAAGCCGTAGTTATTCACGTTGTACAATTATCAAGTTAGGGGGGTAGTTACGTCGGCCCATTCATTATTCCACGATTAAAGCGCCTCGTTCATTGTTGTCTAATTCAGCCTCGTACCGTATTGTGATCATGTCATTTGAAAATAACAGAGAGCAGAACTCGGGTGCAGCATGTAGCGAGGGCGGTATCATTGTCGGTCGTCGGTCAGTGCGGACCACTGCACGGCCCTCTGAATGCCCTCAAATTGCCCAATTCGGAGAAACACGGTCAACAATCCAACAAGGGCCGCTGGTCTAGTGGTATGATTCTCGCTTAGGGTATTCGAAACCTGAGCATTCTTGCGAGAGGTCCCGGGTTCAATCCCCGGGTGGCCCCGGATTTCGACAGGATGAGTCCTGCTCACTCTTTTTTGCAGTTTTCTTTTGGTCTGGTGGGTCTGGTGGATGTTGGCGGTGGGTTTCCTTACCGGACTGACTCACAGGCCGACTCTTTGGGAGTAGTATTGTCACATGTTTGGGGGGTTGGATTGGCAGTCTTTTGTTTGTTGTTTAATAGATATAAGATTCGAGGGCAAGCTGTTGGTGTAGGAGTTAATAATAGGTGATATACATGAAAATCGACTACATACGAACCCGGACTGAAAGCTTGTTCCAGCGCTGGGTGCATTACCGAATGCCAAGAGTCATCTCGGTATTGGTGGAGAATTCAGCCAGGGGGCAAGGTCTCATCTGTTAATATTGCCGGGTGAATCTTGCAAGAGTTATAGATATATGGTCTGTGGAGGGTTATTTTCCCGGGTTCGTGAGTATAGCCGCGCGTGCGGGTGGAAGATGTCTGGAAAATTCGCGGTGCATGGTACAATATACCAGGTTGGTATCAGTCCCGGTGTGGCAATGTGACCCATTACCCTGGGTTTTATATACAGGCTGTGAACATCCAGTCATATTCATAGAAAGACGCAGCTCCAACTCGAGTAACCTGAACTTGAGGCCAATTCCCCGACGCGTGACGTTCAACTTGGTTCTTGTAACTGAGCTCGAAAATTGCCAACATGAAGCTTTCCTCGAATATCATTGCACTAGCCTTGTGCGCCGTAGCAGAGGCGACGCCGACACCCACGTACCTCACGGTTGAAGAGAAGAGAGGACACGAGGTGGTGAAGCACTCAGCAGCAATTTCTGAGCAAGCGACGCTGGGCTATGCTACTTTGAATGGCGGGTAAATCACATCCTTCACTCTATTTTCCCATAATACAGACATGCTCAAAATACCAGTATTTGCAAATTTCACAAAGGCTCGGATGCTGATACATCTGGTGATCAGCACGTCTGGAGGCTCAGGAGGAACCGTGACGACCGTGTCGAGTCTTCCCCAGTTCAGCGCAGCAGTGGCCGAGAACAACACCGCGCCCGCTATCGTCGTGGTACAAGGAGTTATCAGCGGCGACGCCAAAGTCCGCATTGGCAGTAACAAGACGATCGTCGGGCTGCCAGGGGCAGGTATGCAACTCAAAACACTTACACAGTTACAGAGCTAACCATGAACGAACCGGCAAGGCTTCAACGGTGTTGGGCTATACTTCAAGAAACAGCACAATCTGATTCTGAGAAATATCATCTCGGCTTTTGTCAAGGCCGGCAATGGCGACGGGCTCACAATCGAGGTGTGTATGGCCAATGCTTTCACCAACACTTTGGGTCCTGCTGACCGGCCCTGAAGAACAGCACCAACGTTTGGGTAGATCACTGCGAGTTCCACTCGAGCCTGACCCAGGACAAGGATTTCTATGACGGGCTGGTGGACGTCACGCACGGGTCGGATTTCGTGACCATCTCACAGTATGCTTTTTGTTCTTCCTCTTTCTTGTCCATGTGCAACGCTGACAGGGACCATCTTCATCTAGCACGTCTTTTCATGACCACCACAAAACATCACTGGTCGGCCACAGCGACAAGAACGGGCCGCAAGACACCGGCCACCTTCACGTCACGTATGCCAACAACCACTGGAAGAACTGCGGCTCGCGGGGGCCGTCTCTCCGGTTTGGGACCGGCCATATCTTTAACTCGTTATATCAGAAGTTCGTTTTTCGATCTTCTGGACTAATACAAATTAATTTGGCGAAGACAATATGAGGAACACTAAAGCTGACACCACTGACTATTAGTATGAGCTCGGCCATCAACACACGCATGGGTGCTCAAGTTCTCATCGAGAGCACCGTTTTCAAGAACGTCACAAGCCCCATCATGAGTAAAGATTCTCCGCAGGTTGGGTAAGCTCCTCACGTTCCGTTGTCAATTTTACAACCATTGGTGAATGCTGATTCACTCGACACAGGTACGCAAGGGCCATCGACAACGACCTTGGTGGAAGAAAGAATTCTGCGCCGGCTGGGACTTTGAGTGCGGCCTCGATTCCGTATAATTATACTCTTCTCGGGACTTATAACGTCACTTCGACAGTTCCAGGGCAAGCTGGAGCGGTTCTGACTTTTTAGGGAAAGAGTTCGACATCAGATCATACGGTTGGGACCGAACCTGTGTTTGAGCTTCTCGGCTGGGAGGTGGACATATACATAAGATAATTAGCTGCTATTGGATTCACCAGACGCCAGAAAATATCAAGAAAAGTGTTCAATGAGAATCTTGGGTGACTAATATGGAGTTGACATGCAATATCTTGCACATAGTTACAAAACAGCAGCTCCTTCATGTCCTCGTCCAGTCTCCTCCCAGGTACTAGAGAGACGAAAATCACATTCCAGACCCCGATATCTTATCAACACCCCGTGAAGAACAGACTATTTACCCAGCACCTCGGATGTCGGCAGGCGGGGGAGGATTGCCCGAATCTGCTTGTTTTCGTCTCGGTCACGGCAAGTGTTATTTGCGGTACCACCCCTCTGCTTCATTCTTCGAAAAGTTCAGGTTCCTATGGTCTTGCAAGGAAGCTGTGGCCAGACTTGACAGGTCATATATAATTCTGCAGAGGAATTGCGGTGCACCGCAACACAGTGTTGGCTGGGCTCGGAACAACTACGGAGTAAGATCGACTTAAATGTTGAAATCAGGGCACAACAGAGTGGGTACTCTTCATTGACACATGAGTTTTGCCTTTCCCAGCAAAGGTTGACAAAAGCTGACAGGTCAACGCTCAAGCCCGTATCTTGCTGTCTCGGGTAGCCTGACGAGAGACACAAACCCCCACCCATCCTCCACGAGGTGTGGTCTCTGCGTGATGCTGCCCTCGAGGAACTTTCGTCCCTTTTTGCTGTTATTTTCAGTTAGATAGGCATGCACCATCTCCACTTCAACAAGGGACAGAAACAGTGGACTGACCAACTAAATCTTGCCCAACCAAGAGGAGGCACCGCTCCAGTGAAGCCAACAGCTTCGGCTAGATTCTTAGGAGTCTGGCTGGACTGGAAACTCAACTGGAAGGCTCATCTTGGAGCAGTGGAACGGAAGATTAAAACTCAAAACTTTGCACTGACAAAGATTGCAGCAAAGACATGGGGACTAGGACTGGCCAAAGCACGGGAAGTGTACTCTAAGTGCATTCGGTCAGCAATAGCCTACGGCGCATCGTCATTCCACATCCCTACTAGAAAGGGGGGTGAGCCGGTGACGAGAGGAATCACCAAAGCACTCACAAAGGCCCAGAATAAAAGCCTACGAGTAGTAGCAGGAGCCTTCAATCCAATGCCGATTCGCAATTTAGAAACCGAGACATGGGTACCACCGTTGGATCTGTATTTGAACAAACGATCCAGCAGACTTTGAAGCCCGGCTCTAACAGCCCACCCTTGACGATGGCCAAGGGGGAACGAAGACCCCAAGTAGCATAGTTCACGAGACCTGCGCCAAACTGTACCAAAGGTTCCAGTCGAGGAGAGACAAAAGGGGCCGACGAGCAGCCGCCGGGCCACAGAGACCAACAGCGGTAGAAGAATCCGCTATAACAATTGCAGCCTGGACAAGGGGCAACCACGAACTTTTTGCAAGTGCGGTGGAGGCCGTGAAACTGTCGAACACCTAGTCATATGGTGTTTAGCTTCACCATTGACTCGAAGATGGGAGAGAGCAGATATTCGGACTCGATGGGATTTTTACTCTGTCTTACAGGGCATTGATCCCCCAGCTGCACAGCTAACGAGAAGGATCCTGAGCTGGCAGATGGATGCGGGAAGATTACCAATGTACAATCTAGCAAGGACGCTAGAACTGGAGTCGGCAGGTTGAAACCCCCTCCATCGAAGGCCGGGAGGTCTTCTTCTTCTGTATTTACAGGCTCAGTCACTGATGTGTTTTCTCAATTGTTGGTACCGGTTTTTCACCCGACCCGTAAGGGCACGGTTTTCCTGTACAGTAAATAGTTTGAAGGTCCGACGCGCCCAAGGGCACAGCGGTGTATGAATAATAATAATAATAATTAATAATAGGCATGCACCATAAAATCGTATGGTGGGGAAGGACGACGCTTCATCAGTGGACGCCACCAAGAAGGCAGGCTGGTAGCCACAGCACCAGACAGGATGGTGCCATTGATAGTGTTTCCATTCGGGGTGTTACCGGTCCCCTGGCCAAGATAAATGTTCCAGGACGTGGTGTCAACCGTGAACTGCGATGAAAGAAGATTTGCAGCTAATCACGCTGCAGCCACTAACTGCCGGAAATACCACTCCTGGATACCCGTAAAGCTTCTTCCTGGTGCTTTCTGGCATGCCATTGGAGCTCCGGATCCTGCAGGAGGGAACTCTGCCAGCGTATGCGGGTATATATCTGGTCGTTCTGTTAGAGTTTAGCGAGCGGCGTCTAATCCGTATCGTTCCCGTTTCCCAACGCCAAGAATGGTACGACTGCGGCTTTCTTTCGGTTAGTGCTATGAGCTGCGTAGACGGGTTGGGAGCAGCCTTCTGCGATTCTCCTTAAATTCCTTCTTTGTTGGGATTGCCTGGTCAAGTTGTGTTGCTGGTCTTGTGTAACCAAGCCACCGTCCTTTCAACCTTTTGGCGGCCGACTTGGTGTTACCGTCCCAGCTCGGACTCGTACTAGTTGAGTTACCGTCCCCGCTCGGACTCGTGCTAGTTGACCGTGGTGCAGTTCAGGTTGATATCGACAGTCGGCGTTTGGGGACGACAAAAGCGGCCACGTAGCATACCGAACGGTGGATAATGCATGGTTCTTCAAAATATACGACATTGAGAACCTTACATGTACTCAAATGCTGCTGCACCCGTGTTAATCCTCCATTCACATGGAAAATTCCCTTGGGATAACTGCCGGAGCTGGCGTGGTTGGGCGACTTGCTGTCTTTGAATCGATTTTCCCCGCATACCTAGGTAGGGTATACGGGATATTCGAAAGCGGTTACTGGTAGTGGACCAGTGTTGATGCACTCAGTCGGGTGTCATCCTGGGTCATTCGTCCAGGGATATCCTGAACGTACAGCTGGCTTAACGTCGTTAGTAAGTAAAGAGTGCTAGAAACTCAATGTGTCTGCCGAGGAGGCCTTGGCCTGTGGCGCGGCCCAATATGTACATCCCTGGTGGGTTGCGACCCCGGAGGGCGCTTTCCTCGCTCATGCTTTGTGGCTCCGTGTCATATGCGTGATCGCTCAAACTCAAAGCTCTGCATACCATTCAGTAGATAGAGACGCATATAGGGTGGGAACGCGGGTGCCATTCGGCTCGGAGTGATACATTGGAGGAGGCCCGATATAGTCATGTAAGGCGGGGTTCTTGACAACACCGGATTGATGTCCCAAACTGACAAACTTCTTGCAGGAGTAGTGCGCCACTTGATGTTGGTGGTGGCAGGTTGATACCAGGGTCGAGGAATGCCCGTGTCGCTGTCTCTGCATATACCTTGCTCCATTGCCCCAGGCAGTTCTTGCCAAAGAGCACAGCAAGTTTGGAAAGATTCCCAGTCACCCAAAACCACCCCCAGCGCACTGGTTTCTCCTCCTCAAGACAGCTGGTTTTGCCCATCATGGACTCGTCTCTTGAAAGGATTGACGCGTATCTGGTCACTGCCCTTCGCGGGCTGTCGGGTATAAACCTCACGTCGCTTGCCGAAGCACTCGCAATCGCCACCGGTGTCACGGTCTTCGTCTGGCACGTTGTATCATGGGCTCTCTCGCCGCTGCGAAGGTATCCCGGTCCCTTCCTCGCAGGTATGTTGACAGAGCCCTCTCGACGGCAATCTTCTGTGCTATTCGACGGCATCTAATCAAGGTATTCGCAGGGTGGACCAACCTATGGCGTTTTGTCCTGATGCTCAAGGGTGAGGAGTACCACTTGACGGTCAAGAAGCTGCATGAAAAATACGGCCCTGTCGTCCGGACTGGGCCGAACCTCCTTGATATCGACTACCCAGAGCTGGCAAAGGTCATATATGGCACCGATGGAAAATGGTCAAAGGTAACATCCGCTTGTTCGTTTTGCCTTCTCTAATGCAAGACTAGTGAAATTGGTGTTAATATCTTCCTGGACAGACCGAGATGTACCAAAACAACAGCACCATCATTGACGGCAAGATCACGTACCATCTGTTCAGCGAGACAAACCAGGTCATTCACGCACGAAAGAAGCGTCCCGTCGTCAAATATTACTCAATGTCAAGTGTGTTGGCGCTCGAGCCCAAGATTGACGGGGTCATCAATGAGTTCTGCAAACAATTGGAGCAGCGGTTTATCAACGGCCCAGCTGGCCCCAAAGATTGCGATTTAGGAGAGTGGCTTGCCTTTTGTAAGTCTGATTTCCCTGTCAGCCGATGGATTCAACAAGACATGTGCTAAATAACAATTACCAGGCACATGGGACTTCCTCTCCACTGCTACCTTCAGTCGTAGTTTCGGATACTTGGACAAGGGTTGCGATTTCGACGGCAGCATTGCAATTGCGGACACGTCGCTGGACTATTTCAAGGCCATCAGTCAAATGCCCTTTCTGGACTATTGGTTGGACAAAAACCCGATCGTTCGCATCGGTCCCGCCAATCTCACCAACGTGACGAGGATCGCGTTCGAGTCGCTGATGGCTCGCATCCAAGGAAAAGACGCCAACTATGACCCCAAGACGCACGACTACCTACAATACTTCATCGAGTCGAAGAAAAAAAACCCGGAGCTTGTCGACGACGGCACGATCATGGAGTACCTGCTGGTGAACCTGATCGCGGGTGCCGACACGACTGCCGTCACCATCCGGTCCATCATTTATCTGTGCCTCAAGCGTCCCACCATCTATCGCAAGCTCGAAGAGGAGATTCTCGCCGCTGGATTAGACCCTGAGAGGCCTGCTCCGTACAATGTTGCTCGCCAGCTTCCGTACCTCGAGGCGGTCGTCCGTGAGGCGCTGCGTTTCCATCCCGTAGTCGCGGTAACGATGGAAAGGTACGTGCCTGAGAGTGGTGTAAGGCTGCCCGATGGTTCTTTTGTGCCGGGCGGTGTCGCAATTGGCATGAATCCATACGTTGTTGGGAGAAATAAGGATGTCTTTGGCCAGGACGCTCAAGAGTTCCGGCCGGAGCGCTGGCTGCAGGCTCCTGGCGAGGACCAGGAGACGTACCGGCTGCGTCGTCAGAGCATGAATGCGGCGGATCTGACTTTTGGCGGTGGGTCGAGAATCTGCATTGGGAAAACTCTAGCTCTTTGCGAAGTGTACAAGATTGCGGCGACGCTGATCCAGCGCTATGAGATCGAGCTCGCGGACCCGACCAAGGAATGGAAGGTCGAGGGGAGCTGGTTCACCAGGCAGCGGGGCATCATCACCAAGTTGAGACTGAGGGAGCACAACCTGTTCTAGGGTATTCCATCATACTGTCCTTACGTACCTTCCAGGTTCCCACTTCCATCCTGTGGCTGCTTCAAAGAGGGGGCATGGGGGGTTGTGCCTTCCGTATGACCGTGTTAGCCACGCGTTGCTACTGGTTGGAGTCGTTGTAACTGCGCACAGACCACCACCTCCCGCTGGTATATATTCTTCGCTCGCCCGCCAAAATTTTCCAATGCTTCGTTCTTGTTTTTTTTTCCTTCAGCTGTCTTTGCCTTTTGGCTTAGATCATGTGTAGTATCTGTTCTTTCTAGTTTAATTACTGAAAGTGCTCCACGGAGGACCTTATGATTAATTTTATTTTTGTCCCGCGGTTGATGGTCCTCTGGGCTTGCCTATGATCATTTTCCACAGTGTCCCTGGTATTACACTGCGTCCAGGCGACGCGAACCTTGCATCTGTCCTTTTCATTACAATCTCGGGTCTTTTGGACTTGGGATGTCAAGAAGAAACTCTTATCTTTCTGACGAAAACCTCCATTTCCACAACACATCACTACATCACCCGCCCCCTCATTGCCTACCCACGTGCAGTCCATCTATTCCAAAAGCACAAACATCAGCGATAACTATGCCTACCGACATCAGCGACCTCTCCAACGAGGTCTTACGCGAATACCTCAGTCATGTCGATCACCCCGGCTTGATGAATTCAAGTCTCGTCTGTCAGTGGTGGCTTGGCCCCAGCCGAAGCTCATCTAGTCCTTGAAGACCTTGTTGTTGTGCATTCCAAGCCACCGTTTCGACGTCAATGTCGACGTCGCCATCTTGCTGGGTCGCGATTCGAAAATTATACGACCTCATCCTTTGGGATATCCTCGTCGGTGGTATCGTTGCGACCCTGATCGCGGCCATCTATCTCTCTGGCATCGGTATCTATCTCTTTGGCATCGGTATCTATCTCTCTGGCATCGGTATCTATCTCTCTGGCATCGGTATCTATCTCTCTGGCATCGGTATCTATCTCTCTGGCATCGGTAAAACAGGAAACGGCGCCTACCAGGTCTGGGACCCGATTCCATACCTGTACAACACGTACCAGTACACGGACCAGCAGAAGCTTTTGTTGCGAGCAGCGTGAGTTATATCTTTTCTTAGGTCCCATCGGGCTTTAACTTCCCTCCTCAGTTTGGAATTGGAATAGTAACCGACCCACCAAATAGATAAGCACTGCGCCGCCACAAGATTGTCAATTTCCGGCTTGGACCCATGAACGTCTACCTGATCAAGTCGGCGCGCAGCATCCAGACCATTTTCAGGACCGGTCCATCGGCCACCATCAGCCCAGATAAGTTTATGCTTCTCATCTTCGAGTATATGATGGGCCTCAACAAGGAGGAGATGGAAGCAGTACGCCCGGAAACAGCTCCTCCGTCCCAGGCGACAAGCAGCCCACCACACGCTACTGGGCAGGATACCACCGCATTATACACACCTACCTCGCCCGTACGCACGAGACCAACAAGCTGGGGGCGGCGTACCAGAAATTCTTCGCCGAGGAGCACCTCGAGAAGAAATTTGCCGTAGGCGAGTGGACGACCGTGCGCATCAAGGAGTTCCTGCAGAGAGACATGGCCGAGGCCGCGACGGTCGCGCTTATGCGCCCGCGCCTGCTTGAGTTCTACCCGGACTTCATCGACAGGTTCTGGGAGATGGTCGACATCGCGGCCAAGCTCGTCTGGGGCTTGACCAAGTGGATCAACCCCGCAGCGTGGAAGCGACGGGATGATATGCACGACGCTGTCGGAAAGTGGTTGGATGCCACTTGGGCTGACCTCGACTGGAACGGACCCGACGCGGACGCGGACTGGGAGCCCATCTTCGGGTCGCGGTTCTCGCGCGAGCTGGCGAGATGGGTGCGGGAGGATACCAAGTTTTCGAAGAAGTCGCAAGCTGGCATCATCTTCACTAACCCTATTTTTGGGTAAGTCACCACCGCGATACTGTCTCATCTGATGATGTTTTGCTAACCATGAGGATAGTGGAAACGCCAACTCGATCCCCATCGCAACGTGGATGGTCATGGAACTGATCAAAGACCCAGCCACCTTCCAATCCGTGCGCGAAGAAGTCGAGACTGCACTGATCAATGACCCCGACGACCCATCCGGAAAGAGTCGAATCATCGACACGCAAAAGATGCTCGCGCTACCGGTCCTGCAGTTCATCTACACCGAAGCGCTGCGGCTGCACATGTCCACCAACATCACGCGCGAGGTCACCTCGCCGACCGTGATCGAGAGCCACACCCTTGAGAAGGGAGCGGTTCTGCAGGCCCCGCTCGAGATCGTGCACTACGACGAGGAGATTTGGGGCGCCGACGGACATCCTGCGAGCGAGTTCTGGGCCGAGAGGCATATCAAGTACGTCGACGAGGAATCGGCGGACGACAAGACGGGCTCCCCGAAAAAGGCGAAGCAGTTCTCGATTGCTGGCAGGACGCACGAGCCGGTTCCTTACGGCGGCGGGGTGTCGACGTGTCCGGGTCGGTTCTTTGCGATGCTGGTCTCGCGGTTTGATGTTGAGTTTGTCGAGTGGACACAGCTGGACGGATCGCCGTCCGACCGGCGGGCGCAGAATAATGCCAGGTTTTGTGGGCGGTGCTGGGGTGCCGCCTGATCGGGATATGAAGATCCGATGGAAGCGTCTGCGGCGATTAGGTATGTGAAGATGGAAACCAGAATGAATTTGTACGGACCGATATGTTTTGCTGGATCCAGGTCCTGTTTTGTTGTTCTCCCGCCCCTGTGGTTTAGTACGGTACGTACCTAGATACCTCCCTAAGTAACCAGCAGTGATTCTAATTCTTGCATTTGAGACTCGGTCTCGGAGTTCTCATCATACCGGGTAACGATGCCACCCGTGAGCCTTTTATTGGCTCAGGGTAAAGCGTGCGGAAGGATTTCTACACCGCACAAGCGGAGGATATAGTAAAACTCGTCACTCCGATACGACGCTGGATATCGGATTCCTCAGCGTCCGCGCGGGGAAGCAAGCGTATTCCATAACATAAACGACTAACCCATACACCCGCCGTTTTTCGTCCGTATTAATAAGCCTCGGGCTTTCGCTCTTAGGTTGGTAGGTACTTGGTATAGAAGCCGAATTTGGGGCAGTCGCTCAGCTTATGAATCATCGGCTGCTGAGCTATCAAGTGAAGGTGTCCCGAGATTCCTGGGCGTGTTATTACCGCGCGGGAGGGCCAGGGGTTGCATTGAGTTATAACTGCACATGTGCCGGAGTATAGGTTCAAGTTACGATGAGTGGGTGAACTACCGAGGTAATCTGGGCTGCATATGGTAATATATTTAAATGGATCCCCGCCTTCCAACCTAACATGGCATCACCCCCTTTTCAGACAGGTACCTACCTACACAATTCTTTTTTTTTTTTTTTTTTTTTTTTTTTCATGTGCTCACTCTCAGCTTTACTAGAATCTCCTGTTCACTAGAATTTTCTGTTTCTCACACTTGCTTAACACTTCACAATGGCAGCCGTCGAACTTCTCGCTACTTTTGAACGCTTCGATCCCGTCTACAAGACGGTAGACTCAACTCCTATTGGGGTGGCTGTCCTCGTCCCCAAGACACTCGCCTCGTCTGGGACACCAACGACATGTCCGCTGATGGTGCACTTTCACGGCGGCTGTCTCATCATCGGGACGAACCCGGAGCCGCACTTTATCGGTAAATGGTCTGTTGTCCCCACCCCCCCCCCCCCCCCCCCCCTGTTATCACCATCCAAATATCCTTAAAGGGATCAGTTTCACCAAATCCATAAAACTCATCAGCTAACTCATCATAAATCAGGGTTCTCCGGTTTGCAGAAGTCACCAATGCCATCATCGTCTCACCTGCATACCGACTCATCCCCGAGGCCACCGGCGGCGACGTCATGGACGACATCTCTGACTTCTGGGACTTTGTCTCTTCATCTCTGCCGTCCGTCATCACCCAGAAATACCCACACTTGGAAATCGACTTGTCCCGTACAGCAGCATTCGGCGAATCGGCCGGCGGTTTCCTGTCGCTGCAATCTGCCTTCCTGTTCCAGTCCAAAGCGAACATCAAGGCCGTCGTCGCGCCGTATCCCGCCATGTATCCCGACATTGCGTGCTATAATCCCCGTCAGCTGCCGGAAGGTGTGCAGACGGCGCAGGATGACGCCATCACGGCGTACATTCAGGAGAATGCTAGGCAGGGCAAAGTCAGGCTGTCGACCCCGTTTCCTGAGTTGCTCGAGCTCCTGGTAGTGAATTACCTCGCCACTGGACGACATCGGGAGATGCTGGGAGAAGATCAGAGGCTGAGGCTAGAGTATGGGCTCCAGACGGCCGTGGAAGGTGGGAAGGGGGTTCCGCCAATCTGGATTCTTCAGAGTACCGAGGATCGTGTGGTAAGCTTCCATTCCTCTCAAAGGATTAAGGGGTTGGTTGTTCTGACTTGGAGTGAAATGCAGATCCCTAAGGAATCAACCGACGAGCTGGTGCAGCGCATCAGCAAGGCGCTCCCGGATACTCCGCTGAAATACAGCGTTCAGACGGGAGGCGACCATGGTTTTGATGCTCCCATGGGCCTCGACGAGCCGTTCATTGCCGAGGGGATAGAGTTTGTGAAGAAGTATTGGCCAGGTGTTGGGGAGCAGTAGAAGATAATCTCATGCCCAGAAATAAAGGGGTATATCGTTACCTGGTAGTATATACCTACTTACATGACGGATAGCTGCAAAACAAAACTCAACATCCGCAAAACACCGGCACGGGGACGCTGAAGAATCATCCTATCTCAAGCGCCAAATCTTCCCAGGTACTGCCGCTCCATACTGTCACCAACCACACACTCATCCTCGCAGCAGTGCGCACCTTCTTCTTCATCCGGCTGTCCAGCCAAATCCATGATATCCTGCTCCTCATCACCAGTTGACCCTATAGAGTCAACATTCGTCACACTTGTGTTCTTGGATGACGATGAACAAGAACCTCCGTCATCCGTCTCGGCCCGTGCAGTGGAAAGGTGCACAGGTGGCAAGCTCCCAACGCCATAAACCAAAGTACTGCTGACAGCTCTCGTGGTTGTCGCGACGATCTTGGACTCTTGGCTCGATGTGAGCAGAGCTTTTGATCCGACACTGCTACCATCACGACCAGCTGTCCCACAAGTAGTCGTCGTGCCCATCATTCCCACCATCCTGTTCACCATTGGAGGCGTGCCTGACCTGCCACCACTACCACTATACTTCTCGTCCAATAACCCAGGCCGCGGCGCCAACCCTCTCTTCTTAACAACCGTAAGCAGCTGATTGAGCACAATAAACTCCATCTTCAGCTTCACGCTGTACACTGCCGGATGCAGCGCGCACTTGAGCGTAAACATGTTCATGTAGTCAAACGTCGTCAGCCCAGCGTCCAGCAGGATCGCGATAACCTGCACAGCAATCAACGTCCACATGACCTTACGTCGGCGCGGCGACGATGCGAAACCGTTTCTCAAAACCTGCGACGTGTAAAAGATGTACAGCCCGCTGATGGCCGTCTCTTGGATCGCAAACACCGTCTGCTGCGCGCGCTCGATCGCTTCTAACCCATAAAGCAGGCGCCACCTGTAGTCGGACCCGACCGGCGCGCTGAGCAGGCAGAACCGGAACACCACCGTGGGTGTGTGCAGGCTTACACCGGTGGCAACGATGAGCGCCAGCACTGCACGCAAGATGCGGCGGTCGTTGACGATCAGGTGTAGTCGCGACCAGAGGACCACAGCGAAGCCGGTCACGTTACAGATGCGGCCGGCGGAGAATATGATGGCCACTAAGACACGCGGCCAGTCGTTTTTGAAGAACTTGAGGAGGTAGCCGGCTGTTTGGAGGATGAAACCGAGTGTCGTGATGATGATGGACCAGAAGTAGAGGCCGCGCTTGCGCTTGAAGGTGATGTGCACGAGAACGAGGAGCTCGAGGGACATCCAGAAGGCGACGGCACAGAAGGCGGAGATTAGGCCTACTGCTGTTGGGCTTTGAGAATTGGAAAGGTTAGTTGGGGCGCTGGGAAACTGGGAGGTGTGCTGAAAGTGAGATGGTGCTCAGAGACATACTTGAGGTTGAGCCATCCTGGTTTGAGGAAGGTCCAGTCGTATTCGTCAAACGGGACGACCTCGATCGTGTAGGAATTGACCATAGTGGCGGTGTGTAGGACTGAGTCCAGGCTGAGAGTCTGGAAAGAAAGAGAGAGAAAGGCGTATTGACGACCCGGGTTTGTGTTCGAACTGGAAAATTGACTGTTTATATGGGTGCAGCAAAGCTGTGTGCATCGTCCTCACGATCCCACTTCAGCACCGCCAACGAGGACCCGAGAGCACGAATACCGACATGATAATACCGACATGCAGCATTGTCGCCGGAAGACACTGTGCGTTCCAACCCCAAGACAGGCAACCGACTCATCTGTCGGTCTATTAAACGCTCTAAGTCGAGTTGGTAACTCGAAATCCGGAACAAAAAGCCAAGAAATCCCGCCGGTGGTGGTGGTAACCCCAGGCAGCCATTTTACTCGGGACCAGACTGCATAGATCGTCAATGGCTGATGAGTGAGCTGGCAAGACATGCATATCATGCCAAGTCATGCGATATGTGAGTGTGGAAGGTGTTCTTAGTCAGACCTTCGACCTTCGATAATCTGGTGGTGCTTTCTGGGCTCTGATTTGTCTATGCGTCTGCTTGTTTCAGTAGGGCTGAGTACTCGTTGCATTTAAGCTACCGTAGGTCGAGTAGCTCTCGCCCCCGCAGGTCGTTGAACTAAACGGAGCTGTGCTTTCATTAGCGCTTATTACCTAGGTACCTTTGTCTGATAAGCTGAACAAATAGGAGAAGGAGAGAAGTGCCTCCAAGATAGATGCACCGTGGCGGTGGTCTCCAAACCCCAAATTCCGCCGACTGTGGACTTCGACTTGGAACCATATTCATAGAGAGTCGTACAAACCAATAGCTTCCTGGTGCCTAGTCGATCGTCGTATCTACTTCAGGTTAGTACTAAAAGGCACAGTGAGAAGTCGCCGACCGACACACTTATAGCACAACACAATTATGATTTTGGTGGTAGCGTCATCGCATAAGGGAAATCGTGATAATGGCGGCTACGCCGCGGGTCCAGATGCTGTTTGCTGACAGTCGAACGCAGTTCGGGAGGGAATGTCCGCTGCACTGCGCCGTCCAATCCTCCGCAATTCGCAAGATTGGCACCGAGTATCTGTGTTTCATCCCGCCATGACTGTCTCCGGGTTTCAAGAAAGGGGTAGGTTTCTGCGCCACGTGGCAACGTGATTATCGACGACCCAGCTTCCGAGTTCAACTAAAGCGGCTGCTTGGGGGCTGAGGAGCGGATTGTGTCTGTGGTGTTGGAGTATTCGGTCCTGAGGGTGCGAGCTCGATAGGGGTTAAACCCAGACGAGGATGGAGTTTGGTCACGGGTGTTGACATCTGTCCATCTGCCCGTTTTCTTCCGACATCTTTCAATCATCCTAAAAAGAAGCTCCCACGGACTAGACATTATCGTCGTTAGCCGGACATACCACAAGTTTAATACCGTCGATGGGACATCCGTCACACTGGCTCTGTATGATAGCGTGAGTCTAAAATGCGTGAACCTCCCCCTACTCTGAAAAAATGCCAACATCTGACGTGATTACGACCCAAGGCTGAGGTATCGCAGGCCGGTAATAAGTGTTTACACAGACAGGCAGCCAGAACCTCGACGTCTTCAATAGACCGTAATTGACAGCTTTCAGTTCAGAAAGATCTACTACTACGGGAACACAACTGAACCACACTACTGTACCGGATGCCGGAGACCGAACATGCAAGTGGAAGATTGCTAGCTAAGAGTCTCCACTCATGGAACATTATAGGGATCAAGGCTTGTACAAGTACCTTAGCTAGGCGGTACATTAGCTTCTTTCAAGTTATGAAGCCGTTTGGGTCCAGCGCACAAGTAAGGTACCTAGGCAGGTAGCCTAGGCAGGTAGATGCAGTATTGCATTAAGCGCTGGCAAGCTCTCGGGTACCCGTATGTAATTCTACTATTGTGGATGGTATTGTAGTGCGGGGCGGGTACCAACCTCGAAACTACCTAGGTAAGGAATACGGTTCGCCATAAAGACACATATCTCTGGCGATGCTATTCGCAACCTTGAGATGGAAGGCTGGAAGCTGACGGGAGGATCCCAAGCTCACCTACGATCTGATTCACCAGGTCATGGCACAGTTTGTCGCATGGGCGGCTTGATTGCGTTGGCTATGTGGGGGATGGACGTAGTTACATATCCTGGGTGCCTATGATAGGCGGAATAAAATAACGTTGGCCACGCCTTAAGTTGCGACTTTGTGAAGCCTTCTCCAGCCACCCTCTTTCACAGTGAACATTGAATGCAGTGATACATCATGTTAGGCGGGGTTCCCCACAGAGCTGGCTCCACAAGCCACCACCGCCTGTATATAAAACTCGCTCTGGCTGCCTTTTTCCCTCTTTCTTCCTTTTACATAGCATGCACACTCAGCAATACACAAACATCCCCGATACATCAACCTTTCATAATTGTCCCAAGCAAGGCCCAGGCACATACTTCGGCAGATAATATCCAGGCATCGGTTCGGCGCACATAATACATTCTCCTCTCGAGGAACCAGTGACAAGGAACCTAACTCAATTCATCTACGTTTGCATTGCACGAGTTGTTCATTCCCAACTTGTTGGCTAACCGTCGGGATACATTAGGCACGGTCTCATCGCAAACAGCGATATCTCGCTTGTATCCTACCCGTTTTCCTTCCTCTACAACGGTTGATGTCTAGCGACATTGACGCCAAACGAAATTTAAGCGAATTTTGAGAAAAGCAGTAGTGGTCAGCCCAGGAGCTTCTGATCTCACTCTTGCGACCGGATAAGCAGAAGGGCAAGCATACAAAAGAAAAAGACGACTGGAGGCTTACAGGAGGCAACGATAAACCCTTAACAAGAAGATAGGTATCCTTCACGCCGAGCATGATGCATCCCAACCAAGCCAACATGATGCAAGCCATCGGCCTGCAAGCCATCGCCATGCATGCCAACACCATGCCATCAAACCTATCCGGGGTATATATGCCCCAAGTCGACGGATATGTACCCCCCACCATTCGACTTGCCTGTACATTGGAGGACCATAGCTATTTCGAGTATTGGAACGCAGTACTGCTCGATACGCTTGATTGCTATGGTCTGCGGCGCTATATTGTTCCTGGCTGGTCGGAACCCGCTAATGATCCGCACCTCTGGATCAAGTGGTCCCGCGACCGCGCGGCGATAGGGCTTGTCATAAAGACCCATATCTCTGCCCAAGTCATTGCCAAGCTTCGGGGGGAAGGCTGGAAGCTGACAGAGGAGGATCCAAAGGCCACCTACGACTTGATCTGACGTGTCATGGGTGTGACGACGTGGCACAAAACCCTACCACTGCGCTAAGCTTCCTCAATCTTCAAGAGGATGTCACAGTCCCAAGTTGACGAGGCTTGGGATCTAGTGGGTTAATTATTATTACTGCATGGCGCCACGATATGACAATGGGATAGTTCGGTGAACTGGCCTGACTGCGTTGGCTGCGGGATGAACGTACCTGGCGGTTACATACCCTGGGTATCTACTTAGACTAGACGAATCAGAACAACGTGGGCCCCAGCCTGCTTCGTCTTTCAATTACTTTCAAGTCCCGTGTTTTGTGCCGTACGATGTTTGTGAACCCCACATGACAGCGACCTCTATATTTGATTATATTAAATAAAGCCTCTGGTAATGAGGCTCGCCTTGATACACAATCTCACAGGGAAAGGTCAGGTTAACGGAGGTATACGCTATACAAACTGCGCGGTACGTATGGCGGATTAAGACTAGAAGAGTGTGTTTTTCTCAGGAAAATGCCTCTTATATTGGTAACCTGATGCGTCCCCCGTTTACCGAGGTAGGGCTCAATCAACAGAAATAATGCATTCCCCTCCAAGTCTACCAACAAGTGACATGTTACTAGAGCGCAATGAAAAAGTCTGGAAACAAAACATTGAAATCAACAGGAGCCAACTATTGAGCTTGGTGTGTCGACCATGATGTTGAATGATGGCCCTGGATTTTAGCACGTGAATGATCAGTGAGTGTGGAGGTCCACAATGCCTGCCGGACCAGAGGGCTCACCGTTTAGTACTCCCGTTCTCTCACAGGAGCGTTTTATAGTGTAGCGAAGGGTTCGAGTTTCTTAGCCCGCTTCAGAAACGCGAATGGTTCGAGCTTCTTCGTGGACCGCTCAACAAAAGGAACAGCTCCATCAGCGTCAGACCGCTTCAAAAAGGCAAAGGGTTCCAGCTTCTTCGTCGACCGTTCAACGGGACCTGCTTCGGCTTCAGCGTGGTGATTGGACCGCTCCTTCAGAGTTTGAAACGGCTCGAGCTTCTTGGAGCGATCAACAACATGGAGAAGGCCTGCTTCAGGAGCGGGGAATGGGGCGGCTATGGCATTGCCAGCCATCAAGAAGCTGACGAGAGTGAGCATGGTGAATGAGGTCTTCATGATGAGAGTTATGTGGGATGTTTAGCTGGCTGAAAGGGGATACTGTATACGATGTTGGTTTGTGTCCGAGTTGGAAGGAGATCGGAAGATTTGGACATCTTATATGCTGACTTGAACATGGCGGAAATTTTCCGGCTGCTTCTGGAAAGTACCTAGCATCTTGTGCATCTGATGGTCTCTTGCTACGCTCAATATCACATGCGTGATGCGGCGCGTTTGCAGTCGGTCACATTCCGTCAGCCCGGAGGATTTGCATCCATCATACAATCACGCAGTTGCAAGCATGCCAGGTGATATTGACATGGAAGGGCGCTCTGCGTTCTCTGGTTTGTTCTTGTCATGAGTGGGGGGTCGTGTATAGTGTGTGAAGACCATGCTTAATGACAGCTCCGTGGCGGTGTGTACATGTACGGTATGCTGCAGTACCCACTAAATGATGGCCCAAGCATTGTCAATCATCCTCAACAGGCGACCAGACCACATATTCATGTATGGTAAGTGATACGGATGCACCGTGATATAGGTCATGTGTGCAGCGCGAACAAGGTGAGCATCGTAGATGGCGTGCTTCATCGCTTCACCGCCTGACAGAGAATGATGGTTGAGGTGATTCGTGTATGAGCGTCAAGTTCCATTGGCTCGCTTTCCGAACAGGCGGCGTGGTGTTGTTGATACCTTAGTCAATACCGCCTGTAGAGAGGGAGTGCTTACCAATATCTTTTATGACACTTTGCGGAGAGCAAGGACTTGAGGTTTCCGAGTACACAATAACAGCTACTGGAATAGTATAAATTCTGTTTAGGGTCACCTACTTATCTGACTGATGTGGTCACGGCCGCAGTTCAGGTCGCATGGTTCAGTTGCGCTCGGTCTTGGTGTTGCTTGTTCGGTCTTCAAGCACTAGACTAGTCTAAGATGTAAATCGCAGCCTATGAAAACTGCTTCCGAGCATTCGTCACGGCCCAATACGAATTTCGGGGTTCACGGAGTTTGTCCAGCCTTGCAGCTTGTATGGCTTCCAGACAGAGCCGGTCTACTAGATACGGTATCAATTATCGGGCTGGTCATTCATCGTGTAACAGCCCTCCTCTCCTTCAGATTTAAGCGAATGCGAAATTTCGTCCACTTAAGTAAAATGTGGGTAATGAGAATGTCGGCCTCGGACAATAAGTCAGTCAAGAAGGGCGCACATCGCCTGATGAGACAGCCTTCGAACTTACATGTTAAACCGTCCACTTACAGCCTCCAAGTTGGAGCTCTTCTTTCGATTCCAATCTCTCTTGCATTCCGACACCCCACAACATTTGTCTGTCTCCACGCTTTACTCTTCTTAAGCTTTTGAGAAAAAACACTCTGATATTATTCAGATATTTCCACAAGATGGCAAGCAGAGCCGAGTACTCACCCATCAGCCGCCAGTCAATGAGTGGTGACCGTGACATGGCAGCCCAGTCGTTACTGTCTGAAGAAGAGAAAGACTTCTCATTCAACCAGCACCGGCGGTTCCATCAACGCTACCATCTCGCTTGCAAAGCCACCCTTATCCTTCTGCTTCTGGCGTCCGCCGTAGTCCTCCTGGCAGGCTGGCTGGCATCTGTATTTTCAAGTTCAGAAGACAGCGCCGTCGTTGCATGCGAGGTGCCGGCGCTGGATCGTGAATATACCTTTGAGGGAATCAAAAAGGCCTTATGGAAAGACCCTACAGCTGAGTTCCTGATGATCGACCCCTGTGGAAGCACCCCCGCCGAGGCGAGGGTCCGAGGCTGTAGGTACGGTATGCTGTACGGCTCGTGGCTGCCCGATGAGTGCTGGGACGATGAGTCGGAAACCCGCTTCAAGAATGCTGGACACTGGAAGTTCTGGCTGCAGCCGAATCGCACCGAAGAGCTTAGCTGGGATGAAGTGGCCAAGGGAGAGCATGAGTATGTGTTGGTGGAATGGGAGTGTGAGTTTCTGGCTTTTCTAATACAATCCCGGACAGTGGTCTAACGTATAACAGATCATCAGCGTCATTGTGCCGACATGAACAGGAGGCTCTTCACGGCCATGTCCAGACGGGGGCTTCAAACAATCGATTCATACCTATCGCAGTGGGGGCATTTCCATCATTGCCAGAACTCTCTCATGACTCAGAAGCCCATGCACGAGCTGAGTGCAATTCTCTGGCGCAAGTTCCCTGATTGTGGAGTGATACGGTGGAAGAACTGAGACATTGTGGTCGGTAAGAGGTTCATATTTTCACCGCAGGTCCGTTCAATCTACACGACATTTTAGTTTGGTCCTTTTTGACAGACACAAAGTGGTGCTTGTTGTGGCTGTGAAAGGCTTATCTACTACATAATGAGCTCCCAAATGCTGTTAATACTAGTAGTTTAATCTCCCTCGTCACACTTATAGTCACAGAAAGCTGGTGTTAAATGGACGGATGAAGCAAACCCTTCCCAATCCAACATCCAGCCAAACCGGAACGAGGCAGTGCTCAATCCGTCTTCGAAAAACCACCTGCAAAACATGGCCAAGCCTGTGTGACAACTGAGAATTTGGAGAAGCCAATGAGATCATTTCGGTAACTTCCTATGATTGCAGTCCGCTCGTGGTCTCCAATCCGAGGAGAAGCGGGAAACCACCATTTGTAGCTTAGCCGAGGAAGGTCCTTCAGAGATGAACACAACGGACAGGATTGGTCATCGGGTCAACCTCCTGTCCGCAACTATCAGTTGTGCTCCCGAGCCTCAAGTAGAGCACATACCAGTAATATGGTTGTCTCTCACAACCACCTTTAAACTCAACCAACCCCATTCCGTAACACACACACACACACACACACATACAGAGAGAGAGGGAGAGAGAGACTGCTAACCCAACATCACCAAGGTGAACCTCCTCGTTCTCCTCCTTCTTACCCTCCCAATCACAACAGCCCTCCCACACATCCTCGTCTCCCTCACCCCGTTATTTTCCTCATCCTCCTACCCACCAGAAGTCACCGCCCTGAACATCACCCTCATACTAACCAACCCCCCTTATGGGTACGCAAATGGAACTCCCATGCTCTCTCAGCTGCTCAACAACGGCGCAACGCAAACCATCCACTACGCCTCCGGTCGCGGGCCTGCGTTCGACGAAGCTGGTCCCTTGAATTTTACATCATACGTCGACAGCAATTCTTCCAACGCGGTGCGGTACTGGTCTACGGTCCGACAAACTGGAGGAAATTTAACAACCGCGGGCCTTGTCGCGGAACCTCCTCCCGGTTTAGGGGTGGGGAACGGACCGCGCATCGATCTGAGGCGTGATCTCGGCGGCGGTGGCGGACTGGTTGGGTTAGGAGAGGGGTTCCTGCCGCGTCCTGCGGTGGTCGGCGAAGAGGAGGAGGAGTGGGATGTTACTGTCCGCTGGGAGGACGCAGAAAAGTGGCCCGAGCGGATCAAGGCAGTCTGTTCCCTTGGTGGAGGGAAGTACGGACGGTGGGACTACCTGGTCGTGTGATGGATAAGACTTACTTTGCTGTTGGGAGGCTGTGGGAGATGGCCTGACTGGGAAACTACTGCGGATGCCGGGGAGGGGCACGGAGCATTTGCGATGTATTGGGTCGGGGAGGCGCCGCCTTGGGCAGTCATTCGAAGGCGGCCTGGGCGAGAGGGTACAAGTTCTTGCAAGTGCAACAAGAAAATTCTTTGGCGAGGAGAGGGATGCGTTCCGTGTGTTTTGGCGACGGGCGGCGAGGGGGTATGGCGGTGCGGGCGGTTTCCAGTCGTTTATGATGGAGTATGATGGCTTTGCTGAAGAACTCTCGAGGGAGGAATTGCAGAATCTGCTCGCGCATGAATCGATTCATAGGTACGCACTCATGAACCCCGTGAGACAAGAGGATGTGTGGTATCGCGAGGGCGCGGCGGTGTATTACGCCGTCGTGGCCCCCTTTTTGGCCGGCGCGATGGACAAAGGGTACCTTTTGAGATGGATGAATAATAACGCTCAGGCCTATTATACTGGCGAAACGACGGGATTGGAGTGGAAATATGTGCTGGACAATTACTGGACGAGCACGCAGCTGGTGCGGACGTCGTATTTCAGGGCTCATCACCCGGGCAACCAACAGGACTAAGGGGGTGGATGATCTTGTGCTTTCGCTTTATCAGCAATACAAGGCAAATGAACCTGTCCAGAGTGAGCACTTTGTGGCTGGCTTGGGCGAGTATATCGGAAAGGCAGCAGCCGAGGCAAGTTTCGACGAGATGAAGAGTGCGAAGAACCTCATAGTTCCCTCTGAAAACAGTTTGGCTGGGCTTGGATTGAAGATGATCAGAAACGATGCTGAAGCCCTTGAGCTTGGGTTCTCCGAATCTAGTCTTGGGAGAGGCACTATTACCGGCTTGGTGCCCGGATCGAGGGGCTGTAATTTAACGCTGCCTTGATGGTGCAGCTAGATGAATACTGGGTGTTTTTGTCCTTTCAACCACTCCAATAATGCTACCTTAAGGCATCGGTCTACCTCACTCCATACGTCCTGCCGAAAACCCAATACTAGTAATTAACTGCAAACCTGCCATGTCCCTTCGAAAACAGTCGCATGCCAGTCCATCCAAGCCCACATCCGAATCATTGGCGATATCTTCCACCAGGTGCCATTACTCATACAGGCTGTGACTATGCACGCTCCCAGTGCCCTTGTCATACGAGCTAAACGTCTCCGGAGTTTCGATCTCAGCTTCACCAATTTGTTGTGTCGACTCCACATTCGCTTCCTCTTCTGCCCCTGCCCGGCTTTCCGAGCTCGAAGACTGCAAAACTTTACTCGGTTCTTGGCATGTCATGCTTCTCTCCAAGTTCAGCGGGTTCTCTCTTGGCTTCGGAACATCAGACAAAAGATATTTTCCGTCAAGGCACTTTCTCTTCATTGTCGAGGCGCCGTATGTCTCAATGACGGCGTTGCTGCTGCTGCTGCCGCAGTGGTAGAAGAATGGTTTGTCCTCGTGATCTTTAATCTTCCACCATCCGATGGGCAGGTGGGTCTATGCGGGTGGCAGACCTGGTGTGGTGGTCGACGAAGAAGAGAATGTCGTCCCGGTCAAGACGCCGAGCCCATCCTGGTGGGAGGAGAACGGATTCCGGGTGCGTCCTCGCCTTCAATATAAAACCGGCTTGGGTGCACGGTCGAGTTGGTCACCAGGGGGTCGCGGCCTGGTTAGCCGCCCATGTAAATATAATATATGATGGCCTTGGCCCGTCTTGTCCTTCTTCCAGATTCAGTCCTTGGGCAGGCTGCGGTCAATCTGCTCGTCGCTGTACTGCGCCGGGAAACCCTGGTTGCCGAGATGAATAGAGACATAGTGACGTGTGACCTTGTCGCTCAGATCAAGGGGTAGGCCGGTCTGGGTGGTAAAGCTGGACAGAAGGATGATTGCGAGTACTATTTGTAAGGTAATATGGTTGCTGAATGGAGGTTCCATATCCTTGATGGACCAGACGTACCCCATATAAGACTTCATAACAAAGCCCATCTGGTCCGGGTTCCCAAAACAGGAGTCAGAACGTGGCTTGCGGAATCTGTACAGCACTTCCGTCACCTGCCAGTTACTTGCAAGGATGCCGTCGTTATCGTAGCCGAGGTCGTTGCGGGAGATATCCCACATCGTACCGGTGTCGTTCGTGAATCGCTCATCGTCTATCGACGCTGGGGCTGGTATCAACGTCTTGAGCTCGAAATACAGACGCGAGTTCCTTGGTACTGCAGTCAGTTTGCAGGATAGCCCAATGAAGGAGAAGAAGTAGGCCTCCTAGGGCCGGTGTCCCCGTACTGCCTGCACCCTCATGAGGCTCCATCCCTCCTGGAAGGTGCAGAGCCACTCTTCCTTGTTGGAGTACCTGATCGCCGGCTTCACCCACTGATAGTCAAGGTCAAAGGTGTCTTCGACCGTCACAGAAGTTAGCCACTCCTGCAAGCTGCTGTTGAACCATGGGATCGAGGATGGATCGTAGGTCCCTGTTGGGGTGCGGGCTGGACCGTTGATGACGTCTGCGTTTGTTTGGTCCAGGGGCTCTGCTGCTTGGCCGCGAAGCCGAAGCAAGCCTGCTTTGATCTTATCCCATGTCGGGCCTAATCTTCTCCATAGCGACGACGTCGTCGCCGTCCACCCCGAGTACCTCGGCCAGAGTTTGGAGGAAGCCTTCGAGCCGAGCCAACGTCGTTCTGTAGTATCTAGTCAGCAGCTTCAACACCACCCGGTCAGTGCGACGGAGTATGGACCGGGGGTTGTTTGGGCCACAGAATTCGACCGCGCGAGCGATTCGGAAACAGATGTACCACTGGTTGAGGCATATCTGATTTTGTCTACAATAGCTGGACTTGTATGGCTTCGAGGTAATAGAAACTGAGTGAAGTCGTTGTACCCAGCTAGACAATAGGACGAGTTGCCAGTTGCAGAACGTTTAAAATTATAGATGAACTACCAAGCACCACAATAGGCTGTAAGAGTAACTGAATACATCATCCAGTTCAAAAGATCATATTGTACGGAGATGATGGAGCGACTATAACGTCTCTACATGTCTGTCCTGTACAATAGCAGCAGTACTGCAGCGATCTTGCACTATTGGTACGGTACACAAAGTTGCCGACAGCATCGACCCAGCTGTGTCCATTAACACAATGATAGAAAAGGCACACGTGGACAGTTGTATTGGAAACTACCAGGTAGTATAACTAGGTATGTGAGACAATGATCCAATAGGTTTCCCAGCCTTCAGAATGCGCCTTGAATTCAGCTTAGCTCTCGGCTGAGCCATTGATCTCGAACCGCACAATACCAACTCACCCCACAAACAACGGCCAACAAAAAATGGATGACCGGCATAGAAGTTCGGACGACGGATCCTCCCCCTCACTAGAATCTAGCGATAAGGGCTCCTTCCATACCCGCCTTGCTGGCGCATCTGATCAATGATCTGGTGGGCCTCGGCGACGTCGGCCGGATCGTGCATCTTGAGGCCGTGCGAGAGCATGAAGTTGTTCATGCCGCCCCATGGCTTAAGGAACTCGTAATCCGACATTGGCTGCTTAGATGAGGACTTGGATGAGGAGGTAGACTTGTTGCTGTTTTGATTGCCGCCGCCGCCACCGCCAGTGGTTCCGCTGTTGTTGCTGGGCATACTGGTACCTAGGATTGATGACTGAATGCCGCGATGAGAATTGAGGCTGCGGTACTGATCGTGGAGTGTACTTGGTGATGGATGAATTTGTTGTACTCGGTAATGAGTTGTGCGTGTGGGAAAACTGAATGCAGGACTTCCCCTCTTTTTACCACGTGTGTAGTGGCTGGTTTTTGCGGCAAGTTCCGCCTATATCAAAATTCTGGTCGAACCGCAATAAAACCTGTAGCGGTGGCCTTGACCATTTCTGGTTGACAAGCGTTGAAAGGTTGAAGAGAATATTCAACGTCGACGTTAGTTGTGGTTGCTTCTGATATTGACTTACTTCCTCAACAGGCACGGAATACCAGCATCCGAGGACCGTAGCGGGTCGATTCATCCCAAGCTGCCGTTCCACCAATAAGCGCAGTTTGACTACTGACTTACATCTCGCGTCCAGGGAACTGGGATAGGTGCGCATACCCGTACGGATTACATGTACCTGCATCTAGACTTCTCGTTCGCCTGAGGTGGATTGAACCGCAAATCTGCCACCATTCAGGCAGGTCCATTTGAGCCTCTGACAACGAAGTGAGAATTATTGCTTCACCATTCGAGGATACACGCAATTATAGCGCAACCGGGACCAGATGGTTGAGGGGGGGGGGGCGGACAAGGGAGCTCCGGCTGGCGCTGGATGAGCCACCATTCCTCGGCACGTTCGACCTATACATACTCGCATGCCGCCCAGCCAACTTATGTCCAATAAACAGATCTCGGTGTTCTAGTACCAGCAAGCTATAACATCCGCTTCAATGAGGTCATCATCGGTACTACTTGGCGTGGTTTACGCGACCAGCGCCTTCGCGCTGGACAATGGAGTCGGAAAGCTTCCAGCCCTGGGGTTCAACAGTAAGTCACAACTAATCTCGTTGGCAATGCAAATTTAGTCACTAATGCCTTTCCCGTTCTTTAGCTTGGAATATATATCAATGTGATTACACCGCCGACGTATTGCTTGCCCAAGCTCGAGCAATGGTCGATACAGGATTGGTCAAGGCAGGGTATGATGTAAGTTACATCAGCTACTCTTGGTGTGTGGTTATGGTAGCACGCAGTAACTGATGAAAAAGTACTCCAGAGATTCATGCTTGATGACTGTTACAGTCTGAGACAACGCAATTCCAAAGGGAGAATCGTGGCAGGTATGCACAGCTTCCTTTCCCATTCTCCAAGGTACCGGCTCTAACAAAACCGCCCTCACATAGACCCGGCAAAGTTCCCCCACGGGATGAAGAACTTTACCGACTCGCTCAAATCCCTAGGCCTCCGAGCAGGCATCTACAGCGACGCAGGCTACCAGACATGCGGCGGCTTCCCTGGCTCGTACGGCCACGAAGCCGAGGACCTCGAGACGTTCGAGGAGTGGGGATTCCACTACCTCAAGTACGACAACTGCTACATCCCCTTCGACAGCGTCACCCAGGAGAACGTCTTTGGGCGCTACAAGCGAATGGCCGCCGCCATTGAAACCCGGGCCGTGACAAAAAAGCAGCAGCCTGTCCAGCTGGCGCTTTGCGAATGGGGTTGGCAGAGCCCCTGGGTCTGGGCCGGCAGGTTGGGCCAGTCGTGGCGTATCGGCGGCGACATCAGGCCGTGGTGGTCGGCGCTGGCGAGCATCATCAACCAGGCCAGCTTCATCGCGACAGAAACCCATTTCTACGCGCGCAACGACCTCGACATGCTCGAGGTCGGCAACAGCGACGGCCTGGGAACTCCGCCGGGGAACCTGACCTACGATGAGGCCAAGAGCCACTTCACCGCCTGGGCGCTGCTCAAATCGCCGCTCCTCATCGGTTCGGACTTGACCAACGCGTCGCAACAGACCATTGAGATCTTGGGTAACACCGACATCCTCAAGATTAGCCAGGACCCGGCGGTCGGCGAGTCCGTCGCGCCGTTCCGGTGGGAGTACTCTTGGGATCCTGTCCACCCCGCGGCGTACTGGACCGGCAACTCGTCGTACGGGGTCGTGTTTATGGTTCTCAATACCTACGACGAGCCGCGAAAGATGTCCTTCAACCTGACCGAGAGCTGGGCGATTCGCGCGGGCAGGGAGTACTCGGTCTATGATATGTGGTCACACACGCGTAATGGCACCGCCGTCCGCGACATCACGCTGACGCTGCCGGCGCACGGCGTTGCCGCGCTGCTGCTGAACGATGTTGGTCCGGAGCCCGAGGGCATCGAGCCGTACTGCGCTGGCTACTGGCAGTGCAGTTATCCGAATGGGACTTACTACAGTAACTAGATGACCGAATATTTCGGAGGACAGTGTGAGAGATAGAGGGAACAAAATAGTCTAGGGACAATCCTCAGGGCGAGGTTATCGACATATGAACAGAATTATCACTAAACAGTAATCACTCGATGATAGGTAGTCAAATGCTTTGATCAGTGATGTAGACAAGTGAAATGAAAAGAGAAATACACTTGCGAATCATGTTGCGAGCTAATCGACCGTGGTAAAAGAAACACACTCTCACATCAAAAGTTGAAACCACGAAAGTGAACAGCCTGGCTCTCCCAGACCTCTTACCCATATACCTACTACCTACCGAATTTTCCAACCAACATCCAAACATCAATAACATCCATCCAAGGTCGGTAGATAACTTGAAGTATGTAATCAACGAAAAGACTCAACCCTATTAACAGTCGCAACACACGTCAAAACCGCAACAACCTTGTCCACCTTACTATCATCAACGACCAGCACCCCCCTCCTTCCTTTCCGTTTCTTCCCACTCTCACCATGCCAATGACCATGCCCATGATGGGCGACAAGCGCATAAACACCCACCACCTCCCTCTGCCTACTCTCCTCTTCACCAGCCGTACCCTTCCAAAGCACATACCTCGCCCTCTGCCCATGAGCAACCGGCTCCCAAAAAAACAACAGACTGTCCTTAACAAACACATCGGCCCTCGAACCGACCCCAGTAGGCCGCATCTCGATTTTATGGCTGGAATACGTCGCATCCGCGAAAATAAATTTCCATCTGCCAAGTGAAAGGAGTGGCCCAGCCAACTGGGCTATCTCTTTCTCCTCTTCTGTGCTGCCATGAATGAGAATGGCTTTGAGAGCTCGTTTGTACCATGATGTAGACGCCACCTTCAAAAATGGGTGCTGGTCCGCGGCGGCAGGTTCCAGTCTGGATAGGACCGGTTCGGGGAGGAGATCATGAACGTCTTCATTTGTGGTGTCTGTGGCGAGAATCTCCGCTGCTGCCGGCGAAGCGGTGATGTCGCTTGTTTCGGCAGCAATAGGCGCGAGGAGCTGATCTGTGTTTGGTTCATGGATGAGAAAGATTTTAGTCGGACAAAAAGAGGGGGATGTGTTGATGGGAAAGTTGGATAACTGTGGTTCTTTCATCTTTAACGACTCGGAGAGATATTTGTTCGGTATAGACTTAGTAAAATAAAGGTTGGCAATTAGATTGTTCGTGATGGTTTGTTTGGAAAAGCGAACGAAGTCTGCCTATGTCAAGATGGGCTTGGCGGGGTTGAGCTCAAGCTGGGTGGTGTTGAATATGACATCTCTGCAGCCTCGCTCGTATTGCTCGTGTTTCGTTTGTGGTGTGATTGGAATGTTACCTGCCCATATAATTATATCAGGCGATGACCTACATTACAGACAAGTAAAGTACACTTCAAGCAGGACGTCATTATGCAAACAACATAAAGGAGTACCAAGTCGATAGAATGTTAAATCCGGAAAAGCTTAGACAACTCGATTAATTAAGAGATATTACAACAAACAAGCAAGGTAGGCAGGTAGAATCCTTCACCCACAGATTGGTATACAAAACAACCACATATGAGTTGAACACGATTAGCATCCGCACAATGTCCCAAAAGCGCACAAAACATCAGGAAAATAGCAAAAACTTAAGAAACTATTCTTCACTTATCACTACCAACGATCACCATCACCACGACCACGCACGATACCCTAGCCATACTGTCGTCGCAGTTAAGCAACAACCTCATCGAGGGAGTGCCTCGGTACATAAACAACTACTTCAACTTATGATCCTCTCCTTCTGTGCAAAAGAAATGACCAAAGACAGCAAACAAAACACAAACAGAAAAAAGGAAAGCTCAAGTCATCCTCACCAAGACGCCCTTCCTCGCAGAACTCGAATTCCTCCGCAGTCCGCTAGCAGCACTATCAAACGCACCATCACCACTCTTTCTCAGACTAAGACTCAACCGATGCCCCAATTCTCTCCTCACTGTCGACCCTTGGGCCTGAAACTCACCCGTCCACCTCCTCGCAGACGGAGTGATATCAGTCGGGGAAGCGGTATTTCCCTAGTTCCCACTCTCCCACCCAATCCAGCTCCTCGGCATCACCCGCCAGATCTTGACTTCACCACTTCGCAAGTCGTCCAGCTTGAAGCTCTCCATCTTAACCTTCTTGCTCTCCCGGCCCTGTTCCCAAGCCCGCACCTTCTTCTTGGTGCCGTCCCACTCCGCCACGACACCCACATGGTCCGGTTTACCCACCTCGACGCTGTACTTTGCGTGCATCGCGCCGTGCTTCCCTTGGAACTTGGCGTTACGAATACTGATGATGTCGCCGGCGCGGATCTCGTCGTTCTGATTGGTGCTGCCGTTGGCAAGATTCCTGTAGACCAATGCGCCGTACGCGCGCGTGCCAACAGGGTAGAGTGCGTCTTTGAACGGGCGCAGGAGCTCAAACACGAGAGCCTGCGGCGTGCCGTCGCCAACAACTGTGTCCTTTTTGGTGGCAACAGCTTCGCCGATGGCGCGCCCGAAGCGCTCGTAGCTTTGCTCTAGCTGGTCCTGACGCAGGGTACGTGGCGGAGGTTCGTGCCGCTGCTCAAATTGTACGTCCGAGGCGTCTTGCGGGTCGAAGCGCACCGTGATGACTGTTTGAGAGTAATCCTGGTATAGCACGTAAATGTCACGCGTGACAATTGTCTTTCCACGGTTGTCCACGGCACTAGACTCCTCGGACTCAAAAAAAATGTCTTTCCGGCCCTGAAGTTGGGGAGGAAGACTATCAGGTTGCAGCCACCAACCGGATTGGCTGGCTAGATCGATATCATTAGCAACGAAGCCAGACTCCATGGATGGCCGCGCGACATCCACCGACCGCCGGCTTGCGACTCCGGGACGTTGCACATCTAGAGACTGGCGAGGCGGGACGCGGCCCGGTACACCAGGCGGGGGTGCAGGCGGAGGTGCCCTAGCATTTGGAGACGCCGCAAACGCTGATGAGCTTTCGGGCGGGAAGTACGGGTCCTCTGAATGCCTCAGATGCGGAGGCGGGGAGGGTAGCGAATATGATGGTATCACCGGCGAGCCCGTACCGTAGTTGTACGGATCATACTCATCATGCGAAGTCTCCTTTGGTGGTGGAGGCGGTGGCGGTGCAGCCCGTGGCATGTCCGTCGACTTGCGAGAGTCTGGTGGAGGTTGAGGGGGTTGGTTTGGAATTGGCGGCGGGCCAGCTCTTGGTGGCATAGTGGGAGGAAGAGGCGGAGCTTCCGTAGTAGGCGACCGCGGCGATAGGGCATCCTCAAAACTGGACTCGCGTTGATGAGATTTTAGTGCATCCTTGTGAGGAACAGAGGACGCGATATCCGTGTCATAGTCACCCTCATACTCAGTGACCTCTTCCTCTCCGCCTTCGTCGTCACGAGGTCGTTGACTGTCGGTCGTCGCTGTCCTGCTAATCGGAGGCGGAGCACCAGGAGGCGGCGGTGGAGGCGGTCGAGTCTGAGAAGGCGGAGGCGCGGGTGCAGCACCCGGGACCGGAGGAGGCATTCTACTAGCTCGTCTATTCGCTGCGGCGCCGGGGGAAACAGGTGATAACTCCTCCGTATACGAGTTTCGTTTACCTTGTGCCGCTCGTGGGGATATTATCGGGGGCATCTGGGGTGGCATTCGGGGCGGTGGTGGCATGGCAACCGGAGGTGGAGGTGGAGCCCTCGTGGAGGAGGCTAATTCATGCTTTGGTGTATCCGATTCCTCCTGAGGACGTTCAGAGAGCTCGTCATCTGACTCCGAACCCTCGCTAGGCGATCGGATCGCTGAAGTCGAAGGAGCGGGTGGTGGCGGGCGCGCTGCAGCAAGTTAACAACTCTATCCCAAGGTCCAACGTGGCATAAACGAGACTCACAGTCCGCTGGGACAGGAGGTGGGGCAGGTCGTCCACCAGGAACAGGAGGAGGGCCCGCGGGGTCTCTTGATGGGACTGTAGAATCGTCAGCTACTACTTGACACGTGTTTGGGCCATCAAAGATCATACAAGTAGGCGCAGTCTCCTGGTGGGGCGTTCGAAGGCGAGCCTCTTCGTCATCTTCCGATTCTACCTGTTCCGGCTCTTGCTGTGGCCGCGACATTCCAGGAAGCGCCATCATCATCGGCACTTGTGGCGCACGCGCAGTCGGCGAAGGAAGGTCATCGGCCTCTTCAGCCGGTCTTTCTGGGGCGGACTTCTTTTTCTTAGGCATCATGGGTGGCGGGCCACCAAATAGGGGAATGCCGGGCATGCCAGCCATGCCCATCCCTCCTGACATCTTGGCCATTCTTGCGCGAAGTTCCTCCTTGCGTCGGATTTCGGGATCAACATCATCATCCTCTTCCTCCTCCACCTCGTCTTCCTCCTCGTCAACATTCTCGTCCTCCTGCTTTGCAACCGTTGCGACATGCTTGTTCCGTTCGTCGCTGTCTTCCTTTTCCGTCAGATCCTCCTGACCCTCGGTTTCACCTGCACCAGACATGTCGGCCTCGTTCCCGTCGTTGGGTTCGGCACCTCGAGACGACTTGCGCCGGGATGGGTGCGGCACCCGAGGTGGGTGAGACTCGTCCAAGGAGCTCTTGCCCATATCCTCGCTATCCAGTCGTTCCAGCGGTGGCGGAGCAGCGGGCTCGCCCTCTTCGGTGGGTTGGTTGCTGTCCATACGCTTCTTGGCAGGCCGCTTGGGCTTGTCCTTCTTAGCCACCGCATCGGCATGCCGGGCAGCTGTCTCGAGTTGCTGCTTTTGAAGAAGGGCTAACCTCTCCTTCAAGCTCATCGGTTTAGGCTGGTCCTCGTCGCCCTCTGCTTCGGTTGAAGCCGCAGGAACGAGTCCGGCTTTGCCGGCATTCTCGAGAGCCTCGGCTTCCTGCTCTCTTATTTCCGGATCTTCATCCCGACGGTATACCTTCGCGGTGGGGGCTTGCTGGGGTGGAGGGATGTATGCGTTCCTGCTCGGAGGCGGCGCAACGAAGGGTTTCTTGATGAAGTTGGTGCTTCCGGAGCCTAGGCCGCCAGGTTTGAAGGGAGCAACCGGAGGCGCAGCGGCCTTATTGAAAGCCGCAATGCGATCTTTGAACGAGCTGGGTTTCTCGGCTACGGGTGGTGGGCCGGCGGGCTTCGATTGGGAAAGGGTTGGTTTGGGAGGCGCGGGGGCAGGAGCTTCGGCACGCTGGGGAGCGGGCGGAGGCGGGGCAGAAGCTTGTACCGGCTGCACCGGCTTGGGCACTGGAGGTTCGGGGACCGATGCAGGTAACGGCGGGGCGGCAGAGGAGGTCTGGGTGGGTGAAGGTGACTTCACCGGCTCGGGCTTGTCTTCGGGTTCTAACACGGCTTGTGTGGGCGACGTAGGGGAGAGCGCCGCAGAAGCTTCTGACTCGGGCTCCTTCTTGGTACGAGTCCGTGTCGGCCGGGGAGGGGCGGTGGGCTCGTACTTCTCGACAAAGTTGCGAGGGAAAATGCCTTCATGTTTGACCCCAGCGTCGTCCACATATTCACCGCCGTACCATTCGCTGTCCTCCTCGTCGGTGACGGTGATGATCTGACCGACTGGGAAGTTCAGGTCGTCCTCGTGGGGCGAGTTGTACTCGTAGATGCTCTTGACCTTGAACGACATGATGATGCGTCTGGCCAGACAGAGCAGGCGGTCGGGTCAGGGTCTGGTCAGGGTCGGGGTCGGGTTGTGGCCGAGGTCAAAGTTGGAGGGTGTTCGGTCGGAGTCAGGTCGTGCGGGGCGGGACAGTGACTACGGATTACGGATACTGCATGCGGATTTGTTGACTAGGATCGGCGGGAGCTCAAGGAGGAGGTCGTCGGTCAACCGGTCATGCGTGGCGAGATATTTCAGATTGATGAAGTCGAAAAAAGTCGCTTGATGTTGGATCCCAAAGGGATTAGTATCGACAGTCGAGAGATTTTGGGTCTTCTGGCCGGGCGGTCCTTGCTGGCAAGTCGCCGGGATTGTGGAGATGGATCGAGGTTGTGTCGTGGACGGCCGTGACGGGCACTGGCGGGCAATGTCGGGCTAAGACAGACACTGAAGACCCGACTGCTCAAAGCCTAAGGGAAAGATCCTCGACGTCAGCGCATAAACGGCTTCGTCGCTCAACTTACGGCCACGTCGTGCACGTCTATGCCGGGGGTTTTTGCAGCGTACCACGATTCGCAGAAGCTCCAAAACACGAGACGGCGATTCACCCGGCCGGGAGTTTGGAGTTTGCAGCACGGAGGCGTGAGGTACCAGAGGTAGGTCTAGTGGACAGTTTGACGGTGGCAGACGGAGGTGGCTTGGGCTTTCGATTTGCGTTGCAGCCTGCAGCTCCCGTCTGGTTTGTTGTCTGGTGTGTGCGACCGAAAAGCGTTGATTTCCCCGCTCCTGCCCACCTTTTGCACTTTGCACCTCAAAATCTTGGCCACTTCCTTGTCTTGAGAGCTGCCCGTGATTGCCTGCTACAGTGCTAGGTACTTACCACAGCGTATCCTGTGGGGTGGCACTAACCGTTTGGGCACTGTCCCAAATCTACCGTCATCGTTCAACTCTAAAAAGTCAGTATAATGGAACCTTCTCTTTCCACGTTCTTGTATGACCAAACAGTTGGACAAGATACAGAAACCCTTCAAACCAGTAGGGCTGAAGGCTGCATACCGGGTTTCTGTTGCTGACTGATGAGCCTCAGGCTGGATTACGCGTCCAAGAGCCAAAACGGCACTTGACAGTTACAGTGTCTGTACCGTATATTTGTACTGTATGACAGCGGGCCTCGTCAGGTTTGACTTATTTCCGGAACCACTGCCTGTCCGGGCGGCCGGCCCGACGCCAATCCCCCGGTAGTGACATCGGCTGCTCCCGCCGTGCAGGCCTAGACTTACTAAAAATTGAAGCTATTCACAGCCAGCCAACATTCATTCAGGTCCCCATCAACCCCGAAATGAAGCAGAATAGAATCATCTACTCTTTACCCCACCGAATTGGGTCTTGGGCCGTCCAGGCATTCCTCAAGTTAGGTGATGTCGTGTTGGCCCAGATATATCTCCTATAGCCTGATGGGCTACGAACGACATCTTGGACATGACTGTAATTCCGACCGATGACTCGGAGTTTGTCTTCGATTCCCTCCTTCTTCTTGAACTCATTTGAGGCAGACGAGAGTTGAAAACTTTTTGGTGACAGGGTGACCGGGGAGACCGTAAAAAGAGCGGGTTTCCTACTTGTTATTTTACACTGACTTTTCCCCCTGTGGCATCGATTGTGAGCTTGCTTTCTCCACCCTTAAGGTGCTCATAGTATCACTGAGTATTACTGTAGTCGAGAGCGTACGGGTGCTTTTCTTTCTCTTTTTTTTTTCGCTTTCGTGTCATCCCAGGCAGGTTCTCGTCTTGCCAATTCACACATTCATCGTTGAGTTGGCACGAACGCCGCACACTGGGCTCTCAATAGTGGGTAGGGTCAACATGTAACGTCCTTCTTGAACACTAACCACACTTGGGCATGTGGCTGGGTACGTTAACAGGCAAGATGAAGGAAGGGAGTTCTCAAGTAGAGAAGCTTATTTGGGGGAGGACCTATTCACACAGCCTAGACGATAAAGTATTCAGCTGCTATATGATCTAGAAAAACAGAGATTGTATATCCTCTCTTGTATCTCCTGTTGTGAGATGAATAAAGGTTAGGGCTGCCACGTCCAGGCACTTTCACCCTCAACAGACCATGATCTTGTTAGAAATAACGCTGCTCATTTTCATTTTACCTACACACACTTCAAGTCTAACAGATAAACAGATCCGTGCTCCACTCCCAAATATTCAGACCTTTCCCTCGACCGAGTATTCACTTGAAGCCAATGTGAAAGCCGCGCGATGGCACCAACACAAAACACCAACATCCCCAACAGCAGCACCAGCTACACTAACGGCAGCAACAACACCACCGCCTACCCGCAGCGAAACCGTACGTACTATATCGTTTAATGGAAAATTACAACTACTTGCTAATCTTTCCACAAACTAATAAGCCTTTCTTTTTCGCCGGACGACTCCGGCTTACGCGAGCCGCAGCCATGGGGATGGGGACAGGAGAACGTGATGTAATGAGCCTCTTCCCAAGACTAATCTAGGAGCCCCTATACCATTTAATATTTGGTGAAGGACGGCGTCGTTGCGGGTGACGGGCTGGTTCGAAACTAGCAAACCAGACATGCGGTCATCTTATGCACATCACTATAATGACAGTCTGTCTCTTGGGGCCAGGTCAGATGTGCTGCAGCATGTTGTTGCCGGCACATCTCCCCTAATCCTACTGTAGCTTGAGTTCTACACTCTGGCTTGGGGCTGGTGGATGATCTCCCTGCTCCAGCCAGTGACCAGTAGTTGAAGAAATGGGAAGCAACCTTCAGAAAGGACTGCCGTAGTGTTTTCAAGTCCAAGGACCTGAAGCTTTTCTGCTCCGATTAGTCTGGACAATGCACCGGATGAGTTCGGATATAGTGGCGGAAGTTGAGAACAGCTGGTTGACACGAGGGTAGTCAACGCTCGACACACGCCAGTTTCTGGACCAGCAACGTCAACTTACTCAGCTCTCTCACACACATGCCCACCCACTCATCTCCCTACATATACACGCGTTCACTCTTCTTCCCTGACTCTTCAACTGCCAGACAGTTCTACATGTAGATCCAGGGCGGACGCTAATCATCCGTGCTAGTTTCCGGAGCAAGAGAAACCCGAGGCGATCGTCGTCGCCTGCATCCTGGCCGTTTTGTTAATCGTCATTCTCTCTTACGAAATGTTCGGGCAGCACGGGAACTTCCACAAGGACATCTTGCCCTGGATCGTCCGGCAACGGCTCCGATTCCAGCGTCAGGAGGACTCGGTTGCGCCGCCATCGGCAGCCAACATTGAGCTGGGCACTTACGAAGGCGACTCGACCGGTGTTCGGGCCGGCCTAACCGAGGCCGACGATGATGAACTGCCTCCGTATGGCGCGACATTGGATGACGCAATGTTTCCTCCGCCGCCGGCTTACATCCGCTGAGCGTTGGGCGAGGATTCGTGGTGCCTGGCTTTCTTTGTTGAGTCATCCCAAGAACCCAAATGGGTAAGTTGCTCACATATTCACCTTTATCATCTTAATTATCTGGGGACTCCTTCAGTCATCCGATCAGGTCGTGAATCCCATGGGTGCCATACAATGCCACTGTTACCATCAGCCAGGCCTTGTCTAAGTGAATTACTCCATGCAATGTCCTCCAAGTCTCCGTCGACAGCTGCATATATATCTCTACAGCCTGCCAGTCCAGTAACTAATTTTACTTCTTTCGACAACTGTAGCACCATCACAAAACGAGAACCTCTTCCTGCGACGCAAGCCCAATAACGGCAATCCCAAACCTCACATAACATTCTCGCTTAATAGGTCCCGAAGTGCCCACCATCATGGTAAGTAATACCTCCTCGCCTACCCGATAAGCCGAAACATCCTACCCCTAACCATGACCACGAGCACTAATAATAATGATATCACAGGCTGCCTATCCGATCGCGCAGTGCATTGCTAAGCCCATTTTTGTTCTCATTTGCATCGTTCTCGGCACATACATGCTCACCCGCTTTCTCATGTAGACGGTAACATCCGGTGTCGCTCGGCACATCGGCCGTCTGGTTCGACCATGTTTTCGTTTTAGGTTTCCATGGAGACGAGTGCGAACACCAAATCGGCACCAGTGAGGAAACGATCCCGAAGATATGGCTAGCAGCATGGGTCTCACCCACAATGATGCGTACACCCCCTGCAGGATTCATCACGCGGAGGAAGCACCAGGGGAATGTCTGAGGAGGCGGCTGGTGCCTCAACGGTATCGAGGCCCCCTAGGGCTTATACTCCAACGTATAGATGAAATCAACCTGGGACGGTGTGACGATCTGGAAATAGGGGCAGCATCATTAATCATTAGGGGACAGGAGTGTTAGGTACATAATAAGAGCACTTTACCTGCGTGTCTTATGCAGATGTCTTTTATGGCAGAGACTCCTCGCTGTTTGTGAACATTTCATTATCCAATATCCGGCGAGGCTTGGAGATAATCACTCTACCCAGTCTTACCCGCTCGAAGCTCCATGGAAGTAGAGGCTTAAAGAGCTCTCACAAACCCGTCTTATGGCCTGGCTCTTTATTCCAGAGACAGTGTCAAACGTCATAAGTACACCTTCTCGCAGTTGGATGCTTCTTTTGTCGCTTCCGCATCAGATACTTCAGCATGCGGATCGCCCCCATCATCCAACTTCTCGCTTCCGTGTTCGATGCATCCACTTGCAAGAGTCCATCGATATCCGATACAATAGAAAGATCAGAGAGCCAGTCAGTAGATCAAAGCATTGAATTAAAGCTTCTATTATTTGTATCGGTAGGTAGGTGAAGAGCACCGGTGGTATATATCAAACAAAATTCTATGCAAGCCAAAAAGTCATTCCAACACCTTGCAGACAATGGGAAACCCAGAAGAGATGCCTTCTGATATACAACATTTTCCCCTCATCTTTTTACAAGTTATATTGCACTTAAGCAATCAGAGCAAGGAGGAAGCCAGCAACGGGGCCAGCAACGCCGAGACCAATGGCACCGGCACCGGCGGTGCTCGAGGAGGTAGTCGCAGTGTTGGTGTTGGATCCGCCAGTCGGGGCGCCGGTGGGAGCAGAGGTGGTGGTAGATTCAACTGTTGTCCCTCGTGTCAGCAAAAACGTCCCCAAACCCAGCAGCGAGAGAGAAAAGACATACCTCCAGACTTGGTAACGTTGAACTGCTGCGACTCGGCCAGCTGGCCCGAGTTCTCCTTGGTGTCGAGCGCGATAAACTTGATGTTGTACTTGCTGCCGGGCTTGGCGGAGACGTTGGTGATGGTGGCCTCGCCGTCGTCGCGCTTGGCCTTGGCGACGATGGTCTTGGAGGTCTCCGGGGAAGTGGAGTGGTCGATGAGGTCGATGCGGAACTCCTCGGCGTCCGAGGTGACAAAGGTCCACTTGATCTTGTTGGACACCGACAGGTCCCATGCCGCGTTGGCCTTGGGCTCGGTGATCTGGATGGCCGAGACGGCGGCCGCGAAGGCAGCGATGGTGGCGAAGAACTTCATTTTTCCTGGTTAAAAGAGTTGTTTGTTTGGAATTCCGAATCGGTGATTAACGAATGTAGATGACGACGGATGAGAGAAGAAAGACAGGAAGGATGTAGGGGAGATGACAGGTGAGCAGCTGTCAATCACTTTTATATTTCAGCTCTTCAATTTTAAAAAGGACCCTGCAAGCCATGGATGAGAGTCAAGTCAGCGCTAGCTTGATCGGGCTGTGCACTGCGACAAGCATCTTGCCCATGCAAATGCATGCAGCCAGCCCAGCCTAGCCCAGCCCCATCCTCTCTACCCATGTTCGTGGTTAAAAGCTTGATGCTCAGCCACAACAAAGCGCGTTTGGTTGGCGTTGGCGGTGTTGGGAATCCATCTCGTGGGCTGGCGCTGAGCTCAGTGCTGAGCAAACATGCAGTGCAGGATTCTTTCAGAGGCAGTTCTGACTGGTTGCTTTTCCGTCCCGTTCCCGGTCCCGGTGCGTTGGACATGCATGAATGGTAAATTCTGAGCTAGTGGATTCAGTTGAAGGCGGGCAGTGGGCGGGCGGCGCGACCCAATTTCAGCTCCTCGTTTCGCTGTGGACACCCGAGGTTGCACCCGTCTGCCCAACACGAAGCTCATAGGGCTGTGAACGGGCGAGACCACTTTATCGCGACTGCAACTTCGCATGTTAGGTGAGACGGAGTGGTTCGACATGGAGTCTCACTGCATTCTGCCATGCCTTTTTATTTGCTTGCTTCTTCATTTTGGTCAAAACACGACCTCGGGATCGAATCTTTGGCAAAGGCGAAAATGACGAGACCAGAAACTCATTTCTCCACTTTCATTGCCCGTTGATCCCGTTCCCTGCTGCCTGGGAAGAGTAGGCCAAAACCCGGTCACTGTGGGACGACCAAAGTGGAGGACTTTCCGTATCCAAAATCTCACTCCCCTTGCTCTTACAAATCCTTCGGCCAGCATCATCTCATCAGCCGGCTCCATCAGAATTGTCGGTCACCTCAAATAACTTTTACACAATTGTAAGGATTACCTAAGGTCAATACCAACATTTGAACCCTTACCCTTCATCGGCCTCACAGCCTTCCAAACATAATTCCTTTCAATAAATCGCCAGTCATAATCATGTTGCATCCATGGATGTTACGCAAACTGAAATCCAACTTTCATATATAACAGACGTTACAAGCCACAATATGAGGCACATCCGCAGTTGCGTCTCCAGTGAGTCTAATCCATTAAGAACAGGGCACACGAGTCTGGCTAGCAAACTCGGGTAATATATTCGATGCAGACCAAAAGGCTACCTCCACATACAGATGCCTGACATAGCTATCATCATCCCAATTTATACGCATCGTAAATGACCTTGGCACCCTGCCGCTTGCCGCTCGCCACCCACATGGTCGTGTTGACATGGTTGTAGCGGACATCGCCAGTGTTCATGCCGATGAACAGTCGAAACTTGTACAAGCTGGGATCGACATCATCCGCCCTAGCTGGATCGTTGAGCGCCTCCAGCACCTCTGGAGGTCCGGTCCTCCAGCCATCCGTCTTGATTTCGATGTAGGCGGGTTTCTCGTCTGCCGTCTTAAGGAGATACCGGGTATCTAGCCTCGCGGCGAGTTCGGGGAGCACATACTGGTAATCGTGCCCGCCCAGCTTGAAATGCACATATTACATCAGTCAGTTCGTGTGGGATCTTGGGGTGAATGCATGTGATCTGTCGGGTTCTTGTTTACCTCAATGGTGCCATTTCCCCAGGTTGCGTTCCATCTGCCGCCGGTGAAGCTGATCCAGTTCAACAGCGTGTTGCCAGGGCCTGATCCGAGTGAGAGCTTCGGGTTGAGGTCGCATTCGAGGTGAAAATCTTTGGTCAATGTCGGAAGGGGCAGATCGGCTAGAGCTAGGCGACTTGCTGCCGCAAAAGCAGCCAGCCTAGCAACCGTGATTGATTTCATCTCGTTACCTGTTTGTAAGGTGTCTAAGTTATTTTGAGGAAATCACGAGATAATAGAGTCTGTCAACAGGGACAGAGGCACCTTTCCCCTTTGCAAAAATTCAGTTGTTGGAATGGCGTTCAACCCGAGAACGATTTGCGGATGACATTCCGCCCGAGAGCCTCGAATAACACATCAAATTTGGATAAAGGTCTATTCTCTCGGTCTTTGACATCAGTTGAAGTGCCTAAACGCTATTTACAAGAGCACTCGCTTACAGAGCCCCGCGTAACGACCCTGATTTCGGAGGGTTATGGCGTCGTGTCCTATCTAGATCAGGATCTGGCGATCTAGGGACCACATCGGCAATCTCTATCGGCAATGATAAGCGGCAAGCTAACCCAGGCGCTCGGTAACAAGATCCTCGGTTTACATCCGCTCTAGAAGTTGGCTCTGTGTGATCATTAGCCGGAGAGTATCAAGTAAGGCGGAGTCCGCCGGCTAATATCTCGACGGCGGTGGGAACTACCGTAACCAGGAACCGGGAGTACTGCCTGCGCGTGTGTGATACTCACCTACACATTTAAGTGCGTCTATGGATAGCCTGGCAAATAGGTTAAGTTGAGAATGGGAACGATATAATTGTCTAAAAACGGGCTGAGTGAAACACTGAAACAGATCCTGAATGTAACATCGGTTATACGTGTATGAGTTGCGGCAGAGATTCTCGGGAGGTCGGCATCGGGGAGTTGTGAGTATAAGAAACAACGGCATTTGACAAGCCTCGCAACTTGTGATGGACCTCTTTTACTTTCCAAACGCACTACCGCCAACTCCCTACGCATCAAGATGAAGTTGATCCCTGCATTGCTGGCTGCCTTTGCAGCGACAAGGTATACATAGCCCTCCATCAACGTAACATCTCTTCAAATAGCACAATGGAGTTAACAGTCGGTGTAATATCTCACAGCGCGTTCGCAACCCCGACATGCAACCGGATCTCCCCACGGCAAACCTCGAGCGGCCAGTTCGTCCCTAAGCCAGGCTACTTCCCGCCCACAGGAGACGACACCATCGCCGGTGGCATCTTCTGCATCTCTCTCACCGACCTGGCATCATATCTCGCCCGGGTAGGCAACAACCCAGCAGCCACGGGCACCGAGTCCCCGCGTGGCTCCGGGTCCACCACCTCCGGGTCCGGACCGTATCCCGCCCAGGCCTTCACCGACACCACCCTTCCAAAGCACACCATCTACGCACCAAAGACACCACCTGCCGGCCTGAAGAGCGGGATGCCAGTCATTGCGTGGGGCAACGGAGGCTGCGCGACGGACCCGACCACCCACAAGAATCTGTTGATCGAGATTGCGAGCCACGGGTACGTGATCGCCGCTGATGGGGTTGCTGGCGGCAATACCGGCGCTTCTCAGTCAATGGTGAAGGACATGAAGGCGTCGGTCGACTGGCTCGTCGGCGGCGGCGCCGCCAAGTACGGGTCCGTCAACACGAGCGCGCTCACAACCATGGGACACAGCTGCGGCGGGCTCGAGTCCATGTCTACGGCCTACCACGACGACAGGGTGAAGCGGATCGTCATGTTCAATATCGGCATCTTCCAGGACGAGAAGAGGTACCTGCTCCAGGAGATCAAGGTGCCCGTTGCCTGGTTTATTGGAGGATCAAAGGATATGGGATATCCGAACGTATGTCTACCTCGTAACTATTTTTCTTTTCATTTTTGGTTTAGAAAGGATTTGCTAATATCATGCCAGGTTGAGAAAGACTACCGTCTCCTGCCGGCTGGGCTGCCGGCGTACAAGGCAAGCCTCGACACTGGACATGGGGGCACGTTCGCGGCGACCAACGGGGGGAAGCAAGGGAAAGCCGCAGTTGCGTACCTCGAATGGCAGTTCCGCAGCGATGAGGCGGCGAAAGCAAAGCTCTTGGATCCTAAGGCGGCGGGAAGTCTTGTGTCAGACAACTGGACGGTTGAGTTTAAGAACTGGACTTGAGAAACCGGGGTCCGGAAATTTGAAAGTAGCTACACCTCGGCGCAGGATCCAAAGCATTGGCATAATTACCTACCTAGTCGTGCCTCTCTACCGGTAACCCTCTGCCGGAATTTAAAACCTTGGTGAGTTACTTTGCTAGGTCCTGGTCTGGATAAGATAAAACCTTTCATATCTTGAATGTATAACCTTAAATTTATAAATATTACACAGCACCCCAGGAGGCAATGCTTAATTATTTTCTTCTCGAAACTAAGGGGTTAAACTTATATAGGGATCCCCAGTGCCGTTCCCATTAGACCGGCTGCCAAGGAAGCCTGATGCAAATTTCTCGCCTTAGAGAGAGTGCCCAATTAGCAGCATAGCAAAACCATTTACCTTGTTTTGTTTTGGTTGGCAGCTGCGCGCCAGCCCCTATTTTTGTGTCCGGCGGCTCTATACCTCTGCGAGAATTTAAGGCCTTATAGTGAGCTACTTCGCCAGGTCCCGGCCTGGACAAGAAAATACCTACCTTTCACATCTTAATACACACCCAAAGTTCCAGTTATCTAGCCGTATACGAAACACTTAACACCTATCACGGTGAATCTAGTAATGAATACTAGTTTGATTAAGATATACGTCTCGTTGAAACGATTTAAGGGTTGTGTAGCATATACAAAAGTGCTTTGCTTGTCCAGACTGTGGCTTGGCAGGTAGCAACACTAAGGTTTTAAATCCTAGCAGAAGTGTACCGGAGTAGGACTGGTGGGCGTAATCAGCTAGGTACTTTAAGCCGTACCTGTTCAGCTATAGCTGATCAGCGGCCATATATAAAAACCCTGCGGCTTTCTTTTGTTCTTCTAGTTAGATAACTAAGCACTTTCACTCTACATGTTCCCAAAACTACCTCTTTTCACTGCTCCTCAGGCCATCGAGCGAGTTTAGTTCTCGCAGTACTTGCTGTAATGCCCTGCTCGTCTTTACTACCCACACGTAGTCAACTGGGGGTTGTGTGACAGCAGGGGCTACGTAAGCTCCGAGCCATAAAAGAGCAACCATGATCCCCTTTCTGCTCGCCCTCAGTAGATCAATACAACGGACTGCTTCCTTTTGCAACGAGCTCCGTGCCCACCCTTTTGTGTCACAGTACAGAGGTTGATTATTTACCGTTGAATGGCGTCGAGGGTGTAATTGGCAAGCAGCTATGACTGTGAGTATAAGACTACCCTCCCAATATCCATCATGAGTGCCCAATAAGAAGCGAGAAACCAAAAAAAAAAAAAAATGAGAAACAGTTACGACTTGGTCCAGCAAGTACCCAATTCATGTGCGAGCCTACCAGGGCCACCAGCGCTCCAAAATCATCCGTATATAATAGGTAGTTAGGTACCTCAATATATCCCACCATTAGTGCCACCGCTTCTATCCGCTCAGCTGCGTTTCCCCTTTCTCTCGCCTTCTTTCCTTCCGCATAGCCTGACCTGTGTGCAGTGGTAGACACTGTGGTTGATCGAGAGGACCGTTGGTTGAGTGGCGGTCTTCCCACTCTGAGTTGATCAGGTGTTTGCATGTGTTGATTCGGTGGCTCAGTATTTCCGCAAGTGGTATGATCCTCCATCCTCTCCAAAAAGTCCTGATTCCTCACCAAAAAAAGAAAATGAATGAAACAGAATGAAGAGAAACATCTCAGTTGAGGACCAAAACTGATTTTTCGCCAACGAGTTTGACGCCCAGGGGGGCTAGCTCGCTCCTGTACCTTCCCCGCCGCTGCCATGGTTGTGGATATTACCGGCGCTAGGTTCTAAAAGAAGGACCGGCTACTGAGGAGGGTATTGACCCTGATACTGAGGATACTGAGCCTGCTGCTGAGGATACTGAGCCTGCTGCGAAGGGTACTGATCCTGCTGCTGAGACCGCCGACCCTGCCCATGAGACCGCCGAAGCCGCGGCTGACCCTGTTGCTGAGGGTCCACAAGCTGCTGATGGTACTCATCATGATCAGCCTTCAGTAGTTTCAGATTGTTGTGAACCTTCTTAGTCAGCCCCTCCAGCTTAACAGCCTTCTCCCTATCCTCAACCTGCCTCCGAGCGTTGGAATCCAGCTGCTGGGAATCGTGCTGAGTCAGATTGTCCTACTCGGGCTTCAGAGCCTCCATGAACCGTATAGCATTCGTAGCCTTATTATACCAATCGAACCCACTGAGCGCAGTCTTACACCGTCCAGAGTGTTGCCAACATTTTGAATCTCATCAGGAGTCTGACATCGCTGAAGAGGACGCCACAGCTTCCGCAAGTTCCTTATCTGCGTCTTGAGAAATTTGTCAACCTTTGTAATATCGTCACAGGCATGCCAAGCAGCCTGTGCGAACACCTGCAAGTGAGGAGTTTTCATTGCTTCATGAGTTGCAGCAACCAAATAATACAGCGAGTTCTCGTGAGACGCTAGTATCTTCAAAAGTTTCTGAAGTTCTCGAGAAACGTCCTCCTTCGTACGCGCTGAGTTACCTGCGGCAGGCTGGGTGGATGATTGGCTTGCTTGACTCGAGCCACCGACGCCTTCGTAACCATAGGAGAAGGGGTTTTGCTGACTCATTTTTGCTGCCTGTGGTTCCTTGGTGGATACTCACGGGCTGTGAGGTTGTTTGAAAAAGTTGATTCAGGGTGCCTGATGCTCTGCCAGCTGTTAGTTACTGCGTTTCGAAATGGAGAAATTCTTGAAATCGGGTCTGGACTCGGGATCTGGATCTTTCTCGGGCTCACCTGGCGAGAATCTCTTGGGCAGGTAGGTTGGTGGCAAGTATACCGAAGAGGGTGATGGATGTCTTTGCTGGATACAAGGTAAAGCTGATCGTGACTTGTGGTGTGGAAGCGAGAGCGGACTGGAGACCTGTGTGTCTGCTGCCGAGCTTGATTTGCGGCAGGGAAACGGAGAGGAGGAGGGGATCTATATACACGAGTTCACATCGTTCCACGTGGACGATCCGGCAAGACTCGCTGACACTCGGGTGCGAGGCCAGGACTTCCAAAGTTCCAATGACTTGCTATGACGCGCTCTGGAGGGACCACAATATCTCGGGGTTTGGTTGATTATGGGCTAAACCGTTAATCCGGTCGTCGTATGTATATCATTGGTTAAGTCTTGCTGTGAGGGCCCAAGGGATGGTAACTTCTAATTGCCTTATCAACTCTCAAACCCTGACCAAATCTTTCTAGAACTCAGCCCCCGAGTGATCCTGACATTTGAGCTTGCTTTAGGATGGAAATAGGGGGGATGAAAATGGACTCAAATGGACAAGCCGATAGGCAGAAGCTGGGCTGCTAGAGTCTCATCTGAGCACTTGGAAGGTCACTATCTGAGGTGTACTAAGTGGCCGACCACTCACAATATATGTACCTTGCCGGCTCGTCTCTCTTAGATCAGATAGTCCAAAATCAGGGGTTACCTATTCGACGAGACTAATAAACTAACTGGACGAGGCCTACATGTGTTATTAGGCAGGCCATGTCTAGACCCCGACTAATACCCCGGCTTTTGTGAGGGTCAGACCAAGCAACACCGGTGTCATCCACGCGTGGTAAAGCCGGGTAAACCTCGCGGTGGAGCCAACGCGTCTCACCAGCATTTGTCAGTTGCAGCGATCGCGTTCTTTCTGTTTTCCTACCCCCTTCTCTCCTTAGAATAGAATCTTCGTCGATAGCGCCCAATAGATAAGTCCCGCCGTCTACGAGAGCCAGGCCGTGACATCAACTGCGCATCTTGTGTGTTCTTTGGAACCGATACTCTTTGTGATTACCCCCTACCTGAGACCTAACCCCTTTGTTGCTCTGTAGAGCAACAGACAATCTCGTGGTTCTTGTGTTGTCAAGAACACTTATACACAGGCTGTTACATAGGCGCAGCTAGCGGGGAGTTTATTAGCAGGATCTACGATATTGGATTTGGCTTCTATTTCCTTCTTTTGTTATTTATCATCCCCCCTTCTGTATTTCAGGGGCACTAGGTAGACCCGGTAAACTATAGATTAGGGATGCTTTATATCTCCTTCTTAATCTAAACACCAGCCTTAGTGCGTTGAGACTAATACATATATAATGAATAAAGCATTGATTACTAAAATCTGTCTCATTCTCAATCCCTCTCTCACTTATCACCAAAACTCATCCAAAGTCGAATAACCACATCCAACCTCCAAGATGACTAACACCTCACAGATTTATCGGACTGTTGGATACAAGCTAAGGACACATCCAACTCCCAGGGTGCCCCGCAATGCCCGGCGCCAGCTGTGTCTGGCTATGCCCAAAAGTGGTGCTCAATCCCGTGCAGTCGGCTGCCTCAAACACGCGGCAGCTGGGGACCTCGTCCGATAAAAGCTGCGCGGCGGTGGCCATGGGGAACCCCTCGCCCAGCTCCGCCGAGGTGAAGCAGGTTAGCGAGGAGATGATGGTGACGGAGAAGGGGAAGCCGCCGGCGCCGGGGAAGCATTCGATGGCGACATCTTGGGGAACGCCCTGCCGTGGAGCCATTTCCATTGGAGTGCCGGCCACCTTTTGAGGAGGTTAGTTTAACGGCTTAGCAGTGTGGAATGGGAGGAAGGAGTGGAGTGAAGGCCCCTTACCGTGTAGGCTGTGGTGATGGCAAGAACGAGTGCCTTGAGAGTCAACATCTTGATGGTTGTCTTTAGTAAGGTCTGAACTGGTTTCTGCAGAGGTAAATAGCAAGTGTGGTGGTTAAGTTCAGTAACTCTCAAAGTTTGAAGAGGGGTATAAAACTCCTATTTATACCTGAATTAAGGGGTTGTCGGTCTCGAGTGTCAGTCTTCTCAACCTTCGGATATGCCGGCATTCTCGAAGATCATACACCGAACTCATTGTGCACCGTCCTGACCTAGAGTAATACAACCCATCAGCCCACCATGGATGGTTCACTAAGGAGCTGTAGGTCACTAGGTTTTGCCAACCGTCGGTGAAAGGTGAGGAGCTATATCCGCTCTCAACCCGGGGACAAGTGGTGTGTATTAGTTCAGACCTTCCGCTTTGATACCACTCGTAAATGTCTACGTAAGCTACCTAGATTAACATTATCACCTGGTGGTACATGTTCTGAGCTGGGGAAGGTCCGAAGATGACGTAGGTCCGGGCTTACTAGAATATATTGTGAGTAAGTGTGGGTGATAGTCGTTATGATGCCCTGATTAAGAAATATAATCATTGTCACGCCAGGAATTAGAAACTAAATACGAAGAGCTATACCTTATATACATTTACTGTGACGGCGTCGCACAATGACCCACACCAACTAGAGCTAACCTTCCTATTACAAAAAGGATATCGAATTCCAAGTTGACAAGGCTTAGAATACTGTGGATTATATACTGCATAGCGCCACGCCATGACAGTCGTTATCCAAAAGCCCCCTTACCCTAAATGCCATATTTCATCAGTACAGAACCGTCCGCTTAAGCTATCCCTTCCATCCCCGGCCCCCAATCATGCCAGTCGTACCACGTCATGCCTCATTTCTCGGTCAGCCTCGATTCTACCGAAAAGAAGTTCTGATGGCTTCCTTGACCCTTTCGAGCTGTGCTGTTGGAAAGGATCGCAACACTGCCTTCCGGCCCCCCCCCCAGTCTTGTTTGTGCAAACCGGCACCATCATTTCCCCGTAGCATCCATCACCTTCGACAGCAGTCCGAATTTCTGACGTCTCTTTTTTCCAAGCCCACCTTGTTCATCGACTCTCCACCATCTTCGGCCTGATTCACCCCTGCGCCGACCACCTGTTCCGTAGGGAGCCTCATAAGGCTCGCCGGTCGGTGTGACCCGTCAGCTGCCGCTATGACGCGTTTCTTTGAGCTCGGGCTCCGTTGTCGAAGCCCCAGCTATCATCTTTTTCTGTTCCTGCGACGTTTCACGATGGGAGAAGGGAGAATTTTGCCGCGTGACCCTGTGAGCGGCGGCCCCGGTGACTTTGGCGAACCTTTGGATGGATCCCCGTGCCCGATTTGCTTCTTGCCGGTTCCACTGGGATCGCCATCACCGCCGTCATCCTCATCTCGTATATCGAAGTCGTCGTCCTCATAATCTTCTTGGTCTTTGATGGGCGTCAAATGACCCGTCAGTTGTCCAATCCGTTCCCTATGACTGAAACCTTGCCTTTCGTGTCCTCATTCCCAATTTCCTTCTTTTGTCCCATCGCATCGACAGTGCCACACAGTTCCAGTAGCACCCACTGCATCATACAGTCATCTAAGTGGTCATACAGGTCCTGACAGCTGCGGAAATCTGCTCGCAGAGACTGCATTCTGCGCTGCCTGAGCCTGTCATGGCATCCGGTCCATTTCTAAGAGCTTTGGCAGAAGGGTCTCGGGACACGTGGTGCACAGCGATGAGATGCCGTCTGGACACGTCCAGCCGGTCCAAAGACTTTTCCGCGCTGGTTCCGGACCCGGGGCAGAACCCGCACAGGATTGGGCGTCAAGAGTGACAGGCTGACAAGAGAGACGGGGGGATTCGGCCCAGTAGGTGTGAAAGCTCACCTGCAGCCACAGCCACCCCTCATGCAATATACCTCTGCCAGAATCTGAAACCTTATTAGTGAGTTACCTTGGCAGGTCTTGGTCTGGCCAAGAAAATGCTTGTATATCTTATAAACCCTGAATTTCATTTTCCTGGACGAATGCTACACATCGTTCAAATCCATTGCAATAAAGCTAGCATGATTACTAGCCAGATTAAAATATGCGTCTCAGTGAAATAGTTATAAGCTTGGGTAATAAATTCAAAAACGTTTTCTTGTCCACACCAGGACCTGGCAAAGATGTTCCGACTGCTGATTTGAAATAAGTACTAACGTTATGTGTTGAACTAAAAAAACCTGATGAACAATAATGCAATGGGTTGGATGACTTAATATCACGATGTTTATAAATAGAGATTTATATATGAAACGAAGTACGAGGCTAATTGTGTCTATTGGAGAAAAATGCTACTAATAACAGAGTCAACTGACCCGTTACCCACCCTTAATAAGGCCCAGATTGTTTGGAACTTTATTCGAAGTTGGAGGGCTTGGAGTTGGTAATAAACCTCTTATATCTCTCTCTTCCTTTCTCGGACGCTTAACCGCTTTAGGCATGCAGCTCAGCCGCACTCACTCAAAGCCGCTGTACCACACGGAGCGGGCAGTCGGGCATCGAATGCGCCAATTCATGGCCCCTCGCGACACCGATATCAGATCGCCGCCATGTCGGACCCTCTCAGCATCACGACGGCCGTCGTGGGCCTGGTAGCGACAGCAGGCAAGATCTGCCTCGCGTTGTCGACCTTTGTCTCGAGCGCCATCGACGCGCCTCAGTCTGCCCGCGACACCCTGGCCGCGGTCGAGGAGGTCAGGCTCGCCCTTGACCTGGTCAAGGGGCTCGTCGACACCGTGACCAACCTGCCCAGCAACCGCCGCATGCTGGTGCGGCTGAACCACATCGCCATCACCTTTTCCAACTGCGTGCTCACCCTGTCCGAGCTCGAGTCTCTCATCTGCTACAAGGACGGCATCATGCACCGCATGAGGTGGGCGTGGGGCGAAAAGAAGATCCTGCGCCTGCTCCCGCGCCTGGATTCGCAAAAGGCGTCGCTGTCGCTGATGGTGACAGTACTCATGTGGTTTGTAATCCTACTACTACCCCAGTTCGATTTCGTGGGCAATGGATACCTGTTCAATGCCGGTTTTGTGCTCACAGGACATCATGATTTCAGTCAGTCGGAAATGGAGGCCCTGACGGGACGCGACAGGCTCAACGCGGCCGTCGAACAGATCTTGCAGAGAGACGAAGAGTTTGCAGCCCGAGTGCGGAACCTGGACGAAATGCAGGTGGCAGAGAACCAGTCGGTACGGTTCTATGACAATGACTCAGTCGCCGACCCGCGCAGACTGTCCGTGATGACGGCGCCGGTATCCGAGGGCCCTTTGGGCTCAGGTTTGCCGGCCAACGCTACGCCGTCTTTGGCGTCCGACATGTCAAGCCTGACGAGTCGCGAATTTGAGATGGTTCTTGAGCAATCGCGGGTCTACTCCCGGACTGTGGGAAACGGCTCGGACATGTCGCTCTCCAGCTCGACAGTGCGGTCCCACGCCTGGACCATGTTGTCGTTGAACGACATATCCATCGTTTCTGTGTTTCGCCTTCCCATAACTCTGGATGATATCACCAACTTTGGTATTGACTTGACGTTTACGGCTTTGATCCAAGGACAGATCCCGGTTATAAACGGCCCCAGCTCGTCGCAGGGCAACCCAAGTCATGTGCAGCAACCGGAGACATCGACGGCGGCAAGTCCCGTTCAAGAGCACAACATGCTGGCGGTTCCGCCAGAACGGTCGACAAGTCGGAGCGCTTTAGGATTGCCACGGTCTGGATCGGCCTCCGCATCTACCCCAAAGACCAGCCCGCCCACCAAAGACGAGCCTGTCATTGTCCTGAGCGGTACTATCAAGTGGGCCAAGTTTCATTCTTGTCAATCTGGCAGAGACGCACGAAATATTAACTTTCAAACCACAGGGCCATGTGTGTCGGCTCCGGAAATACGCTCAAAACCGAGACGCTCATTGCATACACGACCAGCAAATTCCCAACCGAGTTCGTGCCCACCGTGTTCGATAATTACGCGGTTACCGTAATGTGAGTGCCACCCCCTTGGAGAGTATAACCGGCTGCCATGTGCATGCTCGGGCCCAACTAACATGACCGCAGGATCGGTGATGAGCGCTGGACGCTCGGGCTGTTCGATAGCGCGGGGCAGGAGGACTACGACCGGCTGCGGCCGCTGTCGTACCCCCAGACAGACGTGTTTCTGGTGTTTGCGCGCATCGGCAGCTGGGCCAGCTACGAGGATGTCAAGGACAAGTGGGTGCCCGAGATCACGCACCACTGCCCGGGCGTGCCGTTTCTGATCGTCGGCACCGGCAGCCACGACGACGACGAGCTCCTGGAAAAGTCCGGCCAGATGGGGCTGCCCGACAAGCGTACCGACTACACGCGCATGGGCCACGACCTGGCCAAGCAGCTTGGGGCGGCCAAGTACGTCGAGTGCAATATCTACACACAGTGGCGCCTCAAGGAAGTGTTTGACGAGGTGGGAGCAAACTCTTGTCCTATTGTTGCAGTCTGAGTGTTAATGCTTTCCCAGGCCATTGTGGCGGCCCTTGAACCTCCAGGACCCAAGAGACGCAAGCGACGCTCTTGGAGGCCAGGGTTTTTGAAAGGGGTGAGGGAAACCAAGGAGGAGGAATGAGGTGTACTTGAATGGTATAGCGACCCTCTTGATGTTATCTACTTATTTCTAATGAAAATGTGATTAAATTGCTCTTTAGTCACTCGGCTATCACAACTTCCCGGCCGTAGATGGGCTTTAAAATGCTAGTGCTGGAATGTTTCAAGGGATATTCGCGGAATTAGGTCTACCTCGGAACAAGAAAATCTTGTAGCAGCAAGCTGAAGCATGACGAGATGATTGACGGAATGATAATCTGAAGCTGGTGGCTGGATTCACTTCTAGTGCCCCTGCCTCCCTCCGCGTAACAACTCAACAACGCCGCCCTTGAGCTACTCCTCGGACGTTGTGAGAGAAAAGGAACGGCTGGGGTCCAAATGTCAGACAGCCACCGCTGGATTGGGGATTGCGGTAGGTAAAGTAGATAGGGTCTCGCATCCAACGACGGCCAGCCGTAACGAAGCCAATCGGTTCCTTTTTACTCGTGTCTGATAGGGTTATATTATTTTTTCACAGCCGCACTTCAATGCCAGCGGCTGGCTGAAAATGCACTCGGGTGGAACTAAGGGGAACCCGATAGGCCGCACAAACTGTGTCTTACCCTGCGGGCTTGCTGCAATCCGACTGAGCTTCGCCCAGTCAGATGGAGTTCATACATAAGCAAGGAGGGAGCCCTTCTCCGAGGTGGTGGTAATTCTTCCCCCATCAACATCTTCCCCATACTCGTGGCCGCGGCCGCTAGCAGCAAGCCATCAAGATGTATTTCACAATGTTCAATGCCTTGAAGAGCCTCTTCAATTTTGACACTAAAGAGAGAGAAATCGAAGCAGAAAAGATTCGCAAGGAAGACCATTCCTACAAACGGTTGAACGCTGCCGACCGAGCCCCTTGTCCCGGCTTGAACGCACTGGCAAACCAAGGCTACTTGTGCGTTATCCAATTCACCGCGATGTGGCTTGCTTGACTAATAACAGGCGCTGCCGCGCTTTCTGACGACAGGCCACGAGATGGCAAAAATATCACCATGCCGCGCCTCGAGGCAGCCCTGATGGTGGCCCTCCACATGAGCGGTACCGTCGCGCACTCTCTGGCCAACACGCTCAAACCCGTCATGCGCAAGGATGGCACGTTTGACCTGGTCGACGCTCGCAAGCACAACGTTGTGGAGCACGATCGCTCTCTCACGCGTCTGGATTTCCGCCAGGGAGACAACTACTCCCTCCAACCCGCCAGTAAGCCTCACCCTCCCAATGTCGAACGAAGATGCCTTCTTGCTCGGGGGCATGCTGGGACAAAAGTTGACTGGCAACACAGTGCTCCAAGCCTTGCTTGATGACGCCGAAGGCGGTCCAGTGACTCTCAAAACGTTGGCCAAGACGTACAACCGACGTAAGAAAGAACACAAAGAGACAGGCGGCCCGCCGCTGGGTATCCGGCTGTGGTTTGTCAATTTGCTCATTACTGTCGGGTTCATCAATTCCGAGACGACTGGTCATCCAACCCCTGAGCAGGTGGCTCAGTTCTACAATGAGGAGAGGTTTCAGGACTACATCCTGGAGAACCCGCAGCAGAGGACGCTCCATGGACTTGTATGGAAGGCCGTGATTCTCTGGTGGTATACCTTTTTCGTGTAGGGATTTCTTGTCGTCTCCGCCCGTCACTGAAATGGCCAAGTCGTGCCATAATTCAAAGGCTAGGTGGTGTCTCGGAATGGAATGATAGCATAAAGGGACCAATGAGAAACGGGGAAACCGAGGTACCTATTTATTATATTGATATTCACTATTGCCGAATGTTATACTATGGGTGTCAGCCCGAAGACGAAATATTTGAGGACTACTCCGGCGGTTGACAAGTAGCCGTTGTTAATGGCATCTTTTATTAGTGTACTGTCATACTATTACCAACAACCACTTCGCGGAGAAAGAAAGGTATTTCCACTGCGGCGGTGGTGCAGCCAATGCCGTGAATCTGTGAATTAATGTGCCCCAGTTCCGTCTGTAACGAGAGCTTGCACGAATTGGTCATCAATATCGTACAATTTACTACCTTAGGACTTATTATCATCAACAAGGAAACCCAAGGCACTCGATCATCTGCATCTGATCCACAATATGATCCTATATTAACCAAACTACCTCCAAGAACAAAATACCAAGCGCCTTTTCCCAAACCCGTGTTTTGCAACAAAATAAAACGCCATTGAACCCAACCGTCCATTCCATTTCCATGTTCATACCTTACGGGACTCACCCGAATAGTCCTCAAAACCCACCAGTCCCCTTAACCCTCCTCACCGCCCCAGCCATCCCCTTCAACCAACTGAACCGCCCCGGATCCACGCCGACAGCCCCATCCGCCTCTTTGCCCTTCCCGTCCCTCCAAATACCTTCGTTCTTATCGAGAGCACCATACACGTGCGTGTTCTGGTTCCGGCGTATCCCGTCGATCCACGACCGACAAATATCCGCGCTGTCCAGCATCACATTGATCTCCTGACTATGGAACCAGCTCTGCGTGTCCTGGTTTCCATTGCCCATGATACCGACGTGCTCGTCCACGATCATGAGCTTGATGTGGCAGCTGCGCTTCTTGCTCGCCTGCAGCAGGGGTTTGGTCTGGTCTTTTGCCACGTACCAAAAGTAGTGCAGACGCTCTCTCGCTGCTGCCGACAAGGACTTGTACAGGTTGTGCGCGACCATCTCGTTGTGGCCACCTTGGTGGGGGAGCAGTTCGCCCTAAGTATCACGTAAACCGTTAACTAATGCTGCTGATTATCATTGGACTGTGGGAAAGACATACAGCATCATTATACCCCAGACAGATATAACAATACACATCCACCCCACGCTCACACGCCTCCCTGATCGCCGGGATCAGCGGCTCCGCATTCAGCGTAGGTGACTGGATGAACACGCTCCGGGTCGCGTACCGCAGCGCTGACAGCCACGCCGCGTTCTGCGGGTTCGAGACCGCTTTATGGGTCGGCAATCCGTAAGGGCTGCGGTTCACCAGGGCGATGGGAAACGGCTCGTGCACCGGGTGCGGTATGTACGGCGTCATCTCGTCGCCCGGCGGACACTCGGGTGCGGTTCCGGGAAACCCTTTGTTGACGGTGTGGTTGAGTAAGCGGGAAACAGCCTGCATGCGCGTCTCTTGTCCTGATTTGGAAGGGCTGACGGCGTTTTGGACGCGGGCTACCTCGCCTGCTATATCGTCGTCGTAGTGCGGGTCGTTGGCGGTGTGCTCTGGGAGACTAGTGTCGCCGTTTATGCTGTTCGCCGGTGGTGATGGGATTGGTTCCTGCAGCCGGGAGCTGGAAATCGCTTGCTCGCCTTTGCTGAGGTAGTTCTCCGCAGGTCGGTCCGCGGCACCATTGGGCGTGTCGCTTCGGTAATGGTTCGCTTGTCCCGCTGTTGTGGTCGTAGAACCGTTGCTCCTTGTCGTCGAGTGTGTGGCGGCTCGCAAGGGGTGTGGATGGGTGGAACCCTGCGTCGTCGACGGGCCCGTCAGTTCATCGCTGCTCGTAAGCTCCGCGGACGAGTCAACCGCCCCTGGTTTATACACTCCGCCATTCCTGTGATTCAAGCTATTCCCAAATGCCTCCTTCAGTTGGATCCTGGCCGGGTCCACCACGACCGAGGATCCCTTAAGCGTGCCATCAGACTCGAACAGACTAGCGAAGCTCTTCCCAAAACAAGTCACACCACCCTGCGCAGCGGGCGAATTGTAACTCGGCAAGGGTGGCTCCAGCTTCTTATTCCACGACAACAACGCCATGTCGTAGAACGAGTCGACGATGGGCCCTTCCAGATGGATCATCATCTCTAGGTTGTCGTTATCCTGGATGTTATTGCTCTGTAGCAGGGCTATCTTGCGGTCGACGATCATGTACTTGGAGTGAAAGGTGCCTACAATGGGCGTGTGGTAGTTCATGACCTGCATGTCAACGTTGGGTATCTCGCTCGGATGGGGTAGGTTGACGTTCTTGCCGGTGAAGGTTTTCTCCGAGACCAGGTAGTGCGGTTCGACCAGCTGTCGTGGACTACCACGGTCGTAGAGGATCTTGACCACGACTCTGACGCCCCTCTTGGCGGCGCGTTGGTCCAGTTCCCGGATGCCGTTGGTGAGGAACTTGGACGCCACGCTGTCCTGCCAGTAGTTGGTCGCGAGGAAGACTTCCCTCTCGGCTCTGGCGATGACGTTGGACATGTGCCGGACGATGTCGGGTATTCTGTCTCGTGGTCAGCTGAATGTCCCTTTTGAAAATGGAATGCGGGACCTTACACTGATATTATCGTCAGCGGAACCACTCCACAGCTGCCCATCAACGAAGGGCTCACCATGGCATGTAACGGGTTCTCCTCGAGGGTGCAAAGCGCATCGTGATATATCTGAACACATGCCGTTAGAACTAGAACTTAGCAATAGACTTTTTAAGCCTGTTGTCGTACCTTTAAAAAGAGATCACTAGGCTGCGTCGGCCCCCAGTTGCCACATTTGGCTGCCCGCTTCAGCTCATCGCGTGACAGCTCATTCTGTCTGGCAACTTGAAAGCCATCGACCCCGTCTGCCTCGTCGTCCGACGATTTCGGCTTGACATGATCGTCATACAGTTCCTCCCAGACATCACCAGGTTCCCGGCTCGGGAAAGCAGCAAGAAGCGACGAGACGCTCTCATTCGAGGTGCACAACTCCACAAGACGGTCGCTGATGTGGTGTTGGTGAGCAGACTTGGAGTGATGCTTCGACATCACGAAGGCAGGAAGATTCGACAATAAATAACAACAATAATATTACACAACTATCCGTATTTCAATTGACTAACAAGATAATCATTATTTGGTCAACTAAAGTCTGACCATCAAATGAAATGAAAAGGGAGCCAAGTTATTATGGCCAGTGATTATAGAAAGTGAGGAAGGAATACGGGATTGCATACAAGAATCTCCATGCTATTACCGGTCGCTGGTGGGCAAGTGACGGAAGTCAAGTGTCAAGGAAAGCTTGCTTGATGATCGGGGGCTGCCAAGCTTTCGCCAAGACCTCCCGCTTACAGACTAGCTCCGGGGAAAGCTTCCACTGCAATTTGGAGCTTCCCTCCCCCAACTTTCACCAAAGGACACAGCGCCATGACGTCAACTTAGTCTGGGAGTGTGTCAACAGTTTGGTTTGAAGTGTGGTTAACAAAGGCACAATGCCCATCGGGAAGAGCGATACTGGTTGTCAAAGGCGTTTTAACAAAGTAAAATATCAAGGAGGGAGTTCCACGTTGATCGGTTGGTTGGTTGCATAACTTGGGTATGGACCGTATGAACCTCGGGTGCCTCTTTTGATCTGCCACCAGGGTATTATTCGCCGACGTCCACGGCCTGGCTTCATTTAACCCACAGAGCAACTTGAACCTCGGTTCAAATCATGAACAACGCTGTATATTTCCTTATTGAATACAAGGTAGTCTGTACACTTATAAAATGTCTGCGCTGCTTGAACTCCCTTGCAAATCCCAATCAATCACTACATTCACTACATGTATTCACAACCGCATGTATTCCCATAGCATCCAGCCCACTGCCCACAAACACAGATAATCCCAGTAACTGAATGGGTATTCGTCAAACAGTGTATTCATAAGCGTTAAAACACACAGCACCGACAAGCCTGCCCCTCACAGGTCGCCGAAGCTATAATCGTCCTTTTTCTCCAGCTTGGCAAAGTCGGTGAATGCCAACTCATAACCAAAGGCGAGGGTTAGACGGGCATGCTGGAGCATGTGGTCAAACGAGAGGTATTCGATCAGATCGTCCGAGGTGTGGATGTGATTGTCCGAGTACTCGAACGCCGCCTCGATAACAAAGGCGGATGGATACCCGGCCTTGGAGGCGGAAGCATGATCGGAGCATGCATAGCCGCACTTGGTCTCGACGAAGGGGATATCGCAATACTATTGTACGTCATGATTAGTACCAAAGGACCCTGAAAGAAAAGAAATGCGGTGTCAACATACCTCCACAACCACCTTCTTGATGAAGTCGGTCAGATTTGGGTCAACAAAGTCCACAATGACTCCGACGCTCTCGACCTTCCCAGCTTTGATCGTCCGCGTCACAAACCCCGTCATGTCCTGCTGCAGCATTGCTTTGACATCGCGACCTTCCTTCTCGTAGCTTGAGAAGATGGCCTGGCTGCCGAGCAGACCGCCCTCCTCGGCGCTGTACCAGTGGAACTCGATCGTGTTCTCCTGGTTGCCCTTGACGATGTCCTCTGACAGGAGCAAAACACGGAAAGCCTCGAGGATGGTGACGGTGCCGCTGCCGTCGTCGTCGGCGCCGGGCGCAGAAAGAACGCTTGGCAACCAGAGGTTGATCGAGTCCTGGTGGGCGCCGATGACGATGGTCGAGTTCGTCTTGCCGGGGATGGTGGCGATAATGCTGTTCTGGCCCCACGGGTGGACAAAGTGCTTGGCGCTGACTCGGTCCTCGGCGCCGGCATTCTTGATGGTGTCTTGCACCTGGCTCAACAGCCATTCACTCGACTGTTTCCCATAGTCGGACTATATAGTCTGTCAGTCCACGCCCCCTGTTCGCCCCGTCACTTAACGTCCGATGTAACCAACCTTGTAGTATCTGGTGTGGAAAGAGGTGAAGGTGGTGAGGTGGTCCTTCATCTCAGTCTTGGACAGATTCGCCAGCAGCGGGTTGACTTCATCTTGGAACTTTGGCTTCTTGGGGAAAACGCTCGTCTTGGACGCAGACGATGCGCGGAGGGTACCGAGGTCGGGGTGGTCGGTGATGTCGAAGAAGCGCTGGCCGTTCTGTAGATAAACGACAAGCACATCGGTCAGCAACCAGCCAGAGATCCAAGCAAGGGACAAAGAACATAATACCTACCCGCCGTAACTCCCACTTTTCATCTTCTGTCACCCATCTTGTCTCTCCAGGAGAAAGCTCGATGTGGTACTTCTCTGTGTCGGTTGGCGCATCCGGGCGGCCGTCGGGAAACAGGAGGACATGGTCCGATTCGCTGGACTCTATGAACCGCGCGCTCACGGCAGGCAGTAGCACTGCTAACAACGACGCGTTTGTGAGCTTCATGTTGAATAAAATTGAGGATAGTACTGGTCTTGAGAGCTGCGATGAAGGATGATGGAAATGCGGATTAGATGTTTGTTGATAAGAGTTGAAGAGGGCCCCGCTCCTCAACTCGAGCTACGGCAACTGGCTTGCGTCACCTGCCCCTGGTTTCGGAGGGTGCCTGCAGCCGCCCGATAAGCGGATAGGCTGCAGGTGGTCCACATGGTCCAAGTCCGGGGTAAGCTAGGGGAGTTGATCTGGCCCATCTGGGGCTTGATGGAAGAATCAGAACTTCAATTCGTACGCCTCAACTACAAAACGTATAGGAACAAAAATTATCGGTACATCAACAGCAAGTCACTTTAGAAATCGGCTTCCTGCATTATCATGTTAAACGGACATCTCTGTGCAACAGAAGAGAAGTTTTGGACGGGATCCAGGAACCAAGATCCGATCGGTGGTCGGGGGTCCAACACCCCGGTGCTAACTCAACCCGTATAAGCTCCAAACCCCATCATGCAGTTGACAAAGTCCGACTCCACCGCTTGGAAGCATCAAGCATTAACAAACTCGGCATGAACCCTCGTGTCGATATGGTGATTTATCAGCAGAAGCCTTATCTTCGTATGTTAGAGATGAAAAATGAGATTCAGAAGAGGTGGACGTGGACGGACCAGGTTGAAAGCCCTCGGTCCCGACCAGAGTCGCAATATCGGTTCCGAGCCTGTCTTTATTTGCTGTCAAGAGCAAGTGCGGGGGTGCCCAATTCCATGTAAGTCCATGACCTCACTCAACCCGGGTCATCCGTTCTCGTGTGTAGCAAAGACAGTGTTGTATCCGCATCTCAACTCTCAACTTCCCATCACAGCACCTAAGCTGTAACAACCCAACAGCAACCAACCGCTATACCCGACTTCATCGTATCCGGTCTCTAAGACAACCATCACGATGAGCTCCTCCGCCTCCTCCAGGGAGACTAGTAGTTCTCCAGAAAAGAAACCCTTGGCAGCAAAAGACCTTATCAACCGGGGAGTCTACAAATCCAACCCCCTGGGCACCTCAACCTTCGTGGGCCTGCGCGCCCTCGATCCCCTTCTGCAGTTCCAGCTCCTCCGCCACGGCTACGGCGAAGCCCTCCTCTCCTCACTGAACATCACCCCCCTATCACGAATCGAATCGACCCTCCTGTCGCGTTCCGTATCCGACGTCGATCTTTCGTTGCTCTCATCCTCCATCGGCCTGCCGCTGCCCCGCCTGATCCTCCTCCTCATGGCAACAGGCAGCTCCATCAAGCAAATCTTCTGGCTCCTCCGCACTTCTAAGGAGGAATTCCCCGTGTCGGCCGCTTTGTCGGTGTCGGCCTACAACACGGTCGTCAATTCCCTCGCAAGTTTGCTTCTGCTCGCGGCCTCGACGTCCTCTGCTCTCGCCACGCCGACCCTCGTCATCCCCATTCCTTATCTGGGCACGGCGTCTCTCAGCCTGCCCACGGCGGTAGGTTCGATGCTCTACATCACCGGCATGTACGTCGAGGCGAGCTCGGAGATTAAACGAAAAAACTTCAAGGATGACCCCAAGAATAAGGGCAAGATTTGCGACCAGGGGCTCTGGGGCAAGGCTCGTCATGTGAATTATGCCGGGTACACGCTTTGGCGGACGGGATATGCCCTCGCGGCCGGCGGATGGATTGCTGGCGCGGCGTTTGCGGCCTGGCATTATTGGACTTTTGCGTACCGGTCGATTGGGTTGATGGATGAGTATATGAGTGGGCGGTATAAGGAGCAGTGGGATCGGTATAAGGTCGAGGTGCCGTGGAAGTTGTTTCCTGGGGTTTATTGAGCAAATTGCTTGCTAAGGTACTTCTGTTGGCTGTTTGGCCTGCTGTCATGGGAAAAGGACGGTTGTTCATGTGTAATATAATGTAACTGATGAAAATAGTTATATATGCTAATGCTATTATGTTCATTGATGCCCATCTCTTGGACATGATATGGTTGAGAGGGACTGAGGTGGTTACCCCTTTCTACATCCCCTTGGAAAGTAAACAAATGCCGGCGTCCCAACATGACACCACGGCGACATATGCGGTATAGACTCCCAACTCCAATATGCTAGTATCTAAAAGACCCCCCCCCCCCCCCCCCCCCGGAAAAAAAAATTTGACTTTCCGGTATCACAGCGCGCGCCTCGCTTTACATGATCAGTAAGCCGTGAATAACCAGACAAATAGGTACTCAACAACGCTTATCAGCTTCGGTTTATGGGGTATTTCACAACAACCTCCTCTTTTCAGCTTCTCGCAGCAAATAAGCGAAGGACCAAACCAAAAGAGGCCACACAAATCGGACAATCGTCCATGTTGTTCACATGCTGTCCTCCATCTGCCTGCTCCTCGTCTTGGCCCAGCTATCGCGCTCCTTCTTGCCGCCCTGGCTCTCGAGGCCCATGCCGCGCTCAACCCACTGCTTGCTGCCCATCTCGCTCAGCCGCGACAGTGCACGCGCAAACGCAAACGCTTCCTCGTCGCCGGTGAACAGGTTTGATTTGGACAGCTGTTCGACGTTGTGCTCGAGGTCGTCCATCATGTGGCTCATGACATCCTCAACCGCGGCATCAGAAGACGCCTCCGCGGCAGCAGATCCCTTTTTACCCTCGTTCCTCGCAGCCAGCGACTCCTGAATCTCTGCCCGCGACACGAACAGCTCCGTAAGCGGCACCGCGGTCGTCAGAACCAGCTTGGCGTGCGACTCGTACACGGCATCGATAAACGTGATAAATCGGCGCGCCAGATCGCGTTGGCGGTACGTCATCCCAGGCACCTCGGTGATGATGAATGCGTCGTAGGAGCGCATCAGCTCGATGTAATCCGCCGCGCTCGTCGGCTTACCGATCAACTCGTCAAAGGTGAACCACGCGCACCGGCCGCTCACGCGCGGCACCACGATGTCGCGCCCCCACACACGCTGCACCTCGGGATGCGGCTCGGGCGTGTCGGGGTCGCCGAGGAAGCGGAACCACTTCTCGGCGTGGGAGGCCGCGTGGTTGTCGAGCGGGGCGTGGTAGACGCCCGACGGCGGTCGGGGGATTTTGCGGTAGTCAGTCGTCGAGTCGAGATTGATAACGTGCAGCCGGTTTTTCAGTAGGTTGATGGCCGGAATAAACGACTCGCGTTGGATGCCGTTCTTGTACAGCTCGTCCGGGTGTCTGTTGGAGGTCGTGACTAACACCACGCCGTGCGACATGAGTGACTCGAGCAGTCGCCGGAGGATCATGGCGTCGGCCACGTCGGTGCACTGGAACTCGTCGAAGCAGAGCACGTTCCCTTGTTCGGCGATCTCGGCCGCGACGAAAGGCACCGCGTCGATGTCGCTGCCGTACTGCATCTTCATCTTGTGCAGCCGCTTGTGCACGTCCTGCATGAAGTTGTGGAAATGTATCCTCGTCTTCGACTTGACCGCCCGAGGGAGCGTGTAGTAGAACAGGTCCATGAGCATCGTCTTGCCGCTGCCAACGTCGCCATATAAATACAAGCCTCGGGGCAGGTTGCCGGGGATGTCGCGGATCGGGGCTTTGGAGTTCCCTCCTCCGAACCAACCGAACAGGCTAGGCTTGTGCGGTTTGAGCGATTCGAGCGTCGGGTGGACGACGGGTCGTGCCTTGTAGTGTCGCAGTTCGTCGTGGAGATGCTGTAGACTCTGAATGATGCCTGTGGACATTGGAAAGTCTTAGCTTCAGTATCAAGTAGACTCGATGCTTATTCTCCTTAACTTACCCCGCTGGTGCTCGTCGTTGCGAATCAAGCCGTTGTCCACACGGCGGTCGTACTCCTGAATAGGTCCAATATCGTCGGTGTTGACTAGTGCCAAAGGTTAACTCACATGCATGCCAGCGAGACGACCAGAAGTCCACGGCATACCATTCTCAATGGCCGCATCCGCAACAACAGAAGCCCTCCTTCTCTGGCCCGTAACAAAGGCGGCAGGAAAGACAACACGGGAGCTAGGCCGTTTCACCGGCCGCAAGTGTCCTTTCGGCGCCACAGATCGTCGTTGGCCGGTAGGTTCTGTCAACGCAGCACAGGCGGTACATAGCGTCCGTTGGCGTACGTTATGACTGGCGCTAGGGATTCGAAGTGCTCGGGATGTTGTCATCGGGCGGGCGCCGGCCCTCGCCGTCGCGATGAGGCGGCTTCGGGGTGGTAGAGGTCGCATGCCGTCCAAGATTTCGCCGGTTTGCGTCCTATTTTCTGGACAAAAAGAACAAGGTATCCAAGGGGGAAGGAAATAGGAAGAGAAACAAGGGTTCGTTCAGGGCGTAAAATGCATCGTATGATCACACTATCCCAGAACACGGCCAGCCACTTCTCCAAGTTCTTCCTCCACCTGGTCGCGAACAAACAGAACGGAAATAGATCGATGCGAATTCGGAGGACTGTTGCATAGAAATGTAAATGGCGATGTATATGACTTCAGATATAAAATACTAGTCAAACTAATTCGTAACTTTGTTATGTGTCGTAGAGTCCAAGGTTGCGAGAGTTGTGGCGTCGTAGCTCAGGAAGAAAAAGATGTCAGTCACCAGATCAAGAAATCGCGCTGGTGGTGCTGTCGTGTAGGCAGTTAGCGGGTTTTATCGGGATATAACCACCTGGCAGGAAGGGGAGGGGCGGCCACTTTACCAATGCCGCGGCATTGATGAAGGCACGCAATTGGGGTCGTTGCGCGGGGTTGTCGCTTGCGGATGGATGCCACGGGATGATGCAAGCGTGCGCATTTGGTGCGGAATTTTGGTTGGTTGTCCTGAAATTGTGGCGGCACGCAACGTGGAATCTAAATTTGACACCGAGTCTGGCTGTACCTCATTTTTTCTCGAAATAAATAAGCAGTGAGTTTCTTGATGGCCTCGACCGTTGCAACGGTCGGTCGGATTACCTGAGGAGTTATTCAATGTTAATAGATCCGGAGAACCCGAGATTTATCCACGCTGGGCTCCTTTTCACGATCCTTGACTGCAGTTGGTGATCTCCCGAGTCCCCCTGACGTACCCAGCCGACCCCTTTTTCCAACCCACTTGATAACTGGCTCGTACCTTGCACCTGTCACTTGACCGTCCGAACAGTCGAGACATTATCCACAGCCGATGGGGCACGTCTCAATTCCAACTACCAAATCATCCTTCAAGATCCGTCTTCTGTGTTGATATCGAACACATGGCCTCGATCAGAATTCACAGATGGAACGTCACTCCTCCATGCAGGTCGACGGCATTGTACGACACAAGCCAGACACAATGGTGGTACAAACGACGTTTAGATGCTGATCAACAAGCAGATCGAAACCGAGAAATTGGTGAGTTTATTGGGCTTAAAGAACGTGGGTATTGGTACCAAACACGCGCTAGACTAAATAAACATTAAACAGGTGGCCATACGTTTGCTCATGCCTAACCATCCTTAATGAGAGTAACCTCGATGTCCCTTAAACATTGCACGGATTCTCCCATCACCAGACAAAAGAGATATCTCGTCTGTTCAACACTAATCAGTCGGCGAAGGAGTAGGCGGAGCGACAGATGACGAAGGTGCCGGTGAAGACTGCGAAGGAACGGGCGCAGACACAGATGACGACGGCGACGCCTCAGAATCCGCAGACTCATACAAGCTCAAACGGTTAGGAGCACCGCACCACTCGGACGAGTCCCCGCCGCATAGCTCGCTGCACTCCGACTCCGGCGCCGCGGCACCGGCGAGCTCATTACCGCAGTAGCATTGAGTCCCGTACTCTGTACCGAAATACGTGTATCCGTCGCAGAATTCGGCACACGCCTCGACAGTGACCTCGTCGCTGCGCCAGACGTCGCCCGTCAGCGAGCGCGCGTCAAGATCGTCAGTCCAGCAGCCCTTATAGTCGAACCCGCAGACATCCGACGGGTTGCCGGCGGACGGCCCACCGGTGCCGGCAGGGATCTCAAAGACATTGAGCCGGTCCGCGTCGCCGCAGACCTGGTCATACGCGCCGCCGCAGCGCATCGAGCACTCGGCCTGGGGCTTCTCCTCGGCCGTCGTCGCTAGCGTGTTGCCGCAGTAGCACTGCGACGCGTATTCGACGCCGAAGAAGGTGTATCCGGCGCAGGAAGCAGCGCACTTCTCGAGCGTCATGGCGCTGTCGTACACGACCTTGCCCGTGAGCGAGTGCGCGTTGCCGTGGTCGGTGAAGCAGCCCTGGTACTCGAAGTCGCCGACGGTGTCCGGCGACGGGAGCGGGGATCCCCACACGTTGATGCGCCCGCCGGCGCCGCAGATCTCCATGTCGTTGCCCGCGCAGGTCATGGAACACTCGGATTCGGGAGCAGCGTTCTTGGGCGGCGAGTTGCCGCACCAGCACTCGCGGCCGTACTCGACGCCGAAGTAGCTGTAGTCGGCGCAGTGGGCGGCGCACTTGGCTGCGGTCATGTCGTCGGCGCCGAGGAGGTTGTCCGGCAGCACGCGGGCGCCGGTGTCGATGAAGCAGCCGAGGTACGGGACACTCAGGGTAGCGGGCGCCGGGGTCGCGTAGTCCTCGTTGAGGTAGAGAGAGAGACGGCCGCCGGCGCCGCAGGTCTCGGCCGCGTTGCCGGGGCACGGAAAGGAGCACTCGCTGGAGGCAACGAGCGCGCCCGGGTTGGTGTCACCACAGTAGCACTCGTGGCCGTACTCGACGCCGAAGTACTTGTACTTGGAGCAGTAGGCGGCGCACGACTCGATGGTCATGTCGTCGGACTCGTAACTCTTGGCGTTAAGGGTGCGCTGGCCGTTGGTCGTGCCGGCGAAGCAGCCCTGGCTGGCGAAGGAGGGATCATCTCTCTTCAAGTTGTGGGCAGGGACGGAAGCTGCCTGGATGGAGGAGGAAAGGAAGAGAATCAGCAACGCAGCAGCACGGAGGCTGGTCGTTGAGGAACGAGTGGACGCCATTGTTGTTATCGTGGAAGACAGTCAAAGAAACAGACTGTGCTTGTTCGGTTGTGGAGTTGAAGGCGATGACCATCGGAAGCAGAGCCGTGATGGAGCGAGATATCACGATCCTATTTAATATCCGCGTCCATCGTCTCACCGACCAACTTCAAGATGCTAAGGAGAGGTAAGGCTGGTAAGCAACGAGATTTGCCAAGCTCACGATGGGTGGAGTCTACGCAATAGTTCGTTGAGGCTAGAAGCTACCCGCGGAAGTGATAGTTGCTGCTTTGGGTATAGGGGGCGAGAACCCTCACGATGGAATGGAACTCATAGCGGTAACCACCCAATGGAATGCTGGCCGAGTCCAGACTTGGGCGATTCTCGGTTGACGACTATCCCGGACTCACGTGTAAAGTGTGGCGCTATCGAAAAAACTAGCACGCTTGCCGCGAAGCTGAACGAAGCTCAGCTGGGTGTCTTGGTCAAGGCTAACCGGAATGGTAGAAGCGGCTCAGGGCGTTGTGGTGGGCAGCAGCTGACGGATGTCTCTGGTCTCTGTCAACCCCTTACAGGGCACTTCCAGACCATTGGCTCCAGACCCTTTGACCGGGCACTCGGGTCGTCATCTTGGGCTTGGCGTGCTAATGATCGCCAGCTCTGCCGAGTGCTGAGCACATCTGGTGCGCAATGATTTCGTCAGGGGCTTACCAGGCTTGAAGCCGTTGACGAGAGGCGCATTCCACGATTTCGATGACAGTGGTTGACAAAGTCTAGATTCCTTGATGTGGCGCAGATAAGGTGAGGACAGGAATAGATCTGGGCTGCAGTGGGCGCCCACGTGGAAGGAGCTCCAGGGGGGACCGGAAATTGTGGGCAGTCCTCCAGTGCTCTCGACGCGCCTGACCAAGCTATCCCGTGCTGTGTCGAGAGCAGAGTCCCTGGCTATTCCCGCAAAGCGCAGATGGGAGACTTGCGTGGGGGATCATGATGTGAGGTTGATCAGACAAGACTTCTTCTACCCACGGCCCAAAAACAAAGAAAGCTTCTTTTTACTCAACATTTTCTATCGAATGAAGCTAGAGCTGTGTGCGATGTTGCTAGTGGCAGCGACCTTTGTGAGGACAGTTGAAAGGTGAGTTTAGTTCCAACATCCACACCATCATCTCCGTATTCATCACACACTACCGTATTGATCCCGAACCGGTCGAGAAGAGAGGGTTTTAACCTTCTTCAGGTTAACTGGATGACTCGATGGGTTTGCGCATCCAGGGTAGAAATACCTGACCAATGTCAACTCGCAGCTCATCGTTTACTTCACCCGCGCCGAAACACAAAGGGACCGCAGAACAACCTAGGGCGACCGACTTGAGACCACCAAAGGTCAAAGAACAACGGTCGTCTGTACTTTGGGCATCGCCGGCCTATCCGCTCTTGGCAGGCCCGTCGTCCGTCCCTTTGTCCTTCACTTCGATTTTCATTAAGTCCGCGCCTCGCATTTGCCGGTGTGATCGCACTGCCCTGCCACAGACGTCAAGTTCCGAGGGCTATTCGGATTATCCTTTGTGCCTCTTGAACTTCCTTGTCGACGACATGCGGCACAAGACGGCTCTTCTTCCAAAACGTTGTGCCAAGTCTGGTCCCAACCACCTGTCAGTTGGGGCGGCCGCTGGTTCAGTTCAAAACTCCATACAAGTCCCATGGGAATCCGAGCAGCTGTCAGAGCTGTCAACTCCCAAGGAACGGGGTCAAGGTTCCCAACTGTGCTGTGATGGGCTCATCTCATCACTACAACTCTGTTTTGCGAGGAGCACGGGGCACATATGGCGCCGTTTCATACCGCTTGTGTGGCGCCGATTCAAACAAACTCCTTTCCATCCTGAATTTCAGACGTGGCTGACAACCATCATTGGGCGGCGAGTTCTTACCCCAAACTCGGCGCTGTTACAGAAGCCGCTTTTGGATTTTTTGGGGGATTTCTATTGCTGGCCGCAGCGCCGTTTTTGCTTCGCACTGCGCCACCCGGATCTGGTAGGGCACCAGCAACCCCTGCAGAAGGCAGGTCCCCAAAACATCGACCCTGGGTGGTGAGATCCCGAACGGGGTGTCGGTTGTGGTTGGCTAGGAACGGACCCCGGCGCCTGAACGAGTGAGTGAGTGAACTAAGAAACGGCCGTATTTCTCTCCAACAGAGCTATACGGACTAGTGGCGTGAGATTGCGAACCAACAGCAACATTTTTCTTTGTGTGAATCACGATGGGATGAGCTCCGCGGTTTGGTTCATGCGGGTGTCAATCATAAGATCTTCGTGATTTGCGAAACAAAACGAAACCAAGATTAAAAGGAATTTTTGACAGGACATCATGGTGCGGGGATATGGTGTTTCGACACACTGGGCACGGAGCAAACGGGAGGGAATCGCTTCTGTCAGCGCGCAGTGGCACAGTCTCCCCCATGCTCGGATTTGAAACCGTTCGAGTTGGAGGGGAGGGTGGCCGCCAGCCGGTACCCTACCATTCTTTCTGGTTTGTTAGAGTCTAATTCTGGTACCCCCGTAGTCAACACAACTCCTTGAAAGCGGTCTCTATATAAGTCGGCCTTCAAACGACCCTTCTCATCCCATCCATTCTTCTCAAACTTGCTCAGCCAAATTTACTTCTAGTATTCATCTCTTCTCAGCAGTTCGAGTCTTTGAAAGCTTTCCGATAGCTCCTTTCGTACAGACAACAGACACACACCACACACATACTATCAACCATGTCTCCCCTAAGCAGCCTCCTGCTCGCCGCCGGCCTGGTTGCCCAGGCCACCGCCAAGATCATTCCCATCTCGGTCGGCAAGACGAACCTCACAATGACCCCCAACAGCATTGCCGCCGAGAAGGGCGACATACTCGAGTTCCGCTTCTGGGCCAAGAACCACAGCGTAGTCCAAGGCTCGTGGAAAACGGCCTGCCAGCCCAAGCCCAAGGAGGAAGGCGGTTTCTGGTCCGGCTTTGTTCCAACCGAGGCTGGCGCTCCCAACGTAAGCTTTTCTTCTTCCCGTGTCATGAGTGCAGCCTACTAACACCTGTTCAAAACAGTCCCAAGTATTTAGAGTCACCATCAACGACACCCAGCCCATCGTGTTCTACTGCTCGCAGAACACGGGCACCCACTGCAAGAAGGGCATGTTTGGCGTCGTCAACGCCGGCGTCGAGCTGACCCTGGAGCCTTATGCAAAAGCGGCCAACGGCAGCGACTCGGCCGGGTCCCCCGAGGGCGGCCCCTACGGCGGTGTGTTTGAGGCGCTGCAGGCCACCCCGTCCACCACTGATGGCGGCAGCAGCCCGTCGAGCAGCCCTACCAACGGAGCGCCGGCGCCGAGCGGCACGAACGGTGCCGGCGCGCTGGGCGTCTCTTTCGTCGGCATGGCTGCTGTTGGTGCCGCTGCGCTTGCGCTTATTTAAGGGAATCATTGTCTGAGATGAGTGGTTGTCGTACGAATAATGTTTTTCAAATCCTATGTATTATCAATTAGTGTCTCGAGAAGCCTGAACTGGGTACGGCTTGCGGGAAAAGGCGATCACAAAAATTTCGGTGTTCCTGTTGGCTTGGGTGAAAGGCGTCGGGCTCATGGATATCCTTTTCTTTACTAGTATCTTTCAAGTTGGACTCGACATGGCTTTGGAGTATTTTGGCAAAACATAGGCTGCTGATTAGTGCTCGGTTGAGATACCAACACAGAAATCAAAATGAGATAAAGAAAGTATTGTCTCCTCTGCTGGAGAAGTGATGAGACAAGTACCTAGGGTTATCAGAAATTCAGTTAATAGCAATTACACGGTAAATAGTAGCCATCGAGTACTTTACAAAACTCTGTAAGATTCTTGTCAGTGATATCTTTTACAACCGGCTGCTAGGGTCTGACACAGTCTTCATACGGAATATTGCTGCTTAGATGAGTATTTCCAAGATAGCTACCAGGCGCCTTGAAAAGATACGAGCTAGAACCCCTGTAAAGTCCTTGATGGCTACTATTTGCCGTGAAATGGTGTATACGGTCATGGACCTGTGTCTTCATGTTTTCAAGTTTGTATAGACAAACCCCTTCGTCGGGTTTGCTGTGGACTAGAACACGCTGACAAGCAAACTCAATGGTCGATCCGTCGAGAGAAGATGAAACTGAAGCAACGGGGTCGCCAGAACTTGTCTAAATAAGTAAGCTAAGTACTCAAAGCTAATTTGACAAGAAAGGCATGATCGATGACCAACTTATTAGCCAAAGCCACATACTTAGAAAGCGGCTCTAAAAAATTGGCGCGGCATTGCTGGGACGGCTAATGGTTAAATCCTCCAATTCCTCATCGCCCTCATGGGTGGCGCAGGTTGACTGCGTTTTATAAACCATCACTGGTATCCAGTCCGTTTCGCTCCCATTCCAGTGATTCGGGGACTTACCCGTTGGACCCGGGCCGTGACCGATCACTGCCCGCCGATCCATCCCATCCGCTACGGGATCATTAGAGTTTTGGTGGATACATGAAATGAGATTAGCCTTTCGAAATGGGGCATGAATGATCCACGCGGCCGGGACCAGTGCCACGGCCAAGCCATTCCATGCCGTCGAGATGGGCCGAAAAGCCTCATTCGAGCCAATGGGCCGCTGGTTGGTATATTTGGGTGCCTCCCAGAGCCTTATCATGCTTTGGGATATCTTGGGATGGAGATATATAATCAGGTTATGCATTACGATGTTGAAGAGACGGGAGACTCAACTCACAATTAATGACATCCTGATATAATCACGATCGGACCGCTACCTACTTAGACATTGAACTTACAGAAGTGCTCAATTCTGTGCACCACGAGATTTTCCAAGAATACAAAATGCTTGCCCTCGCATCAACAGCGCAGACTAGCCGTAAAACCTACACCTCTCTCCCTCCTCTCCAAGTCCCCCCATCCACACCTTACCTGGACGACCACCCACAACAAGAGACAACCCAGCCAACTCAACATCAGGGTTCACATAACACGAGCAGCGAGAACCAGAAACAAACCATCCAAAAAGGCGTTTTTCCCCCACCATATGATTTCATCCCCTATTATTTCGAAACCACTATCATCACAACTGCCGCCCGTGCCCAAGGGCTGCGCAAAGGTGACCGCGATCACACCTCCATTGGGCGTCCAGGCCTCGCTACCAACCGAATGGACAGTGTCATTCCGAATCTGGACGAGTTCGAGGAAATCAACCTGAATGATTTTCCCCCTGCGATGATGATCGAGACCGTGACCGAGTCACCGGCGGACAACAATGATTGCGATGATTCGGAGCCGCCACTATCAGACACGACAATCTTTCACGACCTTGATGACATCTATACGTTCTATTCTCATTCTGACGACAGCTGGACACAACCGGGTGACCTGATTTCTGGACCGCCGCCTCCTTACTATTCCGCTTCACCAGCCATGCAACCGTTGAAGTCACGACAGGCGCCTCCTCCTCCGTCGCGAGCACTAACCCTGCTCCTGACCAACAGATTCATGGAACAAGAACACAGATTTCAGCATCTACCCCATAGCCAACATCATGATATCGAGAAGGGACTAGACTGTTACCTTCCAGGAAAGTCACGCAGCCCAAACTACAACTACCATCCAAATTTATCGCTGCTGTTATCCAAGACCTTTGCCGCCATGCGATCAAGCGAGCTCAGCCTTTCCTATAAGATAACAAAGAGGTTCGGCCCAAAGACAATCTCTTTTCTCGAACGCTCGTGGAGAGCGGTCCGCGCACCAGCGAGCATCATGCTGTCGACTATCGTGGGGCTTTTGATTTTTGTTTCCGTTGTGCTGGCCATCTTTGGAGTTGGACTGTTTGTAGGAAATGTCGGTGGGACGGCGCTTGAGTTTTTCTCTAGCGCAAGTACCAGTGGTGATAATGGTGGTGGTGGTGGCTTGTGTGCGGCTAATACGGATGGTGGTTGCGAGGGTTTGCAAGGTGCCAGGTTAGAGATACATACGAAAGTGTGAATTTGATATCAACACTGAATGGTAAAATGAGAGGATGAGGTAGTGTAGTATGTGGTAACTGAGTTAATTAGCTCTAATGTTGAACTAAACATACTTTGCACTATTCCATCTACAAGTAAAGGTACCTGTTCGATGCCCAACACCTTACCTTACCCATCCCTGAAGTCATCTTCAGTCCAGAGATTCCATGTGACGGTCGGTACGATTGAGCCTTGATTGAATTGATTGCGACCGTCAACGGTATATAACCCATTAGAATTCCAAAGGCTGACTGACATCTTTGGTATTCTGGCATCCTTTTGCAATTGAGGGGGGTTTGATGTAATGGTTTGGGTCAATGCACTGGCTCGTCACACTCCAGACCTACCTTAACCTCCAGGTTCGCCCCTATTATCGAGGTCCCCAGTCGAGGTTCGTGCGTGGCTGCACCTGGAAGTACCTCAAAAACGCCCCACCTTATCGACCTTCAATCTTCAAAGTACTACACTTTCAAATACATACACAACTACACCACATTTATCAATTCAAAAAGTTACCTTTGAAATATAAATACAAGCTAAAAGCAAAAAATTACATTACAGATAGTTTTAATATAAGTGTTTAAAAATGTAATAGTTAGTCTATTTTAGGGTTCAGTTAGGTTAGGTAATAGGGTAGGGGTTAGAGGTTATGTTTAGGTTAATGGAGTACTTCCGAGATGTTGTGTGGCTCTAGGGTTTGACAAACCGTTACAGCTGGCACGGAGGACCTTCATACCCGGAGCCCTGCCTTGTCCACTTTAGCTCCACCCCTTTTCTGCCCAGCCCACGATCCACCAGACAAGAAGGCGATGGATCCCAAAAATTTGTTTGTGCACAGACCACTCGTATCGTCTATTTAAGAACGTTCCCCCCTCCCCAAATTCCTGTTCTCCTTCTTTTCTCTTCTTCATACTTACCTAGGCGGGCTGCGGGGAGCTCAAGAGTCCTCTGCAGCACAGCGGTTAGCCTGCATTGCACATCGTGGAGCTAGCTGTTATTGATTGTCCTTCGGGGCCGTCGGCGCCTTAATTTTTGATGTCTTCACCCTCTTTTTCACTGTTATCGCTGCCATTTGGTAGTGTTACAGAGAAGAAGCCCTCCTGCCATCCATTGTGATGTGACGGGATTGGGTGGATTACAAGCTGTCTCGCATCGCTACCTTTATCACTCCAGGCTTCACGGCATGATTCACCGTTGATGTTCCCAACGATTGCTGTCGACGTCTCCTTTGGCTCGAGATCTTGAACGAGGATAAAGAGGAAGAAGCACTCCTTATATTATCACAGACCACTGCCCGACTAGGCACACTTCCCGCGGTGATATACCAAATCCATCTGCTGGTTCGGTTGGCTGGCTGCCGATTATTCCATGACAAGCTCAACTCCGCTTTTGCTCCTCCTACCCGCCATGTAGACCTGATTTCGATCTTGGACAACCACATACGGCCATAGATAGTGGAAAGCTCGCGATCCCGTTCATGCCACAAAATCTCGGCAGTCCGTGAGTCCCGGGCTACTCTCTAGCATTCTCGGCAAGTTTTATCGTGTCCTAATTTTTGCTTTAGCTCGCTCTCATCGCAATCGCGAGCACAGCGATGGTGTTTGTGCCTCGCTATTTGATTCGTTCGGGTCGCTGCAACATGACGTAAAAAGTACAGTGCTTACTGAGCGCAAATACTTCTCTCGCAGGCGCGGCAAGGGCGCATTATCGCCGGGCCCTTCTGTTTGTCGCGATCAAATCGCGAGAACATACTTCTGGTTACGGCAGAGATGAAGCTTCTCATGACGGCAATAAGCCGAGAGCTTCGTGATATTCTCTCCATCATGAGCCCTGCTTCCAGTATTTATTTCAGCGCGTCGCCCCAAGGTGGACTGAACGCTTAACCATCACAGCATGCAGCTTCAAAGTTCATCAGCTCAGTAGCAACAACAGAAAACAACACTTTAACCAACTTTTGCTTCACACAACCTCCTGCAACAATGGCACCCTTCCACCTTCACGCTGACCCTTCTTTCAATTATGAGATCCTCCGTGCCCTCTCCATGGCCCGATACGGCGGAGCTGAGGTCTCCGAGGTCCTCCAGGTGGCAGGCGACATCAAGCCAGGTGACTTCGAGAGCTACTACAACGCCTTCAACGACCTCGCACTTCATGTCAAGGCTCAAGCCGACCTTCTTGACAGCTCCAAGAACCCCATCTCTGCCCGCGACGCATACTTCCGCGCGGCGACCTACTTCCGCAACGCCGACTTCTTCCTGCACGGGCACCCAAACGATCCTCGCCTCATGACCCTCTGGTCGCAGCAGACCGTCGCCTTCGACAAGGCCATCGCCCTGCTCCCTGTCCCGGGCGAGCGGCTCGTCATCAAGGCCGACGGCTTCGACGTCAACGCCATCTTCTACCGCACCGAAACCCCGGGCACCACCGGAAACCCCAAGCCCACCATAATCGTCGGCAGCGGCTTCGACGGCGCGCAAGAAGAAGTCTACCACGCCTTCGGCATCGCCGCACTCGAGCGCGGCTACAACGTCATCACCTACGAAGGGCCGGGTCAGCCTCTCCCCCGGCGCGAGCAAGAGGCTGGCTTCATCCACGACTGGGAGAAAGTCGTGACGCCCGTCGTTGACTATCTCGTCCAACAACCCTCGGTCGACGCCAAGCGCATCGCGCTGATTGGGTGGTCGATGGGCGGATACCTCTCCGTCCGCGCCGCTGCGTTCGAGCCGCGTATCGCCTGCACCGCCGCCGTGGACGGGGTTTACGACGTCTTCGCAGCTTTCCGCAGCATGCTTGCGCCCAACTTGCGGTCCTTGTATGACACGGGCGATGCAGCCGGATTCAAGGAGGCGGCCATGAGCTCGTTGGATAAGCCCGAGACGCCGACGCCGTTCAGGTGGGCGATCACGCAGGGTCTGTGGAGCTTCAATGTTCATAATCCCGCCGAGTTGATGGAGAAGGTGAAGGCTATGACACTGGGCGGGGGCGTTGCCGATCGTGTCCAGTGTCCGGTTTGGGTTGGCGAAGCCGTCAAGGACGAGTTTTTCCGAGGTCAGCCCCCCTTGGTGAAGGAGGCTCTGGGTGATCGGGCCACACTGGTCACTTTGACAGAAGATGACGGCGCGAGTGCTCATTGCCACGTGGGAGCGCTATCGGTGGCTAATCGGCATATCTTTGATTGGATGGGTAAGGTGTTTGAAAGAAAGTAAGTGGTTTTGGATCTGTAGTCTCTGATTTGTGATATTGACTGTCATTTTCGTGCATATAGATGGTAGGATAGAGTGACATAGAAGACTTTGGTAGCATATCTACTGAAACTGGTGACAACATGTCGCGTGCCCTAGTAAACTACTCGACAACATTGGTTCCTGGATGAGCATAATAGTTGTGGTTTATGCCCCCCCCCCCCCCCCCCCCCCACCCAATTAGACAAGCCAGCTACCACTTAGTAGACAAACAGTGACATTGCAGGAGTCAGAAATGTTAAGCCAGTGTTCGGCATACTTCTGGTCAGACAGCAGCGTCTATGGCCATGTCGAGTAGAGCAGCTGGTCGTGACCAAAAGCATGGACCTCGCAATGACCAGCAGTGGGTTATTTGACTGGAATTTGTACAGTGAAGTGTGATCTCTCTACGTTGATGTCTGATAATCACCTCCTGCCCGCCTTCTTCTTGACAGCATTAATTAGCCCATCCAAATCATCCGCATCTTCCCCCTTCACCTTTTTACTACTCTTCTCGCTCTTGCCATCAGGCGACCCCTCAGGACCCCCCTTGCGCTTCTTCCGCCCCTCCTCCAAAATCTTCTTCATGCCGTGCGTAGCCTTGAACTTGGGATTCGACGGATCAATAGCAAACTCGTGGCTCTCAAACACTGCCTTGAAACGAGGGTCCTCGGTGTCCAGTTTGAAATCTTCCTGCAGACCGCCCTGGTCTTCTTCTTCCTTCTTGCCCTTCTTCTTCTTTTTCTTGTTCTTCAGCTTCTCTTGCCGCATGATCTCCTTCATATCAAAATGCTCGAGATGGGCACCGCCCTCGTTATCGTCTGCCATTAGCAGCTCCAGCTGTGCCTTCTCGGCGGCCTTCTCCTTTTCTTCCGCCTCCCTGGCGGCGCGCTTCTTGAGTCGCTCCTCCTTCCGTTGGGTCGACCTGGAAGGCGCGGCGGGCTCGGAGGTGAAGAAGGGGTCGTCGAATCCAAGATCTTCGCCGGTTGCTTCTGGCGCCTCCTCAACTTCAGCATCAGCGGTAACAGCAGCCTCCGGATCTCGGCCCTCCCTCTTGGCAAGTCGTTCAGCTCTCCGCCTCTCTTTCCTCTCGCGCTCCTTGCGCTGGTACTTCTCGAGCGTGGTCTCTTCTGTCTCGTCCTTCTTCGACTTCTTCTCAGACAACGCGGAAGTGAAGGTGATCTGCATGTCGCCGACAGGCGCCGACTTGGAGCTCTTGGGGGCTGGCTCGTCAGCCAGACCGAGCGCGGCGCGCATCTTGCGTCTGGCGAGCTCTTTCTTGGACAGTGGAGCTTCCTCCTCCTGGTTCTCTGCAGCTGGCTTTACCTCGTGCTCGTCATCGTCCTCGTCTTCGTCCTCGTCCTCACTGCCGCTCGCAAGATAAGCACGCAGGTCGTTCTCCGCAATATCCGCACGGCTCCCTGTGAAGGCTTGATTGATGGTGTCCTTTCTTGACACCTCGTCGGGATGCATATCCCAAGTGAGCTTGACCTTGGAGTGCTGCAGGGCATCTGTCACGAACTCGATTGGCTTGTATCCGGTCGGCACGCTGTCAGCCTCATCCCTTGGTTCGTCATCGAATGTGACGTCGTCGGGAATGAAGCGCAAGTCGAGAAAGTTTGAGGACGAGAGATATTCGCTGCCATCCGTCGCTTCGTAGATCTTGTGCGCTGTGTTCTTGTCGGAGCACACCACTACCGCATAGTAGTAGCGTAACCGGTCGAGTTGGTATGTCCGGAGCTTGTCGTTGTCAAAATCCTGGTCATTCCCCTCTTCGAGCAGCTCCCTCTTAATCTCCTCATCCGAGTCTTCGTCCCCGTCGCTTGCCTCGTCCTCGCTGTCGGATTCGTCGTCGTCAGAGTTGCCCTCCTCCTTGGAGCTTTTGAAGATCTCCCTTGGCGGTCCCTCCAGTTCTTCTCTCTGCATCCTCTCCTTTCCGAACTCGCTGGGGTAGATGGATATTTTCTCGATGCGCCCTCCAGCAGGCACGAAGCTCGTGAATAGCGCCAGTAGATCAACCGACTTGATGTGGTCCCAGTCAATGTTGACAACCGCGATCCGGTTCGTGACCTCGCCAGTTGCCACGGACTCCTCCTCTTTGCGCAGTCGAATTCCTGGCCTGGTCTCCACGACACCGTCATCTTCCTCCTCTTGGTCCCCCTCTTCCTCGTCTGACTCGGACTCGGATGAGGATGAGGAAAACCCGCCGCCACGAGCTGGGTCGTATTTTTTTGAGGCTGCTTCTAGCTCGCGTTGCACAATGACATCGTCATCGACCTCAACTTCAGCTTCGCTGTCCACGTCTTCGTCCTCGTACAACTGCTGCAGCGCTTTCTTCTTGGTGTCTGTCTTTAGCTTTCGGCCGTACCGGTCGACTTTTGCGGTGGAGATGAACTCGGCATCTTTGAGCACGCGGGAAAATCGCTTGTCGAGCTTTGTCTTGGTGTTCTTCTTGGACGGAAGTTGGTAGCGGGGATCGGTCTCGAAACTGGAGAAGCGGGAGTCGGTGATGTGCTCGGCGGGGGCGCCATCACGCTTTGAGGACTTGGGTTTCGGCATCTTGTGTTACTCTGTTGGCAAATAAATTGCACAAGTACAGCGTTTGGAAGAGGCAGTTGGTAGATACACAATATCAAGGGGACTTTCTCTCAGCAATGCATGGAAACAGATTGTACGCGGGATGCTATGATCCGGAATTGGCATCTCGAGAAAATTTTAGTGGGGTATTTGATTTTGCCGAAGGCGGTGTCGCCTGGGAACCTGCAAGGTGCCCCCCTGCACCGCCCTAGCTTCCCGTGCTTCCCTGCGACCCAAGCTTTTTCTCTTCAGTTCCACACTTAGGTTGAAGCTTCCAGGTTCCTTTCCCAAAGATCACTTCACTGTTAACTGCATCTCAAATGCAACTGAGAACTATTTCAACGCGCTTGTATCCCTTATAAACCAATCCATATTCATCCTTCATCGGTCATATCGAGACTTTCTTGGTATCAGATCTGCCGTCTTCGTCCTCATCTTCAACAATGCATGCTCGCTTGACAACTGCTTCCATCATCACCGCGCGCTGTGAATCGTTAGCTCAACGGTTTATAAGCTTGAGAAGCAAGCTTAGGTGAAGACATCATGACGTACCTCTATCAACTCAAGCTCGACTCCATATCAAAATAGAGACTATGGCTACAGCCGCGAGCGTCACGGACGCGACCACCATTCTGTTGTTGCCTTTGGTCTGCGGCGCATTCGCAATCAGCGTCGTTTTCTCGCCATCCGAGTACGGATTGAGCCGAACGTAGCTGTCCAGATTCATGGTCGGAGCCGGCAGAATACAGTTAACGAATACCGCGAGTGAGCAAAACGAAACCAAAATGGCAATGAGGGACTGCAGCAGACTCCGTCATGCAGGGTCTTGGGACGAGTAGGAAGCTTTTAACATCCAGCGGGGTGCTCACGCAACAGATATATCACTTCGGAAACTTTTCCCTTTTCACATGAAAGAATGGAATGCCAAATGCTTGCAGCAAAGCCGGGACGACAATGCTTCGCCGTTAACCAGCATTCCAGGCGCCCAGCCAGTTGTCACCGCGTGTCAAAGACTTTTCCGGCAGTTTCATGCATGTCTGACCTATCGCCAACAAAGCCCGCTTTCGAGATAGTCTCAGGTGCCTTCATCGTGGCGAATGATTTGCGGTGGAAGGCCTGGGAGCTCACATCAGTACCCAATCAGGAAACACACTCTTTATACGATGTACGGATGAAGGTCATCTGGATTTGTTTGCTCAACTTCTGCATCCGGTCCATACGCCCAACCTATCGTTATCGCCAGTGCACAGAGATATTCGCTCGGCAAATCCCTTGCGTCTCTGCTTTATTATCAGTTCGTGGATAATACCCTCAGCTTCTCATTTCTTGTCATCTCGAAGCTCATTCGAGACAATTTTCAGCATAAAGGTGCTGTGCTACCACCCGTCAGTGTCTATTCGGGACCCGAGCAGTGCCGAGGTCCTGTCCTGTCATGTTACATCCGGTTTGGGAGACCAGCGCAATGCAGTCATACAGCCATGCCCTCTTTCTGCCAACATCAGCGCTCCGTTCTGAACCGATGTGTCAACCGCCAATAAGCGGCCATCGACAGTACGGGCACAATCGAAAGTCACAGTGTACCTAATTAAGTCTCGGGTAGTCATCGCAGACAAACAGATACTCACTCGGTGGTGCACCACAAGGCATCCAATCACAACCTTCAAAGGTTGAAGGTCACACAGCAGGCCATGCATGCACCCAGCCAGCTTCCCGCTGACATTTGAGGCCTACAGCATGGTTTTTCTTCAGGATGCTCCTTGATCCAACGACCTCGAAATCCCAAACTTTCCATTTCCACTCACACAACCCAAGGAAACATCACCCCCAGTATCATCACAGATCACCACAAAACATCGTTCGAGATCACGTAGCACCCGCTCAGACACTGAGTCGTCGGTATCGTTGTGCTAGACAACAATGAGCAACACTCTTCGCACACTCGGGGCTCTCGGTAGCCAGTCGGCCAAAATCAGCGGCGAAATGGCTAAGCAGGGCACCAAAACGGTACGCATAGCTCCTCAATCTTGTCCCAACACACGGAATGCTGACTCGACAGTTATATCGAAGACGGCGGAATGGGTAGCAAAGAATCCCGGAGCCGCTGCGTGTGTCGCCGTCGGCGTGGGTGGCCTCGCCGTGGTCGCCTCTCCGGCGTTGGTCACGGCTCCTGTGCTCGGGGCTGTCGGATTTGGGTCCAACGGTGTTATTGCAGGTAAGTTTAACTGCCGACTGGAACAAATTCCACACTCACCGAGTCTGAGGCGGATTTAACTGATCTCGTCTCTGTGTGGTTAGGATCAGCAGCTGCCACAGCCCAAGCCGGAATCGGCAATGTCGTTGCGCCGAGTGCCTTTGCGACCCTCACGAGCGCAGGGATGGGCGGGTATGGCGCCGCGACCGTCGCGGCGGTCGGACAGGGAATTGGCGTCGCAACGGGAGCACTCGGTGGTCTGGCTGCGTGGAAATTGGGGAAGAAGAATTAGACAGAACATGACGAGCATGAAGAAGCGGGTCGGAATCGGAGGGGTGGCTGAACACGATCGACAGGTTAACGAGTTGACGGAGGACGAGCGTGGTGAAAGCCATGGAGTTGCTGAGGAGGGTGGACATCCCTCGTCATCAGCTCTGGCTACAACTGGTCGTCGGTGATGTGGAACCAGAGGATCGATGAGACGCTCTATCACTATCACCGAGAGGTCCAGGCATCTTAGTCGAGTTGGCTAAGCCCTGCAAATTAACGATGCGTTCCGACGACGATGAATTCTGGAGGAACGACCTCAACCAAATGGCCCGGCATTGGGTACAGTTTTCAAAGCCATGTGCCTCCCTGTAGGGCGCATTTTCTCACCGTGACCTGAGTCTTGATAGAAGGAATTCTGACTCCCAAGACCCCTATTCAGCATACTTTGAAATCAAAATCCACTCAACAAACAAACCAAACCAACACCCCTTGTTTATTCCAACTCCCGCCTCCTATAAACCACAACCACCTCTCCATTCTCTACCAACTTGTCTTCCTCTTCTCCATTTACACGTTCCCGCAAACTTGGCATTATCTCATGCTCAACACCCCATTCCCTCAAGACGCTGGTAAAGTCGTCCTCATCACACCTCGGCCCAATCCAAACCACCACCTCCAGCTTTGCTCCCCCCTTCTCCAGATAACTGCTCACCAACTCAGCCTGCCTCGGATAAACAAACATCAACCCAGCCGCCTCTTCCGCCTGGCCAGCAACCGCCCAAGTACCCGGAACCAGGATCATGTTTTCTTCGGCCAGGAACCGACTGACACCTTCGGCGACCTCGACGCCATATAACGAGCTCCTGCGCAGCAGGTAGTGTTTGAGTAGGTAAGCTTCGAGGAGGCCTGGTCCTGATCCGACGCTGAGCGTTAGGGCTGGTGGTTCGGGCAGAACATTGTCCAGAAGGGAGAGCAGGCGCGCGGAGAGGGATACGCATGAGGCTTGGTGGCGGACTGGACCTCGTTTCGGGTCCAGTGGTGGTACTAGATTGTTGAGATCAGGGTTGGACATGATGTTTTTTTTTTGTTATCAATGAACCGTGTGGCTAAAAGAGGGTATGAATTGGTGGGATGTTTGGGTTTGTAAGGTTACTGGCGTAGTGGTTGCGTGTTGTTTGATAGAAAGGGATGATTAAGGTGGAATGTCGCGACTCGCGAGGATAGGAGTCGAGCTGAAGTTGGTGAACAAACTTCAAGTAGAGTCGGATAAAATTTCCAGGGTTAGCCGTATCTTTGATGGCGCACAGATAACCCTCTCGTGAAAGATTGTGCTCGCGTCTTCCGTCTGTTGTATGGAGTGACACCATTTAGGTCTAAACAATAGTACGTACATAAGCACGAGCTTGTTTACCATAGCTCTCGGTCCGTTCCATGTGTACCAGATGCATCACCTCGATGTTATAGACTTAGCAACTGGAGGCTTTGAAAGACAGGGTATTGTTCTGCTTCTGATTTAGTTGTACATATATCAACCGATTGAACGCCTGGCTTCCCTGGAGGGTATACGCTATCTGTTATATGCTTCCGACTCGACAATATCTCCTACAGTAAACGCTACCATATGCCTTCCGGAAGAACGATGAACAAAACCATCGTCGTGGACATGCTCCAATTATATGGGATGAATCTACGCCGGCACCATATAGTCTCTGCTCCTCACCAGTCCCTTAGACTTTTGCTTGCCATCTTTGTTGCGCATAATCATGTCCTCCACTTGCGCTGTTCATCCTCCAAATGTCAGCATCCCATTTGTGGACTGTGATATGTCATGAGGTCCATACCATGCTTACCCTTTTCTCACTCTTGTACATCGAGCTCTCCAGAGCAATGCTCGGAGCCCCTGGCCTTGCGCGGCTCCAAGCGCCCAAGACGTGAGAGCTTCGCTCCCTCTCTGAGGAGACAAACAATGGGGCAGCCTCCATCCATCCAACAGAAACAGCCTCGGTGACAGCCCTAACTCTTCCTCCAAAACTTTGGTTCTATGAAACCACAAGGAGTCCAATCCAAGGTGTGTGTATGGTCAGTGATATTGACCACCGGGGGCCTCGTATATATGTCGGGAGGAGACAGGTATCAGGGGTAACCGCCACCACCGTACCCTCCTACAGATCACCACGAAGGCGGGCAGATAGATCCGGTAGGGAAGTAGGTAGCACCACCTCCCACAGCACATGCCCTCATTCCATTATCGACGTCTCATCCTTCTTTAGCAGCCGCTTCCGATTATACAGATCGGTATTCAGCACATTCGTGAAACCCCTCGATTTGAGCTCCTCCTGGATCTTGCTGACCAGCCACCCGTCCCGCAACCACTGGTCAACCTCGGCCGACATGAACGCCGGCAGCTTCCGCGCGCGGGGGTCCGAGGTCTGGTCCGACGGCGGGTGGTTGTGGACCTTGTGCTCCTCGTTGGGGTAGTGCAGCGACCAGACGTCAGACCCCTTGGTGGTCTCGACGACCTCGAAGCGAAACATGCAGCCGCACTTCTTGGACGTGCGGTCGGTCGTCGGCTTGCGGCGGCCCTCGGCTTTCGCTTGCAAGATGACGGATTCGTCGACCGGCGCGCGGTGATGCCGCGCCTCGCCTCCCCTGAAGCACACCCAGCGGACCTTCTTCTTGCCCGACACCTTCGCGCCGGCGATGCGCATGCTGTAGCCACGCGGGATCGTCCACTGGTCGAGCTCCTCCTGCATGGACGCGCGCGACGAGATGGTCATGCCCTGCGGCGGCGGCTCGAGCGGCCGGAAGACGACGGGCCCGATGACGGCGGGTCCGTTGGCGGGGTTAAGGGCTAGCACGGTCTGCGTTGCGAGTTGCTGTTGCTGCTGTTGGTGTTGTTGTTGTTGCTGCTGGTGGTGTTGATTCAGACCATGTTGTTGCTGCTGCTGCACGGTCACAACGCCGTGTGGGTGTGGGGCGGGAACGGGCGGCGGCGCATGGTTGTAGCTGTTGGTAAGGCGCAAGGCGGTCTCGATGCGGCTGAGGCGCTGGTCGATGGACGTGAGGGCGTTGAGGAGGGTTGTGATGTGGTTATGGTTTGCGGTAGGGGGTTGATGGGGAGGCGGCGCGAGAGGATCAGCCATCGTTTGTCTTTCGGCGATGACGGGCCGCGTGCGGCTTCTCGCTTGCTTTGGTTGCTGCGCGACGGACAAGAGGACTGTCGAGGTCCGTTATGATTAGCAAACCTCTTTTTAACGGGTTGACTAGTGGTTGACAAAGGGTGGTAATCTAGCTTACATGTGGGGATTTTCTTTGTTGGCTATTGCAGTAGGCGGCGCAAAAGAGTTGGAGGCGTTTTGAACGGTTTATCGCACCGCGTCCTTTGAGGAGGTTGGTCATGTCGTGCTATCCGTATCTCAGCTCTTTCCCCCGCTGTCGCGCGTTCTTCACTGGGTGGCGCTCCTGTTGTCACGTGCTGCACGAATTAAATGGCGCGCTGCGGGAAAACGAGTTTATCCGCTCTGATTGGCTTTTCTCTGTCAAAGTGGGGTTGAGTTCAATTGTTCAATTTCTCTTTCTCATTTCTCGGGCTATCAACAACCTCGGAGCCCACCAGAGCCTGACAACCACGGCTTCTCTTCAATTTTACCTTCTGGCAAGAACTCGGCCGCTGGCGACAACGGCAACCCATTTCTGGTCCCACCCTTTTCCATCATATTTGTGCTCGAGAAAGTCCTTGACCAAGCGCTGGTACTCGTCACGGCCGTGCTCCTTCCTCACCTCCTCGCTCCAGTTGCTGCTCACCACCCAGTCGATCATCATGCCCGCAGTCGCTATATAGTGCTCGACGTTGTCTACGTGACTGGTGAACGCAAACAGCTCGACTTTAACATCCTCGAGGCCTCGCTCCTCCAACTCCTTGCGGATCCAGTCGACATCGCCCCAGTTGCCCCATTCCGTTGTCTGAACTCCGAATGAGAATGGTGCTTCGAAGGGGAACGACGCAAAAGCACTCTGCAGGTCCTCCGCCCATCCGGGCATTTGCGCCCATGTCGTGAAGCCCAGTGTGCCTCCCGGCTTCAGGATGCGAATCGCTTCTGCTCAAACCGATTAGTGGGACATTCAGCTTGACTGACTAACACGCAGGTCGACTTACCATCAAGGGCAGCCTTAGAGTCCGGCACGACATGAAAACCGATGTTGGTGGTAACATGACTAAATTCTCCCGAAGGCAGACCGGTTTTCTGAAAGAGCGCATTCATGTTATAATTTCCGACTAGGTAACCTTTTCAAGGGCTCGGACATTGCTACTGACCTGAGCGTCGATTTTCTCGGCGTTCGTGTTGACCCAGCCCTCCTCCTCGGCCCTCTTGCGCGACAACTCAACGGACGGATCCGAAAAGTCACCACACAGGATGCTACTCTTCTGAAGAACCTCGGGCTTGACCAGTCTGTGTACCTCCTGAGCAACGGCTCCCGCGCCGCAGGCATTGTCGAACAGACGAAACGGCATCGTGGTCTCTTGGGTGATCCCAATCTGGCTGAGCATCCGGGTGGCTAGAGGCCCGCTAACGCGTTGAGCATTATCCATGAGCACATCCTGCCACGAGGCTCCTATGAGACTTCCAGCGTTCTCGAAGAATCGCTTAAGTTCGCTTGCCCTCTTGGCGCTGCTCATTGTGAATGTGAGGAAATCAGTCGAATTGAAAATGGACGTTGGAAGGATTTTGCTTTCTTGTACCAGCGACGAATTCAGAGTGATGTTGATCTGTTCACTCATTGGAAACCGTTTTCATGTTTCAATGTTACAGAGCCGGATACTTATACTGTTACACGACAACGGCCAATCCTTTTCAGAATGAGGGCCAAAAATGTCTCCGAAGTCAACTCCCTATACACCCTCATCAAAGTCTCCGAGAAGTGTCCATTCGGACAGTTTTTGCCATTCCACCACCACACCCATTTTTACTCGTTGAATTATACTGAATCAGTCTATCTCAGCCAAGCGTCTCGCATTCTCCATGTCCTCCGGCGACATACTATTGATGATGCGGTCCATGTCCCCCTGACTCATACCACCAATCACCACCCCGCGCAACTGCTGCATCGCAACGGCGACTCGCACCACGCAACTGCTGCATCGCAACGGCGACTCGCACCACGCATTGTACGTGTACATGAAGGCGAGCCGCGCCTCCTCGACCGAGCCCGCGGTGTACGCTTGTGGGCCGCTGCTCAGCTCGGCCTGCGACGGTACAGTATTATGCCCAGGTAGTGCGGGTTGCGAGATTGGACGGAGCTCAGCATGTCCGCCAGCTGAGCCCCGACGCGGTCGGCGTGCGCCGTGAGCGTTGCGTAGTCCGCACCTACTATGTCAAGTCGGCGCTCGAGGATATCGCCCTTGCAGTCGTCACGAATCGCAGCGAGTATGTCTTGGGGGTCAGTCCGCTTGGGATGGAAGTTGCGTGACCGGTGCACGAGCTGCAGGCTGCGGAACAGCCGCATCTTGAGCAGGAACACCGACGCGAGCATGGGCAGGTTGAGCATCTGGGGCTCCTTCCAGAGGTCTTCCGGCTCCGTGGCGTCGGCGTTTTTGATATCGAGGTACGGCAGCGTGTAGTCGGAGTAGTCGTAGCTCATCCTGTCGAGGGACTATGCGTGGCGCTGCCACCACTTGCAGAAGTCGTAGCACTCTTGATCGCGTCCGAGGTGCAGAAACAGAGCTGGGATGAGGTTGCGCGCGCCTTGGTGGTCGCCACGGTCGAGCCGCAGGATGTCGAGATAAATAGCCAGCGCGTCCTCGATCCCTTGGCGCCTCCACGAGCGGATGAGCATCTCGGCGTGCAGGAAGCGCGCCTTGAGGTAGAGGCGCGTGGGGATCTGGTCCCAGAAGTTGCGTTGATCGTCAAAGGGGTTCGGGGTGTTGCCGCGCAGTTTCCGCTCGATCTTGTCGACTTCCTCTCTGGCTTTCTTGATGGTGTTGCATGTCGATTTGTGCGTTGACCAGTCTTGCCACTGGTGGGTGCGCTTGCAGTAGAACTAGGTGTGGGAGCCGGCGCAGCGATTCAGGGGCTGATCTTTTGTCTTGCAGACTTCACATTGCTTCGGGAACATGTGTGGGAAGCTGTCTTCCAAGCCAGCACCGGGCGCCATATTACGATTGCTGAGGTTTTAAGCTGGTGCAAGAGGTTTGACGGTCTCAGTTTGCAAAAGATTTGGGTCTCGTGTGCAACTTGATATCTCACTCTCTCTCTCTAGCAAAGCAGTGAGGACGGTGAGTGTGTGAGTGGCAGTGAAATGTTTGTCTGGCAAGGGAGCGAAACGTTCTGGGATCACGGATGCCGGCTTCATTTTTATCCAATCGGAGACCCCCGGCCGGTGTCCCGAGTTAGTTGATGGCGTTCCTGGGTCCACCACTAGCGAAGTCCGGCATTCCTAGCTCCAGTAAGTTCACTGGCGTTCACGGGTGTTGGCGCGCGTGATGGCAACTCTAGGAAGGATGACGGCCTGTGGTTTCACCCCAGACGACCGGATGGCAAACATGACCGTCCACAAAGCAGTGCGTTAGAAATTACAGAGTACGTTCGGATATCCTATTTTGGTATCAAGGCAGAACTTGAGCCATATCCTGCAAATCACTGCGTGGCTTCGTCCCTCTCATCCTTCTCCTCGATCCGCGCCTTGAACCGATCCGTGGTCTTTTCATCAGCCCAATGCGGCCGGCTATCAAAACCAAACTGCAATATCTCCGGACGCTGATAATGCCCAGCTGCATCGATCCAAACCTTCACCTGGCCCATCTGTGAAAAGTCGACCTCGCCTTGCACCAGCTTCTCCTCAGCACCCGTGTGCGGACCAGCCAGAAACGCACAAAATGGGTGCAACACGGACGACCAGCCTCCTCCGGCCTTCACCAAATCCTGCTCCCCAAGGTTCTCCCTCATCCAGTCCAAGCACGTCTCATCTACATAGTTTGACGCCGTGACGACAAACACCTGCGCCGTCAGCGCATGCGCCTTCATGAGCGCCTCGATCTGCGCGTCCGCAACCGCCTCGAAGCCGGCCATGGTCGACAGCGCCGGCCAAGCGCCCGCGTGAATGTGCTGGTTCTGCGCGATCAGTGCCTGACGGGCGCCGTTCATCGTGTTCTCCCAGCAGGCCAGCCCGCCGAGGTTCCAGCCGCCCAGCGATGCCACAGGCCAGTTGCGCAGCGTACTTCCATTGCCCTGCGCCCAGACCATGCGCTCGACGTACGTCGGCTGCAGCTTGCGATGGACGCCCAGGATAGAACCGTCGCCGTCGACGGTCACCTGCGAGTTGAACAGGGTGTGACCGCCCGCGATGCGCTCCGACACGCCCAGGTTGATGGCCACGCCTGTGCGTCGGCAGGCGTCCTGGATAGCGGACATGTCCTCGCCGTTGCTCTCAACGACGACGCTCTCCTCGGCGTACTTGGCTAGGGCGCCGACCTGTTTCAGGGGCGGGTAGCATTCGATGAAGTACTGCAGATAGGTCAGTTTTTACCACTTTTCCAAGAAGACGATGAACGGACTGGATATCCAGGGATAAATGTCTCGGGGAAGACGAGTAGCTTGATGTCTTCGGCTGCAGCTTGCTCGATGAGCCGGACCACTTTCTTGATCGTGGCCGCCTTGTCCATAAAGACGGGCGCGGCGTGAGCCGCCGCGACCCTGAATTTGGTAAGTTTTGGCGCCATTTCGATTGAGTTTCTTACGGGTGATGAATGAGGGGGGTGAAGATCGGCGTTGAACTCAACCTTTAGGCTTCGATTGGATAACCCCAATCACGTGCGTGATTTAGTTATTATTTATCAGAACTAGACTAGGTAGTTGTGGTGGAGTTGATTGCCGGTTGAGGGCAAGCGAAAAGGGGACCACACTCCAGTTGACCTTGGCGTCCCGGTGAAGAATGAAGATGAGCGTTGTGGAGTTGGGGAATTTGACCGAGACTGAGACCATGTAATAGAAATTTGGAATATCCTGGTTAACTGTTCCATCTGGCACCTATCCAGATATGAGAATTCAGTCTAGCTGGAAGTAACCAACCAACCCAGGAATATTGATCCATCTCGTGATTGAGGACTTGGAACAATATCTCTTTCGGGAACCATTTCTGGCGCAAGAACTGGACAAATTCCCAGATGGACAATCCATAGTGGATGTAGATAAGACAACCGTGTGCCATTCATCAACAAAAGGACTAGTTGCTGTCCAAGATAAAGGGCCAATGCTTTCAAGTGCATTTGCAACAGGTTGTGCTTCCTAGCAACGTGATCAATTGGTGTTTGAGGCAACCCACGTGAGGTAGAGATATTTGATCTGTTATGTTTGGACTGAAAACACTCTCATCTTATCTGTAATCAAATCGGCACTGGCGGTTAACGGCCGCATGACGTGCTCACATCGACTCGCTGCTCGCTTTCAGGACGCGATATGACTATGTGCCAGAATGGAGCCAAAAGCATGCGTATATTCGAGGGGAAAGCCGCTCAATTTGTCTCCAAAAGAAGACGAGAAATATTCTCTGAGAACACCCACAAGTCTGGCTACCGTATCAGCAGCAAACAATCAAGCAACATAAACTCTGCATCCTTCTCTCCGGCACCAATCACTATTGCTCGAGCCTAGGGAGATAAGCATACCTATCTAGTATCTGCCGCCCAGCCTCAGGTGTTTCACGATACATTTTCGAGCCCAACTACCACCACCTCAAATCTATCACCCAACAGCTATTGGATTCTTTCCCAAGTGCTGGACATCCGTCATCATGGAAGACTTGCCAGTGACAAAGTCTAAACAGGTGAGCGAGATGCGGAAGTGTCTTCCCAAGGGTCATTGACCTGACACTGAAATCCTGTATCATACAACGCTAACAATAGATACTATCTATAGCACATTTTCAGCACAGGCGACATGGCCATCGGCATCCTGTTACTTTTGGTGGGCATCACTATCATGCTGAGTGTCGCGTGGTCTTATCTGCGGCGAAAAGATAACAAGCACAACTTGGACCATCCTCTTGACAATAGAGCCCCAATCTACCTACACGTCCGAGGTGACGTCCCATACCCGAGAGCATACGCCCGAAACAAACTCTCTGACGGCCCGGGCCGGCTCAAGGCCAACCCAGTCCGAGTCCCAGCCCCGAAAGCATACCGCCAAAGCCTCGACCGCGGCACGCCCCGGCCCGGGCCCAAATTTGTGTGATGGGGCACCATTCAGTTGCGTCAGGATAGCACGGCTGGTCTACGGATTCCGACTTTGGTGGCGTGTCTAGGAGGCCAAGGTGTGGCAACGCGTCTTTGGCATGAGGAGGGGCCAGGTAGGTAGACAGACTTGTGCTCAAGGTTTGACAGCAATGGGAGAAGGGTCAAGGCTGGAGAGAACTGGCGGACATGGGAGGTCAAGGACTCGAGAGTCGAGACTGGAAATGTATGTTTTTTCTTTCTTTCAGCTGTTCTTTTTCTTTTTGGTAGCCACTTAGGTCCCTAGGTGACACGAGAGGAGCGTGAAATCCGCCCCAAAAACATGGGTTGTTCGCGTCATAACGGAATGCATCCAGTTTCTGCCACCAGAAGGCTTTCTCCTGACTTGACGTATGCCCAACCTTGACAAGAGAGCTATGGTACGGAAAGTCAACCAGCGCAACTCCGACAATGAACGGACTTAATTGATTCACCTTGGCTGCGCCAACATCATTCGAACTAACACCACTGCACCCAGCCACAACACTCGATGTTGATGTGTTGACCTCAAGCTCCGCCCCAATTTGGGTTCGGGAGTCAATCAAGTCGTTCAATTCAGCACCAACAGAACGACTATTGGACCAGTTTGACAGTCATTGACGCCAACCACTTTACGGCGCATACCCGCTTAAGTGAACTAGGTAGGTGCCTTAAATGTTCGACGCTTTTCTCATTGGTCACTCTTCTGGTTCAGTTCTCTCAAAATCATCGATTTATACAACAAACACCAAGCGAGTTTCCAGCTCTGCCTTGCAATCTATTCCGTACACTCCCCGTTCCGCCGCTGCATCGCCCACAATGACGCCCTCTCTTCCTCAACCACAACCCCAACCTAAGCCGGAACAGCCTACTGCCCATACCACCACTTATTTCTTCCGCATTTTTGACGTTACGCGCCAAGTCTTCCACACAAGCTACCTTTCATTCACCTTTGTGAACCCTCAAGCCCATTGTGCCAGGCCACGTCCTCGTGTCCCCGCGTCGAGTCGTCGAGCGCTTCACCCAGCTCACCGACGCCGAGGCCGCAGACCTCTTTGTCACAGCCAAGAGGGTGGCACGCACCCTCGAGCGCGTCTACTCGGCCAGCGGCCTTACCGTCCCGCTCCAAGACGGCTTCGGTGCCGGCCAGAGCGTGCCTCATGTTCGCATCCACCTGCTGCCGCGTCACCCGGCAGACTTTGACCACTAGGGCGGGCCGGATGACATCTCCGTCCATCTTGAGGGGGATGATGGGGATATCGGTCGCTTCCTGGCTGTCGCCCGAAACCGGCCGCGCCAACCAAAGGTGGACGAGGATGTACTTGTGCCGAGAGGCGAGGAGGAGATGGCTGCCGAGGCCAAGTTTCTGCGAGAAGAGATGGCTAAAGATGACGGCGACGGTCGTGTATAGGGCCGATGAAGCTGGTGAAGACGTTGACTTATTGGAGGTCTGAGCTTGCATTCCGATCTAAACTTGTATAAACTATATTATTTCAAGGGATTATGTTTAGCGATCAATCAAGCATACGATCATGGGCTGGGTTTAACTTTTCAACCAGGCTCGACTCGGAGGTGTTCAATGCTCTTCCAACTGCGGACAATGATGACCTCTCATTTTCCTGACATACTATCTACCTATCTTACTCGGTCTCGCCATGGCTGTGAATCCTACACATAGTTTTCTTCCTCCTAGATACCGAACCATCTCAAGTCCGCATCCTCATGCACCGGAACGGTATGGCCCACCCCCTTGGCTGAGTACCCAACAAGCTTTGTCCCATCACCATACACAATCTGCGTATAACTCGGCTGGGGCGTGTCCGTGTTATTCTTGGTCCACGCCAACCCCAAGACCCCAGACCACTGCTTGAGTTCCTCGGCAAAATTGGCGTAATGGACAAAGTCGTCTGCCTCGCCGTGCCATATCAGCATCCTGGGATAGGTCCCGTTATACCCCGGGTACATGGCTCTAGCCTGGGCAGCCCAGCCGAGCGACGTCTTGACGATCTGGCCGCTGGCGCAGGTGGGGTCGGCGGACTGCGGACTCGAGCCCGGAGACCCGGCCAGACAACCCGCCGCGACGCCGGAGTAGCAGGACACAGCGGTGAAGAGGTCCGGGTAGGTCGCCGCCATGACGTTGGACATCATGCACCCGGACGAGGTGCCCGTGACAAACACTTTGGCTGAGTCGGCGCCGTACTTGGTGATGGCCCACTTGACCATGTTGGCCAGGCCGGTGCTGTCGCCGCCGCCATCGTGGGTGAGGGTCTTGGTGGTTGCCACGTCCCAGCAGTTGTTGTCTTTTCTGGAGCTGGGGTACAGGACGACGAAGCCGTTGCTGTCGGCGAGGGAGCTGTATTTTGTCCCTTGGGCGTAGGCAGCTCCTGTTCCGCCACAGCCGTGAAGCTTGTAGATCAGGGTCAGCAAACAGTGACTGAAACTACCAGCTGCTGGGTGTTCATACTGCTAGGATCACGGCTGGTTTCTCTGCCAATTTGGACGGGACGTAGATTTCAAGATCAAGTTTGGTCGGGTTGTCTCCCCAGCCAGTGACGGGTGTGATGACATTTACACCTGTTGGAGCAGGGACAGCATTGCCCTGTCTGATATAAAGGGCGAGGGCCGAAACCGCCAGACCAGATAAGAGCATGATGTCAAATAAATGTTGACGGGCCAGGTTGGCAGATAGCAGAGCCTCTGATGAAGCAGGATTGAGATGGTGAAGGACGGGAGGCCATCGTATATCAGCGATCTCAGATATTGAACCTACCTTAATAACCGAGGTAGAAAGCCGAAAGACTAGAACCAAAGTTTTGAGTTCGCGTAGGACTGTGCAATATAAAGATATAAGCCGCCCAATTCGGAGCCGTTCCAAGTCAGGAGAAGCTGGCGGATAATGTCAAAATCGGGAGCTCTCCCCCGTCGCTTTATTGGCAAGGTACTTCGACACGTTAGACCTGAGACAAGGTAGAGTGCCGAATACAGAACGAGAAAAGTGCTTCAGGTATACTCAGCCTTGGAATCGTCATCTTCATCAAGCGTTTAGAGATATTTCATTGTTGCTGGTCGATTCTCAAATGCTTTCGATAAAAGCACATGTCGAGGGAGGAGAGAGAGGGCGATGTGTCTTGGTGGAACTGGCGTTCCGGGCTCTTCAGAACTTCAGAAGTGCTGGGCACTTTTGCAGGGGAGACCACCTCACTCACGCGGGGCACTGCTTATCGCGATTGAGTCGCCTTATCTTAGCATCAAAACCAGGGTGCACGGCCCCAGATGCTCCAAAATATTGATGACGAGTCGACGACCGGTCGGCTCAAAAGCAACAACTTTGAAGGGTTAAACACCAGAAACTTGGAAGCCTCTCAACAACACCCGACTTGTCGTTCCAGATGCCCAACGCGAGCCACCATATCAGTATCTGGTAATAGCGACTCGGGAATACAGGGAATGGCTCCGAATTCAGCCCGAGAGCCGGCCCGGGCCAGCAATGGCAATGGGACGGGCGCCAATGCAGCTCCAGCTCCTGCTTCCGACGATGTCCTCCCCATCGGTCCCCCGTCCGGCCTCTCGTCCATCCCCACCCAATATATCCAGGAACAAAGTCTTCGCCAGATGCTTAAGAACATTGGCTACGATGAAGCGCGGGAGGACACATACCGTTTGAAAGGCGTACAGCTGATAGACACCGTGCGCCAGAGCTTGCAGCTGTTGGTGACCTCACAAAGCTCAACACACAGGACGCATCGCTGACAGAGCACCAACAGACCAGTGAAGACATTCGATACTGCCGCTACGTATTATCATAAGTTTCGAATCAGATTCCCGAGCGCCGAGTACAACTACGAAGATGTCGCATTGGCGTCCTTATTTGTCGCCTGCAAGGTCGAGGACACCATCAAGAAGTCGAAAGAGATTCTCTGCGCCGCCCACAATCTCGCGAACCCAGGTGACAACAAAACCCCAGATGATAAGGTTGGTTAAAGTATTGGTGCAATTACCCAAGCCCGTTTGCTGACCTCTGCTGGCAAGATCTTCGACGCGCGGTCCCGTTTCACCGTCGGCCTGGAACGACACATCCTCGAGACCATCGGTTTCGACTTCCGTGTCCAATACCCGCAAAAGCTTCTGATCAAAATGGTCAAAAGGATGTTCCCGCACAACAACACAGAAACGGACAGCGAAGGCCAACAGTTCCTCCGCGTCGCCTATGACATGTCGATCGATCTTTACAAGACCTTTGCCCCAATCAAGCAGCCGACCTTTACACTCGTCACGGCCATTCTCGAGCTGACGTCCTTGTTCTTGAAAGCCCATAAGGACAAGATACGAGCGCTCAAAGAGCGCGCCTGGCACACGGAGACGGGATGCGTGCTGGAGACGATGTTGGATCTCATGGATCTTTACACACAGTTCCCCAAGTCAACAAAAGTTGGGCCGATGTTTGAGATCAACAAACTGATGGATGTAAAGATTGACCTCAACAAGTTTGTGTCCAAAGATCGATATCAGCGGTACTATGGGTGGTGCGACCGCTGCGCCCAAGAATCGCCCGAGGCCCATCCCGTGACGCCAGGTTCCGCGACCTCGCCAGCGACCAATAACAGCAGTTCGGTTAAGAGGACCGCCAAGACTAACGAGGGGACCTTGCGATTTGTGTTCAATGCTGAAAACGCGCGCCAGGAACGGGAATTGGTCGCCGAATATTTCACTGACGAGTACGAAGAGTACGAGGTGGAGGTGGAGGAGCCGATTCGAGAATCGGACGGGCGACATGCCGGCCGAAGCGGCGGCGGTCATCCCCATCGGAATCATGGCCATGAACATGGGTGGTCGCCGTATCCCCGCGGTCGGGGCGGGCATCACCATGATCGTCACAGGGGACGTAAAGGCCACGGGCATTATTGAGACACTGCATCAAAAATGGGCGTTTGGGTATTATTTGGGTTACGGTAGGATTTTGGAGTTCAGCAGGTCATAATGGTCATTGATACCCCAATAACGGAACAATAACGGAACCCAACAGCGGTCAATTCAGAAACTTTGAACAGCACGAGTTTTCCCTTGACTGCCATGGTTGCGAACGTCATTGATCTTGATCTCGCGCACGCTAACACTGCCCATTCTTCGTGACTGGCAAGCTCCCCAGTCTACCACTTGGGGCTGCACCGTCCCTTTGATATATGTCACATGGCATTACATGTACAAATATCAGCACGTACGTACAAGAGCACCAGATACGGACAAGACACCATCTTCAACGCATCATGCATGTCTCAATCATAGGAAATCCTCGACCACACCCATTGTCCGTGGTCCTCGCGCTGGCAATCGCCAGCAACGGAGAACTCGACCCCAACAGCGCCAAACGCCTCCCTGCATCTCTCGACCATTTTCTCTACTTTTTGGATCACCTTTCCATATCCTACGCTTTGGATTTGGGTCCTGCTGCTCGAAAATATGGGCGACGTAACCAAAACGGCTTTCATGGATGGCAGACACCCCATCTCACACGCCGAGAGCACTTGCTCCAACCACAACCGCAACCACATGCTCATGTCATGGTTCATTCTGCCATGCGAATTTTCGGTCGCATCGTCCTGGGCAGCAGTGGTTGTGGACCTCCTCGGAATATCAAGAACGTGCAAGCTTACGAGCGACGAGGGCAGGATGGGATTCGGACCCTCGTATACGACCCCTGGAGTACTCTTCTGGTGGCCGAAGAGCAAGACCGCGTCCACCGTCAGATGTTTCAGGTTCGTCATGGTGTAAAGGAGACTAGGTTCGAAAAGAGGTTCAATTTCCACGGCGTCATGGTCGAGCCATGTTCCGCCGTCCGGACCGCAGCTGGTTAGGTGGAGCGTCGAGAGGGTCTTGTGCAGACACTGCAAGGCGTTTTGGAAATGGATTCTCGATAAGATTGGTCGGCGCCGGTTGTTGGGGTCCGTCTCGACGACGAACTCGGCAAATAGACTGACCAGATTGGGGAACATGACCGCGATGATGGGCAGCGAGTCTTCGGGCTGTTGCGCGCGTGTGAGGATTAGTTGTGTCAAGATCGGGCTGCGGATCGTTACTGCTTGCGAATTGGAATCGGAGGCACTGAGTCGTCGGGTCCGAAACTCGTCCCAGCTCATGGCCCCTTTTATTTCGATTCTTTTGAGAGAAGTCAGGCAGCTGCGGAGGAGAGGTTCGAGAGTGCAGGCTGTCCAGTACATTTGCGCGTTGCGGTCCGAGTGCGGCTCTATGGAGATGCTTTTGAGGGACGTCAGGAGGGTGCTGGTTAGAGGGTATGGGACACGGCCAAGGCCGGAGCCGCCGTGGAAAAGGTCCCACTCGGGGATCTGGACTAGACCTGAGAATTCGGGGCAGCGACGCAGGACGCGGCCTTTTGGGGACATGACCATCTTGTCGGTTTGGCCGAGGGCTGTGAAGAGGTTTTTCAAGTTCTGCGAGAGGGTGATGACTGCGCCGAGGATGTGGCCGGAGCAAAAGTGGAGGAGGGGTCGGTGGGTGGCTGCATGGAGACCGAGCTGGTGGGCGACCAGGTGTTCTCTTTTGGAGGGTTCGGACATGTCAGAGTCAGAGTCGGATAGGGGCCATTTTAACAGCTTTTGTGGTTGCTGCTGGTTTGGGGAGAAGCTCGTACTGGGCGAGTCAGGGGTTGAGGTTGTCGTCGGCGGGATGATAGCGGTGTTGTCTGTCCAGTGTTTTGCGATGAGAGGACGCAGCCAGCTGTCGCCTACCAGATCCATTAGAGAGTATAACGTTGATTCCGATTCTGTGTTGGTGGTGCTGGTGCTGGTGCTGGTGCTGTCATCTGCTTCGTCATACACGACATCCCGCAGACCAACAGAATCCGTCATCATAACCTGCGTCGAAGAGATCACCCCGGCCCAGATGACGGTCCTTACGAGACTGCGCAACCGCGGGACGGTGGCCAGCGTGCGGAAAATGCAGACCAGCTGCCGCATGTCCGTCAAGACCGCAACACGGTAGAGCAAAGGCGTCGCGATCTCCCTGAATCGCCAGCTTGCCTGGCAGATGTGGGCTAGCGTGGCGATGCCGGTAGCGGCGGTATCGCGGCGGTATGCCTCTGACAGCTGAGGTTTCTCGCCCACTGACGAGTGGGTGGTGACGGGGCCGGTGGGCACGAGGTGCTCGAAGATGGCTAGTTCTAGTTCTACCGGGAGACGGGGTATGTGCCGACTGGTGGTAGTGGTGTTCTTCCGGGTTATCCGGGTCAATGAGACGGTAGGTTGATGTTGTTGAAACATGATTGATGGTTCGGGCGACAAGTTTCTTGGACGGTTCTGTTGCTCGATTTTTTTAATTCTTTTTTTTTTTTTTTTTGGGGGGGGGGGGGGGGGGGGGTGGTCTTTGAAAGCTTTAGAATAGTCTTTGTTATCGTGATTAAGCGGCTCAAGATGGCTCTCAATTTCCTTCGGGTTTGTTCCACTCAATGACGGGTTCAAGATCAAAGGTCAACCGTGTTGAATCGGCATGATACCAGGTAATTATAGAAGAAGACAAAGGTAGATCGTGTACGTGAGAGACTAGGTAGGTAGAGAGTGGGACGATATCAAATATAAACAGGGAAAAATGATCAAGATGTACTTGAGCTTATCATAATCCGGGTCGTGTGACCCCTTGTTACAGGAAATAGGTCGAAATCAGATATAGAAGGCGGGGAACCGGTCCTGAGCCGCTGTGGTTGCCAGTTTCCCGCGGAAGTGCAAAAGCGTTGCCCGGCAATTATGGATGGAGATGCCAGAAACGCGGGATATTTATGGTACATGTGCTTATCATCTGGGCGTCCCGTGTTCCAAGGTGTCGGTGATGGTGGTGTGGGTTCCCTCGACTGCATCTATTTCCAAGTTGGGAAAGCCGAACGAATAAGTTCGGGGTTAGGGTGTAAGTCCAAGACTGAAAGATGGACCATGTGCACATGTCACTACTAGAATCACCTACATAGTGGACGCAGTTTGCAATACCGTGGAAATATTCTTTATTTTTAAGGCCCGAAAGAACGAACTATCTTGATAACGAGAAATATAAATGCAGATGTATGTTATTGTATGCTCTTCGAAGGGATATACTACAAGCGCCTAGTGTTAGCGCCATTGTATCATTCCCAGCAATGCGTAATCATGTTAGGGGCATCATTTCGTCAACCTTCCATATCCCCGTGCTGGACGTCTTGATGCACAAAAGAAGTTGAAAGAAAGCAAATAAAAGGGAAAACGAAAAGAAAGAAAGAAAGCCTCGTCTGCATAGGTTCTTGCCGTGATGATGACCTGTCCCAAAGTCGGTTTGCCGTCTCAAGCCCACGCACGTCTCTCATAGATAGCCGGTTTTCAGGCCGCCCAGTCAGAAGTTAAAGAGGCGACGAGATGTGCAAGGTGATGGTTTCCGGAGTTAAAGAGAAACAGAAACGAGAAACCTCCGCGCTTGATAACAGTAGGCTTGATACCTGGTTGTGATGCGACCTCGCTTCTCAAAGTTCTGTTCATACGGGTTGTGGTATTGTGAAAGCATATAGCTCCGGACATAATACCTCAAAGACTCTGAGATACGCAAGATCTTGCTCCCTTATCAGATTCCCTCCGGTTTCTCCCAGAGCCAGACACCAGGCTTACTCCGAGTCATCATCATCGTAGGCACGCTTCCCGGCGTCCGGCTTCGGAGGTGGCTCCGTCGGGCCATGGATCATTCGGCCAAAGTAGAGCAGGCGGTTGACTTCAAAGTCCGGTTTGTCAGCGTCGATCTCGATAACACCCTCAGCCTTCTTCACCAAGCAAGTTCTAGCGTTAATAGCCTTGGCCAACTTCAAGTTTCCGAGGGAGCACGACACCATCACCATCTCCTTGGACTTGAGGCGGAAGTCTTCGTGATGCATAAGCCACACGGGGTTCTTTTCCACGTTGTACTTGTAAATTTTTGGCATCAACGCGTGGATGGCATTTCTGAGCGCTTCGGGCTTGTGGATGTATGAGATTTGACCGTCGAGGATGAAGTCGACACAGCCGTTCACTTTCTCTTCGGTGAGAAGCTTGACCAGCAAGTCGGGGTGGTCGGTTATCACGAGGACCGGAATCTTGCGGCGCGCGAGGTCTCGTAGGAAGTCAGCCGCGCCAACATAGAGGTGGAACATCTCCTGCGCAAGGAACTCGACATAAGTGTCGGTACACTTGGTGTGCTCAACCGGGGGGAGGAGTTTGAGGTTGAGCTTGGTGAATGCCTCGGTTATCTTCTGAGGTCCGCTGGCAAGGACGGACAGAATCTCCGACTTGGTGGGTGCCTCGCGTTCCGGGTTATTGGCGGCAAAAGTGTTTCGGACCGCGTTGGTAACGGGTTTGCGGCCATCGATGAGTGCGTCCGAGAACATGATGACCAGTTTTGTAGGCTGGCCAGACCCAGCCCCGGCGAGGAGCCGTTCAACGAAGTCCTCGTCCTCCAGTTCATTCTTATCCACCTTCCCAGCCTTGCGTTTCCTGGCAGCCTTGACATTGGGTAAGTTGGCCCAGTCATCGGCCAGACCCCTATTTCCTCCAAATCGAGCCCAGGCCATTGCTGCCGAATAAATGTGGTGTTTACAAGTGGGTAGTGATGATGACTTGAGATGCGGGTGAGGGAATAGACAGGTTCGTTGGAGCTGAGGACACAGGTTAATATAAAGGTACAGTTAATGGGGTTAGTGGTTCGCGTACCGGTTTGGTCTGTGTCAGGTAGTATGCTTGGTATCAGACACAGCTTGGGAGATATTAAGGGGGCTGCGAACTGGTGTCGACAGCGCAAGGTGTAAGCGGCAAGAAATGCATTGAGGGCGAAGGAGAAGAGTTTATATAGATTTCCCTCCGCTGGTATTGTGGGTCGAGTGCCTACCTCGCACAGCGGCAGCATTCACCGATATGGGGTTTTCATCTGAGGAACTTCGGCGCGCCCATAGAATTGAAGATTCGACTAAAGGCAAGCACGTCTGGTCACTGCAATGAGAAACAGGCAATAGGGGTGCAGAGCCAGCCGCCTAAGGCAAGCGCTCAGATGGTCTGCTCTGTATTGCAGCTCCTGCCCAGTCGTTTCCTGCGCTCTGGTCCCGGTCTTTACTTGGGCTATCATCCAGTCAAGAAGCATCCGTAGTCAGCACTCAGTTATCTTTAGACAAGCATTCTTTGATCTCCGTTCTTGCGGTTTGTGCTTCAACGCCTTCCAGTCTGGATGGTACCTAACGTTAAGTCTACACTCTACCTGCTCCTGTTGGCATTCCCGGGTGCGCAAACCCCGTCACAGACCATACAATCAACCGATCACTTCAATACCTATATGGCATGCTTCTTCGAAAGAAAAACATCATTGGCGAATAGCAGCCGTCATTATAGGGCGACACATGGCATTGTAGGCCTTATGATGAGGATTGCAGGGAATTAAAGTGACCAGCTTGTGGAAGTACAGCGGCCGAATACATGGTGAAATAGAGGGACAGGTCCTCAAGGACAGCCTTGGATTCTTTGCTCAATCACATGCAAGCAACCGGTGCCATGACAACATTCACCATGAACTTTAACTCACATCTTGATCTCGGCCTACTCGTCTCTTGAAAGCTAAAGATAAAAAGCTCGTCCGCGGGTTTCTTCAACAGAAATCTTGCGGTTTATGAAAGACCATCCTACCAGCTTATTCACCTCCTGGTTGGGGCTAGACCGATGGGAATCGAACCTATGAGCTTCATGCTCTCGAGCATGGCGGCGGATGCAGTTGAGACTGCGCTATGCTCTGGCAAGAGTCTTACCAATAGGCCGTACGATATGACTTGGGTAGAAAGAACAGTCCTCGGACGGAGCTTATTTACTTACCCCTGAGACGATTCCGGCGTAGGACTGAAAACTGAACTGAAATAGGGTGTTGCGCACAACCCTAACCCTTATCAGACTGCCTGCGGCATTTCTCGCAGCTGACTCGAGTCACTCGACGTGTCTGAGATGATGGAGAGTCAACCCAAACTGTTCACAATATCCTCACACCAACAAAACTCTACTCAGTTGAAACCAATCCAGTCTCACTCAACTCAAGCAAAAACCCACCAGAAGTTTCATTTCGTCTATTCACTGCCGACCAGCCGCCGGTCATGGCGCCCTCCGTATTCAATCTCGAGGATCTGACAGGCCCAGTAGCTGTCCCGGCGGCGTCGACATCAAACTCCCTCTTGAACGAAGTCACCGACAGCAAAAATTTCGCTCGGTCCCCCTCCCTCCACGCCCACCTAAAGTCCCTCAATTCGACAGACAGCAACCGCTCAGCCCTCCTCTTCTCCGTCATCCCGCACCTCCTCAACGCCGTCTCGGAGGTGTCCAAAGCCCTCCGCAACTCCCAGGAAGTTTCCCTCGCCGGTACGGCCAACTCGTTCGGCGACGACCAGCTCAACGTCGACGTGGTAGCCGAGGACCTCATCCGCGCCTCTCTCGCGCAGTGCCCAGCAGTTCGCATGGCCAGCAGCGAGGAGGACCCCGTTGAGCGACCCGTTTCTTCTGTCGTGTCCGCCACCTCTATGTCAGAGGAGCAGTACACAGTCGCCTTCGATCCACTGGACGGGTCCTCGATAATCGCACCAAACTGGACCGTCGGCACCATCGTCGGCATCTGGGACGACGGCGGGTCCGCGCTCGGCTTGTCACCTGCGAAGCAACAGATCGCCGCCGTGTTGGGGGTGTACGGTCCGCGCACCACTGCCATAGTGGCTGTGCGGTTTCCGGGAACCGAGGGGTCTTGCTTTGAGGTTGGCTTGACTGAAACGGGGTGCGAGATTGTGCGGCCGGATATCAAGCTGTCTAGTAGCAGTTCTCAAGTCAAAACGAAGTATTTTGCTCCTGCCAACCTCCGCGCTGCGGCCGAAGACGAGCGGTACATGCGGCTCGTGTCGCATTATATCGCGAATAAGTATACCCTTCGCTACAGCGGTGGCCTGGTGCCGGATGTTGTGCATGCTTTGGTCAAGGGTCACGGGATCTACTTGTCGCCTGTCACGGGCGCGAGCAAGGCGAAGCTGCGGCGTCTGTACGAGCTGTGTCCGCTCGCGCTGATTGTGGAGTGTGCGGGTGGTAAAGCGATCGATCCGATGGATGGGACGGATATTCTTGACAAGGAGGTTGCGAACTGTGATGAACGTGGCGGCTTAATCTGCGGCACTGCGGAGGAGGTGGACTTTGCGAGGGGGGTGTTGCTGGGGGAAGATCAAGGATAAGTCATGCTTGAGTTCAAGGGGAGAACGCGTATCTAGCCATTCATCTATTGTATGATTGCCACATTTTCCTTTCGGATCACTTCATGTTGTCAGCATAGATAGATTACCTGACCTAGGTCCTAGACTCCATCCACCCACTTTTGCCATAGAGATGATGCACACCCAACTCAAATTCCAATACAAGAACGCCAAACACCCATAATCTCAACTATCAAACATCACGAACTAAAAGCAAAAACGTTTCAGTCCAAGAACTATCTACAAATCCTTACTCCCTCGGGCCAGAACTATATGGCTCATAAGCCGTGTTCATGTCTCGGGTCGGCTTATTCCCAATCCCACCCAGCGTCACAAGGGGCACACTCGCACCGCCACCCGCCCCGGCAGCAGATGCAACCGGCGCAGGCGACCTGCTCCTACTCCTGCTGCGCTGCCCATTGCCGCCATGCGAGTAATCGTCCTGCGCGGCCCAGTCGTCATCAAGGCGCCGCCTCTCGGCATCGTCGGCCGAGACGCTCCTCCGCTGGCCCTGGACGTCGGTCCGCACCAGCGCCGGCTGCGCGCCGACCTGCATGTACTTGTGCTTGTTGAGGCCCGCGGTAATGGGGGACGTCAAGTTCGTCAGAAACCCACCACTCTTCTTCTTCTTGTCGGTCGTATCACCGGTCGGGGCGGCATACGGATCCTCAGCCAAGAGCGACGGACTGCCCTTTCCGCCCACAGCGTGCGCGAGCGACGGTCCACGACGACTAGACTTGGAATTGCGCCTCGCGGTGAGGAAGAAAAGCACGCTCGCGATTAAGGAAAACACAAACGCCACGAAGCTGAGCGCGACCGGCGTCACTCCGATGCTGCTCGACAGGCCGGCCCCTGAAGCGGAAAAGTTGTCGTTGAAAGCCGCGTTGACGTTCTTGAAGATGACGGCGCCGGCGACGCTCGCTGCGAACAGCACGAGAGTGGCGATGGCGCTCACGAATGCTCCCCCGAGGGCAGAGGCGCACGCCGCAATGGGCGCAAGGAACAGGAACAGTGCTGACGCGACGTACGAGCCGGCCAGCCACCTGGTCAGCTTGGAGTACGTCGAGAGCGCTTTCAGAAATGCATCGGAGTAGCTGCCTTGGAGAGAGGTGCCGTCCAGCCGCAGGTCCGCGCCGGGGTTGAAGGCGAAGCCGATGCTTGGCTTCGCGCAAGAGACGGTGCCGTCGGCGAAGTGGCCGCATGCTGTGAGGAGAGAGATGGTGTAGCTGTCCGCGATGCCGAGGGAGGAGGCCGTGGCGGGCTGGCCGACGTAGTCGGCGCCCGAGACGGCGGAGAGGTCTTTTAGAAAGGTTGAGTCTGCGAGCTTGGAGGGGACGGAGAGTTTGGAGGCGTCGGTCTATTCATGGAATGCATGTTAGTGAGTGATATAAGTGAAGGGGATATAGGTGGCTGACCTTGAGGAAGTAGATTGATGTTAGCGAGTTGTTGACGCCCGCGAGGAGCAAGAGGAGGATGAGGATGAAGGCGAGGAGACAGAAGACGCCCGGCAGGAAACCGAGTGTCGGCGATCGCATTCGCGACATGTTGTTTGGTTCTGTTGAGAAAGGACGAAGAAGATTGAAAATGTGGAACACGACAATTTGAAGAGCGAGGAGCCACCAAATCACCACGATACGTAGGGTAGGCCTTGACAAATTGGGTGTGCTTGAGAGGTTATACCCAGACCAACGATCTCGGCTGTGATCACCGAAACAACCTCAAAGGTCAGATATGGTACCGCGCGGAAGAAGCCTACGGATCAACCAGGGACAGAGAGTATGGTGGTCGATGGGGAGTGGGTAGGAGGCAACTAAAAAGATATTTGAAGGGACTGTCCAAATTTGTCAATGCATGCAGGGTAACTCAACAGCCTCTGACTGAGAAGACGAAGCTTATCGGCCTCTGGGGCGTGTTTGAAAAAGATTGCGGATGGATGCCTGTCAGTCACTACTAACGGAATGAAACATAACCGTCAGAACCCCACCCACACCACACCACCTTTCTGAGTAGCTAGTCGAGAAACCTAATCGCCGACACCCAGATCCCTGGCGTCTGTTTTCGCCTGGGTCATCATTTAGGGCCGGAGTGGGAAGGGAAAGGTGAGCAACAGGGTAGCACTGGTCATTGGCGAAGCGGACGGAAAACATGCAACCCGGCGGCGGACAGAAATGGAACGGGCTGCTGCACGATCCATGTGCTGCGCATTTTGGTCCCTGGTGTGGTTCGGAAGTGGAAGAATGAAGAGAAAAGAAGTCGGCTGGAACTGCACCCGTGTGGCGCAATTCACCAACCCAGTCACCAACAACCTTATTTCTGTTATCCCTCCAGTTGTTTCTCTGGGGTTAAAGTGATCCCTACGGCTTTACGAAGGCACGTATTCAGTTAAGCGCTTACCCGCCATACAGCCGCCACAATCTCACTGGACGGACGACAGTGAGATGGGTAAGGATTACAAGTACAAGACAGTTTGATTAGTGATCTGTTTGTTTCTCTCGCCCTCGGTCTTATTTGCAGGAGCTGAAGACAAAGTTCTTTCGGCCTGGGATATTGGTGATTGGCTTCGGTCATATCAAAGGGCATTAGAAGAAAAGCACGCTGCAGCTATCGTCTAGCTAATTCTTCGCACAGGGGTCGAGAACGTCCGGGTTTAAGCTTGTAAAGTGTTTGCCGTACCTTTAAATCCATATTATCTAGTGAACTAAGCCCGCCAGGATGGGATGGATCAAGATGCATCATCCATTTAGAACTGTAAAATACCGTCGACCACTGTCTTCGTCCCGAAAGTTCCATCTGGTCCAGACCACAAGCCAAGCTAGATCCTCCTTCCGGATGCCATTCTGCCGGTCCAGGGTGGAGTAGGTGAGCTTTGGCACGTATCGCGTGTTACAAAACACAGGCACGCAGGCAGTGGGGATAAACGCGCTGGTGGTGCTCAGCCACTCTCGTCTCCATGCTCTCGGGCCAAGCCGTCACCGTTTTCCTTTCTGAGGTTCTGTAGGGCCGGTGTGGCCCGAAATAGCCCGTTTCTCAGAGGGTTGGTATAGGTCCAACAGCTACCCCTGTTCACACACCCATAGCAATTTTTCACTTGTCCTGCAAGCCCGCTGCAGGGTCTTGTCATGCAGCCACTTCACTCACTCAGCGGCCTGTGATGAACCCGCCGCTGATTCGCAATGGAGATGGAGGGTCCGAGTCAGATCTCACTGGCAGGCTCAGGCTAGCGCAGCTTTTCCAGATGAATCCAACCCTCGTCCGCCCACCGGTTGCACGATGAACACCCCCCCCCCCCCCCGGGGCTGCATGCAGGGCATGTGGATGGCGGCAGATATTAAAAACAACCTTCTTCCCTCCCCACCACGGGTTCCAGATTCCATCATCCAAAATCTGAACGGCATCCCATACAGCGCCAACTTGAACGATACTTCAAGATGCGGTCCGCAACATGGTCGCTTCTTCCCCTGACGCTCCTCGCGAGCATCGCCGAGGGCACCCACCACATTGTAACTGTTGGCAAAGGCAGTCAGCTAAAATACGATCCCGAAAATGTGGTAGCTGCTGCGGGTGACACGGTCGAGTACCAGTTCTTTGCCAAGGTGAGCACCTCCAACCCGCTCGTTTGCCTGTTGTCGGGAAAGTGACTTACACCTCGCACAGAAACATTCAGTCGTGCAATCGTCCTTCACCGAGCCGTGTGTACCCAGCAAGGATGGCTTCTTCTCGGGCTTCACTCCTAATGACTCCCCCGATGTGGCTGCTCCTACGATCTTCACCATCACGGTCAACGACACGAAGCCCATCTGGTTCTACTGCAGTCAGACCAATGGCGACCATTGCCAAAAGGGCATGGTAGGCAGCATCAATGCGTACGTGCGACTCTGTCAATAGTGACCGGGACCTCATCATGACTGACAAGCTCCATACAGTCCCCCACAAGGCAACACCTTGGAAAAGTTCAAGGAAAATGCCGCCAAGGCCCCGACGCCCAGCAAGTCACCACCGGACCTTCTTCCCGTGGGTGGTGTGCGCAAGCTGCGTGTCGACGTCGGCCTTGACGGAAAGCTGGTGTTCACTCCGAACAACATCACCGAGCTGCCGCGAACCATCGTCGAGTTCAGCTTCAACCCGAAGAACCACACAGTGACGCAGTCGAGCTTCGACAAGCCATGCCAGCCCTTGGATAAAGGCTTCAGCAGCGGCTTCATTCCTACAACTGTTTCACCGTCTGGTGTCCTGTTTGATATCGTTATCGAGAACGACAAGCCTATCTGGTTTTACTGTGGCCAAGTGAACGGCGACCACTGCCAGAAGGGCATGGTGGGCAGCATCAACGCGTAAGTTCAACCCACTTTGACTAACTACCCCCTGTGTAAGAAGGCCGACTGACGAATTTGACACCAGGCCCGCCCAAGGAAACACACTTGAAGAATTCATCAAGAACGCAGCAGCAACACTGGGCACGAAGAGCACGATCCCGCCGGAAGCACCCCTGCTCGGAACCATCACCGTCAACGGCACCATCATCCCAACCTTCAACGGCAACCAGCTGCCCGACACGACCCTCACAAAAGACCCCAGCGGCAACCCGGCCGTGCCCTCGCCCGGCGCCGCCGTGCCGCCCCAGATGAGCGGCATGGCCGGCGGTGGCCAGCCCGCCAACTACAACTGGGCGCCCTCCATGTCCGACGACGCCACCAGCTTCCTGCAGCTACTACAATACTTTGACGACATCCTGCTACACATCCTCTTCAAAGGCTACGACAACCTCAACGGCGGCAGCTGGGCCGGCGTCTACCCGAAGTCGATAGTCGACACCATCGGCTCCATGACGGCGCAGTCGCTCGTCCACCGCACGACGGCAACAGACTGCCTAAACCACTACCAGAAACCATTGCTCGGAACATGCAGCTACAAGCTCAAGCTTGACTCTGTCGACGATTTCTTGCATGCGGTTGAAAAGCTTCTACTCCTTGAAATCGGCGCGCTCGCCGACGTTTCTGCATTACTCGCCAAGTCGGACGCCTGGCTGATCCCGCCGCTGGTATCCGAGGTCGGCGCTAAATCTCGCATGACCGCCGTCGTCAACATGATGCAGAACCATTTGGCTGCGGCCGCTCCCCGGGAAGTCGTGATTCCGGCCCCGCTGGCGTGGAGCTACGCGACGCAGCACTACGTCGAGAGCTGCCCGGACGCGATCGCCAAGATGCCCACCAAGACGTGGCCGGCGCTGACTGCGACAAACAAAGTGCAGACTCCGGGTGGTGGGCGCACCACGGGCGTAACGCTCACGTGGGATGGCAGTAATAATAATAATAGCGACAAGCATTGGGTGGCGTGGATCGGGCCCTGGGGCGGGCTGGAGTTTTCGGAGCTCGGAACTGATGGGAGTGTGGCGGTTCCTGCGTCGCTGTACGGACATGTCTGGATGGTGGTCACGAGCAAGAAGGATGTTAAGCTGCAGGAGCTGGCTGACGTGACGGTTGCTGGGCCCGAGGTGGTTTGGGTTAGCCAGCCCTAGGCTAGACAAACGGAGGTTCGGGATGGTTGTTTAATGTGCATATATATACTACTGTCACCGGTGGCTTCTGGTGGGTGGTTTGGTTTGGTTGGGATTGGGTCTTGTATTTTCTTTTGGCTTACTTGTGGACAGGAGTATAAGGGCGTCGAATAATACAAGAATACCTACCTGGTTTTTGGCTTATTATCTCGCCCGAACTCCATACCTGCCGCCACCTGACCCCTTTTCGTTGATTCAACAAGGCATGCTGCACGGTCCATAGGTAGGGTTCTTCTGTATTGTTCTCTTTATTTGTTCTTCAATATAACACGTTATTTAACGTTTTATGAGACATAAAGGTTACTGCATAAAGACATCTCACCAGCTCAAGAAATGTGTGACAGGAAAATCATGTCCTCCTCACAGTCCACCAGAACCCAACCATCCTACAGTTTAAAGTCCCCGTTGGTCTTTTCCCAGCCGTCGGGCGTCTCTTCCAGTGCTGCAACCTTCTCGGACAGCCGAACCTTCAAAGTGCGCGCCCTCTCCGTGCACAGCTCGTACATGGTCGTGAGGTTGAACAGGAGCGTGTGCGAGGACCGGCCTGTATCCACGAGACCTTCAAGCATGTCCTTACCCTAGGTATCCTGTTAGTAAATTGCCCACCCAGCGTTAAAAAAGAACTTGTGCACATTACCTCTTGCATCCGTCCCACGTACAGCAGACAAACAGCCGTATTGACGCCAATCATCTCGTCATCCAAATCCTCCCCCAACTCGCGCCAGCGCTCGAGCGCAGCCTCATACTCTCCATCAGCCATATCACACAAGGCCATGACGATCTTCTCAGCCGCCTCGCCAGATTTGTGAGCTACGCAGCGGCGGGCGGCATCTGCATCTCCCAGATGCAACCACAACAGCGCCTTGGACATGGTCATCTTTCCATCCTCGCTATCCTTGAGAGAGGCAAGATGATGCGCCGCGCCGGTCAAATCGTCCATCTCGACCAGCGCGCCAGCGACTTTGATGCCGATATCAGCTAGCCGGTCCTTCCACAGCTCTTTGGCCGAGTTGTCGTGGCGGCTCGTTGCGTCGGCCAGCTGGGCGCGCGCCTCCCGCGCTAGGTCATAATAGCTCATCACCGCGCGACGCGGATCACCGAACCCCATGGCCTGCAGGCGGACGTTGAGTACGCGCAGCGCCCAAGGGACCAGGTGCTCCCCGGTGGTCTCGTCTACATAGAAGGCGCTGTTGAGGTCCTCGAGCGCCTTGACCTCCTGCGCGGCGAGGGCGGTCGCGTCGATGAGAGTCAGGGAGGCCAGGCGGGTGTACAGCAGCTCGAAGATGCGGACATAGTCGGTTGGGTCCACACCGCCGGCGGTCAGGGTCTGGGTTGCAGCGATGGCGGCGGCGCGGAAATGGCCGCGGGCGAGCAGGTCAGGGATCGGAGTGTCGGGCGAGGGCTGCTTGGCTGAGTTGCGGAAGGAGGGTGGGATGTTGAGCGGTGTGAGCGGGTGGTAGATCTCGGGACGGAGCAGGTAGGAGAAGTCCTTGGGCGGCGGCGGTGGGAGGACGCGTTTCGGGACCGGCGACTGGGCGGCGGACCGAGGATGCGGAGATGACGGGCCAGGACTTCGGAGGGACTGTCCTCCCTGCTGCTGCTGCTGCTGCTGCTGCTGCTGCTGCTGGTGTTGAACGGAGAACATGCCCTGCGGCGCTGCTTGTTGCGGCGATAGTGGAGAGGCGAGGGGTATTCTTGCTGCATTGTCAGGGACATAACTAAGATACAAAGGGTAGGTGGACTGCGTAGAGGAAGGTAGGTGCAAGGGGGCATGAGTGATTGTGGTGCATCACTCACTCGTCAGCGTCGAGGGGGCCTTTGGTCGAGGATCGAGGCCGGGTAGCTGTTTCCGTTATGATTCATCAGCAGCCGCTAGAGGGAAATCCAAGGAATGGAAATCAATGAAATGAGTTCATGGCGATACATCTGAGGCGCCCGAGGACGTCTCGTTTTAACAAAAATTGACGATGATCCGCTCATTCCCTCTTCGCTCTGTTCATGATTTCCCGGGTTTCGACGCACCTTTCACAGCGGACCTTGTCCTCGTATGCCCCCTTGATGTCGAGTCTGGCAGTTGATCCATGAGGGAAGTCCACAGGTGTTCGCCGTTGGATTGATCATTGATGAGAGATGGTGTGGGCGTTCAGACTTTGAAATTGAACTGGGTGAAGTTGATTGATTGGGTCAAAGGCGCTAGCCCGTCAGATGGGGGCCAGCTGTAAAACCTTCCTGCCAGCTGGTTGCTGTTTGGTCTGTGTTAGTGTTCGAACTAACAACTTCGAAGTCCGGACTCCGAACGGTACCTTCCACCTTCCAAATCGTCTGAGGAAGGGACGAAGAAGGCATCTCTGTAAACTCCAACTTTCTGTCATGGACTGAATTTGCTTTTCTCTTTTCTCCAACAGAAACCAGACATCACCACGGCAAAAACAGACAATACGGAACAGCCACTACATCATCATATCAACACCAGCAACATACTCCCCAATCTTTGCACGCCTCAACATCGTTGCTCAACATGCCTATCCTCGCCATGGCCAGACTTGCGTCTCGTAAGCGGCCCGGGGATCGAGAAATCTTGGTGTCTCCGCTCATGCAAACCACCCGAAGCTGGCACCCCATCCTGGGTCGTGGCACCTGCACGAACTGGAGTGCTCCCCAGTCAGTATACGCCTCAGGCTGTGCAGGAGAATGGAGAGAACCCCTCGCGGGTATTAATTCCAGGGAAGCATTGGGCGTCATCATCGACTCGTCGTTTCCTCAAGAAAACGCCACACCACCGCTTTTCGGTGTCGTCTGCCTCCCCACGTGGTACGAAAAGATCACCGGCAAACTCTCGTTGGTCGCCGACCTGGAAAGATCACCACTACAGGAGCAGGAAGATTTGGCAAAGATGATAGGAGTCAAGATGGTCCCCATCTGGGTGGTCGACATCCTAGAGACACGCGCAAAAGAGAACACCCTAGTCTCGGCTCAACGCGTGATTTACAAGTTCAATCTTCCCCGAAAAGTTGTGGATGGCAGGAAATGGAAGACTCGGAAGGAATTTTCAGGCGAGTTCAAGCGCGACGTACTTCTCGCCATGCTCCAAACCGCCAGACTAAGACGGCACCTTGCATTGTCCCACAATCATGATCCTGCAAAGGCGGATATTGTCCCCGAGATCGACTCCGATTGGCCCCTTTCGGGAGTGCAAACCACCATCGCCCGAATTTTCGATGTCGAAGACGCTAGGATTTGGCCGAATGCCAGTGGCTGTCGCTTCGAGACGACCTTGTCGTACGGCTCCTTCGCATCCGAAGCACTTGCCAGTGGTTCAGCAGAACAAGATCATGACATTGCTTGGCTCACCCGGACGGCCGACGTCTTCGAATTAACCAGCACTTGCACCACACATCACACCTTCTCTTCAGATTGGGCATTTTTGGAGGTGCAGCTCAGCCATGAGACTTGGACGTGGAGCTCAAGCGAAGAGGTTCGCTTGTACGAGTCGGAGATCAGCCAAATGATCGGCCATGTAGACCACAGCTGGGTCTTGGCCCGGGCGGCGAATGCTATGCTCCTGAGAGAAGAGCAGGAGTGGAAAGAGGCTAGCAAACAGCATGGAAAGCATAAGGTGAGGCAAAGGTTCGGTTGACGGGATCAGAAAACAAGATGAGGTTAATCTAGTTGCCGTGACACAGGAGAAGGAAACGAACTGGACTGTCACTGTCACCGCGCCAGCGGCGCGAATGGAATTGGAAGCTTTGAACAACAGGAAGATGCAAAAGCTTCTTAGCCTGCGGTCTCAAGAGAGAGCTTTGCGAAAGAAGGAGGCTGCAGAATTACAGGCGCAACTGGATGATGCGAAGTTGCAACGGGAAAAAATAGATGTAAAGATCAATGGTGGAGTGATGACATTTGCATCAAAGGCTCACTGGGACGAAAGGAAGCCAATATCCGTTATAAACCAATTGATTCGCGGGTCGGGACGACGCGTAGTAAGGGCTATGTCAGAGGTCGGGGTACCGGTCTTGAAAGCGATCAAGAACGACCACGTTACGGAGCTGGAAGAAAAAGGGAAAGAAAGAAAATCTGGTTACTCTGGTGTCAGTCCATCAGGCAAACAGCCGGTTCCAGTCACAGATTGGACAAAGTATGTTCTGGAAGAGTCTTAACAGGCCAAGTCTCGACAACCAGACGGTAGCCAGGGGTCTTCTTGAGCGTGTTTCACTGGCGGAGGGCTTATCGGTATTTTGTTGGACGTTGGTTAATTCTCAAGCGGATTATCCAACTGGGTTATTATGGATTATTGGAGGCTTCTCACATGTACTTTCGTCGTAAGCAATCGCTTACACTCCTTCAGCGAGTTAGCTAGGTAGGTAATTACACACTATTCAGTTTCGATACATTTTGGACATTGAACTGTGGTCATACGTCCCAACTGTGTACCGGATCTCTTGTTTCCTGGACGTCTTGTACGCTTGGAGCTGTGAATTGAAGAACAGTCTGGCTGCATGAGACGAATGTGGGTACTCACAATTTCATCCCTTTTCGTCGTCTTGAGCCACGGTAGTTAAGTTGTGCTTGATTTACTTTGAGATAGCTCATTCAGCGAGGAGTCGCACCGGGATGGATCCTTTGTCTGGACCGGACTGGACCTGAAGACCGAAGGCCAGGAGCTTGGGTCCTCGACCGCTGTGCCTCACGGCCAGCTACGGCATGCCGGAACAGTGAATTATGTCTAGATCCAGCGTGCAGCACATTGACGGCAAACTAAAATAGCATACAGAAGTTATCAGATTCTTAATTATATCGCTCAAAACCCGCTCTACATACATTCCATCACCAAACTCCTCATACCATCATACTGTCGCCAGGCTAGACCAGTCATGCGAACTATTACTGCTCCCCCGACTTGACAGGTCCAAATGACACCCACAGTTACACTCACTCGAACTTTTCGTCGAACTCCACAAACTGTCCTTGCGATACGCAGGCTGGGGACACGCAGGCTGCTGCTCCTGCTCGCCTCCGCCTGCCTGCCTCTTCCTCTTCTCACATGCACCTCCTACGCCCCCTTCTCCCTCCTCCTCCTCCTCCTCCTCTTCCTCATCTCGACTTTTCTCAACCACAACAGTACTAGACCTTCCCTTCGCTATCTCAGCGGCATTCGTACCCCTAGCACCACTCTCGAGATCCTGCACAACTGCCCCGTACATCCCACCACCATCGTCCTCCCAATCCAATATATTGTCGTCGTCAAGCAGCTCCAAGTCGAGGCGAGTCATGATCCCGCCGCTAGCCGACCGGACGGGATATATCCGCTTCGCTTTGGCCGCCGCCTCCTTGGCCACCGCTTGCCATTTGGGGGTGAAAGCTTCGCTGGCGGTGCCGGAGTTGGAAGGCCGAGGTCCTGGTGTTGGCGGTCCCACCACCAGACTGGCGGGAGCACTGGTGCCGTCAAGATGATTGACCATGAGGGGAGGAGGACGGGGAGCAGCAGAGTTGTCCGTGCTGCGGCTGCTGCCAAGCGAGTTGACTCGACGGTTGGACGATCTCATGAGGACTTTGCCGAGCAGCTCGGCGATGTTCATCTCGATATGGAGTTTGATGAGGTAGGCCGCTGGGTGGAGTTGGACGTATCTACGACTGTTAGACCTGTTTGTTGTATGAGGCAAGGGGCTGGCTGTTGTGTGGTGGCTTACATGTCGTCGTCAGGCAGCGACATGAGTCCGATAATCGCAATCTGTAATAAACCCTCGTCAGCCAAACCTAAAAGATGAGAGAGAGACAGGTATATGGGTGATGATACTCACATCAAGCGAAATGCTGAGACAGACCATGACCAGGTTGAACCGATACACAAGGCAGTACTTTTTCAGTCCGTTGGCCACAAGTTTCGACTTGATCAGGTACATGAAATACGAGTTGAGCGCGGCGTCGATCACCAGGAAAATACACTTCTCGGCACGGTCCCAGATTTGGTTGGCCTGGATGTATGTCGAGCTGATCTGCAGGCGCGCGGGGACCCAGATGCAAAAGACGCTGACGTTGATGATGCCGATGGCGACGATGACGATCCACTTCAGCTTGGCGGCGCGGACGGGGTCGTACATGATGAGGGCGATTCGGTTCGTCATGATTTGCATAAGGCATTGGACCTGTTTTTTTTTTTTTTTTTTTTTTTTTCGACATTGTAAGTGGTAGTTCTTGGGTACTGAATATGATGCAGCTTACCTGAATCGTCCACATGATGACTTTGTGTCACAGAACGACACGCGTCAGTACAATATAAGCCATGTGAGATATAGGGGGGTGGACAGAGTTGGCGCCGGATTCTCGTTCAAAATGTGAGACGTATATGACTTACGCATGCCCGTGAAATACCATAGACTGTTCAACCATAAATCGGAGAAGGGTGTGTGGTTTGTCAGTCTCGTCCTTTACGGGGTGGATGATTGATGTACCACAAATTGTATGATATCTATCAACCGCGACACACAAAGGATGGGACGACAAGACGGTGGTCAATGGTTAAAACGCACCTTGCTGCAATGAGGTTCTCAAGAAACAGCCAGCTCGTAATGGCCGTCACCACGCACGATGTCCATTCGAGCCAGACCATGACGATGTAGGCGTTGGCCCGGCTCGACCGTCGCCAGCTCCGGTGCGTCTGTCGGACGGCCTTGGCGAACGAGAAGCAGGCGATGGCGATGGTGAACCCCCAGAGGAAGGTCGCTAGGAACATGTCGCTCGTCTGCGGCGGCGCCTCGTAGTACCACGGGGGCACCAGCGTCCCGCCCGCCGGATGGGGATGGGACATGTTGGTGCTGCCATTGTCGCATTTGATGAGGTTGTCGAGGAGTACGTCTTCGGATTTCTTGGTGTTCTCGACGGCGGCCGTCATCAGCGCTTCTTGAAAGCGGCGGTGCTCGGTCAGCAGGCGGCCGCCACGACCGGCTGCTGCTGCTGCTGCTGCTGTTGCTAGGCGTGTTCGGTTGGTGGGATATCTCTGAAGCGGATCCATGATGGTTGGGGAGATGGAGTAGTGTTCACCAGTATCATGATGAGGATGAGGATGATGATCAGAATGAATGATAAAATACTCGGATGCTACATGATAAATTCTGCCAATTTAGTAATGAACAAAAGACTGTACATTCTCGTGGCTTCATGGCCATCCGAGACGACGAGATTTCCGAGATATTCGCGCCCCGTGTGGAAGTGGATGAGATAGTACCTTTTATTAGTAGCTGGCCAGACTGAGCTTCCAGGTTGTGCTCAGTGGTGTGCCGGAGCCAGTCTCCGATGTTAGCGACAGCGGAGACGTCTGGCCAAGTCTTTTCCGTTCGCGCGCTGTTCGTGGGCTAGGATGTGTCGAGAACCTTCCCCAAGGGACGATACATTACCAGGCCATCTGCTTTTTGAGCAAGATTTCCGAAGTGTGGAACAGTGAGAGAGAAAAAGAGAGAACCTGCAAGCCTGGGCTCGTGGGAAACATGCTCTATATCGCACGTGGATTAGGGACAGCAAATGTTTCAAAGGCCAAAGTCGAGTCAGTGGCCTCCATCCGTTAGACTGATGATGCCAAACCAGAACCGTGCGCGCTTCCAAATAGACTTTTTTGGGTGTTTGGGGTTATCCCCGTCATTCTCCAACATCCAACATCAATTCTCCCTGAACGTGGCCTGTGGGGAGGCGATGGGACTGCAATGAACGTGAGTCTGGGCCGCATGTAGGGTTCCCCTTCCCAAGTCTTGAGGTGTTCTGGAAGGGAGCTCAACTTTTCATGAAGCGGCTCGAGGGGGGGGGGGGGGGGGGGGGGGGAACCGGGTAACTACGGATCGTGCTGGGAGTCAGACAAAAAGAAGCCCATGGACAAAGAAGGACCTGAGATGGCATGATGTTGCCGAACAGACCACCTAGAGATGTTCGCCTTTTCTGTACCTCTAAACATAATCTGCACGCCACAGAACTCGATGGTAGTAATGCATGATATGATGATGGATCCCACGAGCATCATGGCGACGAGTTCTTCGGTGTCAGCGTACTTCTGTCTTCAATTGTTCCAAGCAAGTTTGAATTTGCGTGATGCGTCCCAATTTATGTACTGCCAGAGGCGAAGAAAGGAAACCGATGCAAACCCGACAAATAAAGTTGAAGAATAGCCCTCAACAAGCCCCCTACTTATGTACAGGAAAGACACCCCCTGATTGTTCGAAATATGGACAAGTTGAAGCGAAGAGAATTCGAAATGAAAATGAAAATGCAATCCGTCCACCCCGTGTGTTTCTCTCAATCAACTCTTGGAGATTCAAGAACCATATCAACGCCTTCCTTAACCCGGATCCTGAAAATCGTTCCAAATGCGTAGGCCATCCAACCATCGCACGTCGATCGATCGGACCAACCTGACCTGGCGGTTTACTTATTGTGCTGCGGCAACTAGTTGCACTGCGACCACCAGTCGCTGACATAGACACAATGCCACGGTGCCTGGCACTGCGTCGGTCCGGTATAGTCTCTGCCACCGCACTGTCCCCACTGCGGAACCGTGCCCGGCGCCGTAGTGGTAGTAGGGGGTCTGGTGGTCGTAGTTATAGTGACCATGGTGGTAGTTGTCGGTCTAGTCGTGATCGTGGTCGTGACCGGCGGAGGAGGCGGGTTGGTTCCGCCGAGGGCAGACCCGACACTGTCGAGGAATCCAACGTTATTGAACACCTGCGACATGTCCCAGATCATGACGCCTCCGAAGCTAGAAAACTGTTTCGAGTAGGCAATCACCGAATTCAGCTGGCTGCCGGAAACGTACCCGCCTCCCGCAGAAGTGCTCCCCGGGATGCCCAGCAAGATTTTCACGGCCGGGTTGCGGCTGACCGTCTTGGCCCAGTTGTCCCAGGTGGCAAAGTTGAAATTGTTTTGGGTGGATGCTCCGGGTACGTAGGACGAGACGCCACAGTAGTTGTTGTAGAACTGGATCGCCACGAAATCGAAGGACACGGCGCCGTTGAGCATCTCGCCGTTGGCTGCGTCTGGGTACGGGCACTGCGGTGCTACTGACAAGAAGAATTTTTTGACTGAGGAGGCGGCGTCCATGTTGGCTCGGAGCTGGTTGGCGAAGGGGACCATGTTGGCTGAAATGGCCTCGAAGTCGAGGTCGAAGCCGTCGATCACAGCGGATCCGAAGGGGCGGTTTATGGTGTTGCCGCTCTGGACGGGGCCGAACATGGCCCAGATGGTGTTGGCCCAGGTCGCGGCCTCGCTGCTGGAGGAGAAGCCGCCCTCGGTGTAGGTCGCGCCGCCGATGGAGAGCAGGATCGTCTTGCCTTTGGTCTGGCAGGTCTTGATGTCCTCCCTGCGGATCCCGGGTCAGGGTCTATGCATGCTCCTGGCGTACGGGAGAAGGATCTCTTACTCGATCTGAGGGCACTTGAGAAGTTGTGTGCCTGCAAAGACGGTGCAGTTATCCCCAGCATTAGCGAAGTTAACCAGGGTCGGGTTCTTGATGACATGGAGAAACGCCAGCGGGATGACATTCAGGTTGCTGTCTGGTATACATTGTCAGCGACAAATCACCTGGTACGTGACCGAATATGAGGTTGAACTCACTGGAGCAGTAGGTTGAAAGACGCTGCTGGGTGCCGGCTTGGTTAGCCGAATTTTGGCCTATTTTACGAGACTAATGATTAGCGACCGCATTGCAAGTTTGGGAATAGGCAGGGGACATAGTATACATACCCCAGTAAATGGCGACGTTGTTCGTCGCCGACGACGAGAATCCGGCCATGGCGGCGCCAGGAAGAAGGGCGAGCGCCCCGAGGGCTGCTGACCACACGGTCGAGGAGGAGAGCATGTTGGAAAGAAAAAAAGAAAAAAAAAAGAGAAGAAAGAATCAAAAAAGAACGTGGACGACGACGGGTTAAAATCTGCCTTTCAGAGTATGTACATGAGGGACACGGTGTGAGGCGAATGAATGATTCGGGCTATTGGAAATATTTTTTAGCCTGAAAACAAGCCGCGTCGTTATGTGCGCTCACCTTGCCGCGTGGTGTTTTCGTGTTTTTGTAATGGAGTTGGTCGAAATTGAGCCTCTTGATATCGCGGACTCCCGTCACTTCCAAGACAACTTCTCTTGGCTCACACTGAGGCCTGGGGGGGAGGTGAACATCAGAATCCGGGGGAGCAAGGATTTATAGTAGTCGTGCTACATGTCACCAACACAGAATGTTTTTTCAGGTTGTTCATTTTTTGATCGGTATCTCCCTTATCGAGATTTGTCCTCCCACTTACTCGGCATGGCCAAAAGGGGGGAGAGAGGAGGGGGGGGGGGGGGGGGGGGGGGGGAAGACGGAGACAACACACACTCAAGCACAAACAACCATAAGGTACTACTTTTCGCCTGCCTGTGACGTTGCACATCATAACTGCATGTCTTGGACGGCCACACCTAAATAATTATACAGGACTGGGAGTTGAAAGGTATCCGTATTGTGGGTAGAATGTTGCTCAGGTACATTCCAGTCAGTCCAGTCTGCAAACGCGGAAACGCGGATGCGGTACAGAATGGATGGCTACGTGACGTGAGAGAAAAGTGAGAGGAATGCACCCCACCTTCCATGAATAAAATGATGTTCATCCCAAGGAGAACGGGAGGGGCGGGCTGGTCCGGGGATACTTATCAACGGGTGAGCGGCAGCTGAGGCGGATAGGCAATCCTGGATTATACAAACATGTTCCTGTATCGTGTGGCGGTAGATCGAACCAACCATAGCTCAGCTCCTCCTAGAACTGAATACCTGGTAGTTGTCAACAGCATCCGGGGTGGCGTAGTCAGGAGCCAGCCACGGGTTACATGTTTATGGCGCGATCTCATCAGTGGCGTTGTCGTCCGATGGATGTTCTTGTGGGGTTTGAAATTCAGGGGTACATGAAAAGTCGTTAGCCCACATGGTCCAGTCAGGTACGTGTGACGGCTGCTGCTGCTGCTGCTGCTGCTGCGGCGGCGGCAGGTGAGGTGTGGTGGTATTTATATCGGACCTACTGCCGTAGTCCTATTGGTACATGGAATCATTTTAAACATGGTAATCCAGCATCCCCAGACTCCCCTCTGTCTATAATACGACAACGGACTGGGGTTTGCAGGCAGAGCCGCCGGCAACCAAGGTGGCCCAGGCGGGAATTCATGGCGGGATCGGGGAGTGGGAGGTGTATACCAAATTTCGGCCAAATCTCGTCCTCCGTGATGAAGGTGTGTGCGTCCAACTGGGTGGTGCCTGTGAGATATTAGGAGCCGGTTCCTTGTTGGCTGGTGCCCCCCCCCCCCCCCCCCCCCCCCCCCTTGCAGCACATCAGCTTCCTTATCCGGACGAGACACCACAGATGGCCCTGTGCTCCCACCGGGAACCCCACGTTGACGTTGCATGCAGCAGACTAACGACCAAGCTCTGAGCGCGAACTTGGGGTCACGACGCGCTGACCGATCGGATTCTCGTCCGTTGGTCTTGTGTGAGCCAATGCCGAGGGTGACACCACGGACGGCATCAGATGGGACAAAAAGGGGGGATCAAAAGTGCTGAATGCGACACTCCTTTTCTCTCCCATCTTGTTCTTTATCTCTCTTTCCCATGCTACTTATCAGCTTATCATGAAACGTCTATCTACAGGTGATTTACCTTGGCTGGTATCCCATGCCATGTGTCGGTCCATGAGAACTGGTCTGGATAGTTCACTGCATTACATTGAGTGGTTCTTGATGGCTACACATAGTGCCGTTGCCGTAACGTTACAGCCTACCCATTTACCGTTCTTCAATCACGGCAAGCTCGGTCAAGACGGGAGGAGTAGGAGTAGGAGAAATGACTTGTGCTATTGACGATGTGGACTTTTGACCGCATCGCGGTGTGTAGACATCTTGACTTCACCGGGACCGGGAGGGACATATCTCATCTCGGCTGTTAGCCCGTTGAGCTGCTATGACCGCCTGGCAAACAATCTTCGCATCGAATCGGCATATCTTGACCGCTGCCTTATGAGATCTGCTGACAAAGTTCGTTTTATCATTTCAAGATAGCCCAGGCTGTGTGCTCTCTCAAACTCTGTGGTCGGTGGCCATGATCTCCGATATATCCCCAGATCCAAGTTTTCCTCATCATAGCCTCTCATTCGGGTTTTTGCCCATACCAGAAATAATAATGATAATACCGATGCACGTCGTTGTCCTTCAACGAAGCTTTGACCTGCGCGCCCCAGACCTCCCTCTCCGTCTCCGACATGCCCAAATTCGCAAAGGCCTTGCCCATGGACGGGAGGGAGTGCTGCGCAATGTCCCGCGTGTATAGCCCGATCAACCGCATCCGCTTGTCCTTGGCCCAGACCCCCAGCGGCGCCTTCCTGCGGATGCAGGTGATGTTGGTGAAGCCGGCGCGCTCGAGGTAGCCGCCCAGCTCGCTGGGGACGTCGAGGTCCATGCCGAACTTGGCCATGGCCTCGACGCAGAGATCGTAGTAGCGCTTCATTACGTCGTCGTCCTTCATCGTGCCGTCGTCGCACCGGGGCATGCCGTGGGATTCCTGGAACTCGATCCATCCGCCGGGTTTGAGGTGCCTATATTATATCAGACTCAGCTTTTCTGTCCTTCCATATAATATCCTGGGAGGTCTCGAGCAGGTACTTACCGAAACGTCTGGTCAACAGCCCTCTGGAGGTCGCGGAGCACGAGCGCCATGCTCCTAAAGTGGGCAAAGTCCCAGCCGGAACCGCTCATCCAGTCGTCCTCGACGTCGTCGATCATGAACCGCACGTTGGGCGGCACCCACTGGGGCTGGATGGGCGACAGATCGAGCCCCAGGATCTCGGCACTGGGGATCTGATCGCCGACCTCGATCGCCCAGATACCGGTACCCGTACCGATGTCGATAATCTTTTTTGGACTTTCCCCGATTGGGGCATAAAACAGTTTTCCGTCCTTTGTTACTCATGTCAGCTTGTAATCCGTAGGTTGTGATTATCGGAAAGCGTACAGTCATCTCGAGAACCATTGCATGCTTCATGTCTTCACGATTCTGCTCCAGGTCGTCGTTTGGGATCGGGTAGCGGCCGTATTTGTATGCATGGTACCGTCTGCCGTTCTCAAAAGTGTGCTGGTAGACGCTCGACGTGACCGACGTTGAGGCGTTGGACGACGTCGCATCCCAGCCTTCGGCGAGGAACTCATCCTCCTCGTGCGCGCCGCCCTCTTCGGCCGCCTCGATCACTTCTGCCGACGGTTCCTGGGCAATCGCTTCGTCCACCGGGGGCGATACCCTTGGAGACGGTGCCTTGGACGGAGATCGTTCCTTGGCTGTTCCCCCTGGCTCCAGATGTGTCGACATGGATGGGACCTCGCAATTGGTGGCGGGGAGTCCGGAAGCTGGGAATAATGTACCTAAAAGGTTCCAAACTGAATTTCAGAAGGTAAGGTAGGCATCGAATTGGACACGCTGGTGGTGATGAAATGAGTCTTGGCCGGAGGTCGACAGACAGAACGTCCGTCGAGACATGATATGCCCCGGATTTTCGTTTGCGAAACGTGCTGGGGGCGGCGGATGACCGACGGATATATACGACATTTAATATAATAATATCCGTCGTGTCGCATCACCGGCACCATTCGCTTAAGTCGCCCGCGGGTCGATATTGGCCCCTATTCCGGACTTTTGGCCAACGGAATGCGCCGCAGAGCGCGGATGACCTTGATTCCTTGGGGTTCTCCGCGTAGGGGTTCTACTTGCCCCTCCTGGTGTTATCTACTTACTTTATGATGCCGTATTCTGGGGAGGCCAAGGCGTCACAGGTGATATGGTGCGCCTTCTGCCGATACGCTTGGGGACGGATACCGGCGTCTCGTGCCGAGAGTGGTTCAAAGTTGATATGCTGCCGCTCTAATTGGTTACCGGAACCAGCCGATCCATACCCAGATGCATAGGTGCGTACAGAGAATATAGTAATTACGTGTGCTCTATAAGGACTCGATGCATCTTTGTTATAGCCCCGAAGTATCCCAGCAGTCAAGATAACCGGGTCCGTTCCGGATGCAGGTTACCGTGGGTTTTATCAAGCTTTTAAAAGACGTCGACTTGCATTCGGCCCCAAGACATTGTCTCTCCTCGGTTTCATGTCGGCCATGACATGGCACTAGGACTCTGTCACCCACCTGCCAGCGTAACATGGCACTCGGATAAATAGGAGAGACACGGTCCGAGCCGGAGGGAGTACCATGTACATATATCAGAAACAGGCGATTACCTTCCGGGGTTTCGGGATGCGCAGAGCGAGCCTAGACAATGTTGGAGATTCAGTCGTACCTAGAGCCCGGGTATCTAGTAGTTGGATGACGGCCAAGTATGATCCCAAGAACAACCCAGAGTGGCGCTTCAGAGTCGATTGTTCAGGGTTTGGATGGGGATACAAGCCGTGCTGAATTTCTAGGAAAGGTATGTATGTAGAAAGTATGTAATATGTACAGATTCAGAATTTTGGGTTTGGTCCCGTTGTCTTGAAATGCTGACTGGAGAAGAGACAAGTGGAAAAGGGCTAAGTATCTCTTCCTATCAGAACCACCTTCAATCCAAGACCCCTTAAATGCCAACACTGCTGGTAGTATCGCTAATAACCATATGCTCCATGGTCGGATCGATCTCGATGATCGTAAGATTCGAGTTCTTGAAGGAAACATCCGGCTTGGGTCCCAGCGCTCTCGTCATCATCTTGGCGCTGTTGGACATCTTCACCGGGGGGCTGTTGCCAAATCTGTTGCGGCAGCTGCCGCCAGGGAGGATGTTGTCACCCAGATAGCCCTGGTAGGTGGCATACTGGTGGAAGACATCGCGCCAGGCTGGCTGGATCGGGCCGATGCCGCCGGGCACCACCTTGTCGTACACGCCGACCTTGCCGACCTCGGCAAAGTTCTCCATCCAGTTGGTCCTGCTGTAGTCGGTCACGCTGGCCTTGTCGGCGTTGAAGTTGTCACGCCAGATGGCCGTGTTGCTGAACGGCGAGCCGTACTGGGTCAGCGCGTGCCAGTCGAGGCTGTGCGAGACCTCATGCACGAACGTCATGATAGTCGGACGGTCCTCGAAGACGACGTCGCCCGAGTAGTACGTGAAGGCGGCGGCGCCGTCGTTAAGGCCCGGCGTCGCGACGAAGTGGCTAATTATTTCCCATCAGTCATCATCTTCGTCGGTGGTAACTACTAGTAATTATAGGGGACAAACACTTACCGAACAAACGACCGACTGCGCACCGGCAGGCGACCAAAGATGTCGATCATGTCAATCTCGGACGCTCCCGCCCGCTTGTGCCGGCAGAACGACCACGGCTCGGAGCAGTCATCGTAGTGCACGTTGAAGACGGTGAAGTCGGCCGGGTTCAGGTTGTGGCTGGTCGCGATGTCTCTGCAGCCCTGCGGGATCCAGCCGGCGCCCCAGTAGTCCCAGGTCGAGTGGGTTGGCTTCAGGTTGTTGCGCAGGTCGGTCTCCATGCGGCTGCCGGGGAAAGCCGGGTTGATAAGGGGCTTGTTCTGCGCAGATGCAGCGCCAAAGAAGGCCAGGGCGGCGGCGACGGTGGGCTTGGAGAAGATCATCTTGAACTTTTGCGTGGTTGAGTAAACGACAGACTGGTAGCTAGCAAGAAAGAATGACTGGGAGTTGGAACTGGAGTTGCTGGGTGATGAGAGTGTTGCAAGAAATCATAGACCGGAAATGATGGACCTTTTTATGTCCATGTTTGCCGATATTCTCAGCCCCATACCGAAAAGAGGCCATCTGAACTTGATAGGTTGCATCAAGGTACGAATATGCCATGCCACTCCGACGGCCCGAATAAACTTAGTATGCGGACTGGAGATGAGACCACAATAGTGTTTGTCCTTACCATCTATCAGTTGCTTTGCTACGATCCTAGTCGTGGCAAGAAGTGGATGTGGTGGCTCGAGCTACCCCGGCTTTGTATGCGAAGGAACATATCATATGCCGTGGGTCCAAGTCCGAGTTGAAATACGAACATAACTGGCAGGCTAACTAGACTGGCTCGGTAAGATTTCAAGGGGGGTTCAGTCAAGCTGGAAGACAAAGTCTAGACCACGGATGTTGTTGACGTCGAAAGACAGAAGAATTCTGCGGGGATTTCATGGTTGGCAACAAGTTAGAGCAGCAGTTCAGTTGTCCGGCTGGCTGGTCCGTGCAGGTAAAAGGGAATTCCTTCAACTACAACCCTAGCCAGGTACGCATTAATACGGATATGCAAACACGGCAAGACCACGGGAGCCTACTACTACGTGTACCACCACCCGAAAGGATCGGCATCCTAGATAGCTACCACTACCACTGACCAGGTAGTCGGGCATCCCGTGATCGCTTGCAGCACAGCACTGCCGCTAGTTATCAGATCTCCATACTCTACCACTCTGAGCATGTCTATGGGCAGGACGTCAATATTCCACAATCCACACTAGTATCTACGGTATACTAGCATACTTGACGACAACCTCAAAGACGCCTTACCTTCACTGCTACCCTCGAGTGTCAGTGACACATCCTTTGGTGACTCGGGCACGCAGAGATGCACCCCTTACTCTGGTTTGTTTGTTAGCTGGAGACTTGCCACGCCAAAAAGTCTGACTCAACCAGTTAACGGCCAACTTGACAAAGACGACAGGACTGTGAAGTGTCCCTTTCTTAGAAGTTTTTCACCAACACTTTCTTCCAGGTTCTTAGGTTGGACGCGGTCTCGGTTGCCTTTGGCAAGAGCTTGAATTCCGACAGGCATCCCCTGCACCAGGAACCGAATAAACAAACAAAGCGATACGGAGTACGGATTATAAATCTCGCAGACTGGCATGTCCCGATCTGGTGGAACATGTCCGGTCTGGGAACCGGGCCATGCCCGTGCCACTTACCCCAGGCTTACCCCTGAGATTTCTAGAACTTCATCTCTCGCTTATTGCATACCTTAGGTACATCAGTTGTTGATGTAACATCTGATTTCTAAAAACCATCCCATGGTCTCATTGTTCGGATTGAAAAGGCGTACCGTTGCTACCTCCTTTTGGAATTGACTACCTAGTCCCACCTTTGCCGCCATTGCCCTCGGACTCGCCAGCACTGGTCAGTCAATCGATTTGTCTAAACGGGGGATGCAATCAGTCGTTTGGTAGCACTTGTTGAGGCGCAGCGAGTCAAATGCAACGACATGGGCCCTGAAGCTTGGTAGAAGCTTGGTAGACGAATGTCCCATCCTGTCTTGGCGCTCGGACTCGAAGCTTGTAATTACTCGCCTACATGCCGACAGGCGCAGCTCGGTTTTAGTCTAGGCTTTCTTCACCAAGGCATTTACATGGTTGCCGCAGGATGGGTTGGTGTAATCAAACAAACACATGGAGATATATCCCCCAACGTGCCACTCTGAATCATCTCCAACACCCCAAATCTCAAGCACGAGATGTGGTCCTACGACGTCGAGGTGGGAACATTCGAGCTGGTAGTTGAAGGGGTGACACAAGTAGGTACTCTGGACCTGGACTTGGAGAATGATCGTGCCGAACTGCTCGAAGCCCAAGCCCTGTGGCCGCGTATTGACGAGGCCAGCACCCTGGAGTTTCTGGGCGAGTTCTAAGTTCTGCCTGCTTCTTTCCCACGTGCCTCCGGATTCGGCGAGAACGAGGACCTTTTCCACCATGGTCTTGATTCGATCCAGACCTTGGAGATCGTGGCCAACTTGAAGCGTAACCTCGAGGGTCTCACCACCTCGCCTGAAGTAAGTGTTGGCTGGATCTCGCCTCGGACCATCCTCCAACACCTCACGCTCAGCAGTCTGTCAAACGCGCTGGCAAGATACCTCAACGACGGGATCATATCTGATTGGAAGATTCAACGACAGCGCGTGCCGCCGCTGTAGACAACGCAGTGGCTCGCCATGTCTGCAACTTGCCGTCCAGGGCAGCAGCCGGCGCCCCCTCACAGTCCTCTGAAGTCGTCGTCGCGATTGTCGGATCCACTGGCTACGTTGGTACACATCTTGTGGCAACTCTTCTCAAGAACACGGCAGTCTCACACATCTACTGCCTGAACCGAGACAGCCAGGATCATACAAAGGGATATGTTACGCAAGCACGGCACTTCTGTCCAGGACGACGACAGCTTGTTGGACAAGTTAGGTACCTATCTTACCTCACAATCAGCCTTGGCGCTCCGCATCTTGGATTGGATGCAGACCAATGCTGAGAGATCGCGGAGAAGGTACATGTCGCGGTCTACAATGCGTGGGGACTATAAGGCTTGTCGATTGGGCTGGAGTTTTGTTTCAATGGTGATATTGGTGTGCAATTGTGTATATGTGTAGGTATGCAGTAGTGAAATATCGTTTTCATCGTGGAAAAGATTCTCTTGTTGCTAGGTACTTAGTAATTGTCAGTCCAGATCCGTCTACTTTACTCGTCGCAATTCAACGTTTACATCACAAGGTCAATCTACTTAATATGGCTAATTGCGAGTAAATTCTATATCATTGCAGCTGGGCTAAAGTTTGTTGTCGTATTGGTAATCATCTTGTGATTACGGTGTTGACGCCTGAGAGGAGCATTTGAAGGCGGCATGGGTGAGCTCTTACATACGTTGGCGGTCGGAGCAGTGTTCCATTTAAATCCAACACTCTGAAAATGTTGCCATTTTAGGGAGATTCTGGCCTGATGGATTGGTTTGGCGTTGTTGGCCCCTTGGATCGGATGAAGGATCGAAAGGCGCTTAACCCAAGCCGTATACCTGGTAGTAACTGAACATTTGGGCGCTTATAGTAACTCAGGTATTGTCACCATAGCATGAATGAAAACTTCAACAGTATGGTGAGACATGCATTTGACGGCGTGTCATTCGGTTTCTTACCGCTATGCGGCTTGGGGTTCAATGCATCGTCAACTGTGGTACACTTCCGGAGAGAAACTCACGGCGTAATTATCTACAGTACCAAAGCGGAGACCCAGCGGCCGGCCGCAACTATTCGACCAGGGTTTGGGATCGAACATAGGGCACTCCGCCTTGTCTAACAGCTTGCGGCCGACTGAATCTTTCCGGTGGCCACCGGCATTCCAAAAGACCGAGAACCTGACCTGTACTAGGAAATACATAGGTACATTAGTCTTCCCTTCTTGCCCCTTTACACTTGATTTCTCTCCCTCAGATCTCTTTTCGTGTAAAGCTAACGCCGAATACCTTGGAACCTTTCACTTCGCCAGCTGATGAACTCGCACCGTCGGTCGAAGTGAGTCGCCAGCCAACTCGCTCCGATCCGATGGCAACAAACAACACCATCTTCGCCGCAAATAGTTCTGGCCAGCTATTCAACGACTCGACGGCCGTGGGATGGGTCGAATCGAGCGAATACCGGGGCACAGTGGACATCTTGTGGTCGTGCTGCATCACCATCGTGCTCTGCGTCTGGGTGTCGACCCATCCGAACGTGCCCTCGCCCGAGGACAGATGGTACCACCGTCAGTTGGACAAGTTGAATATGGCTTGCATCGGGCTGGTGGGGCCTGATTTCCTGTTTGCCATTGCGTTGGGACAGCTGGCGAGTGCGAGGAGGAGTGTCAAAGTGAGACTTGGCTGACCCAAAGGTTAAAGATGAACTGCGCGCTAATGATATGATGATCAGAGATTCCAAGCGTTACCGGAATCGATACGAGAGAAACGAGAGTGGACGCTGACACACGGTTTCTTCGGCGACATGGGCGGATTTATCCTCAAGAGTCCCGACTTTCCCCAGGGCTTCCCCATCAGAAACGAACATCTGTTTTACCTTGTCGAGCATGGGCATCTGGATTTTCCCAACGTGTCTTTGAAAGACATCAAGGATATGAATAGCGTCGATTCTTTGTCCAAGTAGGTTTATGGCCAACACTCCCGACAGCATCGGACAAGTTTCTCTAACTGGAGTGATTCGATTAGGGCAATTGTAGTCTGGCAAGTCATGTGGTTCACAGTGACAGAAATTGACCGGATTGCTCACGGGTATCCGCTCACGACCCTCGAACTTACGGCGTTATCGTTTTCGCTGATGATGGTGGCAACGTCAGCGAGCTGGTACTTCAAGCCGTCCATTTCTCGTGGGATTACTATCGAGACCAAGAATGGGCGCACTGTTGAAGAAATCCGAGCAATTGCTAGGAGCACAGTAAATATCCCATCCATCCACCTATCTCTGTTTGCATGTGCTAACTTACTATGATACTAGACTCACCCTGACCTCCCATACACATGGTATAAAACACCCCTCTACTTTCTCTCCCAAAAATTCGACATGCAGACGCACTGGAGGTACCACGTCAACACCGGACACTACATCCTGCGTTGGTCCTTCTTCTCTCGGCCTGTTGCAACAACGCCTTGGGACCGATTTCCGTCGGATATCTGGTTCGCCGCAACAGGCTGGCGCATGCTCCTCTTTGGGACCATTATACAGCTCCCGTTCAGCATGTCGTTTCTGTCTGCGTGGTGGTTTCACTTCCCGACTGACATTGAGATGTGGCTCTGGCGGGCCTGCAGCATTTTCCACTTCATCTTCTCATGTGGAGGCGGTATCTATTACATCTTCTTAACGATTAGGTTCTACAGACAGGCGAAGGCAAACTCGGAAGCCACCAAAGCCGATGATCCAGAACGAAACGCCAAATCGATCTCATTACCTCTGGGCATTGACGTACACAAAACACCCACATGGCCTCTACGGACGGTATACTACCGAGGAGGAGGAGGAGGCTGCTCCTCCTTCAGGGCAGGTTGTAATAGTAACAGTAGCAGTGATAACAGTAGCGATGGCTGTAGCTTTTCCGAGAAATCTCACGAGTTCGACAAGGAGGTCGACAGCGATGCCTCGACTATTTGCGAGGAAAAGGAGAGACAGCAGCAACCACGGGGCAATATGAGGGGCCGGGTCAAGAAATGGATCCATGGGTTCCGAAACCTTTCCCCCGACCAGGACCCTGACGAAACAGTGTCGCTCAGGTTCGAGCTACCGCTTATTGGCGTATCTATATTATACGCGGTCTGCCGCGCCTACTTTTACCTCGACGACTTTATCGGTCTCCGAGACCAGCCTGCCGGCGTCTACAGGGACGTTAGTAAATATCTACCATTTCAGTGAACGGTTATCGTAACTTGTAAGAAGTCAAGTAGCATGTTGTGTAATGTAAATCCGTAAAATATCTGTAGTAATCTGCCGGTGTTTGTTGGGACGCTCTGCAGCCGCTTTGTTGGCATTGATAGCCTACGCAGCGGCGGAGGACACGAGGTGAAACTGAACTCACATCGAGTAAGCTCGTGATCCAGACTGGTGCACGAAAAGAAGGGGGGGAAATGCACCTTAATTCAATCAATATCAAGAGCGTGCTCAAGAATAGTCTGAACTCAACGGTACTAATGCAGACTTGTTGAATTGAGTTTAGACTCGCAGACTCAAACCGGCCCTTCCGTCGGGCGTTGGCTCCGGTCGCGAAAGGGACATGGAGCTTGCCAACGTGCCACCAAAAGCTTGTTGCTCTCCGTAGATTGACACTTCAGTGTCTCCTTTTGTCCAGAGTAGTTCCTTGTTTACCGAAACTGCCAGCCCCTAATATTCCACGGTTTCCACCTTGGTGGACAAAGTGACGGAAGGGGTCCCACTACCGTCCGGGGAAGCGGATCATGCACGTCGTTGCACGAAAGCAAAAGCCGGGACAACCCGTTATGTCTCCGATGTCTCGGCTGTTTTTCTGTCTACCTCGGCTCATTTACCCCAGATCTCGTCCCCGCGAAAGCGCGAAACAGCCCACTGTTGCTGCATTGATTAGACCACCATCACCCCACACACAAATGATGGGTATCTGACCCCTGTTCGCTTCTTACCTGGTATGTTTATATTTCGACCGTAAGACCTACGATGCCATGATCTCACTTCTTGCACATACATTTTTCTCAAACTAGTGATTACCCTACCTACCTAACCTAAGCTAACCTATTTTCTGACTTGCATGATTTGTTAACAACACCGCCATTCCTAAAAGCACCGATATCCCTTATCCCAACACCAGCTTCTCCAAAATTGTCCGTTGGGACAGACGATTACAACTTGGAACGAGAAGAAAAGGGTACAAATATATCATCATTAGACGATATTCCGAAAGAAAAACAACAACCAACAAAAAATGAACCGCCTGCAACCAGCATCCAACAAGAGACCGCTCATGACCTCTGCTCGCGTGCACCCAAGCTACCTCCCCTACGTCCACAATGCCGCACGGGGCAAAGGAGCAAAGTGGTAGGCTTACTTCGCCCCCCCCCCCCCTCCCCCCATCGCACCCATGAGAGAGAAAGACAATTGACCGGAGACAAAACCAGGGTCCCACCACTCCTTGCTGCCGTCGCCGTCGGCTACGGCGTGACTACGTACCGCGAAGCGCAGATCCAAAAACACCTGTCCGCCATCAGCAATGTGCCCATGCCCGCTCAGGAATCCGAGGTCGAGTTCGAGAAGCGCCGGCAAAAGGCCAACGCGCTGGCCGATGCGTACGGCGACCGGACGAGCCTCGAGGAGCTCGAGCACGCCATGAGGGTCTATGAAGCGCAGCAAGGGAATGAGTGAAGAATCACCACCACCACCTTTAATTATGGTGGGAGAGTGTATTACCTGCAATTTACTGGGCTCAAGATTGGCGTTTTGGGGAGTTTTGTCACTCATATGTTTGTAGTGATGTGGATTGGGATGGTCGGTTGTGTAGCTGGAGTTTGTGGGTTTCCTTTTACCATCTTTTTGGAGGGTTACTTTAACGACCATGATTGTATCGTATATAGTATTGAAGGACGGTTTTGGATATATACCTGGGTTGGCATTATTTCGGGAGATTTGCTCTGCTCAGTTGTTTGGCTTTATGGGCAGTTTGGTTTGCCGAGAGTGGGCATAGGGCATCTTCACTCATGAATATATATATATATATATATATATGCACCTCAACAGGGGCCTATTTTGAAATTTTGCCTGCTCAGGATTCTGACGTTGGAAGTTGAATAGGTAGCCCTGGCTTGTGTTCGTATGGTTGACTGTATGGGACCCTACCGATGGAGGGTATTTTATGAAGTTAGGTAGACCAACTTCCAGGTCATTACTAGCAGACTGACCGTTCGGTCTTCAGCAAGCTGCAATGGCGGTGATGGGCATGTCTTGTAGTTTGCTGTAGTAATCTAAAACGCTGAAGAAGGAAAAAAGATTAAAATGAACACACAACACCAGGGATTCGCTGGTCGTCACCGACCCAACTACTAGTCTGCGGTTACTGTTTTATATCGGACGGGATCCCGAGTTCCCCAGTACCTATGGTTGTGTGTGACAAAATAGGACAGTAAAACGAGTTATATCCTGGTGGTATCGAGCGTTGAGCTGTTGTAATGTGCGTGTAGAACTGAGAGCCGCCATGCATGTGCACAAACCCGTTTCTTGGTTTCATCGTACGTAGTCTTATTAATTACCAACTTTAAACCCAGGCCAGCAACATTGACACCTTACATAGTGCAAGCACTCAAGCTCTCACAGGTTAAGCAGGCATTATTCTATTTTGGGCTTCCTATCCGCTCGAGCTGCACTATACTGGCCAGCATGGTTTGAATAATAATGCTTGCCTCTGCGGCTGATAAGCGTGTATGTCGAATCCCGCGACCTGATAGGTAGCTGCACACGGGAACACAGATATAAGTGAAATATGTGCAAGCGGAAGCGTGAATTCAGCCCTAGGAGGCAGTGACAGAGCTGAAATTGGATCTGGTACCTGTTCGCATGCTCATAGGGCTGAATCTGATCTGGCGGAGCCGGGGTATTAAAAGGGGCTGGACAAGATTGCCGGGATTTAGCGTGCTTGAACCAGGGGTGCTCACTGCTCTGATTCGATCGACTTTCAACTCCCCGTCCTGAGCTGCGTCGTCCGTCCTCACAACCACATGGATTATATCTCAGAGTTATCGTCAAGATAATGCCTGCCAAGCCATTGCTGCCGTCCTCGTTGTGCTGTGTGATGTCGGTTACTCACCAACAGGCAGCTGTCCCAAAACGGAAACAAGATTGTTGATGGGCGGCGCCCGGGCAGATTGCGATAGGCTGGGAGACCGAGGAACCGAGATATCGGCCCGTCAGGTACGCAGGCCTCAGCTTGGTACAGCCAACGAAGCTTGCCTGTGACGTAGATATATGCCACGGCCAGAACGCTAAACCAGAAGTGAGATATCTCCGATGCGGCTGAGGATTGAAGAGTCAAGGACGAGACTTAATCCGTAGACTTTCAATAAATGGAGAGAATTCGCCCATTCGCGAACACGCAACATCAGACCATTATTATGGAGATTTCTTCTTTTGCCCAAGATTCTTTATATGTGTGTCACATCGGAAAGTAAGTCGAGATGATGCAGCAGGCTGAGGCGCAACCGCAACCGCGGCCACCACGAACCCCACCAGCTGGGTCTTGCACCGAGTGTCGTCGCAGGAAACAAAAGGTACCTCCGATCGTGAAACCCCCAGACGCCGCCATCGAGAATGATTTCTGACTGGTCTCACTCAAAACAGTGCGATAAAGGCCAGCCTTGCAGCAACTGCAAGCGGCGATTCCCGGAGCCGGAGTGCGTGTATCTTACAGCAAAGTGAATACACCCTCCTTACCATACCCGTATCCCATAATCCTGTTATACGGTAATCTGACAACCATACTACACAGAAAATCAAGCAAGAGAAGACCCCTCATCCGCCTCGCCTCAAGCCAGGTTCCAGCCCAGTTGGCAGGCCCGGCTCCTTACACACGCAAAGTCCCTATCCCAAGGTCACCCAAAGCTCGTCCGCGCCAACGACCGGTGCTGCTCGCAAAATGGTCGGGCGTGAACCTGACCACAGAGTATCCTGTGTATCAGGTTGATGCCGACCATGACACCACGGTCTGGGAGACCATCGAGGAGCCAGGACCTACGCCACAGCCAACAGAGACGCCAAAGAAGCCGCCAAAGCCGTCCAAGCGCTCAGCACAGACGACGACGACGAGCGCATCCTTGGCCATCTCAAAACTCCTCAATGGTAAAGGCGGCGGCAATGTATGGCAATTCACCAGCCCCGTCGACGGCATGACGGCCTTACCCATCCCAGCCACGAAGCAAAACGCCCTGCTGGTCCACACGTTCGCCAAGCTGCTGCACCACTTCAAGGGGTCCTTCGACGGCGACCCGGACCCCGACAATCCGTTCGTCAAGGATTATGTGCCCTGGTGCATCCAATCGCCGCTGCTGGCGCATACCTCGCTCTACATATCCGCTCGGTCGCTGATGGAGCGGCAGTACATCGACCAGACGTCCAGCATGCGGATGAAGGGCCACGCCATCCACACGCTAAACACGCACCTGCAGTCGGAAAACTGGGCCAGCGACGAGGCCCTGGCCGGCGTCGTGCAGTTCGTGTCGATCGAGTGGTTCTTTGGCGAGCCCGAGGTCGTGATAGCGCATCTGCGCGGGCTGCGGGAGATGGTCCGGCTCCGCGGCGGGTTCACGCAGGTCGGCGTCGGTGCGCTGGTCACGAAGGTTGCGCTGGTGGACGATGCCGTCGTGGCCATGTCGCTGGAGACGGATCCGACCCTGCGACCAGCAGAATCAAGTTTCCAATTTGACTACCGGGAGCCGCCGCTCGAGCATTTCAGGTTGCGCTTCAGCTCGCCGTTTCTGCCCGGTTCCTTCGTCTTTGCGTCGCGCGCCAGGGCCATGGGCATACATCCCAGGACGGCCTCGATTCTCGATGATATGCAGTTTCTGATTTCTGCGGTCCTGAGCCTGACGGAGAGCCCGTCGGCGCAAGGGCTCAAGAAGGTCGAGTTAAGTGCGGTGTGGATACACGAGAGGATTTCTAAGCTGCCCAAGGATATTGGTGAAGAAGCGGTCGAGGTTGTGCGAGTTGACGAAGAAGTCGTGACAGCGGCAGCAGAGACCAGCAGCGGCTTACATGCACCACCGCCGGATGATGATGAAGCAGCAGAGGGAAAATCAACGCTGAAACCGCATTCTCTCCTCCCGCAGTACCCAGATTTCGTATCAAGCCCGTCCTCTACCGCAGGAAGCACCGCAGCCGGCGGCGACACTCCTGCTTCGTCGCCACCCAACTACCCAGACAACGACTCGCCGCCGACTAACAACCCAACCTCTTCCTCATCACAGTCTCCTCATTCCCCGCCACCAACAGAACAGACCATCCCAGACCCGCTCTACACGGCCGTCCGTCTTGCCGCCCCCCTCTACGCCCGCGCAATCGGCACCCGCCAGCCCTTCAGCGCCGTCTGCACCCCGGCCGACGCGCTCTCAGTCCTGGCCGCGACGTGGCGCATCCCGCTGGCTCGCTGGCGCGGTGTCATTGGCGTGTTGCTCTTCACGCTTATTTCCATTGTGTCCACGACCAGCAGCTCCGCTGCTCCGGAAAACGGGATGGATGCGGTGCTGGCGGCCCAGCTCCGGCCGCACTCAGGTTTCGTGAAGAGTATACTGCAGATTGGGTTCATGCAGATATCGCTTGAGAACTGGGAGGTATGCAGGGAGAGCATGGGCCGGGTGATGAAGCTTTTGGAGTGGTTGAGGGGTGGGAGTGGTGCCGGTGGTAAAGGACGGACAGGGGAAGGAACATCAAAAGAAAAAGGGAAGGGAAAGGTAGACTGAGGGGTCGTGATCTCACTGGACCATATGATATACCTATCTTTCTGCGTGGCAGCATTTCGGAATACAAGACAACAAAAATATGTTGGACATTATGAACTCCGTGTCGGCGGAAGTGGCTCTGGGTCATGATGTTGCTGCAGGTAATGGTAATAGTCTACTAGTAACTACCGCAGATCAACAAACCAACCTGGAAGCCACTTACTACTCAAGATCTAGTTTCTTTGGCTATCATGACGAAGCAGTACAAGAAATATTTGAAGAACTAAGGATCAGATAGCTAATCTGTTGTGCCAAAGGAAGCTCCAGTTAACTCCGAGTCTCTACGTGCCTACCAGTAGTTGACTCATCGACGGCCCATCCCTAACCTAAGTATCTGTACCAACCAGGTTAGTAAAACTCACTTGCCTCAGAACGAACGCATGAGCGCACGAGCAGATCGAAACACAGCCTCCCGTCCTGGCTCTCCTGACTCATGATGCCTGTCTGCCTACATTATCAACATTACCTGCACTACACTTCAAAAAGGAGTAAAGAGCGGGTTTAGCTCAGTTGGGAGAGCGTCAGACTGAAGTTTAACTTCAATCCATCTATCTGAAGGTCATGTGTTCGATCCACATAAACCGCAATTTTTGGTGCTTACTAGGAAAACACGCCGAAGAAGTTCCTCTAGAGCAAGCAGACGGCCAAGATCATGCCGTCAAAGTACTACGAAGTTTTCGCGCAACCGCAGTAAGTGCATGCATGTATGGTGCGTCCCTCACTCGTGAGCCACACATCCTACCACAGATTTCTTTAAGTTCTGGAAACTGCAACGATGACAGCTCGTTGTTGCAATTTTGAATTTTTTAGATAGACAGACAGCAAATTTTATTTGCTTTCCTGACTTGAGCGTGTTGGCTAGTAAAACCACCCACCTGTTTCCCAAGATCGACCAGAAGTGAGCTTAATGACCAACGAGTCCACAAAAAGAAAGGGAGAACAAATCAGAAAGACAAAAGGAACACGGAGTTTCCCTGACATGCCTTCAGAAGTCGATATTTTGAACAGTGATGTCTATCTAGCTTTCAGCACATCACGGTGATCCAAGATCTGACAACAGTTGAAATATTCCCCAATGAGAGAACGAAAAAGGTATATTGCAACTGATCTAACTCCCAAGCGCCTTCTTAGACCGCTTACCATTCTTGGACTTGGCAATCTCCTCTTCCTCGTCCTCCCAGTCGCCGTCCTGCTCCATCCTCGTGTTGACCTGCTCTTCCGCATCGCCAGCCAGGCCTTCACTATCAAACCCTTCCTGGTCATCGTACAGATCGCTATCGTAGTCATCCATATCCACATCATCGTCCTCTTCTTCGTCCTTGCCACCCTGCTTGTCGCCGCCGCCGGACTTCTTGTTGCCCGCCTTTGCCTTGCGCTTCTTTTCCACGTTTTCCCTCTGCAGCTTCTTGCGCGCTTCTTTCTCTTTCCTCCGCTGCTCCCACTTCATCTCCAGCTCCTTCATCTCCTCCTTCGATTTGCTGAGGTATTCGTGCCAGAGAACCTTGCCGGCGCAGATGCCCTCCTCCACCTTTGTCATGCGCAGGCGCATGCGTGGCCCCAGTTCCACCATCTTGACCGCGCGACGCTCGACGTGATCGTTTCTGCTCCCATCTTCCTCCCCATTCTCCTGCGCAGCGGCGGCCGCAGCGGCTCTGGCTTTTTGAGAAAGAACCTTTCGGGGGTTCGCGTCCAAGACCTCGACTTCGGCATCCGTGTCGTACTCACTTCCGCTCGTGCCGTCCGTTTGGTAGCCGTCGCCGTTCTCGCCGCCAATCATAAACTCCGAGATGTCCTGCAGTTGGCCGAGGTTCGGTAGCGCGCCCTTCTTGCCCTTTTTGGAGTGCAGCAGCTTCTCGGCGGCGTTCAGTCGTCTTAACGGCTTTGACAGGCCCACTGTTCTCTGCGTGATGGCGTAGTGCCGAAAGTTGATAACAAACGAGCCCTCGTCATTTTCGTCGGTCTGCTCGCGGTTGAGGAGTAATACTCTCTGGATCGAGTTGAGGGGTGTTTTCTGGGGGTTGATTGGCGGGAATAGGGACTGGAAGGCGGTGGTTGTGAGGGATTCGAGGTGTCTGGGGACCTTGGACTTGGCGTCGGAGTTGGGGTTGGTGAAGTTGTTCATGACCAGCTGGAAAGGGGTTTTGTTAGCACAACCACCTCAGGCACATCGACAAGGACATCGGGGTCAGCCTACCAAAGGAGGTGTGATGTACTCCTTTCCGCCGCCTCTTGGACGTCTCTGTGCCTTCTGAACATCTTTGCTGAGGGAGTACTTCTCGACTCGGAAGTGGAAAGTTGGGCCACGGGGGGCAATGCAGAGACGCAGGTTCGTGTTTCCAGACTCTGATCTCGAGAAAAGCAGGAGATGGGTGACGCCCAGGGGTCCGCACATGGTGACATAGTCACGCAGCCGATTAGCTTTCCTCTCTTTCAGACGCGTTGCTGTCCCAGGTTCCATGACGCGCCGGACATCGGTGGCCAATTGACTGATGCTCGAACCGACCTCGCCAGCGCCGATTCGGATGACCATGCTCTTCGGGTCTTTCGTCGTGGCATGGCCATTGAGTGCTGCAGCGGTAACGGGATTGTTTGCGCCGGTATGCGTTCTCTTCTTGGATCTCCTTTTGGCCATCTTTGCGGTTTGTTATTGTGTGTAATCTGTGGTAAATCGTAGTGGTGAGTGAGGCCGGGTCCGGATTCTAGTATCCAGAGAATTGCTGGATCGTTGGCTGTGCTCTGGGACGGGTTGATTGGCAGACAGCTCAGAAAATTTCGGTGGGGGTCCGTCTTATCGCCCTAGCCCCACCGCCGATAAGTATCCTGGCCCCAGAATTTTTGGCACAGGCTTGTGATGCGAGCCGCTCTGTTGACCATGATCCTCCAAGGTTCACCTGACCAGAGGAAAAAAGTCAAAGTCAGACTAAACCGGAAACCCCAAGTTGGCACATATACAAAATGTCTGCCAAAAGGAGGAAAATCTCGCACGACCCTGTGGCCGCACAGGAACCGACAATTGTAACCCCTAAAACCAAGTCCAAGGCGAAGACGAAATCAACGCCAAAGGCAGCATCACCGTCCCCCCCTCCTGCTGAAAAGGAAGTCGACTCTGCCCCTGCCGAGGACATAGCGGTCCCCGAACCCGAAAAGGCCGCTCCTGTAACATTTAAGGATCTTGTGAGCAACCGCAATATCAATTCTACCAGGATCATGTCACTAACATATTTCCCCCTTAGGGAATCGTCGACCCCCTTTGCGATGCCTGCGAACAACTCGGATACAAGAAGCCAACAGCCATCCAAGCGGAGGCGATTCCCCTCGCGCTAAAAGACCGGGACATCATCGGTATCGCCGAGACGGGCAGCGGAAAGACCGCCGCGTTCGCCCTTCCGATCCTACAAGCGCTCCTCGAGAAGCCCCAACCTCTGTTCGCGCTGGTCCTCGCCCCGACGAGAGAGCTTGCCGCGCAGATCGCCCAAGCCTTTGAAGCCCTCGGGTCCCTGATCTCGTTACGATGCGCCCTGATTCTGGGCGGCATGGACATGGTGCAGCAGGCCATCGCCCTCGGAAAAAAGCCGCACGTGGTCGTCGCCACGCCCGGAAGGCTGCTGGACCACCTCGAGAAGACGAAAGGGTTCAGCCTGCGCAACATGCGCTATCTGGTCATGGACGAGGCGGATCGCCTGCTGGACATGGACTTTGGCCCGATCCTCGAAAAGATCCTCAAGTTCCTGCCGCGAGAGCGCCGCACTTTTTTGTTTTCCGCCACCATGTCCAGCAAGGTCGAGTCGCTGCAGAGGGCCAGTTTACGGGACCCCCTGAAAGTCAACATCTCTTCCTCAAAATACGCGACCGTTTCTACTCTAGTGCAGCGGTACCTTTTTATCCCGCACATGCACAAGGATACGTATCTCGTCTACCTGTGCAACGAGTTCACCGGACAAACAATCATCATTTTTACTCGGACGGTGCTCGAGACCCAGCGCATAGCGATCCTGCTGCGCACTTTGGGTATGGGCGCGATCCCGCTCCACGGCGGGCTGTCGCAGTCGGCTCGTCTGGGCGCCCTCAACAAGTTCCGCGCCGGCTCCCGCGAGATTCTGGTTGCGACCGATGTTGCCGCGCGCGGTCTCGATATCCCCAACGTCGACTGCGTGCTCAACTTTGATCTCCCGCAGGACTCCAAGACCTATGTCCATCGTGTGGGAAGAACCGCTCGCGCAGGGAAATCGGGCCATGCCATAAGTTTCGTTACTCAGTAGTAAGTGTTTCTTTTTCTTTGTCTCTCTGCCTCAAACCAATAGAGTTTGTTTCTGACAGGAAACCAGTGACCTGGAAATCTGGCTGCGCATCGAGACGGCACTGGGAACAAAACTGCAGGAGTATTCCCTCCAGAAGGACGAGGTGATGGTGTTCAAGGAGCGCGTCGAGGAGGCCCAGCGCCACGCTAGGCAAGAGATGAAGACCCTGATTGATGACCGCGGGAATAGGGGTTCGGTGCTGAAAGGCCACCACAAGGGCAAAAAGAGAGGTGCGCTGGGCGGCAGAGACCACATGGATGCTGAGGAGGGTTGATTGCCTACCTGGTGTGTTGCGGTTATGAGTGACGATGGTCCGAAAGAACAGGAACTAGAAAAAAATTGTAAAAGCTGGGGAAATTGACTGCAGTGTTTTATCCACCCATTATAGGGGAAACTATGAGGTAGAATAGCAATTGGTTTATATCAGTTCATACCGCTTGCCTAAAAATGTTGTGGCATTGTCAACTATTCGGTGACAGATAGCGACAAGTCCTAGGCTGATCTTTGAGCAACCCGTACGATATCCACTGTGTTCAAACGAAGCCATCAACGATAGCATGTGCTGATACTAAGTCTCTGGGGCCATCATTGTCCCTCAGTAAGCACCCTGGTCCAATCAAACTTTCTCCACCGCTTCCTGAACCCCTCGACTCTGTCATCCGACCTGTGCCACCGACCCTGCCGTTTGATGACGTCGGGCTCGCAGTCCAGCATCCCGCCGACGATCTCGCGCGCAAACAGATCCCCCTTCGGCCAGCGCTCCGAGTCCTCAACGATATGCGCCAGCCCGCCGTCCAGCGTGAACCAAACGTGGAAGTAAGGCATCTCCTTGGCAATGCTCCGCCGGAATGCCAATTTCCCCAGGCCTTCGTCGCGCGCCCGCTTGCCGGTGTCGATGATCTTCTTGTGCTGGGACCACTCCTCGTCCGTCGAAAGCATGGCTTCCCTGAAAAACGCGGGCGCGGTGTCGCCCAAGTCGTAAGGGATTGGCACGGCGACCATGGCGGCGTGGAGGTGGCGCTGTGGCGCGGCTGCGTTCTCGTAGAAAAGGACCTCGCGACCCTGGTCGTGATACGACCGCGTCAGGCTCTTCATGAAGTTGCGGATCTCCTCCCACTCGTCGTCGTCGCACTCGAGCAGGTTCGCACGATGGGTAATTGGTACGATGACGGCGCCACCCTCGGCACCAGTGAGCTCCGGGGCCGTGGGGAGGGTGAGATAGACTCTCGTCGCGAGTGATACGATCGGTGCTAAAGGCACGTTTTGCGGGGGTGCGCGGTCCTCGTGGTGACACAAGGGGCATTTGTCGAGGATGTGGTTGAGCTTCTTGTACTCGGACACTGCCACGTTCTTGAGGCTTGCCTCGCCCTTGTGGACGCGCTTGGCCAGTTTCTCCGCGTTCTCGTCGAGGTACTCGAGGTCGTTGTCGAACCTGGCGTCCTTGGCGATGCGCTCGGCCAAGCGCATGCCCTCGCCGCCGGCCTGGCCACGAGTACGCCGCTCTTCGCGGAGCATGTCTTCGACGGTCATGTCCTCGTTGGCTTCGACTTTGCCACGTTCGAGGCCGCGCTTGTTGGTAACCACCTTGACCTCGCCGCGGGGGCCGGCGAGCATCCGGTTGTAGGAAGCGTCCAGCACGACGGCGTTGCTTGCTGCTGTGCCCGCGCTGAAGGCGGCCATGGCGTCGTCGTATTCTCTTTGTAAGGCTTCAACGTCGGGTGTCTTGAGAAGTTTCGCTTTCATGAGCCGTGCTTTTATCCGGTTGAGTGAGGACTGGGTAACAGGCTCGGCTGGGCGGACCATGTCCTCAATCACCACCCCTTGCTCGGGGGGCGGCGATCGGGACCTATTCCTCTCGTTCTCACCATGGCGCGTTATTGCCTTCCGCTCTTCATATAGATCACCTGTCGGTTTCTCCTTGCCGATGTAGCCCGCGCCATACACCTTTCTCCTGTCCATTTCCACTCTCTCCTCTCTGGCCTCGTCGAACTCTTGTAAGCTGCCGAATCGTTCGATAGCAACATCATCAACCGGACGCCCGCTCTGTTCAGCAGTGGTGTAGACGGCCTTCAGCTTCGTCATTCTCCATTGCGAACCCTCATCGCCGAACGTATAGTTCACCTCGCGCTTGGCGGAAGTCTCCAAGCTCTCGTTCGCGTCCAATGCCCCCTCCACCGATACTTCCGCAAGTCCCCTATTGAGCTCCCGTTTGTGCAATTCGCGCTTCGGTTCTTCCTTTCTCGGCGGACTCTTCCTCTTGGAGCCACCGCGGTGCACATAGTCGATGTCGATGCCCGCCGGATCTGTCATCCACGAGTCTCGGACAGCTGGAGGCGTCTTCTCCTCGTCAGGCAAGGGCAAGTCCTCCTTCGGATCTCTCTTCTTTTGGTATTTGGTGTCTTCTCCACCCGACCTGCGATCATGTTCGTGATCGCGATCGCCGTCTCTTGACCTGTGTCTGTTCCTATGTCGATGCCTTGACGAGTCGCCCTCCTTGGAGTCTACCACCTCGTCGTGGCGTGAATGGCGTGATCGTTTGTGCCGATGGCCGCCGTCATCTTCGGAGTCGTGTCGATCCCGTGACCGCTGGCGATGTCGGTCTCGATCTCTACGTCGGTCGGCGCGGTCCGCGGACCTGTCGCGCTGTCGGTGGTTGTCTCTGTCTCTGTGTCTATGCTTCCTCTCACGACGCTCCTCCTTTTCTTGCGCCCCGCGCTCCCGCTCGGCCTTTTCAGCTGCGAGAGCTTTCTCAAAGTCGTCGAGGCTGTCCATTGGCATGTGTTGACGCCAGATCCAGGTTGAGAGTATTTGCGCGCTGCAAAGAAAGGCTTACAGCGTTGATCGGTTGCTAAAAATGGCAGCAGCTGTCAAAATTCAGTGGGGTGACGTATGGGGCACGTATTTACATAAGGTAAGTGGGGTGACTTGGCATGCTTCTGTTGGTTCTCCACAGCCAAAATATCACTCGGTTTACGGATTATTCAATATGCAATAAGTGCGGTAAGAGTACATTGCGAGCTCTCAGGCCCTTCAACCTTGACCTCGAAGTACCGCTGACAAAACCAGAAATCGTTCTCGGAAATCGTTACGAATCGCATGTTGCATTGAACAAGGAGAACAAACTACGCCGAGACTGGCAGAGGGCTTGCTAGTCAGAAGTTTCTTTTGACGAACTTTGAATTTACGGTACATATTGAAGTCAATCGCTGAACTCCATCATTCGAAGTCTCCAGTCAGTCCGTTAACGTCAACTTGAGCGAGGACGAGATCGGTGCTGATGACTGAACAAAGAGGCGAAACTTGGGTGGCTGAGGGCCCGGAGAGTCTCCAAGCCGCGCGCCGCAGTCTTCGGTCTCTCACCAACGCATGTATTGAGAACTTAAAGCAGCGGTTTATGGATTATTATTGGTCAACACTTTGTGGGTGAGCAGCCGGGAGGGGAGAAGCCGGAATGCCTACAAATATTACAATCTAAGCTACCACAAAAATGATCACCACCTTTTGTCTCGCTATTTTCGACTGCCAGTTCAGTTGCCCTACAGCATCATTGATTTTTAATCACCACCTCGGATGACGATAAGAGCCGGGAGAAAACAAGCAGCAATAGGGCTGAGGTGAGACGGCTCGGGATATTCAACCCGGATATACACCTCAGTCTCAGTCTCAGTCTGTTCATTATGGTCTTCGAAGCCTGTAGGTGCTGAGAGGTCGCAAGCAACGTACCTATCTCACAGGCACAAGCCGGAGATATGAACGTACCGTACAGATTGCACAGTAGGCACATGGGCCGTTGGTTGAATGCATGGCGCTCCGCTATGCCGCCGACGCCTGAATCTGCCAGACTCCGATGGTGGCGGCCTAACCAATGCATCCCGCTCAGTAAGTGGAAGTCGAAAAATGGTTATCGATGCGGTTGCCTCCATTGCTATCTTTGACAAATTCAACGTCTCCCGGGGGTTTGAACCGTACTCTTGTCGTATACGCTACCGTCCGGTGGTTCTAGATTCGATGCCATCCCAACTTCCTGCGACCTCGTGGGTGTCTCCCTGGCGGCGTCTGTTCTAAACATAGCTCCCATACGTATTGCCAATCCATCTGTACCCGCGCCAATGTATGTACGAAGAAAGGAGGACAATAATTTGTCATACTCAAGCAGGTTCCGCAAGAGATCAAATCTGTAAAACAAGGACATTATATTCTTTAATTTTCAGGCTCCTCAATACCATCAATACCATCTAATTCTCTGTTTCTATGCGTAGATCACTATTGGACGTGGTGAATGACGAGGAGGGGCGGGAACAAAGCTGCCCTGGCCGCAGCACCGGGCCAGCACAGTGGTTGCCCACCGGCAGTCAGCCAGCCAGCCACCAACCCTTCGGGATACCTCGATGCGGCCACAATCATCAAGATAGTTCTTATCTTTGGATGGGGTATTATCGACAGTCTACGTGAGCCAAGACATGTGCTTACCAGTATTCAGGAAAAGAAGGCTGGTTCAATGACCACGACGACTTAAGCCACAAGCATACGATCATCGAGGCTGCAGCAAGTACCTCAGGTCGCCGACATGAGCTCTTGTCACGCGAGGGCATTAAGTCCAGCTGAAGGAAAGTACTTAGAATTTAGATAAACCAACTCCCAAAACGCCCTATACGTGCTATATCCTCCCTCTGCAAAGATGGCTTGGAACTTGAGCAGAACCGCCGCTAGTCGTAAACTAAAGACTCCAAAAAATAACATCCAAAATCATTTCCAAGGGGGTATAAGAGACCAATGCTTGCATCGCTGCTTTTCCTCCACCCACCCAATCAGTTTCTTCCTTCCCATCTCATCCTCCCTCACTGCGTATAGTTGTTATACCTCTGCGATAGCTGGCCCTGCCCATATTGCGGCTTTTGCTGTTGTTGCTGTGACTGTTGTGCCTGCTTCTGCTGTGCCGTGGCGTAATCAGCCGGGTTATAAGGCGGGTAGTGCGAGGGGTGCGGGATCCGAGGGTCAAGCTTTCTCAGCGTCTCGTCGCGATGCTCTTCGGTCGTCTCCTGGTGCGACGTTAATCCGGACGACTGGAACCCGCTGTTACTCGTCGAGAGAGAATTTGGACGGGAGGAATTGTTATCTGGTCTTGACCACTGACCACCGTGAGAAGAAGGATCCGGGCTGCCCTGATTCGCTAATGTGTTGGAGTTGCGGTCCGGTTGCGCCGCTGTCGGTCTAGGCGAAGACTGCTGGCCGATCTGTTGCTGTTGCTGCTGTGAAGAGTAATAGAAATCCCCGGGCATCTCCACGGCGAAAGAATTGGAGTTCTGCTGGGCAGGCGTTGACGCGGGCAGCTCCATCGCACCGTTGGGTGGCCCGTATGGGGACGGACTCGTAAGCTGGTTGTAGGCGCCGCCTTGCTGCTGGGACCCGGCAGTTCCGGGTCGGTTGCCCTGGTTTATGGATCCGGGCCGTTGGATCTGATATGGAATTTGCGGTGATGCTGAGGGCGGCGGCGGTGTGCCGGTTGTGTGATAAATACCAGTGGGAGAGCCGAGTGGGGACCTCCTGATGGTGTTTCGCCGGTCGGCCGGGTTGATGGTCTTGAGCTTTCCGTCCTCCATCATGGCCTGAAGCACTCCGGCGTCCAATAGCTCGGCCTTTTTGATGATTCTTTGAACCATCTCCCCACCGGCCTTTTTGACTTGCGCCTTGACGAAGCTGAGCATGGTGACGTTGCACTTGACATCAATATCCTCCCTTAGATAAAGCCCGTCCGACGGTATGCCCAGCTGCTTCGATCCGATCTCTGAGGGCTCGGGGGGCTCGATACCAGGCTGGTTGCCTGCGATGCGATACTTGTTGCGCATGTCTACGTTCATTGGGGCGTAAATATGAGTTTGAAGGCCCCACGGCATGTCATGGAAGCAGCCGTTGAACTTGATAACTGAGGCGCCCATCTTGCCGATGCCGGGCATGAACTGAATGCGCTCCGTGATCTCATACCACGTCGAGTAGTACTCGTCAGTCTCGGCATTCTGAGGCGCGGCGATGGGCTTGTGGTCGATCACGAGCGGATTGAGGGTGATGATCTCGGAGTGTGAATGGAGAATGTCGATGGCGAGCTGGCGAGGGATGAAGCCCGGAATGGGCGTGATTATAGTGATTGTTTCCTTCTTGCGCAACATTATAGCTGATCTGTGAAGGGTGTAGCTTGTAGCTTGGGTCTTGAGCGACGAGAGCGTGGAGGAGAAAGACGAGCACAAGGCGAGCAGCGCAACACTATGATAAACTGCTTTTCTGTCTTTGAGATGACTGTTGTGCTAAGTTTCAGAGCTCGGATGATGGTGAGTGAAAGGGAAAAGGTGAAAGAAAGGATGGTCACTAGGTAGGTTGAGGGGCGGGGCAGATGGAAGGGGGGAAAATCCGCGCTTCTGGGACGGGTTCACTTTAAAAAAAGACGCCGCCGTTCCGTCGGGGCTAGAGGTGGGCTGAACGGGATGGGCACACTGGCACACCCACTCCTCGAACAAGGCCTGTCGGATTTCTGGGCGCCGGGGGCGTCTCCTGCTGTGATGGGCGTTGGGCCGCTTCTTCTCGCTCATTCGTAACCACCCAACTTGGCGCAGTAGGTATGTACCGTGCCTTTTTCTCCCGGTTCACTTGCCAAGCTTCTGAGGACCCTGTTGAAAGTGCGGCTTCACTGCATGCCGTCCTGATGATGACGTGAGCTAGAGTCCGAATAAAGAGATCAATCGCCACAAAAGTCCGGATATTTTGACGCAAGCGCCAATGATTTTCAAATTCACATCCAGCGACATCAAGAGTCAGTTTCTGCTTGCTCTCATCTGCTCATTGTCGTCGTGTTACTGAGGGACCGGGCATACCTGAACAGCACGGCATGATGAAAATAGATAAACTCGGGACGATGGGAGAGAAATTAGCACCACGGACCGGGTGTTGGTTTGTCCCAAGCTCCTCACCAGTGCAACTGGCGGGGGGCTGCTTCCAACGACGCAACGTGCGAAGTGGGGAAGGCGGCCGCCTTCAGGTTCAAGGCGGTCAGGGACACTCAATGCTTGTCGGGAACAAGGCCACTCGCTAAGCAGTTATCCAAATTATTATCTTATCGAGCCCTTTTCATCTGCCCCGCCATCAGAAGCATGCAGCGCGCTCCAGGCGGGACATATCCAACCCACCAACCCCCACTGCCATTCTGATTCTGGATTCAACGACGTCCAAATCCAAGACAGGTCCCCAATCCTCAAACATATATACCTCGCCGACCACACAGTGCAAGGCTTTGACAATGGCATCAAGCACTGCGCCGTCAGCCAGTCAAGATGCGCCCGCGTCCCAGCCCGTTGCCGTTGTTTGCGTAGGCATGGCAGGTGCGTCGATCATTCATTTTACCTGAGCTGTCCTGTCAAAGCGTTAACCACGACGCCACCGAGCAGGCTCCGGAAAGACGACATTCATGCAGCAGATCAACGCTCACCTCCACGGCAAGAAAGAACCGCCTTACGTGATCAACCTCGACCCGGCAGTCCTGCACTCGCCGTTCGAGAGCAACATCGACATTCGCGACTCGGTCAACTATAAGGAGGTGATGAAGCAGTACAACCTCGGGCCGAACGGTGGCATCCTGACGTCTCTGAATCTCTTCGCGACCAAGATCGACCAAGTTCTGAACCTGCTCGAGAAGCGCACCGCGCCGGACCCGGCGAACCCGGCGCGCAAACCCATCACCAACATCCTGGTCGACACCCCGGGCCAGATCGAGGTCTTCGTCTGGTCGGCGTCGGGGACGATCCTGCTCGAGTCGCTTGCGTCGTCTTTCCCCACCGTCATCGCCTACATCATCGATACACCGCGGACTAGCTCGACGTCGACATTTATGAGCAACATGCTCTACGCGTGCAGCATCCTCTACAAGACCAAGCTGCCCATGATCCTCGTGTTCAACAAGACTGACATCAAGGATGCTTCGTTCGCAAAGGAGTGGATGACCGATTACGATGCCTTCCAGGCTGCGCTTCAGGAGGACGAGAACAGGAATGCCTTTGGAGGTACGGAGGGCGGTGATGGTGGCGCGAATGGAAGCGGATACATGGGCAGCTTGCTCAACAGCATGAGCTTGATGTTGGAGGAGTTCTACGCTCATCTTAGCGTGGTCGGCGTGAGCTCGCTTTATGGAACCGGCATCGACGAATTCTTTGAGGCCGTCAAGGTGAAGGCCGAGGAATTCAAGAGAGATTATGAACCCGAGCTCGAGAAGAGACGCGAGATGAGGGAAGAGAATAAGAAGAAGGAGCGAGAAAAGGAACTGGAAAAGATGATGAAGGGCATGTCCATGGGTGAAGAATCGGCAACACCGCTGACAGTGGGAGACATCAAGGACGGTGATGACGATGACGCCATGGACACTCTTAGCCCCGATGAGGATGATGAGGATGACGACGAAGATGATGAGATGGATGAACCAGCCGCACGCAAGGGGCTTCAATCCCGGTACGAAGCGGCTCTGGGGGAGACCGAAGACACGACGACACAGGAAGCGAGCTTTGTCAAATATCTTCATTCACAGCGCTGATCTTTCTTGCACAGCCAGTGATTGTCAGAACGATGGGGCGTTGGGATGGAGGTTATTTGGCAGGGCTTATAGTATAAGTAGAGGATGGGCAAAACCATCTGGTAGCATTCTCGGCGTTCTTTTGACAAACATGATACCAAAATTGGGATATAAGGGCTTCTGGAAAAGGAAAATATAAAATGCATATAGAGAGTTTACTCCTGACCCGTATCTCCAAGAAACGCCGTTCCCAAATTTCAGAAAGGAATAGCTCATCTCTTTCCTTCCCTTTCCATGGGCCAATGCTGATCGCAGCAGTGACGTGTGAAATCACCGGCCATACAACCGCCTATCACCACTTCCGCGACTCGGGCATGTGAGGTTTTAGATGTGATTATCGGTATCCTAACACCGGAGGGATCTCCCGTAGAGAGAAACGATTGTTGATCCCCATTGTTGGAGTATGAAACATCGTTTGCGGCGGTTACCGCGCCTCGAATTGAACCATTCTATCATAGAGGAACAAAAAAGAACAGTTAGCAATCATTTCTTCCCCACACACCGACTACACACTACCGCAGTTTCTTACCTCTTGGTCCGCTCTTTGTACAGCACACGAGCGCCGCACTTTTGGCATCTGATCGGCGCATTCTTCTCGAGCGGCACCTTCACCGCGCAGTCGCCGCAGGTGTAGATCATGACGGTGCTGGGCTCGGCCGCAAAGGGATCGCGGTTGACCATCGTAACGCCGCCTCCTGACGCTCCTCCTCCATAGCTCGGTGAACCGGTGTTCGGGACTTGGTACGCTTCGCGCGACATTTTTGCTGCGTTGTGATTTGTTCCGTTGTCTCTGTGGCGGCGAATAAACTTGTCGATAGAAGATGTGTCGCGATGGTGATGTTGAAGATTTGGAGTGGTTGAGAGTTTGTCTGTCTGGCTCTTCTATCTGGATTGGAGTTGGACGCTTGTGAGCGTTGTGGATAACAAAGCATCGAAATTGAGCGGTGGAACTCGGCAGAAATACTTGACTCTTTTGATTGCGATAAGATCACGTGGCACTCTTCCGTTCCACTTCATCCCGGCAGGCAAACCCAGACAGCCGAGGCGACACTCCGTGACAGGGGTCGTCCTTGGGCGAATGCGGGATGCCAAGGATAAGATCACCTTCAATGGAACATGCGCCCAGGAAGGGTGGGAGCGCGCTTCAACTATTACGACCCTCTTACAACCCTCGAAATATTAGAAGTTTATCCTCGAAACTTATAAGAAGTTGAACGAATACATCCTGTTCCCTAAGTACCTAGGTAGGTACTATCATCCGAGTTCACGATACCGACGGCGGCGGGGCCAACCCTAACATGGCGTCGTCTTTCAACTCTCCCTCTTCTTCTACATCACCACCGGCACCATCCACCAGCAACAACAGCATACAAATACCGCCCGTTCCTCGACCCGAGTCATTCGACCCAGGCCCTCGAGACAGTGGCACACTCAATCGCGACGACAATGACTGTCCCTTCTGCCACATAGCTACCGTCTATCCATCATACCACCCCGTCTCCCCACCGTCTTCTGAGGCAACCATCCTACACCCCGAAGCGACCTCCCCGCAACCAGCCACATTCGTCGTCCTGTCAACGCCCCTCCTGATTGCGTTTCTCGACATAATGCCCCTCTCGTTCGGCCATGTCCTCCTCTGCCCGCGCAGCCACCGGTCGAAACTGACGGACGCAACGCCGACCGAGGCCGCCGAGCTCGGTTTGTATCTGCGCGTGCTCTCGGCGGCCGTCAGTCGGGTGACTGGCGTGCAAGACTGGAACGTGGTGCAGAATAATGGTGCTGCCGCGGCGCAGGTGGTGCCGCACATGCATTTCCACGTGATTCCGCGGCCGGAGCTGAGGGATAAGGGGAGAGAACGGTTTACTTCCACAATGTTTGGAAGGGGCACGAGGGAGGATCTCGACGAGGAGGAGGCGGCGGGGCTGGCGGAGAGGATTAGAAGGGGGATTGCAGAGGTGTTGAGGGAGGATTTGGAGAGGGATGGGAAGAAGGCCAAGTTATAGCATTGCGTTTTGTATGTTGTTTTTCTTTTGTATATATTGGACACACCTATACCCGTATACATACACGTTTGCCATTCATCTAGTTTCAGCTGTTTGAAATCCACTGGGTTTGGTTTAGGTTGTAGATCATGACTCTGACTAACACAACAGAAGAGAGAGAGAGAGAGAGAGAGAAAAATCACTCGTCATCCCCAAAGAACATCTTCTCCGGCAACCAATCATCTTGCCAGATCTTGAACCGGTCCAGGATGGCATCAATCCGCGCGACCTCGTCGTCCGCAAGACTCCAGCCGTCCAGGTCAAAGTTCCCGTCGATGCGTGACTTGGTCACGCTCTTGGGCAACACGCTCCAGCCCTTCTGGATGCCCCACATCAGGATGATCTGCTGCGTAGTGCGGTGTTTCGCTTCAGCGAGGGAGAGAATCGTCTCATTGATGTAGAGCGGCGAGTCGGTCTGACCGCCCAGCGGCGAATAAGCGGAGGAATGGATGCCCTTGGACGAGTTGAAGGCCACAAGTTTTGGGGATGGGTTGCACGGGTGCAGCTCGATCTGGTTGACGGCCGGGACGATCTATTCACCAGTATAAGTCATGTGTCTTGCAAGTAGGGAACGAGCATATATTACATACTCTACAGCTCGGGTCTTTTAGTAATCTCTCCAGATTCCTCACACCGAAATTACTTACCCCGATATTCCTCACCTTGCCAGTCCCAACGAGCTTCTGCATCTCACGCCAGGTGTCCACGAAATCCCACCCCTCCAAGTGTTTGCTGCCATCTTCCGGGTCCGTGCTGCACGGCCAGTGCATCAGGTATAAGTCGACGTAGTCGAACCCCAAGTTTGTGAGTGAGATATCGATGCCCTCCGCCACCCGCCGGTGCCAGGTGTTATCCAACTTCGTGGTCACCCAGACGTCGGTGCGTGGTACGCCCGACGCCCTGATCCCGTCGCCGACCTGCTTCTCGTTTCCGTACGCCATCGCCGTGTCGACGTGTCGGTAGCCTGCCCTGAGCGCCGTCTCGACCGCCTTCTCCACGTCGCCTGGCTGCCGGGTTCTCCAGGTCCCGAGACCGACGGCCGGGATCGAGGTACCTGTGTTAAGCCTGTATGTCTTTCTGTGTTGTGTTGTAGAGGAACTGGATTAGTTGTTAGGGGATGTGAATGAGGAGGCATAGTCGGTACTTACATGGTATTCTGGAGGGGGGCCATTTCTGAACGTCTGTTGAATATCGGATGTAAGAGCACCAAGTAGAGGACAAATAGCTATGTGTGGATTTGCTCAGGTAGGTAATTTACTCGAGTTAATGAGGAGGTAGGTAGGTTGTGAGTCGTATATAAATCGAGACTTGTGGGCTTCATGACTATTGAACTTACATCGAAATGCCTTCTTGCCGTATTATATAGTTATTCACCCATACTCCATGGTAACTCAGCTACTTCTTTGCCACATTCTCCTGCTGAATCAGGTTTAGTGCTGCAAAAAAATACTTGTATATTAACATTTGAAAACAAGCATCTGAACGAAAGGGCGCGTATTCCAGGCCATTTTGACGTATTGGGACTGTGTGCCCCGCAATATTCGTTGTCTTTTGAGCTCGAAGGGCGTCTTGCGGGGCAATAAAGATGATGGGTTAAAGCTAGAACTTTGATGGAAGTATTTGATGACATACCTACCCAGATAGGTGAGGAGTAACATCGGATGGGACTGCAACTCAGGGGTATCGGATCAATTGATCGGACGACATAATAGGGGTCATGTATGGGTATGGGTAAGTTCAGCAGCAAAAAGGCTGTGGGAAAGGGCACGTTTCAGCTGAACGACGAGTGCTGAATGCATCAGTTTCCCATCTATCTGAGCCTAACAATTCTCCAGACAATAAAGTATCCGACATGCTTTTAATCTTAATGATCGGAAATTAAGGATGATGGAGAGATCTCCCCTGGATAAGACAAAGCCTATAATCCGCCCATCCACTTCGCGGTCCTGTAGACAGGGGGGGACAAGAAAGGAGTAATTCGAGTATAAGAAATGAAGCCTCTCCCAAAGTCATTGGAATCCCAACTCCCTCTGGCGCTGTAAGCAATACCCGCGTAAAGCCAATTACGAGACGTAGTGAGAACAGGACCGCTAAGAAACCTTCAAGACGCAGCGACTAACCATCGGTACCGCTGCTCCGGAACGTAGCGCACAACGCGGCATAGTGGTGGGTAAGGTCGAGAACATTCTGCGGAAGGTTAGTGGCCTGGATAATGCTCCTAACCTTAACGGCACCCTCGTCCTCGATTAGTGTCCGAATGGTGTGGAACAGCTCGGGCGAGAACTCGCTGTACCACCGATACTGCCACGTCACCAACCGGATGGTCGCCGCCACTGTTTCGCGTGTGCTCTTGTTCTTCTCGAACACTTTAAGAATTCCGGTGAGGGCCTTGGGGCTGAACCGCATGCCCAGGCAAGCTCTGTAGGCCTCCACGGCTTCGTCCGTGTGCTGGAGACGTTCGGCCAGGCTGCCGAGAATCTCCCACTCCTCGGCCGACTTTTTGTACTGCATACTCTGCGCACGGTACTGGGCCATCTGTGTGCGCCAAATGGTGTAGACACGAAGATCCTCGTACAGAACCATGAAGAGACTGTCAAGCCAGCGTTCACATAGTCGCTTGTTGTTAAGACGAGAGAAGTGCTCCTCGTCCTATTTTAAGAAGTTAGCGACACAGTAGACAAATAAGATGACTTCAACGGAAGTCCCAGATAACCTACTGTCTCATTCTCTGCCTTCTTTGCCACGTCAGGATCAACAGCGCTAGACGGCCGCTCCAGATCTTCGGTATTGCCGTTTGAAACAAAAGTCGGCGCAACCGAATCGACATCAGGCTCCGTCTGTAGCTTTTGCCCGACATCTTCTGTGTCCCCGTCTTCACCATCCTCGCTACTAGCCTCGCTAGCCTCGCCATTGGCAGTGTGATCGGGGGTTCCACGGAGAGCATCGGTGCTAGCGTTGCGCTTTGCGGGATACGCCTGCGGGTCCTGCTTCTCCGTCCGGTACTCGTCTTCCATGACAAAGACGTTGCTTCTGATCTTCAGCAGTTGGTCCCACCCAATCTTCGCGGTCATCTCTGTAAGAATGTTATAGGCCTGCTTGAAGGTTCCACGATAGGCGGCTGCGCGGAGGTTAAGAAGGCTTGGATCCACCTGCTCAGAGTATCTCGCCTCGGGCTCGCTGTCAATTTCATCTAACCTCGTCTCCGGTAGAGTCGGGAGCACGACATCCTTTGGCTCTGGCATCAAGGGTGAGTCTTTGTCCTGGTACGTGAACATGGGGCAAGAGTTGAGAATGGTCAGCGCGTTCTCCCAGTCTTCCATAGCCACATACACCTGTGCCAATCGTGCCCATGTACCAAACTCGCTAGGGGCTGCGATGGTGCTCCGGTCCGCACAACCCAGTGCCATGCGAAGTCTCTCCTCCTTTTGCTCTGGTGTCGGGGCTGTCTGCGCCTTCTTCAGCAGGAATTGGGCCTGTGTGTCGAGCATCACGTAGTCCATGGGTTGTTCCTTGATAGCCTGGTACAGGACACGAGCCCCATCCACCTCTTCGTTGCCCATGAACAGGACCTTCGCCAGGAGTGATGCAACTTCCACATTTTGTGACCGCAGCTTCTCGAAAAGGTTGATGCCAGAGGCATATCGGCCGGTCGTGTGGAAGTACTTCAAGAGACCAGTCGCGAGGTGGTTAGAGACGACGTTCGGAACCTGTACGACTGAGTCAGAACCGAGCTGCCAGCCTTTGAAGAAAAGCTGTTCAGCCGCGCTAAGGAAGCGATGTTCAGTCTCGGTATTCGTAACGGGGTTGAAGCGCCTGACACCCATGATCTTTCTAATTGTCTCGCCGCTTCCGTCGTCAGCATACGAGTATGCGCGCAGTACACTACACAGGTAGGTTTCGAGCCAAAGCTCGTCGGTGGCTTTCCGCTTCTCGCCTCGCTCGTCGACGCAGTAGCTCTCGACAGATCCAGGGAAGGGAGCATGTACACGCATGTCGACGCGGGAGAAGGCATTGTAGCAACTACAAGAAGTTAGAAAGCGCCAAAGCCTACGAGTAAAGAGAAACAGTACCAGTATGTGCCCTCGAGGGTCTTGAAAGTCGCTGATTGGCCGAATTCTTTGTACGTTAGGGTGTTGATGTACGCCGCAAGACTTGCAGACGATGATGCATCAACGCCGGTAACATGGTGATAGACACCCACCTAGAGACACCGGAGTCAGTTAGACGAGCGCGACAGGAGCTTTATGGTGGCATCGACGCACTTGTTTCCCCGGGTTCCTTATAGGTTGCTTGAGGAGGTGGACGAAGTCGGGGGGACCAAGCTCGCGCAGCGAGACCAGAGACTCGGTACGGGCATCAATTGTCTCGTGCAATATCTCCTCCGTGATCCTATGGGAAAGGTGTCAGTTTGACAAGCAGCTCGAAGATATTTGGGGGGGCATGCGCACTCTGGAACAGCTGGCGCAACCATGGCGGCGACCTAATTGCCTCCCTCAACAGCGGGACGATTCTCTGATAGCAGGTCAACGATACGTAGCTTCTGATGCGTTTTGAATGAACCGTATTCCATTCAAAAAAGTTGCGGTTGACCTGCGATGGTCCGGAGCGGTTAGGCGGAGAGCCTCGTGTTCGCAGTAAGTCGTGGTGGTGATCTTTTGTTGTCCAGTATCTTTTAGGCAAGCTGGTGGATTGCTTTGAAGCCAACACAGCAACAACACTGCAGCAACGTTCTCATCCAGCTGGCCGCGGCTCGGGAACCCGTAGTGATTCAAGCAGTAACCCAACAGGGCTAGCTCCTGCCGGTTGGTGGTGGAACACTGATGCACGGGCCTTCATCATTTGCACCAGGGCAGTCCTTGTGCGACCTGCCAGGTCCCCCAAAGTTCGAGGCTAGGCGGCAGTGGCTGCTGCAGTGTCCCTTGTCGCGTCTCGTCAATTCCGCGAATTTGGAGTGCACATCCAGAGATTCACCATCGCCCAAACTTAAAGTCGAGAAGAAAGCCAAACCGGGCAATACTGGTGGTTCCCCACGCTCTAAAATTAAGACCTCGCCAACATGATACACTCGACAACATATGAAATAAATACATGAGGCTTTCAACACAATCATCATGGTAAACATCTAGCGGACGCTCCGTTTGCGCCCGCTCTCGCTGACTTCATTCCGTCTAAATAGCCGACCTTTGCGGCCATCAACGTCGAGCCCGAGGAGATCGTCGACGAGGAGGTCGACACAACCAAGGATATACAAGTACGTCATACATCTTGCAGCACAGTTTTTGCACTATGGTGGCAGACGGTTTCTGACTGCCGACACTCTAGGTTGAGGATGCCCTGAAGCTATTCCAAACGGCCCTAAAGCTCCACGCACAGGGGCCCAGCTTCTTTGACGAAGCCTCCGACGCCTACGATGCTCTTTTTGAGTCCGAAATTTTCAAATACCCCGAGAGCAAAACTGAGTACGAGCGGAACGAGAGACGACCAGATGGGAGCTTCGTCATCGAGCCCATCTTCACACCAGGACTCGATCCGACCGGGACAGAAGTCGAGGGCGAAGCTAGTAGCTTTCCCCAGGCGCTCTACCTATCATATAAGAATCATGGCCAGTTCATTATCGACCGCATAAGGCACAAGGCGCGCACATCTGCGGCGACCAAAGGGCCCGCATTCCAAGACCCGACGGTCCTCGAAGATGCTCGTAAAGCCCTAGACGAATTCGATACCGCTCTGGATCGCGATCCGTCGGACCCTGAGCTATGGCGGAAGGCTGCACGAGTCGCCGCGTTCCTGAAGAGCACACGAATCAGCCGGTACAGCCTGGAGGCTGCAATCGAGTTGGATGATGACCCGGCCGTTGTGGAGGTCGAACCTCCGTCCTTAGCCGAAGGATATGCTGGTGAACAGCTCAAAGAACAGTTAGAGGTCCTCGATGACCAGATGTCTTTGACGCATCCGATAATGAAGCCCTTCCGCGAGAAGGGCCTGCCAACCCTCTTGAGGCGACACCTGGATCCAATACTATTCTTACCAGATTACACCAAATCCTTGGCCATCCCGAGATCAGAGACAGAAGCAAGTGGTCCTGAACGTGCGGCTATGGCTGTACCGAGCTCATCTTGGGCCGAGCTCGGTGTCGCTTTGGTCCAATTTGCTACTGAGCATGGGTTGTCTGGTCAAGCTGTGGACATTCAGCTTCCCGAAGGAGCTGACGATAATATGCAGATGGAGATTGACAAACAGTTACAGCCCCCGGAGGACTATGCTCTTACTCATGAGCCTTCGCAACCCCTCCCAAGCGAACAAGCGGTGGTCGAGAACGCGAAAGACGACGATGTTGCAGTGGCCGAACCGAAGTCTGCAGTAACTGCGGCCCCTGTCGCAACTGACGAGCCTGTGAAAAAAGAGCGTAGTCTCTCGATGCCGACGCGGAAACGTTCACAATCCGCTGCTGGACTGTTAGAGCAGCCGGATGAGGAGACTGCAGAAACGAAAAGGAGCAAAAGAACCCGGCGGAGAGATACAGAGGTTATGGACCCTGCCACACTTCTTGCGACTCAGTTACAGCCCTTTCAGGCCGCAGACCAGAACCTCTTCCAAACAACCAAAAATCTCGTTGAGAACCTGGGGGTGACAGATCGAATTACGTTGGATAGGATATCCGAGATTCTCGATTCCTGTGCCTCGGACGATCGGATAGGCAAGATCCAGAATCCCGCTACTATTGATCTTCGGGAAGCAATTCTTAAATTTGATAAGGATACGGCAGACATTCTCTTGAGCGAAAGGGAAAGTCCTCAACTCAGCCTCTCTGCGTTTCTCGAACACTCAAAGTCTGGATCCCAGCGAGCCCCAGAACCGCCCGCGTTTGATGATGTGCGAGATTTGAGGAGTTTTGCAGAAAGTCTTAATGCAGGGTGGAATACTATTGATGACATCGTCTACGAGTACGTGAGGGCTTTGGCAAAGGCCTACGCCAAGTTCAAGTGGCCTGACCAGTTAAAAACAGCGGTAGTGCAAGTGGTCAGCCGCTTGGATGAGATCATTTATCGAAGAGTTATCAACGAGCTGGAGGTTGCTCAAGCAGCTGATCTGATGGAAGGAACTCACACAGAGACTGCCCACCTCATACAAATGCTCTTCGAACTACACCTTGATATCTACGAGCGCATCACGAATCCCAACAGTGTGGTTGACCAAAACACTAGAGTTGAAACAAAATTGCGACTAGATAGATGGATGGATCTGGCCGCGCAGGCCAGCCGTTGGCAGTTGCAAGACGCGGACGATCAGCTTGCGCTTCGCTTTCTTTGGGCTGCTGTGGTTTTTACCACATTTGCCAAGGATACACCACGCGACCATATCCTCAGCTGCTGGCATAGTCTGCATGATCATCTCGCACAATCCACTATTTCTGAGATCAGTCTGCCAAATAACGTCGTCATGCCCGAGATATCGACAGCCGCCACCGACCGAGAGATTTCTAAACTGACCACCATGGACTTCTTCTTGAGTATATTCCAGGACGAAATGGGCCCCTCGCCAGCTGTAATAGACACCTTGGAGCCTGTTCTCAACCCGGACTCCGTTTATATCAGCATCTCCATGGCCCCCGAGACCAATGGAGAGGCCAGCGATGCTTCCAAGCACAAGTTAGTCAAACAACCCATCAAGGAATGTGCAAGCCAAGGGCTTCGCAACCTGTGGAAATTTCTTCAGGCTAGCAGCACCGAGCTGCGTCTGCTGTTGTGGGCAAGACTTGGTGATGCTTACGGCAAAATCGGATATATCACAAAACAATTTTCATGTTTTCTGCGAAGCATCGAGACGATCGTCAGTGATTTTGAGCGAGATGACTACGTCAATTCTCCGCAAGAGTCCAGGAGAGTGTTGTTTTTGACCATGCTAAAGGCACTGGACGACCTCATCATACAATCCTTACACTTGGCCATCAATAACAACAGCTCCTTCGACATTATAGACGAGGACCACCTGAATTCCACCTTGTCCGCTCTTGCCAAGGTGAACTGTATGCTTCATATAGCCGCCATGTTTGAAGATGAGGTTCGCATTGGAATGACCCAAGCACCGGCAAGCGGAGCAACATTCTCGGCATTTCTCACCAAGCTCCGGGAGATGCAGGTAAGAACTTGGTGCTTGCAATACACAGTCGTCAAGGTCGGCATCAATCTTCATGCGGGCATGTTCCCGAAACCGGAGAACGATCTTGCGGACTACCTAGCTGCCGTCCACCAGGTGTTGGGTCTGCGGAAGTGCTGCAAGGTTTCAAACAAGATCTTCCTCAAGATGATGAGAATCGAACTCCTGAAGCAGAAGAATATTGAGAACTGGGAAGACTATCTCGGTCAAGTTCTCTATGATCTTCATGGCCTCAAGCTAGGCGTAGGAATCTGGGACGTTCAAGATCACGGTTGCCCACCAGACACCCTGGATAAGAAGTCGGCTATGGCCTTGGTCGAGAAGATCAGTGTGTTGGCGAATAGAATGACTATGAAGGACCTGCTCAAGTCTGACCTCAAGACGACCATCGAACACATGCAGCAAGCTATTGGGTCACCCAAATCAACTCCCCATATGATCCACAATCTGCGCAACTTTACCGAATACCTAAAGGCGCCTATCCATCCTTTACATCTGTATCAGGCCCTCGTCGGTAATATTGATCTGGATGCTGTGGCCATCAACACCCCAGAGAGCGCTCCGGCCAAGCAGGGCTGGTTCTTTTTGTTGGGCATGATCGCATTGACAAGATTCAAGGTTGTTGATTTGAATCGCCGCCAGACTCCGGGCGCTACTGACGATCTGCGAATCGCGGCTACGTTCCTGCGACTTCAACTTCAGTTTACGCCGGACCGCTGGGACGCGTGGTTCCGTCTCGCCGAGTGCTTTGACTATGAACTGGACGAAATGGTCCTCTGGGCGGCCGACAAAATGAATAAGGACAGGGCTGACCTTGTCAAGTGTCAGCGCAGTTCCATCCATTGCTACACCCTCGCGCTTTCACATTCATATGCACGGCGGACCGACACCGATCCAGTGCCCTTGATAGAGGGAGAGGAAGATGCATTACATGACCTGTATCACGAGTTTGGCATGCGCATGTATGCTTCAAGTCGCGAGCCCTTTGCCATGGAACCCTTCCAGCATGCGGATCAGGAGCGCTTCTTCATCCAGGCAATGGGCGCTGGGACATACAAGAAGATCTTGCACAATCAAATGACGGACTACCAGGTCTGGAGGTTTGCAGCCAACTTGTTCAAGAAGGCCATGGACGGCAAACCTAAAGACTGGAAGAACCCTTATATGGTGGCGAAATGTCTCTGGAAGATGTACCAAAAGCCCCGGACCGATGACGAGATCGAGAACAGGATCCGCCGCCCTTCGCTAGACACCGTCCTCAAAGCACTTGAGAAGACAGTCGAAGTGGCCGCTGCTCTACCCAAACCGCGACACGGGCAAGATCCGATTCTCGAACCACACTACAAGATCGTCTCAGTCGTCCACAAACTCGTCACACGCGGTGACCTTCCTGTTCAAGAGGCTGCAAGTCTCCTGCAACGCCAGCCATACGCCCCCGATCATGGCGAGGCTGTCACCGTCAAGGATCGGGGTGAGTGGGATACGTACGTCATGAGGTGTCTTCGATATCTACGCGACAAGGATAAGTCTAATTGGCAGCATCGCATCATTATCCGCCATGCTCGCATCCTTTTCGACGAGACGGCCCCTGAAGGTGACAATGAGCAGTACGTCGCTGCCGCCAAAGCCGCCTTTGCCGTTTTGCGCGAGAGTATGTTCACCAAAACTATGGTGATGAACGTTTGGAAGTGCGACGCCGAGCGGCCCGGCCGCCACCATGTCTACACTGAGCAGTACATCCGCTTCATTGTCCGCCTTCTGGCTGTCATGAACGATCGGACCAACCTGGAAGCCGTGTTGCGCCGAATCCGCAAGAAGAGCCTCGAGTTCTACCACTTTAACGAGCTGTGGCAGCACTCCGTTTCAACTTATATCAAGCTGCTCCGCCAGACCTTCAACGTTCCTCTGGCGGAGGAGGAGGGGGCCTTCAAGGGTGTCACTCCGGAGGACTTCGAGATCATAAGCGACAAGGTGACGGAGTGGGTCACCAGACCGGAAGCCGAGAACCATCCCGCGTTGAACGCCATGACGGAAGCGTCCGAAATGAAGAAGCTCAACGCAAACCTGATGAAGGCCGGGCCGATCGATGACCTGATTTCAGATGCTTACTCGGCCATCTACCTCAATATCAAGCCCGAGATTCTTGAGTCTATCGAGGTCGACGAAGAGCGCAACAAGGCGCTGGACGAAGGATTGCGGGGCGAGGAACCCACCAGTGCGGATATGAAGGCCAAGATGTTCAAGCAGTTGAAGTCGACCGAGGACAAAGACATGTCGACTACACTGGGTTCCCTCCGCGCGACTTCGGAACAGCCGGGCAGCGAGAAGATGGAGAAGACGCTCTCGTCCACCGGTGAGGCCGCACCGCGTGGTCGTCGCGCGGGCGTGCGGCGCCCAGATATCCTCCGTAAAGCGGAGCAGGCTGTTCTGCGCGCGGCGGAGGGACCGCCTAAGTCCGCTGGCGGAGGCGGTGGCTTCAAGTCGCGCGTTGGGTCCATGTCGAGTGCCAAGAATGGCCGGTTGTCGCATCGTGGCAGTGATGCGGAGGATGATAATGATAATACGCAGCATGACGATGAAGATGTCGAGATGAAGGATGCCGAGCAGGCTGGGAGCGGCGGTAATGAAGGAGACGGCGATGCGAATAATGAGAGCGCTGTACACGACGATGCTAGCGACATCTCGAGTCCGCCTGGAAGTCTGCACGAGTCTGCTGATGAGAGTGACCTTAGCGATGTGCCTCCTGATTATGAGGACGACATACCGCCGTCGCTGTTATTTCCTAACCTGAGACGGAGTGTCGATACTGGAACGGCGGCAGGGACTGCGAGGGATAGTAGCTCTGATGATGGTAGCGAGGACGACGAGGAGGAGGAGGGCGACGAGGAAGTGGAAGGTGGGGAGGAAGAAGGAGAGGATGAAGCGATGGAAGAGGCGGCGGAAGAAGGAGGGGAAGAGGGAGAAGAAGAAGAAGAAGGTGATGAGACATTGGAAGCTGGAGAGGGCACTACTATTGATGAAGGCGAAGAGATTGAGGAGGACGAAGAGGGTGAGGAGATTGGCGACTCGGATGAGGATGATGAAGAGGAAGAAGAAGAGGAGGAGGGAGATGAAGTCGATGAGGCTGAGGAGGAAGCCGACGAAGTTGAAGGAGATGAAGAGGGTGACGAAGTCGAGGAAGCTGCTGAAGAAGCTGATGAGGATGAGGAAGAGGAAGAGGAAGAGGAAGGAGATGAAGCCGAAGAGGCTGAGGAAGCTGAGGAGGATGACGAGGGCGAAGAGGTTGGCTCGCAGGAAACTGAAAGCGAGGGTGGCGCTGACGAAGAAGAATGAACGAGTATGTTGTACAGATACAGGCGGACGCAACTGTTTCTTTTAGCTACTGGGGTCCCGGTGGCCGGTATCCGTATACAGGGGGGGGTGAGAGTTGGTCGGCCCTGCTTGGTTGGCGTTCCGTGGGATATCTATGGGAGCAATAAATCTTCAAGCTTGCTTTATTATTTCTTATCCCACGACCTCGAGATAATCTCTACTATTCGAGCTCGCTACCCCAGCTTATCGCTATGTGCCTGGAGTGAGTACCTACGTGAGGACCCCTGAATCCAGGTCTTTTAGAGTTGCCGTGGCGGGGATACGTGAAACCCTGACCCTAGATAGCCAGCGCCGCGGCACCATCTCAACTTGAAAATCTGCAGAAAGCGCTCACCACTCGACACTCACATTGTCGAGTGACGAGTGTGCACTTGGCCGCCGAGACAGGCTGCATATGGAATTGCCGATGAAAATGGAGTGCCTAGTCCCACGGGCGGATAATGTACCGACCAGTTCTTACGGCTTTCCGACCTACTCAGCGCGATATCTGATTGATTATGAGTATCCGTAGATCAGTGAAACGGTGTGTTCGTGTCGATGTTCAATTCTGCGGGTTTGGGGGGAGGGGGGGATGGGGGAGAGGAAGGATCCATCTTCTAGGCCGACACGCATCTAGTTGGGCATCAGGCCATACCGCAGACTTCTTAAAATCGGGCTGATCCATTTATAAGCTCACCTTTTCCTTCTTTTCTATACTTCATGTGAGCTTTCTTCCAAACTATCGTCTCCGAGTATCTGGTCGATCGTTCAAATCCCAATTATGAGACGTCCGTGATGCAGCTTATCACGATTGAGCCGTAGATAACGCTGCCCAACTGCGAGCTTGCTGCTTGGGTCCGCACCAACCTGGAAGGGGGCGAGCGTGGCACAAAAATACAAAGCGTGGAGCGCAAGGGCTTGAAGCTCTTGTGCAACCAGAAACATCTATATATATTCCGTTATTTCTTTCAATTCTCACAAGCTTTCTAAAAAGGATACCCAAAATAGCATTGCACCCAAGTTCTCCACCACGACAAGACACATGGTCGAGTGACCTGCGGAATGACACGGTAAGACGACAATCCGCTCCGTGTTGCGACGGGGCAGGCGAGGAGAGAGACCGAAGAGGATACCTTGAAATGACACGATGTTCGTCTAGTGACAAACACCGCTCAGTCCTCCTCGTCATCGCCGCCAGCAGCGAGGGCATCCGCAACGGCTTCCTCAGCCGGTGCAGCGCCCGTGGCCTTTACAGCCTTTGTAGGGAGCTCGTCAGCTGCCTCCTCTTCTTCCTCCTCGTCGCCTTCTTCATCATCCTCGGGCACTTCCTCTTCGTCCTCATCACCCTCTTCCTCATCACCTTCTTCTTCATGTGCCTCGCCGTTCTTCGCGACGCCGTTGCCGTTCTTCTGGGGCGCGGCATCGGAAGGGGCGATCACGGTCTTTAGCTTTTTCTTGGGAGGAGCTTTGTCTAGAAGTAAGACAGCTGTTAGTGGGCTATCCTGTTGGGATGGGCGTTGGAGTATCATGATCTTACCTGCGACGCCATTCTCCTCGTCTTCACCGCCTTCATCGCCGCCGCCCTCCTCATCAAAGTCCGAGTCCTCCTCGTCCTCGACTTCGTCTTCCTCATCTTCCTCATCCTCTACATACCTGAAAGATAATGCGAGTTAGCGTTTGGAGCTTCTTAACGATGGAGAGTCCGAGACCCATCCACTATCCCGAGTTGATGATGTGGACCAGTGGTAGGGACGGACAGGGGTGGCCGATGACGATGATGACGACAACGACGGCGCATCTTTTTGCGCCCAAATGCGCCTGGCAGAACACACCAAATCGTTTTCCTTGCCGAGATCGCATCGTCTCGAAGATGTGAAGACTGGGAATACGGTGGTTTTGCGACAACGGGGGGCGGCAACTTACTCTTCTTCTTCCTCAGAACCGCTGGGCAGGGAAACGAGCTCGTCCTCGTCGTCTTCCTGCTTTCTTTTGCGACCGGACATTGTGGCAAAGGGCTTCGGATGATGTCAATTGGCAAGAATTGGCTGGCAAGGTGATGCTTTCGACTAGTTTGGATGGGGCAGAGATGGGGAAGTGGCCGAGTAGGAAAGAGGAAGAAGGGAAGGAAAGGCTGCGAGGAACGGGGAGTGTTGGGGTGGTGGGCAAGCAAAAGCTGGGAGCTTCAGCAAAAAGGTACGTACCTTGGGTTTGCGACCTGGGGAGGCCAGAGGGAAGGGAGAGTGCGGAGAGGGACCGCTTACACCGCAGAATGGCAGGAGGTGGGTGGCAGAACGGACGGCATGAGGCAGAAGCAGGAGGAGAGAAGGGGGGAGAGGGGAAGCTTCAGCTCCGGCGCTGGTGGGAGCTTCCAGGTTCCGTCCGTTGCGCGCATTTGATGGCGAGAGTGGTCAGTGTTCAGTGGTCAGTCAGTGTTGGGGAAGGTGCGCCCACACACCTGAGGCACTTGCACCGGCCTGCCTGGTGCAGTGGTGTCTGTGATGGAGGAAGGTGTCGAAGGAGGGGGAGGAAGACGGGCTGCGGGCAGGGGGGACGGGATGCAGGTTGGGACTCGAGAGCCTGTTTCCTACATGCTGACACTTGCCAGCTGCCAGGTTCTGAACATGGCCGCCAGATCCAAACTGCCCAGGGGAAGAGATAGGACACTTGGATCACATGCTGGCTTCTGCTCACACCGTATTTTAGGAAACAGGCACGGTACAGCAGGGAAGTCGAAAAGGGAGATTTTGGTTGCTGGTGGACAAGCGAGGGAGCTCGGACCGTCATAACCTTCCTTGGCACTCTTGGATGATACGGGAGCACGGGAGGAGGGAGAGCTTTTTGGCACTTGAAACCGCGAGCTCTTTAGAGCTCCCCCGAGTTCCGGCTGCGAAAGCACGCATGTCGAGCATGACGCTAAAAAAATCCCCTGCGGGGAACGTCATTGACTTTTTGCAGTCGACTTGAAATCGGTGATCGGTCAAACTTGTTGCCGCAACTCTGTGATCCAGACAACTGGACCTGACCTTGAGGCAAGCGTCGATATTAAGGATCGAACTTTAACTCTCCAAGAATGTAGCAGGGCTTTCTCCGCGCGACAGTTGGTTGCCGAGGAATTCCGTTCAAAGTTCCATGTTAATCTGGCTGTGTGATGTGATGACTGCTCTGCACAGATCTAATCCAACGATCCCACGCGGGAACGCAATACGCGTGTCGTTCGAGATGGCCCGCGAACATGTCGCGTCTCGACGCGTAAGGGTCGCAACAACCCCGCAAATCTACCCGACACTGGCAGCATTCTGGTCCGCAATGAAATTGAGCCTTATCGACAGTGAAAGGAAACCGACATGACCCATCACCGCTCGGTCCTCTGAGGTATAACTTGGGTTGGACGGGACATTCGGGTAGATATTAGCAGTTGTCCGAGAGTGTGGCATCTGTTTAGATGAGCTGTCCAGCCACTTGGTCCTCGATGCAATTCCATCAACGGGTAATCCGTAGAGTGGAAAGTGACGGGATGGCGTGATGATGCGGAATGACTGGGTGTGCTACGTGAGGAATCTTCGTTAAAGTATGTTGTGAGAGGCGAGAGACTGAACGATTTGAAAGACGAGGCAGCGCACACTTGATAGCTTCTAGGTTAGGTATAAATTCAGTTGAAGTTTCATGACATCGCGAAATAAGCCCGAGCTTGCAGGGAAATGGCCAGCGGAAAGCTCGCCTCTAGGAAATTCCGGTGCCCCTCTTCAGTCAGCCCGCAGCCGCGGTTCAGGACTGGCTTCCGTAGGGATGGGACCCTTTTACCCTGGTAATTTTCATGAAATGAGATTTCAGTACATTTACTGAAAGTTGGGCCAATTTTCAGTCCGTGCACGGTGCCCCGCCCTTATCGATAAACCAACACTGCAAAAGCCACTACAACAAGCTAAACTAACATAATAATAGTAGCTGAAAGTATGTAAATCGTTAATTTAACTAAATATACTCATATTACTGCTATGGTGCTGCGTAGTTGCGGATCGGTGGTGTTGTGGCGAATCTGCAGGTGCGGTCACGTGGGGCTTGTTGTGGTGCATAACACCAACCCTGTGAAGAACATGGAATTTCATGAAAATGTAAATTTACTGAAAATCTCCCAACTTTTCAGTAAAATCCCATTCCTAGGCTTCCGGCGCCGCGGGTGCGGTTAATCGGGGGGGCGGGGGCCGACCTGCTGTAAGTGGTTGCCTTTCGGAGGCTTTCCGACCAAGGACGGGACTGCAAGGTACGGCGGTAATTGGGCCCAGAAGGCTTGTCGATCATAGTCGTCGATGCGTGACTACCTACCTATCTCATCCCCTACGTCGGCTTTTTATATGTGACTTCAAGCTTTTTCATTTTTTTTCTCCCTTTGTACAGGCTATCCGTAATGTGTATTCCGTATAACAGAGGTGTCTGTATTTTGCTGGATGCGTCATTGAATAATCATGTACTAGGCCCCCTCCGTGGGGCACATCACACGGGTAGTGCAGCCTTCGATCCCCGTCTCAAGAGGTTGGAAGTCGTACATACCACAAATTTCAAGACAATTTGGAACACAGGAGCAGTGGCACGGAAGGGCCCCATCCTGTCGTACTTGTCCTTTTCCTCTCTCTCTTTCTCAATTCCATCGCAAGCGAAAACCAAACGAAAAACACGCACAGCCTGCAGGTGCCATTATTTGTATCGAGGTGCTTCGGCCCGAGAATAGTGCATCAAATCGCCCTGCTCTGAAAAACAAAAACCCAGACCACGGACCCCTTTGGCCTGCTCGCCTGCGCGTATCGGGTACCGGTACTGTATCTGCACGACGGGAACGTGCGCGTGAACATCGACGACAGGAGCAGGAATGACTGCAGGTTTCCGTTGCCTTTCACTGGACTCGCATGCATTTGGCAATTAATTTTACAGCGGCGCGCAAACGGATCGCATATTTCCTCTGTCCCTGCCCCTCTGGTCACCACCCTCCCAACAGCTCTCCGGCGTAACATCCGCACGACTCGAGCCACTCTCACTGCCCGTGTTGCACAGGACTTCAGCTAAAATTTGTACCTAATAACCACCTCGACCACGCCCTCCGGTGCTGACGATGCTGACGATGCTGGTTGTGGATAAGCCGTACATCCTCATTTAAACAAACTGGCCAACAAGGGTCCGAACAAGTTTTCGCTTGGTTTTCTCGAACGCGCCAACCGTTGGCGCGGAACCTCAACGTCTGGCAAGCTCCTCCTTCCGGGACCCGCCTGCGAATCCGTCCTCAGGTGTCATGCGGATTGCATCCCTGCCGAATTGCTCGCGACCCCGGTAGTCGTCCAAATTCCACCACGGCCGGGGAGTCCAACGTCACAAACCGGCATTAATATAACTTTCCAGCAAGCGAACCCATGTCGCGTTAGGGCGTCCAAGTCAGTAGACAATAAGGTACTGTACGGAGACCTCAATTAGCCTGTGCACCCGGTCACAGCGCGCGCCGGATGGAAAATATCAACACTTGATCTCAAATGGCAAACTTCGGACGATATTTTAGTCCAAGTCCCATCTTCACCAGCTAAACGCCAGCAGCCATGTCCGCCGAATCAGCAGACAGCCCTGCTGGTGGTGCAGGTCATACCGCTGTTGGGCGCCAACACAGCCTACGACATCGCGAACTGGGACTGTGGCCTTCTAGCGCACACTCGAGACACCAACGACCGCAAAAAGGACCCTGGTCGGAACATGGTGATGCCGCTGCCTCAGAACCGTTCCACCACGACCGAAACCACCACCGCGAGCATAACCTCCACCATGTCGTCAGCGAAAGTCTTGAATTCTCTGATGCCATCCGTCCTTCGAGCCCGTCAAAACACCCCCGTGAATTGATTTCAGAAGTTCCCGTCCTCAGCCCCATCCCAATCTCTCCCCGCTGGGATTCGCTGTTCAGCAACAGGTCGACTGCGACCTACAAGAATTCGAGCTCCGTTGGCCGCACATACCAACAGACCTCACAAAGGACACGGGCAGAATCAACACCGACGCGCAGACCATCGCCTCGATCTGCCTTTCCCGGACTATCTTCCAACCCTTTCATACCCGAAGAGCTCGACAGCGCGCCTCCATTGCAGTTTAAAAGTCGCCAATTTCCGTTGGTAGGCCGACAAAATGATTCGCATCGTCCACCAGTAACTCCCACATCAGCCGCCTCGAGTTTCGACGACTCTTCTCCTGGAACCCGGCGAACGACGCCTACCGAAGGCAATATGACCGTCGAGAACTTTTCCCGCCCGAGAAAGCCAAGCATACGATCACACGAAGGCCCAATGCTGAGGCAACTGCCTACAAGTCACGAACAAACAGAAGAGTCCGGTTTCGACCAGCCAACGACGACCCAAATACACATTAATTACAGCACGCCGCCAAACCCCTGGCCGCGAAACCGGGGAGGCTCTTCCGCATCTGCCAAATCCTCTAGCACCTTCTCCTCAATTCCCAACCGTCCATCAAACGACCACCTCAGTGTCGCATCCAGGACCGGCTCCCTAAGACGGCCTTCACCTTCTTCCACCAGTACTACGGGCAATCGGGCTTGGCAGGCATTGAGCCCCAATAACAACAATGGTCAGGCAACAAATCGGGAGGTGCCACCTTGGATGGGAGGAGGAGACGAGACACGGTCAAGCTTCCGGTCCCAACTAACGGCTTCGACGGCGCAAGGGACTCTATTCACGGCATCAGGAACAGAACGAAGCAGCGTCCTAACCAAGACAAGCAGCATAACCGAACATTCAATTATCAACGGCTACGCCCGGACGAGCTGGCGGACGAATTCAATGGCGGACGATGGCCCGAGTCTTGAAGATGTGATGGGTATGTACGAGAGGGGATTCAACGACTCGGATATCGAGAGCATTCGTCGTAGTATGAGGTTTGCCGAGGAGGATGAAGATGTCTACGAGATGGATGCAGGACCCGAAGATTTCGCTCTGCAGAGCTCACGGCCGGCGAGCAGTCATTCAGATGTCAGTGGAATGGGGGCCAAAATGCTCGAAGCAATGAACGACCCCCTTCCAATTCCTGGAGCAATACCAGTACCCGAATCGAGACGACGATCCGTGGTGAGGCAGTCGGGCATCAACTTCAGGTTCTCTCTGCTACCAAACTCTCTACCAAAGGACATGGGTCTTGGATTCGGAGCGGAAGACCTGAGTAAGAGAAAGGAGCTTGACACGGACGGGTTGGGGAAGCATGATTCAGCGAAGATGTTGGATCGCGATGATGACCAGACAACGCAGCGCCCCGAAGGCAGCAAACCCGCCTCGCCAACGACGCCGGCACCGTTAGTAACCCATACCTCGCCGTCCGAGAACGCCGGTGAGCTACCACCGTCCCGGCCTGTAACCCCGGCGCCCGCTGTACAGTATCCAGTGGAACCTCTCGAGGAACCTGGTAGCCGCGATCGATATGGTTTTCGGAAGGTGAGCAATAACGTGTCTCGCCAGGAATATGACGCTTGGGATTCGTCGTATACCGACTATTTATCTCGGCGGAGGAAAAAGTGGGTTGCATACCTGAAGGATAACTCGTTGTTGACGGATAACCCAAACCGATTTCCGCCGCGAAACGCCAAGACGAAACGATTCATCCGGAAAGGCATCCCTCCAGACTGGAGAGGGGCTGCCTGGTTTTATTACGCCGGCGGACCTGCCATCTTGAGCAAGCACAGGGGTGTCTATGATGATTTGGTGAAGCGCGCTGGCCTGGAGGCCGAGGGCCCAGGAAAGATTGCTGGGAAGTCAACTGAGGTTAAGCCGCTGGTGGTAGAGGATATCGAGAAAGATCTCCACCGGACGTTTCCAGACAATGTGCGATTCAAACCGCCACGGACGGCCACGGCTCCCGGTGACGATGGGCATCCGTCTTCGCAGGGGTCTCCTTGGCCGTCGCAGTCTTCCTCGGAGCCGAAGATCATCGGGTCGCTTCGCCGTGTGCTGCATGCCTTTGCACTGTACAACCCGCGCATCGGCTACTGTCAGTCGCTCAATTTTCTTGCCGGCATGCTCCTGCTCTTTGTGGAGACTGAAGAGCAATCGTTCTGGCTCTTGAATATCATCACTCGGGTGTATCTTCCGGGCACCCACGAGATGAGCCTGGAGGGCTCAAAGGTTGACCTGGGCGTACTGATGCTCGCCTTGAAGGATTCACTTCCCAATGTATGGAAGCAGATTGGCGGGGATGAGGCTGAGCCTGGCTCGGGCAAGAAGAGCAGGACTAAACGTGGAAGAGACAAGTCGGCCGGCGCGCAGGTTGCAAGTGACCCGAACCGTCTCCCCGCAATCACGCTTTGTATGACGGCCTGGTTCATGTCCTGTTTTATCGGAACGCTCCCAACCGAGACCGTCCTCCGCGTCTGGGACGTATTTTTCTACGAAGGGTCGCGGACGCTGTTCCGCATCGCCTTGACCATCTTCAAGCTGGCCGAAAACGAGATCAAGGCGGTGGCGGACCCGATGGAGATGTTTGGCGTGGTGCAGGCATTCCCGCGGCGTCTGATCGACTGCAACGCCCTGATGGAGGCTTGCTACAGGCGGCGCAACGGCATCGGCCACTTGAGCCAGGAGGTGGTGGAAGAGGCGCGCCAGGAACGCCGCGCAGGGATCCGCAAGTGGAAGGCCGAACAGGAGGCTGCCGCAGCCGCTAGCGACAACAACAATAGCAGTATGAACGTTGGTGATCACAATCCTGGGTCTAGTAGCGCCACGGCGGCAGCCGGCCTCGATCTCGCCGGAGATCCAGAAGTGCATCGTAAGGGAACGCTCTTTGGGAGGCGAAAGAAGGATCGCGAGCAGGTTCGAGCCGTCGAGGTGATTTAGTGTGCGCCGAGGCCGGTCTCGATCCTTCCCGCTCCTCTTCCACCTCGTCTTCGATCTTATGGCCCCCCTCGGGTACCCACTTTGGCTTCTGTGGCGTCTACAGCTGCGGCTGCTGCCGCTACTGCTCACCGCGAAGCAGAGCAACGATGATAATGTTTACTGTTTTCCTTTGTTTATTTTTCCACAATACTCTTTTCGGTTGATGAAATCCGGGTTATAGTTGGCTTTGGTTGGGCTTGCATGTGATGGTTAGATTGGGTGGGCCGGGCAGGACGGGCATGTTTTCTTTTTTCTGCAACTCATCTACTACTCACACTTGCACCATTCCCAGCTTCCACATATGATGGGACTTCTTTTCTTCTTCATTATAGTGCTCTCGATGAAGCAAGGTCCTAACTGGTGCTATCACATGCATTGTCTCTCCTGATGAATATTTTTTTTCATATCATGACCTGGGCCAGAGAAAAAGTGGGAGATGAGTAAAAAGAAAAACGAGAGAAAACCAGCAATTAGAGCTGTGCATTGCTGGATGTAACGGGCATGTGTTTGTATAGGTCGGGGCTTTCCGTTTATACTTACCTCTTACCTGTTACAATTCACATGCTTACCATTTTTATTGACATCTTCATCTCCTTCTTTTGGCTACAGGTGGACAAGAAACCAGTCACGCATCATGGCGATAGGCGGGTTTATTTATGTTCACCTAATAAGAAGATTCCCACTATTCTTGTGTGTTGCTTCGTGCATTTGTGTACCTAGATATTCTTTTCTTCCTGATAGGGTTTTGTATCCGTGCGGTATTCAATTGACTGGACGGTTGATATTCGAGACGGGAAAGGGACGGGGCTCAGGGAAAGATGGAATAACCTGGAAAACAAAATGAATCTGGAAAAAGCCTTCGGGAAGCATGCATAGAGTAGGTGGATGGGACGAATCTTTCACACCTGTAGAAGAATGTTTACATTCCTACCTTGGTCATTTGGATCATCTGCTAAATATCGTGAGAATAATATACCCCTTGTCAAAATTAAGTCTAAGGAATGATCAAGAGTGAAAGCAAAATAGAAATGTTTGCTCCCGCCTGGAACATCTTTTACATGGATACCTACCAACCAACTGCAAAACTTGAGATGCCATTCCGAGAAGCGGCGATAATTGATTCGCTGGATGGAGTTTTTTATCAAAGAACATACAGTTTTGCCCTCATGCAAGATGACGCACCGCCGAATGCTGGGACCAAAAACAGATACCTACCAAAGAAAACCGAGAGGGAAGAAAATACCTTGAAATGGAGAAATCGCTAGCAAAACTCCCACCGCACGAGCCGCAATGTCATGGTTTCTGCCGATCTATCGGCCCATCCGTTTGGGCTTTGCAAACATCTCGCTGCCGTGCCCATAAAGCCTGTCCCTTCAGACTGACCATGCGATAAAGCCACCACCGCTGCCACGCGAGAAAAACAGAACATTTAACCACCCAGTCAGTGGACAACCATGTGTTAGAAATCCCAGGGGCCATTCGCTGTCGGTCCGTCTCCCTCCACGCTTTAGCCTTTATCAGTGTTGGGAGATGGGTTGTTCTCGTGCCGATGACTCCTTTCTCGGCTTTGTTTACTGGTTCCGGCTTGTCGTTCTCGAAAACAAATACCGTCCGCAATCCTTACTTATTCCGAATAATGCCGCCTTAACCGCTGTAATCCCAAACGTTGTAGTTCTTCATTCTCGGGTCGATATGCGTCCGACTCGCTACGGTGGGAGTGAGGCAACCTGGGTCGTATCCTGTGATTGAGGAGATTCTCCATATCGGAATCCCGCATACTAACAGATCCACCACTTTCATGGTCGGTGCCATCGTGACCCTCGCCGTCACCATCCACAGGCATAGCTTGCGAGTGTGTTTGAGATGCACGGTTCACTGGATCATGATCATCATCACCCTCAATTCCGTGATGCCGCAACCACTCCCTCATGCGCTCGAGGTGTTCCTCCAAAACACCATCATCACCCCCATATCCCCTCAGCTCCTCAGGAATTTGCTCCAAGCCATCGGGTGGGGGTTGTGACTTGATATCCCCAGCAACACCCTCGTTGTCCACATGTGCATGATCCGCATCCACCTCCGCCGACGGGTCTCTCTAGGAACTACTTGCCCCAGGAGTAGCAGCAGCATCCCCCGCCGTCGAAGTGAGCTTCTTATCAAACTTGACAGGGCCCTTGGCATACTGCGTCACGTACTGCCTCGCATTCTTCTCAAATTCTTTTCTGTCGGACCGAAACTCGTCCGCGATGCGAGCTTCGAGCGGGTCGTCGGGCTGCGGCTCGACGAGCAGACCCCGAACCGCCTGCAGCACGGTCTGGATCTTGAACGACGGCTTCCAGTTTTCTGTCTTCAGCAAACCGAGACAGATCTTGCCAGGTGTGTCGTTGGTCACGTTGGGGTGGTAGATGCGCGTCGCGAACGTGACGACCGGTGCCTTGAACGGGTATTCCGGCGGCAGGACGATGACGAGACCGAACGTGCCTCCGACGTAAGGGGTGTTGGGTGGCCCTTCGAGGACGATGTGCCATTTGTGCACGTCCGCGTCGTTGGCGAGCGAGACGCGCATGCCCGCTGGTGGGTTGGCCATACACTCACTGAGCTCCTGGAGACACAACAACACAGGTTAGTTGGGATGGATGGAACTCGCGCTGCTACTGAAGGGCTCGCGAGCTTGCCGGTTCAGGACAGTAAGGCGAGGCGAGGCGAGACGTACCTTGGCGATGCGTTTCTGGGACGCCATCTTGGAAAAATCGGTATCAAGCTGCGTTCTTTGACGTTTGTTGTTCTTGTGAGAAATACCCAAGCCCTTCGAAATGACAAGACGTTGGTGAGGTTGTGATCCGAAGGACAGCAACCGTTCGTTGGCGGGCGGGGTTTAGGGAGCAGGGCTCCTGCACTCGGGGTGGTTCGGATTGACCTCAAAGTACGACACTTGGGCAGAGAACGTGAATAGTAAGTATTAAGATACTTTAAGATGTGGTCGAAAGGGTCGAGAAAAGAAGCAGAATCAAATTCAGGCTACAGCATCAAGAGACGATGACTCTGGCCAGGTAAGGTAGGTGTAGGCTTCGATGGCGGGGCAGTCGCACCTCCAATTAGGTGGGGTCGGAGCTACATAAGTATCTGGTACGTGAGTCTAGACTAAAGTGCGGGGCAGGTGATGCAATGGAAACTCGAACAAGCTGGGGCTGGCATCAAGCTCTTAGGCTGGGCTGAGAGACAGGGGTTGGGCTCAATGCCTGACTGACCGCCCTACAAACTGCTTGGACGCAAGCCCAAAGTCGCCGAACCCCTTTCTGTTTCCGACGACGAAAACAAAGGGATCCATCAACTGGATTATTTGTGCATTGGCCTGCGATGTTTTAACAAGTAAAGCCGGTATAAAGTTTTATTCTAGGTAGAGTCTTGGCAGTTATAGAGTTAAGAAACTATCAGATTCACGCTGAACGAGGTTCTCGACGCACCAACTGCAAGAAGGAAGGGCGAAATAAAGTTGGCGTAATACTAGGTACCTATTCTAGCAGTAGATAGAGTGGTTCCTATCTTCAAAGATCAGGCAAATGCAGTATGAAGACTCATACGGAGGTGCTGGAAGAAAATGGAATGGTTTCAGTGCTTTTGCTACTAAATTTGAATGTGAAATGATTACTCAGTTATTACTCGGCGATCCAAATCTAATACCTTGGACCGTCTTGTCACTATAGCAACAAAGCTGAGAGCACAAGGGGGCATAAAGGTGAATTCAAATGTCAGCTTTTTTTCCCCAATATTTCCATCCCAAAAACGGAATCCAAAACTCCAAAGATAGTTGGGTACCGTTTTCAAGCTCATATTTTTCATAATCAGTCACCAGAATTAATTCCCCAGCCATCATAGACATATGAGCCAAAAAGGAAACCCATCATCCATCCAGTCATCAAGTCATGAAAATGAAAATGAGACCCATCTTCCACACAAAGACGGTTGCCGTGTTGCATTATGCCGTCTGTTTGTCGTTCTTATCGTGCTGCTGACCCCTGTCTCGCCACAGCATTCGTCAAGATATCTACATTCTGCATCAGCTCGCCGTGTTCCTGCTGGAGCCGCTCTCTCTCCTTTTCAAGTGTCCGGATCCGCTTCGTGGCCAGCTCCAGCACTTCGGCCTTGCTCAGACGCTTATCCGCGCTGGCAGCGGCGTCAAGCATGCTATCGCTGTCGATCCCGGTACCGTCGCGTTGGTCGGCAGGTAGCGCAGCCAGGAGACGCTCGAATTGCGCATTCAGGCGGTTGCGGTACTGTTTTTCGACCAGGTTGTGACTCTGCCTGGCTCGGCGCTCCTCGGACGTCAGCGCCTCATCGTCCTCTACCTTGACATGACTGCGACCACCTGGTGAGGTGGCAGTGGGCGACAAAGAGTCGCGGGCCGCGTTGCACGACGCCGCCTTTGCTTTCCGGGATGCCGTGCGAAGCTGGATCTTGTGGCTTCCACCGCGGCCGCTGCTGCAGGTCTCGTTTCTACCAAGACCACTGCGGTCTAGCTCAAATGCAGTATCCAGTTTGTTGTTGAATTTTCTGGAGACAGACGCTGGCGTTGCTCTCGATTCTGGCATAGTAGTCCACGAGGAGGGAGAGTACAAAGCGTCAGCGGGCTGATGTGACGTGCCGGCGGAGCCAGTTCCCTTCAAAGCCGGGGGGAAATCTGAATTGGGGCTCGGAAATGCGTCTGTTGTTGAAGTAAAAAGGTCATGGTCGCAGGACTCGGAGTCGGTCTCGCCAGCCCACATATCAGGTGGCACAAAGTCACCGCCAGGAAATGAATCCATGGCTGGGAGTGGTGACGTCAATGGGGTTTCTGAAAGGCTGTTGGGCGTCGGCCAGTTTGTTCGGTTGCTTCCGTGGAGGCTGTAGACCATGCCACCGGACCCAAGCGAGGTTACAGGAAGGGAGAAGTAGTCGTACGTCGTGTCATCCATGTTTGGAGAATCTAGACCGTCTACAGAGAGATAAGGCGAGAAATTGTATCCGCCGTTGGCCAGGTTCAAATAACCATATCCGGAGGTCATGGAAGGTGTGACCATCTAGAACAGAGCCATGTCAGCTTGCACCAGTCTCTGGTATAAGGCGCTGTTGGAGGTGGTATGATCAAAGGTAAGCAGAAAAGGGCAAGCCGTCCTCCCAAAGAGCACGCCATGTATTAATGGCAAATTTGGCCGAGTGATTGGCCAGTTCCTGAATGTAATTTCGTTCGGGATCTGTTTTTCAGATGACACTTTACCGCACCCGTCCTGCAGCTGGTCTCCTGAGACTTGCATGCCAATTCTCGGGGGCAACTGGGTGCGTGACCAAGGCAGTTGGTGGTGTTGGGAAGCAATGTTTTAAGCTCATCTCTTGCAGCTTTCCTTAATATCGATGTAGACCGAGCAAGGGAGCTACCTAGGTAACTTCCTTTTCAAACAGGCAGGGTAAATTCCAAAAGAAATGGTATCTGACCTCGCATTCATCATGGTCGAATCCATTTGTGAAGTCGTTTAGTGTGAGGTTGAAATTTCTCTGAGTGCGATGAGGCATTGTGATTGAAAGATGACCTGCAATTGGAAGAGCAATGAATGCTGTACGTGTTGGGATCTGAACGAGGCAGCTGAGAAGTCACGTATTCTGGTCTGGCGATGGTTGCAAGAGGGTGAGCTGTTGGGAGCGCATTAACGAACGATGGATGGTATGACGTCTGTCAGGTAATTCATGCACGAAGAGCTTTATATAGCTCGGAATGGCTACCTACCTTAGTCCAGGGCAGGCATGGAGAAGGAAAAGGGCTGAGAAAGTCGACCCGTGAGGATGGAACTCGGGATGGTACTGTATCTGGGGTAGCGAATGAGAAGCCGTTGTGTCAGATCATGACGCACATCAAGGATAAGGGTCCAAAGAATTTGGCCTGGTACTGGTACTGCATCTAGGGTATGCTGTATCTGGGGTAGCGAATGAGAAGTCGTGGTGTCAGATCATGACGGACATCTACCTTTACCTTCTCTAGAATAAGAACTTGGCCTGCATCGTGCATCGCGAAGTGCGCAAGCGTGCATGAGAATGGCGCCACCTTTTACACTGGGACATGCCAGTAGCACGACTTTGGCAGCCCAACCGACTCTCCGTCTGGCCGCACGTGGAAGGAGCTTGCGCGGGAATAGATGCACCTTCCTGGGAGTCGGTGTACCGGTATCTGACTGAGATAAGAGACAGCACTTTCCTTTATCTTCGAGGCATGCCCGGGCTCTTGCTTCTCCACACTTGTTGGGCCACCAAGAATATAAAAAGGCAAGCAAGATGGCCGGGCACACCTCTCTCCCCTAGGTTGTTAAAATGGGATGTGCAAGTCCTCTGCAAATGCATCTGCGTATCTCAGTTTTACGCTCACGTGCCTCCTCCCATCATTCCTTTGAATAGCAGAAAACCCGAAGTGTCATCATAGGGTGTTCCTTCCGTCCGCACGAGTACAATCCAGAGAAGTCATGCACGCCAAGACGAGCCACGAGGAAGTTGCCGTGTAGCCGTTGGAAAGAGCCCTGCACACCTGCAGTCCCTGCATAGGTATCCGTGTTTGGACTGTTCTTTGGCGGTCCAGACCAATCGAGCGCAAGTGGGACCACATCCCGAAGACACCGAGATAAGAAAATGTCTTTCTGTGTTCCGCTGCCACCCGAGATCACCCAGCTGAGACTATTACAGGCAAGTATTCCCGATCTGGGAGATGGACAATTGGCCGGGAAGTGGAAGTGAGAAAAACAACTCCGCGGGCTAAAAATCGATGGAGTAACGAATGCCCCCAGTGCCATGAATGTCAGGCCACAATACAAAAGACATCTCAGATCCGTGTCTAACCTAGCAACATGTGCAGAGCAGATGTGGTGACTTGCAAAAAGTTTCATCTTCACTCTTTAAGATCTTTGTGTGCATCGATCATGGCACAAAACCGCCCACTCAAAGGTTCTGAGAGACTCGTCGGTATGAGCCTAGCCGAGTTCGATCGTCACTGAAGATGCCTGCCTACAAGGAAATTTGAAAACAAACCGCTCTTTTCGGTCACGCTGGCCACAAACGACGCTGCGGAGAGGACTTACGATCCTTCTGGCATGGTTACTTAGCCCAACCTCAGCTCCGCGTCTTCCAGAGCACACAAACGAGCCTGGATGACCCCTCGAGGAACAGCTGAGTGGTATCAAGGTTCGACTCCCCCGGACCCAGCAGTCATATCCTCAGACTTTAGTAGGAGGCCGCGAGCCCCATCTGAGGAAATAAGGCAAGTCCCGTGCGGCTGAGTGCTGTGCTTCGGAAGGGCCCAAATAACAGCTACGGAATTGAGACATGTTTTTTGAGGTACAGTGATCGGATGCCTTCCTGACCTGGATGGGACATATTCACCGCACATGTTGTTGGTTGCAGTCGCAATGAATCAAGTCTGCAGACGTAGGTGACTATTGCAAACGGCTCACTGATTGAAGCTATTTGCATGTGTGTCTATTGGTCTAGACTAGAGAAGAAAAGGAAAATTATTCAAACATTGAACGGGAAATCTCTCTGTGTGGGAGCAGAAACAGCCCTCGACTTCTGAATGCCGGCGCAGCGGTCCGAGCCCGAATCCGCTACTTATAAGCCGGGCTATGTCTGCTCCCGGTGTTGCACAGTCAACGGCATGTGCGTGAGGTTATTCCAACACATATCACCTGCAGACGATCAAGGGCTCTTCGAATCTTGTCTGAATATTTCGCACGTACTTGGTAATCGTACACTGCCAAACAAAACCAATAACAACACTCTACGGTCCACGGGTACACCTCTAGACACAACAACTGCCATCCTTGGCCTGGATACCAGAGTAAACCCGTGTGGCGGTTTGCACGGTAAAGTCACGCATAGCCACACCCTCCACAGGCGGGCGGTCGTTCTCTTCAGGAGGGACCGGCGAGTGCCGCACAGCGACGACCTTCTCGACACCTATCCCACCATGGCACCCACGGTCATCTTCCGAGAGAGTGGGATACTGAAGGTATGGTCCAGAATCATCTTGAAAGAGCCCCGGCTTGTCCTCATCGTCGTCGTCACTGTGCTGCTGCTTGCTGCTCCTTGTTGAGGCGCGACCACCCAAGTCGCGGAGACTGGTGGTGATGCTGTGGAGGGAAAGGACGCTGCGGACGGTCCGCAGCATGTCCTCGAGCGAAATCTTACTGATCAGCGGCCAGATTGTTGGCAGACAGCCTGCCAGGACGGCGATGCCCATTTCGACCATGGACCAGACCATCAACGTTGTGAGAAGACCGATGCCATCGGCAATTTGGAGGTAGTCTAGGTTTGGTCATTAGGCAAGGTTGGCTTTGGGAAAAACAAGGGTTGACCTACTAGTTGTTTGTTGGACAAAGATGACCAGCCGAGCGAGACCGGTGCCAATCTCTCTTAAAGACATTGAGTTAGCTGATAATCAAGGCAGTCTAGGCAAGGTTTTGCTGGTATGGTACGTACAGAAACCCAAGAAGAAAGACACCCGAGACAGCCCATCGCTTGGCTGGACTCATATTCAGTCTCCAAATCTACGAAATCCATGTAAGCCACAACACCAAAACGGCAAACAAGCTTCTGAGTAATGCAGGTTAATACATACCCAGTACCAGGGAAGACTCAAAATCATGAGATCAGTGACGACATCCGAGATGGTCAAGGTGTAAAACATCGGCGTGCCATCGTAACATTTCTCGACAAGGTCTTTCAGAGGTGCCCACAACGCCCAGAAATTGGTTCCGCAGCGGAACATGTACGCAAAGAGGAAGCCGACGGTCCAGATGCAGACGAGACCAATGAGGATGGAGCTGAGGACCTTGAAGGTGGCGCTCGGGAAGATACGGCGGTAGAAGAACAAGATTGAAAGCTTGACGAGGCCGAAAGCCAGGTCCTGCGTCATGATGAAGGCCCAGAACACCTAATTACATTCCAGGCAGAGCCGTTAGTTAGTTGGTCTTGCTGTGGGGGTATTCGTGGGATTTGGTAGGGGGATTGGCATAATAACCTTCTCTGTCAGAATTACGGCATCGTCAGTGACCCAGAAATAGTCTCCCGGTGCGTAGCCTTGCGGTGTTGGTTGCGCTAGTCCGTGGAGTGCAGCTCCTATGAAAGACCGGGGTCAGTTCACTTCATCATCGTGAAGCGAGGTGCTGGGGAAAAGAACACTGGTGTGGTGTCTCACCGACGATGAGCATGACGCCCATACCAAGCGTCAGGAGCAGTGCCGCCAGCATGAGCCAGTCGTCAACAGCTAGGCCAAAACGAGTGACGTGCAGACGGGTGTAGAAGCGCAAGGCCACGGACACAGCTGCCACCACCGAGAAGACGACCCCGATAGCGATAACCCTGTTATCCAACGTAAGTATAGGTTAGCGGTTGCGAAGGGTGGGTAGCCCCTACGTAGCCGGTATCTTTCCGTCCTCGCTCGTAGACAAGTACATCATCGGCCCCTGGGTCGACGAATTGCTGGAGACACCATCTGAGGAATTCATTGTTAAAGACAACGGTGTTAATTCACACTCGACAAGAGTGATAGAGGCAAGCACGGTGCTAAGGATGTTTGAACGTTGCTGAGAAGAAGGCTGCGAGTCATCAACACCGACAGTGGTGGATGAACTTCAGACCGAAGAGGTGAATTGGGCTGAGCATATGATTTAATATATAAACCGCATGGCATCAATGATACCAGAGTTCTCTTGCATACGTTCATCTCCGTTCTTACTACCACCTATCCGTAAGCCTAGAAACCTTCCCGCTGAAAGTAGCGTCGAAAAACTGCCGAATTCGTTTACTGAAACGACGCGATAGCCTCAAACTGCAACTATACTACTCTAGTCTGCAAGCAGGAGGCGCGCGCCGGCCGCGGTGCCATGCAGGGAACACTGACAAAAGAACTCATCTACAGCCACGAGATGCGATGTCGATTTTGTGTGTGTGTGTGTGTGTGTGTGTGTGTGTGTGTGTGTGTGTGTGTGGTATGGCATGGTGTTAGTAGGTCGTCGATCCGCAACTGTCTCTCTAACTGAGTAAGCCGACCACGGATACACTCTCACACGGCAGAGAGACATCCTGCCGAGGGGTCGTCGTTGACCGATCAGCTTTCATCTGGAGCCGCTCCGATGTGGAATGTGGTTGCAGCGCATTCCCGCTGCTCCGTCCCCCCAAAAAAACCTGGAAGAATAAGTAGACCGAACTTATCGAAGGGTTACTGTCGTAGAACGGACCGCGTAATCTTTGGTTCTAGAACATGTCAAGTAGGTCTAGTCTGTCTCAGCCTGAGATGGTGGTTGCTGGACGCGACCTCACCGTGAAACGCCAAGGCGAAAAGGTCGGCAGTTGTTTTTTGTCTTTCCATTATTACCATCACTTTCTTTTGCACGCACTTGAATTTCACATCTGTCTTACTTCTTTTATTATGGTGTTCTACTGCCAGAAGACTAAGGTAGCTAACCGGGCTGGTAACTAGGTATCAGGACTCCGTCCGTCCTTGTGCAGTTCTCGACGTCTTGATGCTCCAGATCCAAGATCCCGTTGTCGCTCGTGTGCATGCACGTCGTCCGCTGACCGGCCCATCTGCTCATGGCCGCCCAGTTACGGCACTTGCGCACATACTGATACTTGCCGTGGCCGTCGCTCCCGGTGCCCTCCGCCCGCAGGGGCATCGAGTCGTCGGCGTAACATATGATGTCTTGCAGCAGAGAACCAAGACAGTGCATCGCATGGCCGTATCGTATGTCCAAGTTCTTCTCTCCGGCGGCTAGCTGAACCATGGTGTGTCGAACGACTTTCTGATTGTGGGAAGAAATAGGTCAGCTTCTTCAAGTGTGATTGTGGCAGACAGATAATTAGCTGGAACTGGTAGGACTGGGACTCACTATACAATGCAAGGAGTGGTATCCTCGCAGCCCCTGAATCCCCTTGGTGGGATCACTGGGATCGTCTTTGCCAGGCAGCACACCCCATTGCAAGTAATCAGCCCTTGAGGCGGACACGACGCCGACGTCTGGGTTGATGGCGTCCCAGTTGCGATCCACCTGGTCCATCTTGGCGACTGCGTCGGCATAGTACTCCCAGCCATAAGTGACGGGCATGATAACCTCTTCGTCAACACCAGGAGGTACTAGAGTTGAAGTATTCCGTTAGCTCCTTCCGGCCACCATATATTCACGGCTTTCGCCATCTTACCTAAGGGGTTATGCGTTGGGCTATGAGTGGCCACTGACTGACTGGCGTCTTTCCACGACAGCAGCAAAATGACGAAAGCAAACGAGAGCATGACATTGCCGATGACGGACAGCAGGAGGGCTATATCCTTACGCCGCGAGTTCAATCCTGCTGTCCTGGGATGCTGCAGCTCGTCTTCAAGAACCTGATCCGAGAAGTCATCTTTTGACTCGAAGTCGTCCTTGAACCGAGTTGACTCTGACATTGTGACTGGACTGTTATGTCTCGAGCTGAAGATGATGTTTTGGTTGAGATCAACAAACAAGTAAGTTGAGGCCCTGGTCAAAGGTCGATTCCTTTTTCTCGGAATTTGTTCACCGGTGGAGATGAGGGGCATAGTGTATGGCATGCATCGGTATATTCACTTTAATTACACCACCACACTCTTCTTGATAACGGTCGATGATGTATTCTATCGCAGGTGTTACACTGCCCCCTATTTTCGAATAATTTCTACTTTGACCCGGGCGTGTTGCGCAATCTAGATTAGGCAGACTGGATCATAATTCCCCGGACCAAATGGGAAAAGTCCTGTCTAATATGGGAAGTAATAGCTTATGGGCTCTCTAGCTTGTGGTTAAACTTCAGTCTGGTTATCGGAGCTTTCTCTCAAGATATATAGACTCGCATGTTGCGGCACAGTCTTTGCACGAGTTTTGACACGACTTTTGCAACATACACCAAGTTCGAAATCATCCCCAACATACGAAACCGCCATCAGAACCATGAAGATTACCATCCTGACTCTGCTTCCCCTGGCGGCCGTCGTCTTGGCTGCTCCAGTCCCCACGACCTACCCAGCCGACCTCGGCTGTAACCCCGGTAGGAAAAAAAAAAAAAACGCTACATGTACAGTTTGAGGAAGGAAAGAAGGACGACTGACATGCTCTAGAAAAAACCGGAACCCGGGTGATCAATGGCATCGACACAAGCCCAATCTGCGAGATTATGACGTGGTAATCTTGTGAAAGGTATTTTCTAACTCCCGTCTTGGATTTCTCCTGATAGTTCCAAGCTAACAAGCTAAAATAAATGAGTGTCCATGAACTGGCGGAGCTGGAAAGGTCTACTGTCTGTTTGGAGGAGCTTGCCCTCAAGAATCCCGCTTATCTCTCTCCCAAGTACACGTCAAAGGAAAATATAAAAATAGCCTGTCTCAAAGTAGTGTATTATATCGAAGCAGTGAATGTATAATATGCAGTTGAGGTGATCACATCTCATTGACCCGGCCCTTTATCCCCCACATCGGCACCAGTTTATCGACACCCTCGAGACTCTCCCGCCAAATTCAGCATAACGTCGATCGCAGCTTGCATGCCTAACCACGCCGGAAACAAGGGAAAGATCTCCGACTGGTTGACCATCAGCCACCATGTGCCAAGACGCAATGAGAGTAAATCTGATAGAAGGGCTCGGAGATTCTTTTCCTTATCCTTCTTGTCTCTCCAGAAGAGAAAGGGAGGGTAGATGGTCCTGCATTGCAGAGTGGCGTGGTGCAGGAATAGAAAGAACCCCTTTTTAAAACAGAACAAACACGGCAGCACGCATCGCGACTTATAGGCCTGGTGTTTATTAGTAGATATAAAAGGGTTGCAGGACGAAATGCCATACCACCATGGGGCATGGGTAACTTTGTTGTGGACGCTCCCGAGCAACACGATTTTGGGCCATGACTAGAGTCTAGACATAGGTACCGTGTTGGTGCTTGATGTGTTTGGTGGGCAACATGCAGGCATCAAGCAAACGAACGAGACACGGAACAGGGGAAATAATCGGATGCATGGCGCACCGTAAACACCCAAGTGTCCTTCACTATAAAGTAAGTAAGCACTCTAATGGAAGGTTTGTGTTCCCCAAACTTACCCCCCGACTCGCTGTGAGCGGCCAAAGATTGGTCCGAGTTGATATGTACCTGGTAGACACTCGTGCCGTCCCGAGAGGGGGCTGAAAACGGGATGTCCTGCTTTCCACGCTCGGCAGAGAGTAGACCCAGCAGCTTCTCTCTCTCATGGAACTGGATGAATAGCAGAAGTCAACCAAGAACGGCTCGATCCCTTAGAGCCCTCCTTTCTCTTCTCGCGACTCCTATCAAACATTTCGCCACTATCTGTCCGTCCATTGCAAATGTAGACCATCGTTTGGAGCACACACCATGGCTCTCCCGCTTCCGCTTCCGCTCCTGTCCGTCCTGTCGATTTCGGCTTGGTCTGCCGCTGGCTATCTTGCTTACCTGGTGCTCTACCGGTGCTTTCTGAGCCCGCTGGCCAGACTTCCTGGTCCGAAACTCGCCGCACTCACCTCCTGGTATGAGTGCTATTACGGTACCTGTCTGCCCGATGTTCTTGGTTCCAATTCAGCTTGGATGAGTGCAAGACAAGATTGGCTAAAATTGCATCAGATGTTGCCAAGTCCGCCCAATATGTCTTCAAGATCAAAGAGATGCATGCAGAATACGGTATTTACTTTTTATATTCAAATCTTGGATCAAAACGTCACCAACCTTTGTTCTAAATGAAGTGAGACGTAGGTCCCATTGTCCGCATCGGACCAAATGATGTATCCATCGCCGACCCGGAGTTTGTCGACACCATCTATGCTCCAGGACCAGGCCACAAGCGCGACAAGGATCACGAGAAGAATAAAGCCCTGGGTGTTGACTCGTCAGTTGGCGGCTCCATCACTCACGAACTGCACCGCCGTCGGCGTGAGGCGCTCAACCCCTTTTTCTCGCCACAACGCATCGGCCGCCTCGACCCGGAACTGAAGAGCAGGACACGCCAGCTGGAGATTATCTTTGCCAAAGTGAAAGATGACGGGGAAGTACTCAATCTGTCTGATGTTTACTTTGCGTTTGCCAACGAGTAAGTGAGGCCAATGACTGTCACCCGGGCAATAATTACCGTCGATATTGATGAGAGGTGGTCACACACTGGCAAGCATCGTACACAACTACTGCTTCGGCAACAGCCCGAATCTGTTAGGCGACCTCCAACTCGCCGGCATCCGTCGCACCAATGTGGCTGCCGTGCTCGGCAGCGTCAAGATCATGCTCCATTTTGGGTGGCTGCGCGACCTCATGCAGATGCTCCCGCCGAGCATCGGGTCGAAAATGATGCCACCGGGAGTGCGCGACATGATGGCCTTCCGAAAAGACATTCGCGCGCAGATTGATCGAATTCTGGCCGGCGGTAGGGCCTTGGACGACGAGAAGGAACGGCCGCCGTCCATATTCAGCCATCTGCGCGATATTTCCCTCCTGCCAGAGCCCGAGAAATCGGCCCAGCGCCTCGAGGACGAAGCCGTCCTCATGACCATGGCAGGCACGTACTCGCCAATGCTTTCTCTCGTGTTGGCGCACTACCACCTCCTAGCCAAGCCTGAAATCATGGCCAAGCTGCGTGCCGAGCTAGATGCCAACCCATCGTCCATCAAGGCATCCCAACTGGAACAACTCCCTTACCTGTCGGGTATAATCCAAGAAGCCCACCGTCTCACATTCGGTCTGACGGGGCGTAACCCCCGTGTTTGCCCCGATGAAACACTCGTGTATAGATACCGGGCTAATAACATGGCCTACGCGTACGTGATCCCGCCAGGCACGTCTCTCAGCGCATCGACGCTACTGATCCACACCGACGAGTCCGTGTTTCCGGACCCGTGGCGGTTCGATCCCCAGCGATGGATCTCGGACGATGATCAAACGAATTTAGCGAGGCGGCGGAGGAGCATGTTGGCCTTTATGAGGGGCCCGCGTGCTTGCGTGGGCATGCATCTTGCGAACGCTGAGATGGCCGTTGCGCTGGCGGCTATGGCGCGCTGGGATATAAAGCTGTTCGAGACCACGGAGGAAGATGTGGCGTTTCTCCATGATTATCACGTCTTGTGTCCGAGATTGGGATCTAAAGGGGTGAGGGTCCAGGTTGTTGGGCCGCGATCGGCTGAAGAGTGAGCAATATTAGTTTTTATGATATCCTACCTACATGTATGTAGCAGAGCCCCTATCTAGATAGGGCTTACTGATCAATACTGCAATACCTTTCAAGACTGGGACATGTTCTTCTCCAGGTGGCTTCTGCGTAACTAATATCGGACAGCATCGAAGATGGCAAAACAAGCCAATGACTAGAGGTGAGCAGTGATAACGGTAAAGACTGTCAAAATACTAGGCTAGCTATGAGATCAATAATAGTACAGCGCAAAGAAAAACAAAAATAGCGTCCTGCCAGCCTTCATGAACAACTACCTACCCACCAGCACACCGCGTAGGAGGAACCAGCCCCTATTAGCTCACGTCGCCACAGAACATTCTTGACTTCCATCCTCGGCAACTCGACCAACTCGCAACCGGCAAGCGGGCCCAATTTTAACCAAAAAGAGAGACAAGGCCGAAGCAAAACTATCAGTACATACGAGCCATGTATTCTCGCTCAGATCAAGGAAGTTCCTAGACTTGGAGAATGTCAACTCCTCGTAGTCCAAGGGTGCACTCTCGAAGGCCGGGTCGTCATACGCTTGTTATTTCCCCTAAAAAGGCGCTCCTCCAGCTTGCCACCCTCGTCCTCGTCTCGCTTGTTGTTTCCCCTAAAAAGGCGCTCCTCCAGCTTGCCACCTTCGTCCTCGTCTCGCTTGTTATTTCCCCTAAAAAGGCGCTCCTCCAGCTTGCCCTCGTCTTCATCTGTTTTGTGATTGTCTCGAAAGCCGCGTGTCTCCAAGTCGGCGCTAATTTCCTCTTCGTCTCTCTTGCGAACTGGCCTCATATTGCTGTCTCGGCGTGTCTGAGGAACTTGAAGCCCCTCCCCAGTGACCATAGCCTCAACCACCTCGGCCGGGCCAGCACGGCGATTCAGGTGATCGGCACCACCGTGTGGGAATGCGTTGACAGCAGCACCGAGGACGCTGAGAGTCAAGATGATGGACTTGGGGAGCTGCATGTTGGTGGTTGTCTTTGGTGGAAAGAAGGGTACGATTCCGAAAAGAATGAGTGTTGTTTTTCTGATAATGTTGGCGACCGGCGCTATTGATGAAGAGGGTAGAACTTTAGAAATGGATGTTTTTTTTTTTTTTTGGGGGGGGGGGGGGTTTAATGATGTTTTGGTTGGATGTATCAAGAACAAGAACAGCAGACAACATCTTGGTTCTTATACAAAAAGTCCTTGGGGCATCTTGCCAGGGAGCCACCCAGTCCCAGCAGGAGGAAGCATCTGCTTCAACGATTACTTTAGCGCTCACCGTCAACTCAATACAGATCATTGTCATCCATCCCCTTCCTCCGGCCTGGCCCACCGAGTATCACTGAGGTTACAACTAATCCGTTTCTTGGAATTTCGGAAGTATCTTGCCAGTCTCAGCAGGAGGAAGCCGAAGCCTCTGTGATATCCATTGCTTTTAGCGCCAGGTTGAACTCAAAGATAGATCATCAAAAACGACTTGATTCCTCCGGCCTGGCCCACGGGCTTCACGGAGGTTACATAACTGACCCCTTTCTCTGCAATATTGGGAAAGGGATGCGAAAGTCGTCCGGAAGAGGTGGACAGATCGCCGGCTTGAACCACCTCGGCGACACACCTGGCTGTCAAAATCTAATAAATACCTACCTACTTATCCAGTTATGAAAGAAGCCGGCCAAGTTGGTGTCTGTGGCTTCCTTCGATCCAAGCACAGGAATAAATACTGTGAATAAATGGAGATAAGATCAGACCATGGTTGCCGGGACCATCGATATACAGGTTAGCAGTCACGGCAGGAGGATTCATATTACACACTTGACCTAAAAGGGTTGGAAAATGCCGAGCGGGATTGAAAGCCAGTGGGAGTAGAAAACGCCTATTGGGTGCCCCTGGTCATGGCAGCAACGACAGGTCCGAGGTGGCGAGTGAGGCACTAGCCATCACAAACAAAGAGCTTCTGCTGCAAGTTAACCTTGGGGACGACATGTATGGAAGACGGCGGAATGGAATCAACAAGGTAGCGAAGTTTTAAATTAAAAGGCCTCAGTTTTGTTGAGAGTGTTTTGCATGGTGTTGATGGGCTTGCCACGCAGGTCACGAAAGAGACCTTGACGCCCGCAAGCAGAACCGTCGCCACGGAATGGAGATGAGATACAAATCTGATGACCATCTGGTTGTCGATCTCGCCTTTTCAGCTTTACTGTGAGGTTAGGGGATACCTGGTAATTATTTAATACTTTGGCCCTGCCAGCATTTCCCTCACTCTCCTAAGTCTGGGACTGTATCCGACGACACGGGGCACGACAAGATTGTTCGTGACACCTCATCTACAGGATAACCGAACACGGTCACACGTAACACCAGAGTACTTATCCGCTTGCCACATCCACATTTTCTCAACCCCCGGCGCAATCCATCTCCGGCGCGTAAGCGAGTGCGAAGATGGATGGAGACGACGAGACCGGCACAGCTGATACGGCCGTGCCGTGCGTGGCCTTTGTTTGCGCCGCAGCCAGACACATTGACCATTCACCTAGCACGGGATCAAGCCTTATTCTAGATCTCTTCTGCACATTGCAAGACCGGCTGCAGTGTCTTCCCGGAAGCAAGCCGTACTGGTTGAGTGGTGCGGACCTTGCAAAATCAGAAGGGGCTTCAGTTGCTTGGCTGCTCTTGGCTGCGCGAGTTAGCGGGTCGAGCTTGTCCCATCATCCGGTCCAGGCAGACCTTCCTCGTCTCCTGGCTCGGTGTAGGTTCCCGGTGTCGTCCTAGCGCCGCCTTTGGCGTGTCCACCTTTGATGATGTTGGATGGACAACTACTAGTAACTGGGTGACCACCACAGATTTATATGTGTAGTGGTCCAACTATTCTGTCACACTTCTTAGTGTGTGGTGGAAACACTCCATCCTCTTCTATTTGCTGTACTGCCAAACTTTGCCCTGCAGTCATTGAGGCAATTGATTGACAATCTACCTTGAAAACAATACGGTCAAGTCAATTATTTCACTGGTCATCGTTTGTAGGAAGGCACTTGGAAGAATCCGTGAATGGTGACTCCTGTGGCTGAACCCTCCTTCTCGAGTCTCCAAGTTTCTTCCAAACAAAAGAAAGCTCGACCGAGTTCCAAGCCGCTGGACGTTTGTCTTTTATCACCGTCCCTTTTTGGCTACCAGTAGCACTCCCACTGTGTTAGAATGAGTTGAAAAAAAAAGGAGAGGAAAAAAAAAAAAAAGAAAGGGGGCGAGAGGATTTTCTTACCTAGAACTCAGAAGTTAGACCGTTCGTCAAGTTCATGGACTAAATGTAATAAGCGAGTACTGACAACGCCATAATACTGTGAACGAGTGTAACAACTACACCAACTGGCCTTCTGAGCTGGAATGCGTGCTTACAAACTCCTTTATATAATGGTTCCGCTACCTAAACAAAATACAGCGTCATATGTACATCAAGCCCTTCTCACAGCTTTTTGGCGTCTTCGTACACACTGCTATCAATGAACTTGGCCAGATCCGCCCTCGAAATGGGCGACCTCTTGTCCGCCTTGGAGAGATACTGCTCCTCCCTGACCAAATAGTCGACCAGATCCTCCCCCAGACTCCCCGGCCCCCACGCGTGATCAGCCCACACGTTCTTCAGCACGGGCACGTCCACCCCGATGGCCGACCCGACCGTCGCGTACACCTTGTCGGGCTCGTTGCGGAACACGTCGAGCGTCTGGTTCAACGCCTTGACGTAGTGCACAATCTTGTTCCGCGTCGCCGCGTCCTTCAGGCTGTCGGCGGTCGCGTAGAGACTGTATATCTCGCGGTACAGCGACGCGTTCTGGAACACGGCTGCATTCGCCTCGCCTATCGCCTCGATGCCCAGCTCGACCGCCGTCTCCCAGATGCCGAACGCGTCGATCTGCTTCGCCTTGAGCTGGCTGGGGAACGTGTTGGCCCCGCACGGCGCGCGCATGCACACGTTCCCAGACACCTGCGTGTAGTCGCCCTGGTTGACGCCGGCGCTGGCGAGCAGCGTGCGCACAAACACCTCGGCCGACGTTCCCGGCATGGTGCCGACGCGCTTCCCGCGCAGGTCGGCGAGCGTGTTGATCCCAGCTGCCTTGTTGGCGACCAGTCGGTAGGCCACCTCGACGATCACGTAGATGAGCCGGTAGTTCTTGTGCGTAGCGTACTGCTTGAGCCCCTGCGTCTCGGCGTTGCCCCCGATGTCTGCGGTGCCTCCGATGCTCGCCACGCCGCCGCTGACGAAGGTTGCCGTGTCGGTTTTGTACATGTTCTTGTTGGTCCACGCGAGCGGGGTGCCTTCGATCCAAGCATTGTTGTAGGCTACCTTCAGGCCGAGGGCCGGCGGTGGGAAGAAGCCGAGGAGGACGGCGATGCTGGCGAGCAACAGGCCGAGGAGGGAACCGAATAGTTGCTGCATCGTGACTATGATTGCTTCCGCTTCCGCTACAAGTATAACTAGAAGGGAATTGGGACAGGATGGGCAAAACGTGAGGTTAAATACCTCCACACCCGGATATTTCTCCTTTTAATTCTCGGATCCAGGCCAGATTATAGTTTGCTACTAGTCTCTACATCTGTGGCCGGATTCGGATGTCTTGCCGAGACCATACCTGGTTCCGAAAATCTGGGGTACGAAGAGGGTGAGGCAATATAAGGGAGGCATCCGGATGGGCGTAGAAGAAGTGGCAATGACTTAGGTCAATTTACCCGCCAACACCCACTTGGCCTTGCTAAGGGGTTCAGGCACTGTTCTGAAATCAACATGTTTATTTCCCCTCATCACTACTACTCGGTAATATCGGAGGAGTACCGGCATTGAAAGAACGGGCGTAAGAGGTCGTCTGTGGATGACGCAAGGCTGTATGTGGATTAGTAGAATTCGTCGTCGTACATACAAATTGGATTTAATTGCTGACGAATGATATCGCGACTTACAAAGAAGCATATCTCTTACAAACACTTGTTGTCAGCAAACCGACCTGGTACTAATAGAGTCATCTGCGTTAAAAAAACGTTGCGGCTCTGATGCTGATGTTGATACCGCTCGCGGTTAATTGAGATCTTGAAGGGTTGCATCATGAGTTCATAATGTCGTCATAAAACAGAGTCTCGTGCGCTGATGAGTTGGAGCTGTTTGAGATAATTATACAGGTAAAGCACCGAAACTTCTGGAGACTGAGGTCTATCACCATTTCCTTCTACGCTAGATACTTCACATACTGCGACATAACAAAAGTATAAACTGCCTTTCTATCGAACCACCTGCGATCCACTTCCTTCAGTATTCCCTGCTTGCTTTCGGGTTTGCACCAGCATCCGTAGTCTGTATTCCGCTACTTGATTCAGCTGCACTGCCACTCTGGGCAAAGCTGAGCCTAGGCTTACAACAGTGCCGCAATGCTACCTCACCTCCCTATCCAGCCTTAGTGGGTGTTCTGAATCAACCTGAAGACAACGACAACCCCCCAGTTTCTCTTCAACACGCTTCGAGGACGCTCCTCTCCGACAACTTCGTATCAAAACACCACGCATGCGGCATGGCTGACCGATTCTTATCATGAGTACCTCCGAATTAGGCGACCGAGCACTTAGACGCGGTGTCTGGGTCGGGTGCCTTTTGAGCGCCGCGTCTTCCGTACCAACTTTGAGTAGAGACAGAAATGGAGGTACTCTGGGTGCACTATGCATCGTATCCATCCCGGACGCCATCGGCTTGTACGCCTCCTCCTCCTCCTCTTCTCCATCATCCTTGACTTCCGCATCGACAACTCCAAACAAAATATTATCATCCGGAATTACGGCGATCTGCGGCGCCGCACTCTTCGGCGCATCGCGACTACTGCCAGGCTTCACCCTGCGAAGATCATGGAGCCCTGTTGTGGTCACCTCGGCCGTTTTCGGGCTCTGCCAGTTGCATGCGCTGACCGTTGCGGCTTGTGACACGCTTGGATACAGCTCGGAGCACATCTACTGGGTTTTCAAGGCAGGACAGCGTCTTTCCTCTTGGGTGTCGGAGAAAACATGATGTCAACACCGAGCACCAACAGCAACCCCGGGTCCTCACGGCGACAACAGCGGCATCCCTCTTATTCGATTACCGCTCTATATCACAGGCTTCACCTTTATGGTGTGGTACAGGTCAAGCATGCTCATCCTGTCCACGTTGGGCGACTTCTGGCATACGTCTCTGCCTCCGGTGCGTCTGGCTGAAGCCGGATTATGCGAAGTCTGTGGAGCAGGTCTACACGGACGTGGCAAGGCACTTGATTATGAAAGATTGTAACGAGATACTGTCCTACCCTGGGATCGGCTACCGCCGGAATCTGGGCGACTCACCCTCGTGGGTGCCCGACTGGACGAGCCTGTCGTCGATCGAGACCCGTCGCCAGCACTTTGCAAAGATGCAGGCTTCTGCTCGATACAACGCAGCGGCCGGGACTTGGTGGACGAGACTAACGATATGCTGCCGGTCGAGGAGATCGAGGCGGCGGGGACTCGTCAACGAGGCCGTGAAACGGGTATTGCTGTGGAACAGCAACCGGACTATGTGCTGCACGGGGCGCGCGTTCTGTTTGACTAAAAGCGGGTTGATGGCGATGGTGCCTCCTGACACAAAAAGGGGCGATTTGGTTTGTGTGTTGGACGGGTTCTGTACGCCGTATATCATGCGACGACCGCAGCACCCCGAAGGAGAAGACAACAATCAAGATCAACCTACGGAGCCAGCTATTACTGATGCTGTGCAGCTGGTAGGGGAAGCATTCGTCCACGGCATGATGGACGGGGAGGTGATGGATACCGCTGTCGGTAGCCAAGTGTTCCTTGTGGTATAATAGCTTTAACAAACCCTAGCTAGCAGTCATCCTTGGTAAAACCACCATCTCCAGCAACCGACTTGCCATAAGTCTCCCACCACCTCCTCAGCTCCTTACGATCCGCCATCAACCGCTCCTGTCCGTTCTCCAACGACCGGATATACAGAATTGCGCGGTCTAGGACCTCTGACTTGCTCACCCTCCGGCTCTCGGGAGGTGCAGTAGGAGTAGCAGGGGACCGATCTTGCGCCGCCAGAAATCCTTTCTGTCGTCCTCCTTGTACGCTTCCTACTCCTCGGTCAATGTAATCCGTTTGGTCCTCTAGCTCCCCCGAGTTGCCGTCCTGAATGGTCGTCGGTGCCGCCAACAGCGGTGGTAGTCTCAGCTGCTGCTGGCTTCGGTGATCGGGCAACGAGTCGCCCATGGTTGGAGGCAGCGCGTCCAGAAGCTGCTCGAAGTGCTTGTTCAACCGGTTGCGGTATTTGCGCTCCACGCTGTTGTGCTTAAGCCTGGCATTGTCGGCTACCGGTAGTAGTGCCTCTTCGCCGGTCTCTTCCTCCAACGGGGGTCCGTGAACAGAACACTGCTTGCCACTACCTTTTTGATTCGATTGTCGAGTATAATTGTTAGTGCTGCCGGTGGTAGTGGTGATGCCAGTTGTGTCGAGAAGTCCCATACGAGGACGAGACGCTCCCTGAGTAGCAGGAGGAGAGGAAGAAGAAGTGCTTTCCCGCATCCTCTTCCCTCTTGTCCTGTTGGGCGCCGCAGAGCCACCACCACCACCACTTCGATGACCGGATTGTATCCTCACTGGGGGAGTAACCTCGTTAGGATGCAGCATCTCCGGGTCTCTGGTGGCTGGTCTTGTCGTCCCTCCCCTTGCTGTCGGCGTCGTGGAAGCGATGGGCGGCTGCGCGCCTCCCATGTTGTTGCTGCGCCTTTTTCTCAGCGTCTCGTTCTTGCTCAGACGGGCCGCGGGGCCCTTCGTGTCTTGGCCGCTGGTGTCGCTCGAGTCGTGGTAGTAGCTGTCCATTGGTTTCAAGCAGTCCGCGATGAGTTGACCGGACGGGTAGGACATGAACGACAGACTCGGAGCCTGCGTGGTAAGAGGCGTGCTCGACGAGGACTGGGGAGGCCAGGAAGGTGGTACCGAGGTATCAAGACCATGTTGCCACGGGACGCTCCCGTGTCCTTGCTGCTCACTCCACGGTTGCGTTGCGGTTTGGGGGTAAGTCAACAAGTCTAAGGGATGACCGGCAACATAAGTGGGCACCGAACTAGACGAGGTAGAATATCCAAACGGCGGCATCAACAGGGCTTGCTCCCCAAGCATTGCAGTCGGCTCCAGTCCTTGTGACACATGACCAAAGTGCACGCCGGTAGCAGTGTTATCAAACAGACTTGTTGGCGAGATGGCAGGGGAAACAGTGTATTCGTGAGGGACCACGATTGGGGATATCGTTGAAGCCGATGAAGAGCAAAACTGAAACGGTTGGATCGATCTCGGCTCGGGGCCCAAGGTGCCAAATATCGAAGCCGGTGCTGTGGGTTGGTATGACTGTTTGGAGCATTGTCAGCTGGGGTGCTCAGACCGGTGTGAGCTCGTCGACGTCTCATTTGCGGGGGAGGAGATGGTCCGGGGTGTTCTCGGTGCAACCACCCATGCTGACATCTAGACCATCAGACCACCCAGACATGATGCATGGCCACGCCAACATGCACATAAATCTAGGCCATCTGATATAGTTGCCCGGCAAGTTGCCGTGATGTTCCCTGAGCCTCGCTGAGTCGGTATCGACCAGACGCAGCTGATATCAAGGGGTTGCTCGGATGATGGACGACGAAGGACAGACCATATATGAAAATAACTTTACCTGTGATTCGTCCAGACCATCGTCAAATCCAGACCTCTCATGCTCGGAACGAGCCATCTCCAAGACCAGAGACTGATGTCGTAGAGAGCCAAATGTTATAATTAGTATTTAGATGCTATGTTCAGCTCCGACCGTCCATCTCCCGAGTCTCCAAAACGGAGTCCCCGGGTCTTTATAGCTTCATGCAAGGTTCCTTTCTGTGTGAAACCAGACGATGTCATCGGGCACCATCAGACGTATCCGCAAGAGAAATTCAACTGCAACTCTAGATTGACAGCCAGACAGGAGCAGCTTTCCGATGCGCGCGTCTGGCATGCCGGAGACGAATCGATGGATCTTTTCCCGAACAAACTTCGGCGATTGTGTACAAGTGGAGGAGAGGTCTGCTTGGCCTGGCTCGGATATTCACTCCCATAGAGGAGTCAGCCCCGGTGCTTGGGCTTGAGACAGACGCCATGGCAACCCTACCAAGTCGCCGGTATAGATGAATTGTGATGTGTCCCTCCTGTCTGTTACCCGTAGCTTGGGCTGAAAAAGAAGACATAAAAAAGAGGCTGGTTAAAGCTTCCATTTCCTTCCTTTCGACGAGCTACGTGTAGCTAGCAGATAGCCATGTTTTTCTTCCGTATGAGTGTGGGTGCAGCCGTCATTGGACCCGAACCTGTAGCGAATTACGTCGAGACGTTCATGGGCCATCAGCTCATTTGGGGGTCAGAGTCAGGCCATGCGGCTACTGCCGACGAATATCTGGGCTTGGTGGCGTCAAATGTTGGGGAGGTCTAGACTCTAGACTTCCCTTTTGGGAGGACACTACTCCCGGTTTCTTGGTTGTCGTGTCCTGCTTCATGCTGTGCTACCCCAGGGGGACAAAAACAAGGTCGAATACCTCAAATCATACTTGGGAGTTTCTCGATCTTGCTCTCTGGAAACAAATAGCTTGTTTCCAAGTAGGAACGCAGAAATTAGGCCAGAAAGATATGTGAACTGAAAGTTCTTGTTGTGGACCTTCTGAGACATGTCGGGCCCGAAACTAACTGGGGCTGAAGTTCTGCCTGAGGTCGGCGACCGGGTGCTGAGAAAAAGTGTCTGAATTCCGGGAAACACATTGTAAGGCATGCAGTTGGTTGTGTGCGCCCAGTCAAACCCGGTCCTCCCACGTGGCTGCAGAGATCTTGTGGAGCATTGTAGATGTCTCAGTCTCCTGTAGAAGGCCATTCCGCGTCAGCTCGACGCCGTACTTACAACATAAACCGACCTGTGCCCTCGGCCATCACCTATGATGAGAGATTAAGCGAGGCACGTCATAACAGACGGTAGGCATGGCTGTACGGGACTGTCTCATTCGGGATTCCCCAGGAAAGCTCTGATCCCCGAGGGCTTGGACAAGGCGCCCTCTCGGAAATCCCGCACTCCCAGCGCCGTGGTTCAGGCAAGCCTCAGCCGCTTCTAGAATCAATATATCCAAAGTACTCTCTTTGTTGGAGTGCCTCGTAGGGTAAACAAATCCCTCATTGTAAAGCTGATTATGACAGCCCTGAGACAGTACTAGTATACGGAATAGCCTGAACCATTTCCCATCCAACTCCTCAGGCTGTATTCGGAATCCAGATCGCCCGCAGAGTGTACCAGGTAATCTGGAGAGTGTAATACGCAAGTTGCATCCTAGGTACTGTGATGTTTGCAATACTAGCCTTTGCAAACCGAGTTGGGGTGGGTGTGATGTCATTTCAGTCATTATCCCCTTGGCCAAGTCGCATTGGGTTCACGCATCAAACATGAATATTCAGAAACACGTAGACATATTATTTCATGGGAAGGTTAGACAGACTTTTACGCGGCTGATGAGTCTGCCTCGTGCAACATATCATAATATCACGGCAAAATGGCACACATGTTGTATCACCCACCGTCAGACCCAGCGGATCAGCCTTTTTGGGTATTTCCAACGACCAACGACGAAGGGGACGTGGCATTTCCCTTGGAGATCTGGACCCCTTGGGGCAACGAAGACCGAGATGTCTTTGGAAACCAACTGAAGTTGACAACACAAAGAGCGTAACCTACGTACCCTGCGACATTTTGTTGCAGCCGGGGGGCTCATCCCTTGTCTCAGAAACGAGAGATTTCCGGGGGTTTGTTCTTTGGCCCGTTCTGTGAATTTTTCGTGGCCTAATGGCGGGCCTGGGTGGAATTTCCCCGAACGCAAGGCGACGGCGGTGGAATGTCCAAGGAGCACAACCTACCATAGCATCTGGTGGACTCTCCCACGAGGAAGACCATCTAAGACTTTGAACACATCCGAGACAGTTTCGACGACGATGTCGTCTGCTACGGTCAGCTCAAGCCTGGAAACACATACCACTAACACCTTGACACATGGCGAGCTACAGCACCCAGCTATAACCATTTCACCAGTTATTACTTGCGAGACTGCCTGGTATTTCTTCACCACTCCGAACTCAGAAGTGACGGTTAGCACATCCCTTACCGTAGAAAATACACTACAATCGACTTCACAAGTGAAGACAACACTGCCCACCAGGTCCATGGGTGATTTGCCTGATGTGACGAATGTGTCATCTGCTGTTAGAGCTAGTACTTCGGCTGTTCGTACCGCAGATTCTGCTTTATTAAGTGGTATTTTACTTGGCTCTAATAAGCTTTGACTGGCTGTTAATCAAACAGGATGTCCACCCAACCCCTGCCCTTCCCAAAATGCTAGGGTTTGAAGTTGCCTCAAGTCATATCTTCGCGCCTAGTAGCGTTGATGAGACTGGGTAACTCGGCATAACCAGTCCAACATCTCGCCCAGGGACTATTTCTCTAGTAAGGCCCAACATCTGACCAACAATAACCTGTCCCAGACAGAGCAACTCAGAGCATCCGCAGAGGGCACTTGATCAGGCCTGAATATCGTGCTACTATCGAGTGGAAGTCTTGTCCAGACGATCAACACACCATTGCCTGGTTTTGAGACACTGGCTCCTGGAGCCTATACAGCGTCCGTTGACGGGCAGGGGAGACCGACGAGGGAGAAAGATCGGTTGGTTAATGATATGGGAAGGCTGTATACTTTTGGTGCTACTACTACTACCTCTCGTGCTGAGTGTCTTGTGGGAGAGCAGCAAGCTTCTGGTATGGAGGAAGGGGGAAGGTACCAGAATTGGCGTTGTTGATTATTTTGCCGTGCCGCCACCACCTGCGACAAAAGGGAAGGAAAAGTTTCAAGCTTCGAGTTGAAAGATTGTTATGGTTCTGCTGGCTGGGATGGAGACGTTATTATCATGACTGCAATATGAGGACGGAATAACTGGCAGGCATTGGATCATACTCCTGGCAAGTTCGAGTCTTGCACCTGATTGGTTGTGTATATCCAAGATACCTACCTAGACCACCAACAACCGCCCACCATTTTCATCACGCCCGTCCCCTCGTCCGCCATTCCTCACAATGTCAATAGTATGATCTCGCAGGTGACATCTGTGGCGATTGTGACCCCATCCAGAGTGTGGAGCAACAACCAAACGTGGTGGTATGGGAAATATAGAGTCAACATATTATCCACATCAAAGTGCAATGACTGACCGCCATGTATTGGGTCACTTCCTGCCTAAAATATGTTTTTCAAAAGGCAAGCTATATATAAGACTTCATACTCTCAACATAACACCCGCCATCCCTCACTGCTCAATCCAAAATATATGACACCAAACCACAGCTAAATGTCCCCAAAACTCGAATATTCAAACGCAATCCTCTACTAGAACAGATCATAAACGTCAATAGCCTTAACAAACCCCTCCTCAATCGGCTTGACCAAGATCTCCGCCACGGCCTGCAGCCCCGTCGGCACCTTGGCGATGATCTGCTCGCTCATCTCGGCCGTGGCCTGCTGCTGCAGCTTGAGGTTGAGCAGGATGACCGGACTCAGAGCGAGCTTGTCGAACTTGCGCTTGGCCGCGATGATGTTGGTCAGGGTCGTGTTGACATTGGTCGCCAGCTCCATCGTGCTGGCGGCCACGTTGAGGGCCTCGGTCGTGGTGAGCGTCTCGCGGGTGGCCTTCGCCGCCTTGGTGCCCTTCTTGATGTCGGCCAGCAGGGTGGTGCTGTCCGCCACGATGGGCAGCGTGCCGAGGGGCTTGCCGTTCCAGTTGCCCACGTGGGCGCCCAAGGTGACGGTGTCCTTGTTCACTTTTGCGAGGGCGTCACTAATGGAGACAGTGGTTGACAGGACGAGGGCTGCCAGGGGCGCGGTGAGAAGGGTGGCGATCTTCATCTTGAGGTGGTGATTTGGGAGGATTTTGGGTGGGTAGAGAAGGAAGAGTGATGCTGGACGAGGGACGTAGATAAAGTATTTGTGGAGTTCCTCAAGGCGCGAAGGGATTCTGTCAGCTGTGGGCACCTACCTATGTTGGACTACGGGTTGTATATGCTTTCCTATACATGTATAGGAGATCGGAATGGCAGCGATATCACAAGCGCGCAGCAACACCAGCCTTGAGGCACCTCACGCACCCCACCGAGGCAAGCAACATCTACATCGACCTTCTGTTTACAGGAGCATCTTGGTCCATGCTAGCTCCAATTGAAACAAACGGCCTGCTGGCATCAAGGAAAGCTTAACTTCCCCGGACAAGACGGATCGTAGTAATAAGATCTGGGTAGGGGCAAGGAGGAAGAGAGAGGTGGTACTAGTAGTGTGTAGGTAATATGGGTAGGGTGATCCGGAAAAGATGGTGTGCTGGCATGCATGCAGTGGTCCTTGATCATGCTTAGTGTTGATGATCTGGGAGTAAATCAGGGGCAGGGGGAGGCTCAAAATGCGGGGGATCTGGTGTTTGTTTTGCTTGTGATGCTTGATTTGAGGTTTGCTCCATAACGGTAGGCATGCACATCCGGGCAAGACAAATGAAACCACCTGTCGCTACCCCTGTCGGTCTCTTCCTTACTCCTCATTTTCTCGGCTGTAAGACAGCATGTGAATGATGTAGAGCCGCAGGCTGTCTAGCTACCTAGGTAGCTAGCTTGCAACAAAGGGTTACCCTGTTCTCCACCGGTTCTTCACGACTACAGAATAAGGCAAGATAAAGTGAAGCATACAAGGAGGGAGGAAAGGAAAGAGACTTGAAGAGCGGTATGAGGAACACCTTGGTAAACGGAAGGTGTTAACGTTTTTACAAGGCAGTTAGGAGTGATCAATCAATCACGGTATTCGTGAATGATCCTCTGCTGGTACATATGATGGAAAGGGGGGGGGGGGGGGGGGAGGGGGGAGCATGTGCCTGCCTCGGCACCGCCAAAGGATGCGGATACCGGACGCCAAAATCTGTGCTCAACAGCAGGACCTGTGCCGGTTAACCGCGTACGACTCCAACTAATACATTATATCTATTAATAACGTAAAGATGCTTCATCCTTCGTTGACAGTGTGACGCATTAAATTCGTCCCCACCAAGACGCTTCCGCCCAGGCAAAACTTGTGTGTGAAAATCGAGGGTATCCAGTTGTTGGGTGATGCTCGACCGAGCATGTAGGAAAAGAAAAACAGTAAGTCCGGCAATGAGATCAAACAAACAAGCTCGCCCGCTCGCCACCCTAGTCACGCTCCACCTCTACGTCAATCTAAGAAAGAAATGACGGGAAAACACAGAAGAAAGCGAGCGACGTGAATACATAACAGGGAATAAGTTAGAGCATGTGCGCTGCGAAGGAATGGCGTAGATCGATCCGTCATACATCCAAGTTGTTAATCAAGAGGATTGCGTCGGAGCTGATGCTTCGGAACGGACAGGCTCTGAACCTGAGGGCACCGCCGGCAGAGGCGGCAGAGGCGGCTCTTGCCTAGTCGGTTCTTGCCTGGAACGCCGTGTCCGGCCACTAGACGACCGTCTTGAAGGCGCCACCGGAGGAGCCGGCGCATAATACCCGGGGAAATTCATCCTAGGCCGCAAGATCTGCTGCGGCGCGGGCTCCATCTGTGGTCCGGCCGGTGCATAGTATCCCCCATATAAGACGGCCTGTTCCGGTGGGAGCTGGCCGTTTCCTGCCTGTTGTTGTCCATGCATCATCATCTGCGGCGGATAGGCTCCTGGAGGGGGCGGGTACGGCCACTGCTGCATCGACCCCGCGGGGCCGAGGGGAACGCCGGCGTAAGGGCCGCCGACACCGACGGCAACGGGCACCTGGATGTACTGGATCTGGGCCCTCCTGTTCCTGTGCGCCCTGTTGACCTGGTGCGTCTCGACGCAGGCGCGCACGAACAGAGTAAAATGGACCAATATCAAGATGATGACGAAGGCGAACAGTGCCGCGTGGATGCCGACGTCGTAGTATCCTTCGTCGTCCCAATACATGCCGATGTCGATGCGGATGCCGACTACGGTCCCGGTGAATATCCCCATGAGCCAGATGATGAGATGGAAGCCCACGTGAGCGCCCGGGTGCATGCCCTTACGGACGCGCGAGAGACAAATGGTCAATGCTTCGGCGGTATTCCAGACGATGGCGAGTCCAGCCTAGGAATTCTTGGTGTCAGCGCAAAACCTACATACACGAGAAACAGCTTGAACCTACCGTCGTGGCAGCAACAGCGAACTCTGTCTCGAAGTACGAGTATCTGTAGGAGTACCTATGGTCCGTACCACCCATAGCACCGAGCGCGATACCAAGGCCGATGATCACAGCGCTGCTGAGGAGCGAGGATATCTCCAACACCAGCTTCGCCTTATGCCACCCCGGGCTGAAGGGTATCATGGCGGGCGGGCCGACAGGTACATGGTGTGCATCGTAATAGGGGTCCGGAATATACCCAGGCGGAACACTTGGAAGCGGAGGCTGGTGTTGGCCTTTTGCGCTCGGATGGGCTGATGGCAGAGGTTGTGGTAATTGCGCTTGTCCTCGTGCTGGTCTCGACGGTTGTCTAGGTGCAGCTGTATTCTCTGGTACAGGTGGTGGTGTCTCAGTGGGCACCGGCGGCGCTGAGGCTTGCTGTTCTCCCAGTCCCTTCTCCTGCTCCCCATTTGTCGGTCGCGCCTCCGCCTCCACGTTGTCTTCGATCAGCATTGTCAACTCCACTCTACCGATTATCTCCGTATTATCGCCAAAATTCACTTGAGTGCGCCGATCCGGGGAATGCTGCTGGAATAGCTATTAAAAGTGGTTGACCTCAGAAACGAGTGACAAATGGCCAACCAAAAATGATTAATGAACGTCAAAAAATGCGATGAAAAGAAGATGTGGTGAAGAAGGGCGAAGAATGGAATATGGGGAACATTTAAAATTGGATCCAGGCATCCATGGCTTCAAAAAAATCTGGGCGCGAAGTTGCCCCATCGCGACATCCAACGACGCCAACACGAGCACGACAGGGGTAACAGGGTCCCTTTCCGCCCCCAAAAATACCAATAACCCCTGGACCATGGGGCATCCAACGGTTCTCGCTAGGCCTAAATAGTAATTATTCACGTATTTATTGGCAGTTTGTTGCGGGCGAAAACTGGCCGAAAAAAGAGACGGATAGGTACGCGGGGCGACAAACGAACATCTGCTTTGAAGCTGAAGCTGAGCCAGTTGTTTGCTTTTTCCCGTAATAGGTTGACTCCTGGAGCGCAACTGTAGGGCAAGGTAGGTTTGAACCACTTGCGACTTTCTATAAGGTGTACTGTGCGGATTATATAGGTACCTGACGAATCCAGGCAGCGGAACCGCCTGCCTGCCTGCCGGACATTTCCAGGCGGCCATTGCTCCAGCGACACAGACGCAGTCACTTTCTGGATGGGCTTTGACTCATCGTGGCGTAACCTTTCGGATGATAGTACCGTCGTCTCTCGTGACCAGTTCTTGGGAGAGAATCCCCGACGGCGACAGGGGAGAGTGTTCGGCTCTTGTCCGCAAAATGTTATCATGCGTGTTGAGACAGGCACTGGTATCACCCAATGCAGATGAGAGAGGTGTAGTAGAAGGGTTTGAAGCTACGTGTGTAAAACCCGCCTGCTATTCACGTTGCAACACCACCACTAAACCCATTATTCCCAGCATGACCGTTTTCAGCCAGGGATGCTCGGACAGCATAATGGTTACGTAGCCGACGAAGGGGATGTATCCCACAACGCTCCTATATTCCCAGTGTTAGTTACAGTTCCAAGTCGGCTTCTCCCGGTTATCCTTACCCAATAATGTCTTTCCTGACCAAGTAGTCCTGGCCCCGCGCATATAGCTCTGTATCGTCGGCTGAGTTATTGTCGCCTTTTGTAAGAAGTTTTGCATCCGGCCTTTTGGAAAGCAGTTGTCAGCCCGACATTGCGAGGGGAACATGGTGGGAGAAGACGAACCCAACACCAAACTTCCTGACCACTCTGTGAACAATCGGTATGTCTTTATCCTTGACGTTGTAGACCACGACTTCGCCGACGTTGGTTTCGGAGGCGATATTGCGGTTCCATAGTAGGAGGAGATCACCCCGTTGGAAAGCCGGTTCCATGCTGCCCGACAGGACGACGACGATGGGTGACGGTGAGTCGGTCATGACGGAGAGACCTTTCCACATCTGCACCATATGTCAGTATCAGTAATTGAGCAATCGTGTCGCGCGCGCCAGGAAGCTGGGTGTTGCGCAAGGGACGAACCATGAAAGCTGTCGAGAGAATCAGGCCAAAGTTCATTAGCTGCGCGGCAGCTTGCCGCGGGTTCCCGAGGCTGGAAAGCATGTCGGGCGGTAGTATCAACGCTTTAGTAAAAAAGGGTATCGAAGTAAACTGGGAAAGTGTCGTCAGCTTCGAGGGCCAGTGTTGCCGTGGGTATGGTAGTTGTGGTGATGTGGTCTTGTCAACTTCATGTGGCAGCTGGCCCCTGCTTCTGTCGCCTGGTGGGACAAGACACGGTAGCAGGATGGCGATGGATGATTGGTGCGCGTTGCGAATGTGGGTCTGCCCAAGCTTCCGGATCGCCTCTCAGCACCGCTTTGTTGAACCTCACAACCCCTCGGCTTCAGGGGCTCCTGCTCCTTTCCGAGGTTTGGCCTCACATCAACAAATAAATACGTTAACCTTCAAGGCAATCTCGAAATGCGCTCCATTGCGAATTCAACCCGATTTTTTTGATTTTTCTTCTTGCAACGGTTCAATTGCTGCTTGCGATTTTGGTAGTCGTGGGAAAGCAATTACCTCGTCCTCCTCATCTGTCTAACAGCTGTATGAAAGCGGATGGGATGGTCTCCAACTCTTCACACTCGTAGTGCGGGTGCTCCTTCCGGGTTTTTTGTACTTTCTCAGTACACTTTTCCACAGTAGATAGATGGTATAGATCCCGTACAAGAGCCAGGGGCTTCAAATACTTTCGACTTCCGGAGACCGAAACTGCGTTCACAGGGTATTAGCCGTGGAATGTTCTACCATCAGCTTCCATACACTTGACCAGGGAAAGAGCAGAGACAAAATTTCCACGGTTTGGTAGCACAGTCAGCCTTTCTTTCCTTCCATGTCCTCCTTTCCATTTATTTCGTCTGGGCACCTGCCACGGATGATCAAGTGGACATCTCGGTCTTGCCCGCCGACATTGAGATGCACAATCCTATGCCTTAGGGAAGGAGGGCTGCCTTCCTCGGGCCTATGCGAGCAGAAATTCCACCAAAGTCTCTTGAATTTTCTCTTCCTATCTTCCAACACTTTTGGTGTCCGTTGCCAGCTACCCTGCTGCTTCATCTCGCGTCGACCTTGCTACATACAGCTCCTACACCTGACTCCTCGGAGCACAGATCATCCTACTGGCAGCAGCATCATTGTTTTACTCCATAAGCGACTCACTCACCGTCCGTTGTCTCTCTCGTAAACTCTGCGACCATGTCAGCGACAGCGGAGAGAACTCCGCTTCTGGAGGGCCGCCAGGGCTTGCCGACGCCCAATGGCTCTTATGTGCAGGACCCTGTATGTTGTCGATGGCACACCCATACCATCTGCAGCTTGATTAACCATCTCCTAGCCCATTTTCCTGCGAGTTTGCCACTCGCCATGGTCTTTTATGAACCAGGAGGCCCTGGTCTATACCCGAGCCGGAATCTTGGCTTACCTTACCGTTCTGGAGGGGATGCTGATTCACTACGAGATTGACTACCGGAAGGACGAACAAGACTATTCGCCCTGGCGCATCATCTTTCAGTTCTCGAGTATATCCTTCGGACTGTTGTGGTTGTATCATCTTGTCGTTTTTGTAAGTACCCAAACTCCCACTGCAGGTTATTATTCCAATATGCTGACAGGCGTCTTCATCCTCCAGTGTTGGAGCTTCACCCACCTCTACTATCCCGATGTTGACAAGGATGATCATCGTTGGAAGTATCGCGTCCTCGCAAAAATGTCGCCACCAGCCCAGACGATGCGGTCTCGCAAGCGATTCTTGTTCAGCCTGTTCTACACCATTGCCCACGTCTTTGCGTTCATGAATGTGATCATCTACTGGACCATACTGGTGCCGAACGGCCATGGCCATCTCCCCAAAGGCGGAGAGCAGGGCGGCAACGAAGGTGGAGGCGACAAGGGGGGAGGCGGCAATGCGACGGCAGTGATGGCGCCATTTGGAAACAATACAGGCGGTTCAGTCGAGGACATCTTTACCAGCGGCCCATGGTTTCCTCGATTTTGTATCCTCAGTCTTTGGGGTATGTCTGGGCTGATCGCTTTCTTTGAGATGATGGTTTTGAACAGCGTCAGGCGCCAGGTCGTGAGTCCTCCCCAGGCTGTTGTTCCACGGAGCCATTTCTAACAAGACCAATCTAGCCGGTCCGCAGCCACATCTTCTGGCTCATGTTTGCCTTGTCACTTTACCTTGTGTGGGCTGCAATTGGTTCAATTCTCACAGGACATTACCCATTCTTCTGGATGAACCGTGAAGAGATGGGCAAGACAGAGATTGTGTCCGCGTATGCTGCGGGTTTTGTGCTCATGGGCCCGGCGGGTGAGTAATATCGGCCAATACACTTCAACCGATACGCCTCGGCTACTCACATGTGACAAGACATCGACAACTAACGGTGCATCTTACTCAGTGTTCTCGTTCATGTATGGGCTCATCGGAATGCGTGAGAATCTGACCCAGAATCAACATGGCGAGCACCAGCCTCAGCCCCAGCCGGAGCCGGAGCCGGAGAACCAAGGTGGCTTCAACCCTCGCCACATTGCCGAGAACATGATACACGGCGCGCGGGAGCAGGTCCAGAATATTACGGGACGGGGACCGGCTTGAGGCATTCGTGTCATTGTGTATGCGTTGCTCGGTGGCATTGTCTTCAGCCAGGTCGTTTAGGTGGATCCCGTTGCATGCTTGAAAGCTCGAGCAGCTATGGGTCACCGAAGGGCTAGTTGTGTTTGTTGACCGAGACTCTTTTTAGCTCGGAGCATTCTTATCACACTGACATGCGGGTCGAGTTGTGTGAGAGAACCTCCAAACTCACAGATTAACAAGTCTGGTCACTGTTAACCCGCGAACTGGTGCTTCTTGGAGACAGTATAGCTATTGCGGTTTTGGAAGATGGGAGACCAGGACTACCTAATGCCCAATTGGAGCCAGTCACACTAAATCGACAATACACCTAGTATCTCTCATGATGTCGTCGTCATCCCATTGCGTGACTCTTATTTGGGAAGGGTAATAAACGGGGGTTGCGAATCTGATGACTGGCTTAACGTTCACCTCGATTCACAGAGTTCCGAGCGTAGGTACTTGTAGAGCAGCCGCGAGTGTGTGCGGGTTGAGGTTCTCTAACTGATCAAGGTGTGAATCGCTGCGGTTCAATTAATACCCCTGTCGAAAATGGAGCTCTTGAAGCTTCCCCCTGGCGGGTCTCAATTCCACCCCCAACTTCCAAGGGTGAGCCCCGGTTTAGTGGAGGTGCGGATTGGGGATGGGGCCCGGGTGTGTTGGACTTGCAGATGGGATTGTTCGAATCATGATCTTTTCCTGTGAAGAAACACACGACTTTCGAATTGAGCCGAGAGGGTAGCTCGGAGCTGTCGTCAGCTGCACGCTGCAGTGACTCGACACATCTTCACAGTGGAGTTGACGGTCCAATGCCAGGACAGTTGACGTCGGATTGGACGAATTATCTGCTTCAAAACCCGGCAAGCCGCAAGCGCTGGCAATGAGGCTGTGCCCTGAAACTTTGTTGCTCAGTTGTTCACTGGATGGCCATTGGGCGGGCGGTTGTCGGGTCCCGCAGGAGGCAGAACCAAAAGTAATGCAGCAGGTCTGCTTGTCGTCCCCGAATTCCAATTGCCTTCTATTGGTTCTGGCTGAGAGGCCTTCGTGCTTATTCCTTGTTGAGTATTGAGGACGGATGTTGGTCGGTCACATGGGAGAAAGCGACGGGATGAACTTGAAAGGAAGGCTTCATCGAAGAAGGTTGCCAAGCTGTGGAACTGACACTCAGCTGGAGAGCTCTGTGCACTCACTGCCTTCCGAACGCTCCCGACAAACTGGATCAAACGGAGCAGGAAGAAAACGATACTGAGTTCAGACCATCGAAGTACCTTATTTGTTCAACAACTACGAATACGCCGCGCAACTATCAATCAATCGCGACGTGTGGATGCATGTCTCCAGGGCAATGACGACGACAAGGACATGCCTGAAAATCAGACCCAACAGGCTCTGGCTCAGTGGCCAACCCCCCCCTCCCCCCCTGCGCCCATGCAGCTGCAACCCCAGCCTTGCTTGTTCCTTGTCGATCCCGCCCGCAACTGCGCGATGAGTCGCTCCAGGCGACACCCCTCCCCCACATCCTGGGATGCGACAGAAACATAAATATATCGTCGACCCGTCTCCAATTCCTCCCCTTTCCTTTTTCTCTCCCCCCCCCCCCAACACACAACCAAAGGGTCGCAAACTTGCTGGAGTTATCTCGTCGTTTGAGATAGCCCCGCCCGGACCCCGTCAATCGTTCTTTTGTGCGTCCTTTCTTTTTTCTCTCTACTCTCCGTCCTCCGGGATCCTCATTCTTTTCGTCACTCTCTGTCAAATCAAATAGCAAGAGGTTGGTAAGAAGAATCAGCAAGTTCAGGGACTCGTTCTTGTCTTGAGCATTTTTCACTGGCCTCTTCTGTTTATCCCGTACGACTCCCGAGCTGGCCCCCGATTTCCGAAACGTCTTCATCAAGCTCCGATCCCACATACCGCAGGCAACCATGTTCAAACGATCGTTCCGACCCCGCGACGCCAACGCCTCCCAGCGGGACGGCGCCTCGACGACGATGGATTCGCAACACCGTGTGGACAAGTCTGCGAGGCTGATGAAGAAGGGCTCAATACGGGATCCCCAGAAGCTGTCGAAATTGCAGCGGTCGTTCCAGGGTGAGGAGGGCTCGCGCATGCCATCCGGGCAGGCGAGGCTTAGCGACAAGTCCCTCGCCCCGTCCCCCATCGTCACCCTGACGGTGGGCCGAGAAGGACGGCTGTTTGCGGCGCACGAGGATGTGCTGTGCCAGGCGCCCTTTTTCGAAAAGGTCCTGCGTAGCAACTACCTCGATGCGCAGAATAGGCGGATCGCGCTCCCAGAAGAGGAGCCCGAGGTCTTCAGCGCCGTTCTCGAGTATCTCTACAAGGGTGACTACTACCCCCGCTTGCTGCACAACAAGCACCGGAACTCTTGGGAGCTAGAGGACGCGCTTCCCCGTCGGGCCACACCGCAAACCTCCCCGACGATTCACGACTCCCCCAACATAGGAGGTGGCCGCGCAGGCCAACCACACCCCCCCAAGACCCCTTCGGCTGTCGAGGCGACTGTGTACCTCTCCAGCATCGGCCAGCACCTGCTTCGCGACACAGTCATATACTGCGCCGCCGATCGCTACGAGCTGGAAGAGCTGAAGAGGCTGGCGCTGCGGAAACAGGGGCTGCAGTCGGGCATCGACGTCGGCACTATCCTCCGCAGCGCGCAGTACTGCTACGCGCACACCCCCGACTCCGACAGCCGCCTGCGCGCCCATTACCTGGCACTCATCATCCGGTGCCGCAAGACCTTCAAGCGCAGCGGCACCATGCAGGCCGAGATGGAGAAGTGCGGCAGCGACGTGTACGGCGAGGGCAGTGGGAAGCTGTTCTTTGACCTGTTCGTCGCCATGTGCAACCACCTCGACGACGTCATTGACGCGAGCAACGCGCGGACACCAAAGACCATCTAAGAGAGACTTTGTTAAGTGCCTGGCGAAGCCGCTAGCGGTTTTGCCTGGCTGGCTCTGCACACAAACAATGGTGTTATCGGATTAAGGTTTTCTGTGATTTTTTCTACAGGCGCAAAGATCTTTAGGGAACACCACACAAGCAAAGGCAACAATGGATACGGGATTGCGTCTTACAGATTTGGGTTTAATGGGTCTGCGGTCTTCTCTGCTCAACTTTTCATCTGGCGGTTTTCTGGCGTTATGGGTTGTGTTTGGGACATTTCTCTCGTCGAAGCTCCCCGACGTCTTGGCATCAAAATTGGCAATACCCATTTGGGAGATTCTTTTATCTTCACTTCTCATCGAGGTTGGCCGACCAATTTTTGATATACAAGATTTTTGTGGAGTGGAGAGGGGGGTGCTTTAATATTTCCCGCCGGTTTATCAATGGATGAGAGCCATCATGGCGGAAAGACGGTACGCAGCTTCGCTTTTCCCCTCTCTGCTCTTCCACACCTTGTCTTGGCTTGGTTCTCTGTTTGGTTTTTGTCATATCTGGGGAAATTTTCCGGGACCGGTTTCGCAAGGAAAGGAGGGAGGTCTGGCGTTTTTGCTTTTCTTTCTGTGTGCTTTGTTTTTCACACAACACTCTTCTAAGATTGCATCAGATTGGTTGAACCTTTTGCAAAGTTTCGCTGGTCGAGAATGATGCGGGACCAAGAGAGCAGTGAAGGATATTTCACACACCAAAAGGAGGGAAGCAAACACGCCAGGGCTCGAACAAAGGGGGGGCAAGCACCCTTCTCCTCCTTTTCTCCCTCGAAGCCGGGCAAGATCACACGCTTTTCCGCCACATATTCACGCTCTCGTCGTCCAAAAAAAGGTCTTCACTGATCTAAGATACCCCCCAAACACGTCGTCTGCTCTTTTTTTTTTCGAAATGCCGCCGCACTTCCTTAGACAAAAACCTCCATCGATATTTTGATCGACAACAACCATGGAAGCTTTGTTTTTTTTATATTCGTTCCTATACCCATCTTCACTTCTTGGACTACAAACCCCTTCTTATAATCTGCTTCGGCCAGATTTGAAGGCTTTTGTTTTTATAAGAGTTTTTTTTTTATATATCTTGGGAAATTCAAGGACACAGGGAAGCCCATCTCAGCTCTTGGAGGGTTAAGAATGGACCACAAACACCTCTCTCCTTTTTTTCTTTCCTTTGTTTCTAAAACAAACAAACAAACAAACAACAACAAACAAAGCTTTGGATGGTGATGGTTGCTGGGAATCAACAACAACAACGGCCTGCATGGGCTCGTCTTTTAAGAACAAACGCCAAATTTGTTAAAACCTTCCTTTTGTTTGGATGAGTTTTTTGCTGCTTTTGGCTGCGCAGAGCAAAGGGATGGCGGTTCATTCATTTTTATTCATTTACAATAATTGATGACTGATGATGATGTTACGACATGACCAACAACACACACAGAACAAGAAAAAAAACCTAAATTAGTTGACTTCATCGGGTCGTTTGACGGGGGATTCCTTTCTGGTCGAACAGAAAGGATTCTTTCTTGTCTAACGATTTCCGTTATTTGGCTCTACGCCGCCCGCTTGAGGGGCTAGGTTTTAATGGGAGATTGTCGGCCACCTCACATACATAATTTGACTTACATCTGGATACGTGACTGTGACACTCGCTCATATTGATCGGGCTAGATAGATATCTAAGAAGACCACTCAACCTTCATGTCCTTGACTTGCGCGACTAGATTATCTATGGTATTCTTTTCGGGGCGGCACGCCATGGCCAGAACTTCTAGGGTCCAGATATCTGGGTCCTCGTCGCCATAGACCCAGCAGATTTCCCGAAGCGGAATTTTGGTGTCGTCGTCCTGGATGAGGTAGACCCAGAGACTGTCTCCCATGCCGTCCTTTTCGCGCTCGATGGAGATTGTTGTCCAGGTTTTTTCTCCGGAAGAAGACAATGTGGGGAGGGGTGTGACGCTCCAGTCGGCCCATCTGTCACAGGCTACTGTTGATAGCATGGGCACGCCATTGTAGAACTCTATGCCGGTTTTGATCCATTTCTCGGGGTGGGGGTTGGAGGAGGAGGCGAGACGGAAGTTGAGGAGGAGGCCGGCTTGGTCGTATTGTTCGCGCCAGGGGGAGGAGAAAGATGCGCGTGCTGAGAGGAAGGTGGATAATTTGAAGGGGCCGGATGGGCCTGAGGGAGACGGGGCGGACGCAGTTGGTGCTATATAGATACGTGGGATTGTTAGTGTTTGGGTTGTGGGAAGGATGTAAAATGGGGGGTGTAAGCGAACCGTTGAAGACATCCGTCGTGGGTGGTTTGCGCCAGATGTCGGTGTTGGGGCCGGCGGTGATGTTGAACGTGGTGGTCATGGTGGTGGATGAGATAGCTACCTAGGCTGTTGTTATGGTGTAATACTGGTAGGAACGTTGGAGATTGATGCTGTCAGTGAGGCTGGAGGTGAGATTGGCTGAGATGCTTAAGAAAACAAGAATCATTGGAGGTAGACAGGAGAGGAACTCGGTCTATTTATGTAAATTAGGTAGCTTGATGAAGAATCGGTAAATGTCCTATCGTATCTTTACTAAGAATCTTTTGCTTATTGAGAAACGCCGAGCCAGGCCAGCTACGGTAAGTTTTCTTTCATGTTGTTGAGTTGTACAGAACGTATCAAATTATCAATTCACACTTTCCAGGTTGTCAATTGGAGGGCGAGAGAGCGGGGTTGGCCCGGCCCGCATACCCGCAGAGAACCGGTGTTCTGCCGGAGCTGATGGCACCAGAATGACCAACGCTGCGAGCGAAGGAATCAAAAGCAGACGAGTTCTATGCATACGTAGCACAAGGCCCATTGTGAATGGCTTGTGGTTATAAATGTGGAAGTCGACAAGACTGCTTCGGTCAGGCCGGACCAGCAAGCCAAGCCAACAAAGGTGCACTAGTGATTCAATTTCCCGATGATTTGCCGTCCACTTAGGTGACCATGGGTGGACCACTACTGCCAGTGTCATCCAGGTTTTGACGGCCCGACAGCGCGGAGCAGGCGTGCGCGGTAAGTGACAGGCTAGGTCCCCAGCAGGGCGACAGTTCCGTTTGCAACTTTGCATGTTACACGCAACGATGACCAACCTCAATTGAGGGACTTGAAACCTACAGTCTGTATGGTCACGATGTCAATTTTTTTTTTTTTTTTTTTTTTTTTTAAAAAAAAAAAGGCCCTGAACGTTGAAGAAATGACTTGGTCTTTTTTGTCACCTTTCACGCCCCAAAACTCGTGGTCTTCAGAACTGCTTTGAAGGCGTTCATAATCTGTCCTGGCAGAAGAATTACTGTGGCTCAAGTTGAATTCGAACTCGCACCCTCCCCACCGTCCTTTAGTGGACCCTGACTCAGAGGTGGCCCAAGCTTTTTGGTGCTTTTTCCACGAGCGACCGCACACCCCGCTTGACCAAAATTCATTTTCCTTTGTCCAAAAAATCCCTGCCCCTCACAGCGTCTTCCTCCATCGCCAGTATCACCTCGTCCACACCGATCTTCACCAATGGCATAACACCCCTTTTGCTTCGCCCGACGCGCCTTCAATTGCAGCCACCCCTCAGGGAAGGGGAAGGGGAAGTTCCAGACGACGAGGAACTCGATCGTCGTTTCCTATCCAGAAGACACAGAGCACGCCGACTTTGGTGGGGGACGACTGCCACACTGACGGCTCCACCATTTGCTTGATTGTGTCTGTATTCGCCTTTTCAACGCTGGACAGCCGAAGCAACATCCGCTGCTCACTCTCACGGAGCAGGCACTTCAAAAAATCTTCACCAATCATTAGCTATGTCTGCGGCAGCAAGGATCCTAATCGCCGTGGGCGGCAAAGGCGGGTCTGGCAAGCCCAAGCCCAAACGCCCGAATGCCGTCCGCCGCATCATGGACCGCGAGCAGAGTCGTGAGCGCCGTGTCCGAGAGAGCTCCGTCGCTGCAGCATCAGTCGCCGCCACAACCACAAAGGGCCCAGCAAAAAAGTCCTCACGTCTCCAATGCGCCAACAAAACTTGCAGTGATCCCAATGTCGTCGACGGTACCTGCCAGACCTGCGGCAGAGTCGCTGATGACAGCAACATCGTCTCCGAGATCACTTTCGGCGAGACATCAAACGGCGCAGCGGTCGTCCAGGGTAGCTATCTTGCTGCCGATCAGGGTGGTGTACGCTCGGTCGGAGGCCTTGCATTCCGGCGCGTTGCAGGCGGCGGAGCCAGTGAGGCCAGGGAACGCAGTCTCCGCGAGGCCAAACAGTTGTTGAACCAATTTGCTCAGCAGCTCAGAATCTCCCAAAACGTTGCTGACAGCGCGTATCGCTTCTACCGCATGGCTTCCAACAACAACTTTGTTCAGGGCCGCCGCAAGAATAATGTCGCCGCCATCTGCCTCTATGCCGCATGCCGGAAGTCGGACAACAACCGGGTCATGCTCATCGACTTGGCTGACCTTGTCAAGACCGACGTTTTTCTCCTTGGCCGTGGCTACAAGGAGTTTCTCAATCAGTTTCCCGACACGAGGGAGGGCACCAAACCAATCATCCTGGAAGACCTCATATTCCGCTTTGCCAGCAAGCTCGAGTTCTATCACGACACCAACAAAGTTGCCGAGTCGGCCGTCCGTATTGCTGCACGAATGCGTCACGACAACATCACTCACGGCCGCAGACCTGCTGGTATCTGCGGCGCGGCCATCATCATGGCTGCTCGAGCACACAACTACCGCCGTACAGTCAGGGAAGTTGTCTACATCGCGAAGGTCACCATGACCACCCTCCAGGAGCGCATGGAGGAGTTCGCCAACGTGCCGTCTGCACAGTTGACTATCAGCGAGTTCCAGAATAACGAGTTCTTGGGACCTGCTCATGACCCCCCTTTTGTCTACAAGAGCACAAAGGAGTGGCAAGAAAAGCATAATCGGACGCGCAAGCGGAAGTCCCAGGCGCGTAGTCCCGATGGCGATAGCCAACAAGCTAGCCAAGGGGCTCAGGATCAACACGCTGATAAAAGGACGAGGATCGAATCAAGCGAAGGGCAGCAATCTCAATCTGCAAATCCAACGGTAGTACCAGGTGAGGAAATCGTTATGCCAACGCCCGCGGCCTCAGCTTCACCAGCTTCCGTCACAATCATCGACAAGGACGGTTTTGTCGTGCCTCCTCTACCCCAGAGAGCAGCGTCAGCAACTGCGCCCACCCCAGTACCAACACCTACTCGTGTTATTGAACCCTCCGATGACACAGTCCTCGCTGCTACGGCTGATATGGACACACAATTGGAGGTCTTGGCATCCGAGTACGGGGATTCTGAATCGGAAGATGACGATATAGACCCGAGCAGTGAGATGGCAATGGCAGCTGCGCAAGGGATTGAGGTGCCAGGACTCGGGAAAAAGACCAAGCCTGCGGGGGTCAAAAATGGAGCCAAAGGAAAGGAGGGCGCCAAGAAAACCCGGAGAAATAAGAAGGATGTGGTGATGCCCATCAATGAAGAGTGGGAAATGGACGAGGCAAATCTTGAGCAGGAGATGGAAGGCCATCTGAACGATCCCGCGCTACTTGGTGCTTCAGAGGTTGTCACCAAGGCAATTGAGGAGCGGCGTGTGCAGGAAACTGAAGCCGCATCCGGTGCTGAGGGGACGCCCGCTACCGGGACGACTGGTGAGGAAAGCGCTGCCGCCCCTGCCAATGCCGAGCCTGAACCTGAAGAGCCGTCCGGGCCCTTCTGCACCCCGAGGTCAAAGGTTTCGGACGACCCCATCATCCACGAGGACGAATTCAAGGATGACCCGGAAGTCGAGTACTGCAAGCTCGGAGACGCCGAGGTAAAGATCAAGGAGCAGATCTGGGCCAACCACAACAAGGACTACATGCGGAAAGTGCAGCAAAAGATCTTCAACTCCAAGATGTCCCAGAATGGCCCAGCCAAGCAGAAGCGCACCCGCACCAAGAAACCGCGCATCGGAGAAGGCCAGGCAAGCCCGGCAGGATCTGCCGAGGAGGCGGCGGTGAACATGATGCGCGCCCGAGCCATCAGCACAAAACTGGACTACTCCCGACTCGGGCAGGTGTTTGACCTGTCGAATACCGGTCCGGGAAGCACGTACGGCGGCACGAGCTCGGTCGGCAGCCGCAGCGCTCTCGCTAGCACCGCCACTAGTGATGCGGGCAGCGAGAACGGCGGCGACGACGGCGATAACTCGCCTCCCGACAATAGGCTGCGAAGCCCGAGCCCACCGGTTTCTGAGACGGCTACCACGGCTCCGTCTACTATTCCGGCTTCTGTTGCAACCCAAGCAGCGGTGGAGAAACCGACTGTCCCGGTGCTTGCTGGCAGTGATAAAGAGGTGGATGAAGAGCTGGCAGGAGAGGTAGAAGAGCAAGAGGCTAGTGATGATGAGTTTGGTAACGCCTCAGGCGTGTATGGTGGCGACGGCGGTAACCGGGACGGCTACGAAGACGAGACGTTTGTGGAGGAGGACGTGGATCCCTTTGCTGATGACGACAACAACAATGAGGATGACGGATATGGAGGTGACGAGATGGATGAGGACTGAAGAGAAGAGTGGGCGAGATGAGCTGGCTCGTAATCCGTTGGGAATACGTGCCCCCGTCGAGGAAGAGGAGAGTCATCCCAATTGTTTTGCTTCGGTCCTGTCTTTTGGCGCAATCGTCTCAATGGGGGTTTGAGTTACACATAGCGAGGCGTATGGCTTTCTGACAATTTTTTTCCCCTGCACCTGTTTGTATTATCACCGGGAATAGTTTGGTGGAGGACCACAACGAGAAGAACTACACTACTTGGCATCGATACCCCCGCAGGAAAAGACGGAGACGGGCTTCACTTGTACACATATCTAGGCTATGTAGCTGGCATTTGTTTAGATGGGACAGACAACATAGAAAGGGTAGACTGGTATGGATATTGATGCCTTCGCACATGCCACTGCAGTTTTAGGTTGGATGCCTCCCGTCGGTACGTGCAAAGTGCCCTTGGCAGTGCTCGAATAGGTAGAACTGGGACATCCGCTTCGAGTTTGGGTAGTTTAAAGTCATTTTCTTTCAAGTACATGGTTCCACGTCCAGATCAAGAGTTGAGAGAAAACGCTTCTCGTGTCTCTGTCTACTTCACCCCTAAGCGTCACCTGAACAAATACAACCACATCGCCTTGCGGACTAAAGAAAGAAATGTTGCTTGCTGGCGCGCCCGTTGAAAATAAGCACACATAAACCTCCATTTGTAACTCCCAAACCAAGCCAACTCCCCCTCTTTCCAAAAAGAAATTGAATATTATTGCTGACTATTTTCTATATTGTTGTTGCTGCTGACCTTCTTCTTCGAGATGTAGCCAGTGGTAATCACTCCACAACAATACCTCTACCGCCGGCTGCTGCCTCTCCTCCAGCAGCAGAAGCGTGGTTGTTGACGATGATGCCCACGCCAGACCCTTCTGCGCCGGTGCCGAGTTGGATATTCGGACCCTTTGTGAGCGCTGCTTCAGCGTACTTCAGCGCGCGGTCAAAGCCGGCTAGGTCGCGCTTGGTCTTGGTAGCAGCGACTTGAATTCTGGGATCGAGTTCCTTGTTTGATGGCGGCGCCTTGGTTCCGGAGCCGGGTATTGGGAATCCGGCGGCCTATATAAGTTAAAGGTGTTAGTTGTTTGGTTCTTTATGTGTGGATGGAGCGAGGACGATACCTTAAGGTAGGTAGGTAGTTATTTATTGACTAACCTCGGTAAGAATGGGGGTCGCTACGGATGCCTGCCTGACGTCGCCGTTCACCGCTTCCACGGGAGCTGCTGGCGCTGCTTCGGCCCTGGCAGCGGCTCCGGTGACCGCGGCGCCTTGAAGGGAATTGACGAGGGCTTCGGCGCCTTTACCACCTTCTTCGAAAGAGATGGAGCCATCACCGACCACTAGTGCCGGTGAGTATGCGCCGAGGTTGATGTTGAGCGGCAGGGCGCTGGCGAGGGCGATGAGCGCCGCGGTGGAGAGGAGGGATTGGCAACGCATTTTTGTGTGTTGTTTGGGGTTTGATGAGGTGGCGGGTATAGCGGTATTACAATGTCTTCTTTTGTTCTGATATATTAAAAGCGAGTGGTGTGAAAAAGTGGTGACCAGACCTAAGAATGAAAGAAAGAAAAGGGGCCAAGCCTAGCTCAGGGGAAACAAACAAACAGACACAGAACAATTGGTGGTGATGGCCAGATGTCAAATATGGAAGAAAGAGAAGAGATGATAAATCTCAAGTTGGATGTCGTTGATATATGAGTTGAAGGAGACGAGAAGGAAGAAACGAAACAATGTGGCAACGGCATGTTCCACCGTCGCAACTCATCACCTACTCGGTCGTCTGTCCGGTTCGAAGGATTGCCGACATGCCAAGCTGTTTTGGCATCAGTACCTAGTGCAGCCTTCCCTTGTAATTAAGGCTCTGACCAGCTCCAGATGCTAGTGAGCACCATGGAAAAAGGACTAAGGTGCTTGGGAGCGTGTATGCCGTGAAAAGAGGAGGATTGAAACAGAGTGGTTGTGGGGCACAAGTCTCGATAACTTAGTGGAAGCAGGGGATCGAAACCATGTGCCATGATGCCGCCGTGGGGATGCCGCAGATCCACGATGGGAGAAACTAGGAAAGAGACTGTGATAGAAGGCCGTCACCGTCAAGACTGCGCATCACGAAGGCAAAGGCTTAAGGTCGCCTAGCAAGCGCAGATAGATGACTGCAGTCGGCAATTCCTGCCTTGCTTTCATTGCCTCTTGATGGACAGCGCCAAACTCCTGCCGTGGTTGTTGCACTGATGTTGCTGGGATCTCTTGGCGGGTCAAACAGCCGCCAAGCCGCCAAGCAGTCTCAAACCCGATTCACCAGAAGCAACGCTCGTCTCGACTTCTCGACAAAGCTTCCATCTTGACGAGCGGCAACTTTCTGCGATTGCGATGCGATGCGTATTTTAGCGAGTTGTAAAGTAAACGGCATATCGATCGAAATCTTTAGCCGTAGCCTGGGAAAGTCGTGTCGAATAGATCTCGTTGGATATCGTCGGCGGGACAATCATTTCAACTGTGGAGGAAGGGATGAAATGGCAAAGACGGAATTACGATTCAAGATTGACATTCGGCATCCATCTTTGGGATCTTTCCCAGCTACTTTCGCCCCTGCCCCTTGTTCCCTTCAGCAGCACTGAGCACTCAAGCCCCTGGAAGGAAAGACCGGTCCAGGCACCTGACCTGTCAGTGCGAGTGCGGGAAGGCTTGGCTTGGCTGGGAGTTCGCGCGGCCTGTGCCGCTTCCCATCCGCGTCAAACTCAATTTTCGAGCTTCAACTATTTGCCTTGGTCCTTCGCGCTTGCTATTCAGTCCACTACCAGAATGCTTGAAACGAAACCCTTTTGTTCACCTGTGCTCTAGGTATAGCGTGTCCAGCTACGGTATTCAACAAGCTGGCGAATCCATCTTTACGGCCGTGCGGTGGGCCTGAGCTATGGACAGATCGAGGAACCAGTTTCGTCAGGTCACCTTCTACGGAGGAGCACTCGCCAAATCACTGCGCGCGATTTTGTTTCGACTCGCTGAGTTCAGCCTACGATACGTATCCAACATCATTACGTCTATGTTCCGTACAGAGAGATCCCTTGCTTATATACGGTAGGTACTCCGTTTGGATCCGCTGGTAAGGCGACCGATCGGATCCCGACAGGTTGGGGTCGGCATTGCCGCAAGTGGGGAATGCCGAGCCGGTGAAGTTCGTTCAGTTATGGCGGCATCCGACTCTATTTCTAGCTTCCTGCAGTTGCAAATGCAACCAAATGCAAGGTGCATGACAGAAGCTGTGCGACACATTTCTATGGCGTCAAGACAGCTCTCAACCACGCCTTTGCTAAGTAAGAAAATGCCAGATTCGGCGGGCATGCTGTCATAGAAATGCTGTCTGTCAGGCGTCTTTTGCCGAAGTAGAGCGCAGGCACAGCAGCGATCCGGGGCCGTGATAGGGGAAGTCCGCAACGCCAACCACAGCCGCAGTGACCGCACCTTTGAGTAATCGTTTCATTATCACGCCGGCGAATCCAAGAGTTCTTTCAAGTCTGGAGGCCCCGGATCGGGTGGCTACCATGTTAGTCTCCCATGTCATTTCCTGCGAAGAGCTATTTCTTCAACGTGGAAAGCTTTCCCTCCCGAGCCCTCCACCTGTTGATGAGCTATTCAAGGCTAAATTCTTATAGCACTCTCCTTCAACGCCGTTTCTTGTGTGTCTGACTCCGAACACCGCGACTGATTGCTCTGCCACACTCAAACATATATACTGTTGCATTGGAACACATAGACGGCCACATTCGGGCCGCCCATCTCACAACCCCTCATACCTTACGCCGGGCCTGGGAAACTCCGAAGTGTCTCTACTTCCGCTCACTCGTTCTTATCTTTCTTATCCCCCGCCGTAATCCGACAACGAGCGTCTTGTTCTCTTCTTTTAACGACATATCAATAGCTAGGAAGGACATTTCCAACCCACGCAGACTCAGCTTTTGAGACATCTTCAAATACAATGTACAAGCCAGCTTCCACCTCGATCCAGGCTGCTCCCCCCTCGCCGCCATCTTACATCAAAGCAAATTCACAATTCAGTCCACGATCTCGAAGATGCTGCCAGTGCAGTAGGGGGTCGCATGAAATCCGCTCGACCGAAACACATCTGCAATGCTGCGGCCACGAATACTGCCGCGACTGCCCCCAGCTTGATGGCAGCGGCAACGAGGTAATACCGCACTCTTTCCCAGTCGACTGGGTCTGCAGCACCTGCGGTAACACGCACTCGGTGAGCGAGATCCTCACCATGAGCGTGACGTGCAGCTGCGAGAGCCCGACGCTGCAGGCCGTGTACGACCAGTTCGGCCGCATCTTTTTGTACTGGCGCAACGACCCAAATGTGCACGATCTACGCGACCCGGCCAAGGTTCAGGAGGCCGCTTGGCGGATCTGGGAGGCCGGCAGCGTGCCTTGGTTGCCCGTGGTCGTCGAGGCCGAGAAGCGTGCGGCGGCGGCGGCCAAGAACGAGATGCCGGTTCTGGGGCGGCTGGCAAAGTGGAATCGGTTCTCGTACGCATTTTCTCTGTTTCCCCGTATCAATCCGTTTCTGTCGAGGTCAACGAGGTCGAATTAACGCGTTTTGTTCCGTCTCGATGCTGTTTTTAGCTCGTCCCCCAGTATTTCGAGTGAAGATTCTTTGGATATCGAGATGGCGGACATCGCTCAATGATGTCTGTCTGTCGTTGTCGACCTCCAGTATTTGGTTACGCGGCACATACATTTGATTTTGGGGGCGCATAATACTTGGGTTTAGGGGTTATAATGTGTGGTTTCCAGGGTTTGTATATCATGTCCATGTTCATACCGTTGCTTTGGCATGGATGGGGGAGGAGGAGTTCTTTAACTGTGCTGGCCTGCATTTGATACCCTCGCTTCTCGATCTGGATATATGGGCAAATATTCATCATCTGTACGATCTATGTGTAACGATCACCATGTTGGTACATAATATGATGAGAAATATAATGCAATAACCAACGTAACTCAAAGAGTATCGAACTCCGTTGGTACGCCAGTCTCTACCAGATGCTTGGATAATTCAGGCAATATATTTCCTCTTTGGGAAACTATGAACAAATCCACTAGAGCTCCTCGATACAAGGCCATGGTGACTAGAACGAAGAATAAGATAATGGTGTCTTGGCAGTTGAATGAATGAAATGCAGTTGTGTTTGAAATTCGGTTGAAGCTGAATGATCGATGTCATTCCCGGCTTACCGACTCGTAGTTTACACTCTCTTGGGAGAATCCATACAACAGTAAAAGTAACACGAACTGACACTCAATCCCATCCTGCTCCTTGTGTTTGGTTCCTTTTGTGATCTGGGGGCCAAGCGTGTGGAGCCCGCGGCATGCGAACCTCGGGGACTGCGGTCCGCGAATTGTTTATCTATCTGTCGCAAATTACCAAAATAAGTCTAGCTCTTGATTTGTCTCACGTAATTACCAAATATATAATCCGTACATCGCAAATATCAACGACCTTTCTTCTCACCTTCATCAACAAACAACCAAAGCACAACACCAAACAAACCCAATCGAAAACATGGCAGTTACCCGCGCAGCCGTGATTCTCGCGATCGCAGGTTGCCTCGGCGTCGGCATCTACGGCACGCACATCAACGGCGCCAAGAACGGCTTTTTCGCGGCGCTGGGTCGATGCGCCGGCCGCGGCACCTCGCCCGAGACGTTCTACTTTCCAGGCGGGCCGGAACCGTTCACGTGGACGTACACGGGCGTGCCCGCGATCGACGGCCAGCTGCGCGTGCTGGTCGCCTTCTTCACGGCCGTTCTCGACGGCGAGAAATCGTGGGACGTGGTTGCGTCGTACTGGTCGCTCATGTTCCAGTTCGCGGCCGGCTGGACGCTTTTGTCCATCGAGGGGTTGAGGGAGGGGAATCGTGGACGGGTTGTGAGCTGGTGAGTCTCTTTTGAATATATGTACAGTGTTTGAGTCGAAATAAGACGAACTGTTTGAATTTGGGTTTGGTTACATCATTTGACATGGGTGTGATAGGATTGGCACGATGGGCGTCGTCGTCCAAAACGCCGCATATACCGTCGCGGCACCGGTATATCTCATCACCCATCTGCTCACCTCGCCTACCGCCAGCAGCTCATCACTCAAAGCTTCGTCGCTGGTCATTGACCCGACGGCCGCCAAGATCCTGCCAACTTGCGCGCTGCTAGCCTTCTTCGTTCCCGGAATCGCCATGACCCTCCCATCACCGTCAGTTCTGTCTCCGTCAGCTCACTACGGCTGGATCGCAGCATGGCAAGCGTTTCCCATCTGGCAAGCCCTGCTCCTTTTCGTCCTGAGACCGGTCTTGGCGCCCCTGTTTAAGTTCTCGTCGCACACGGACTGGCGCAAAACCACGCGGTCGGCTTATCAGTTCGCCCTCGAGCTGTCCGTCGTGGGCCACCTGGGTCTGCTGGCTGTTGCGGTGACGCCGCCCACGGTTGTGCCCTCGTCGGGTTGGGCGGCGCCTTGGTTGTCGACTATGCTCAAAGAGGTTGATTTCAGTAGGGCGTTTGTGCCGACTTCGCTGACGGATCCGCCGTCGGTTATGGAGGAGCTTGGGAAGCTGGTTGATCGCGTGCCGGCGGGTTGGCTGGCGCCGTTGGCGAAGCATTTCCTGCAGTGGGATGTTTACAGTGCGAATGCTGCTGTCTTGATTTGGGCGGCGTTTTTGTATAGCCGAGCTGCGGGTTTGTCGACGGCGAGGACGAGTCCGGGAACTGTGTTTATAAAGGCGTGTGGGTGGTTTGTGGTTGGTGGGCCGACTGCTGCTGCCGCGATCTTGTTAAGGGAGAGGGATGATGCGGTTGTTGAAAATGAGGTTGGGAAGGGCAAGAAGGTTTAATGAGGAGTTAGAGGTGATGTGAAGAGAGGAAAGATACTATTACAAACTGTCGAGTGTCTCTACCACATGTTAGGAGAGTGCCAACCTAGGTAGTAAATTGAACGATATTGCGATCCCCTGAGTTATGACTCTGGGTACGGATATACAGTTTAGTACCTTGGTTAGTATTAGTCAAGGTCTGGAGAAACGAAGAACCTGTTTGCGTGGTTTTGTATGTTTTCTCGAGGTTGGCTTCAACCTGGAAGTCTTCAATCCGGCCACTATCGTCACGAATTCAAAGAGGTTCCGTCTTTTGTCTGAATGGTGAACTAGGTAATAAAAAGTCTTTGGCGTCTAGTTCAACGCCCTGCGTCAAACCATCTCTCCATGTGGTGGAACAATAGGGCGCAGCGCCAAGGACTCCAGATCATGGCGTTCTGTACCTGACCGTTGACATGCAGCCGCCATCCCGATCGCGCCAGTGCACGCTGCGATTACACCTGGGGCCGAAAGAAATACAGGGGTCTTATTGCTGTCAGCTGGATAAATGCTTTTATGGATACCTACCTGTCCGCAATTATACTCGGTTCAACATTTTGAAGATGGATGAATGATTTATAAAATAAAGTGAATACAATATTATTTCATGTCAAAATCCAACAAAGGGGTCTCAAGTCCGTGTTGACAGTGCTTGTTCGGTGTTTGTCTCCGGCCGCCGCCGCATGTGGGGTCCACTCTGGTTCAAGGAGTGGAAGGGCAGAGGACAGGGGTGTCGGCAGGATTTCCAAGGTTCCGAATGAAATATTCTTGGCAACTGCTTCCACCAGTGACGAGTCGTTCTCGACCTGTCAACATGCATGTCTTCAACCTTTCCGTTTCTCTTCGTCTTTTATGACGCGCAAACACACACATTGTGATCCCGTTTATAAGTTTTGTCGACGAAGTCACTCGCTTTTCTCGTGTCATTCGTTCCATCATTCCGAGCTGGGGCTTAGGTGGTCTCTTTCGGCGGGTCACTAAAATTGATTGCGCTGGGCATCCAATCCATCTCGGACCTCTCGGATCACGCTGAAACTCCACCTCCAAGAACCCTTGGCTCAAAACTCCCAAAAGACAACCCAGATTCTTGATCGCGTGCTGAGTCGTCGCGCGTTGAGATTCGCGGATCTAACTGAGAGGACGGAGTAGAAAAAAGACGCGGCGCAATGAAGGCGGTTCTCGATACGACGACGTCATGAACGAGCTGAACGAAGCTGGCAGCGATGGGGCCTCGGCGGAAAAGGGAGCTCGTCGTCGTCGTCGAACCGGCATCTCAAGTTTGCCCCACCTCGCAAAGCGTGGAAGTCTGGGGAAGAGTGGCTTTGCATCAACAACACGGCAATGGTTCCAGAAGCATGTGGTCGAACTGGTCCTGCGGAAAACAGCGCTACCGCCATCCAAAGATGGGAGGCACATCCCCCTGAAGCCACACCATGAACAACCGCTCATCGATGAACGGCGCGGACACGCCTACATCTCAAACACCATCAGGACCGCCCGCTACACCGTCTACGACTTCCTACCGAAACAGATCTTTTTCCAGTTCTCGCGCCTGGCCAACTTTTACTTCCTCTGCGTCGGAGTGCCCCAAACTATCCCGGGCATCAGCACCACCGGAAACTTCACCACCATCCTTCCGCTGTTGTTCTTTGTTTTGCTCACTGTAGTCAAGGAGGGTTATGATGACTGGAAGCGACACCGTCTCGATAAGGTCGAGAATGCGAGGAGTGCAACCCTCTTGCGCCGACCGGACCGAAAAGCCGAGAAAAGCAAAGACTGTGAGGAAGCAGCTGGGACGGGGTTGCAGTGGTGCGCTGTGAAGTGGAAGGATCTCAAAGTTGGCGACGTGATTAAACTTGTGAGAGACGATGATATTCCGGCCGATATTGTGCTCCTTCACGCCAATGGCGAAAACGACGTCGCTTATATTGAGACCATGGCTCTCGACGGGGAGACGAACCTCAAAAGCAAGCAGGTGTCGGCCGCCCTGAAGGGATGCAACACTGTTGAAGGCATCTCAAAATCCGGCGCCGAATTTGTTGTCGAAGATCCAAATCCAGATCTCTACCGATTTGACGGCAAAGTGACTGCAGATGGCAAGACATTACCTCTGACTCTCAATGAAGTTGTGTACCGCGGTTGCACTCTCCGCAACACACCGAGTGCCATCGGCATGGTGATCAACACGGGAGAAGAGTGCAAAATTCGTCGAAACGCTAACCGCCACCCCAGCGCGAAGAAGCCAGCACTGGAAAGGATTGCCAACAAGATTGTCATTTCTCTCGCCATCTTTGTCATCGCGCTCTCTGTTGGGTGTTCAATGGGATATCTCCTTTGGCAGAGTGCTTATGAGCGGTTGACCTGGTACCTCGCCGGGCTTGAAGTCCCTTTTCAGAACATCATCATTGGTTACGCTATCCAGTTTAACAATGTGATTCCGTTGGCACTTTACGTGAGCTTGGAGATTGTCAAGCTTGGACAGATGCTCATGTTAAACTCGGATATCGAGATGTATGACGAGGAGTCGGATACGCCTGCAAGATGCAACACCAACACCATTCTCGAGAACCTGGGACAAGTTGGGTACATCTTCTCGGACAAGACCGGTACACTGACCCAGAATGTCATGAAGTTTCGCAAATTGAGCATTGCTGGGACTACATGGTTGCACGACATGGACATCGTTGGACCGGAAGAGCTGGACGATAAGAGTGACGTGATGAGTCGAGAAACCACGCATGTTGGGACTGTCGATACCGCTCCTGAGCCGGACGATGTTCGTCGGTCTAGCACTTCTCATTCGATGGTTCGTTCGTCAACCATTATTTCCAGACCTGGGCCGCTCCGCCGATCGTCATCTCAATGGCGCTCAACTGGTCGTCCCGACCACGTCCAGCCAGATCTCAACACAAGGGACCTCATCGAGTTCATCCGGTTGCGGCCCAATTCGCCCTTCTCTCGCCGGGCAACCCAGTATATCCTCGCCATGGCGCTCTGTCATACCTGCTTGCCAGAGGTCAGAGACGGAAAGGTTGAGTTCCAGTCTGCATCACCAGACGAACTTGCTCTCGTCAAGGCCGCTCAAGAACTGGGATTTGTGGTGGTCCAGCGATCCTCTCAGACTGTCACTCTCCAAATATCCAACGGCGGTGACGATGCTTCAGAAAAGACATACAAGATTCTCGATGTGATCGAATTCAGCAGCAAGCGCAAGCGTATGTCCATCATCGTGCGCTGTCCTGACGACAGGGTTTGGCTTATAACCAAAGGAGCCGATTCGGTCATTCTTCCGCGGCTGCGAATGGCAAACCTGGCCATGCAGAAGGCCAGTGAGCTGCGCAAGAGTCTGGAGCTCGACCACGAACTGCAACGCAAGAGTGAAGCGCGTGAACCACGCAACAGCTTTGGTGGGCGTCCAAGTCTAACAATCCGCCGGAGTGTGGGCGTCGCGAGACACTCAACGACAGCCGGCACCAGCTTACGTCCCCCGCCGGCCAGCAGAAGCAAGTCCTTTGAGACCAGCAAGCTGTCCGTGCGTCCATCCGACGACCGCCCCCGCCTGTCTCTGGCAGCTCGCACGGTCTCATTTGATGTCAGTGGTGAAAAATCGCTTCTCTCCCCAACAATCTACCGGGCCGTGCCGGACAAGTTCGCCTTCCTCGACGACCCGTCTATCAGCGACGATGCCACCATTTTCACGCGCTGCTTCAAGCATATTGACGACTTCGCGACAGAGGGGCTCCGCACGCTCTTGTTTGCGCACAGGTTTCTGACCGACAGCGAGTACAAGACCTGGAAGAAACTGTACCACGATGCAGAGACAAGCCTGGTCGACCGCCAAGAGCGCATCGAAGCGGCTGGTGACGTGGTCGAGCAGTCTCTGGAGTTGATCGGCGCATCGGCCATTGAAGATAAGCTGCAAGTCGGTGTGCCGGAAACGATTGACAGGCTTCGGCGGGCCAACATCAAGATCTGGATGCTCACCGGTGACAAGCGGGAGACGGCCATCAACATCGCCCATTCGGCCAGGATCTGCAGGCCGGGGTCGGACATTTTTGTGTTAGATGTCACGAAGGGCGACCTCGAAGGCCAGATACTTGGCATCATTGAAGACTTGCAGGTCCACGCCGAGACCTTGTCGTCACATATGCCGTATCACACTGTGGTCGTTATCGACGGACACACGCTTGCTGCCATAGAGGAGCCTGAGGCCGTGAGCTTGAAACAGCTCTTCTCCACGCTGATCCCGACTGTCGATTCGGTGATCTGCTGTCGCGCGTCGCCGGCGCAAAAGGCTCATCTGGTTTACGCAATTCGAAAAGCTACTCCTACTGCTATCACATCTACCAAGTCAAAATCATCAACCGGTGGTGGTTTTTGCAGTCCATCCTCCAAATTACGCGGTAGTAGTAGCAGTACCGGCCCACTGACTCTCGCAATCGGTGACGGCGCCAACGACCTGGCCATGCTCTCGGCCGCGCACGTCGGCGTCGGCATATCGGGCCGCGAAGGACTCCAGGCCGCGCGCGTGGCCGATTACAGCATTGCGCAGTTTCGGTTCTTGTCGCGTTTGCTGCTCGTGCATGGCCGGTGGAACTACGTGCGCACGGCGCGGTTTATCCTCGCGACCTTTTGGAAGGAGATGTTTTTCTACCTGCCGACCGAGCTGTACCAGCGCTATAATGGTTACACGGGCACGAGTCTGTACGAGAGCTGGAGCTTGACGGTGCTGAACACGCTGTTTACGAGCCTGTGCGTGATCGTCCCGGGGATATGGGAGCAGGACCTGGCGGCCGAGACACTGCTCGCGGTTCCTGAGTTGTACGTCTTTGGGCAGCGAGACAAGGGGCTGAATATCCCAAAGTATTTGGCCTGGATGGTCGGGGGTGCGGCGGAGGGAATACTGGTTTGGTTTTTGTGCTGGGCGATGTACGGCGAGGAGGTAAGTGGCCCTATTAAGGACGGCGGCGGGTTGTTTGCGCTGGGGAATTTGGTGTTTACGGTGGATATTCTGTGGATCAATTTGAAGTTGATGTAAGTGCCTCTCCTTCCCATATCTCTGATATGTTTTGAAGCTGATTGTAAAAATAGGATCCTCGGGACGCACTTCAAGAGCGCGATTGTGCTTGCCAGCTTTGCCATCACGGTGGCTGGTTGGTGGGCGTGGCAGGTCTTTCTTGCCGGTATCTACGCCCCGGGCGTGTGGCCGTACGCGGTCCGAGGCGGCTTTTTCACCGGGTTCGGGCAGGACCCGGTGTGGTGGGCGACGCTGGCGGCGGTTTTGGGGCTGCTGGTGTCGATCGAGCTGGCGTACAGCTCGGTGAAGCGCAACCTGATCGTGTTGGGGCTGTGGAAATGGGGGTGGAAGTGGATGCAGTGGTCGACGTGGAGGAAGGCGTTTGGGAGGAGTAGTACTCCAATGTGGGATGGCGGTGATGGTGAAGGTACCAAGACGAGCACTAGTCTGGAGGAGTGGGATGTCGAGTTGTGGCAGGCTATGGAGAAGGAGCCCGCGATCAGGGAGGCGTTGCGCCGGATGAGTCGGTTGGACGGTGGACTAGAGGAAGTTGATGAGGTGGAAGAGCCTGTTATGGGAGGTGGTGATGAGGGGAGGTTGGACTTGGGAATGGATCGTCGGTCGTCGGTTACAAGGCGAATGACGAGCTCGAGGAGTTTGGATTTGGCATGATTTCTCTTTTTGTAAAGTTTGTGCGAGACAGGCATGTGTTTGCATCCGAGATACCCTTTCTTAGAACTAGTTGGTTATTATTTTTAGATATGGACGTTTATGTTCTGCTGATCTTTTTTGATTGCTGGGTCGGATGAGTGAGCATGGCAATGCAGGAGGGATGACCGTCAGCAACATTTGCAAGATCATATAATACGATGAGCAAATATTGCAAGCAAACAAACGGAGCGCTATAATCTTCCGTCGGTTTTGTTGGTGGATAAGTCGGGTTGATGCCAAAAGTGGTTGGAGAGTGTGGTGGTATAGTTCAACATCAGGCTTGTGGAGCTCGAAGGGACAGCAATCGGAAGCCATTCCTGCAAAATCGGGTATGGTGTAGCGGTAACATCGTTGACTCTCACTTCTCAGAAGTGCCTGTTCTCTCAACAGCCCCGGGTTCGACTCCCGGTATCCGAGGTTAAAACGTATTTTTCATTTTTTTTTCTCATTCCTGGGAGTTTGATTCTGCTGCCATTGTGAAGATTGATTGTTGCTCGGATGTTTCTTTTCTCTCATATCGGACGGAACCTGATGTCTCGCTTCTCTTCGCATTACCGGTACCTATTGATTGGTCTGTGCTTTTTTGACCAAACTCTCCTGCGAACTGAGTTCCTTGTCTTTTCATCAATGTTTACCGATGGTCGACAGCCACCCCGCCGATTGGGCTTGGCAACTTTAACGCCGCGGGGGACAGCTTCCTTCTTAAAAAGTCAAACTGCTCCAACTCACCCCCTTCAAATCCTGTTCTCTATCTGGACTGTGGGCGAACGGCTATGTCGCACGAAGTGATTCTGCAAACCAACGGACGGTAAATGACGTCCGCCGAAAGTTTGAACTTTCGAGAAAATTTTGTAGCCAAGAGGTTTCCAAGTTGCTACCCGTTGGAAGCCACACTTCAGGACTGCCTACAGGGCTGCAGCTTGGAAGCCTCCCCTCCAAAAAGTGCTGTTGGTTGCACTACTGCAAGCTAGTGTCAGGTACGCGAGACCTTCCACGGTGGTTAGGTAATCCCTGCTGGGTTAAGAAACACAAAACAAATGGTTCGCATTCTAGCTCGGTTTTACGTGCGGTGTTTATATTTATATTCTGTCATCTACGTAGTTGGATTCGTAAGGGACTGATGGATTTACGTTTGAGGCAAACAAGCCAGGGGAAAGTCCCACAAGATGATGTGGATAATAATGGCCCAATACGGGAATTTTTTAATATTTTTAGCCTGCATGTGTTGCGAGGCCAGCCTCCCCCCCAACGGCCCAGTTAACGGCACCATCATCATCCGCCGCGCCACAGGCAGACCTGGCCCTTGGGGACCCCTGCACTTGCCCTGTTCCTGGCGTCTGTTTGCCGCGTCCCCCGCTTGGTAATTTTCCAGTTTCGCAATTTCGTAGGGTTGCTCTTGCTAATCTCGTCGACGACGTTATGCCCCAAGGGGGCAAGCGCGGAGCTGTCAGACTCAGCGCTGGCAGGCAGCCAGTCCCGGAAGGAGATAGGGGGGCAGGAGTGTTCGGTAGAAGTCATGGCCTCATCCCACTCCCCATTTTCTGTTGTCGCGTGCAGAATCCGGAATCCTTTCCTTTTCAACTCCCGTCGTTGCGCCACGTCGATCGTCCCCGGATTTACCTTGGAAAAGATCAGCCACTCGGTACGTACATTGTCCTCCATCCTTGCTCGACACGTGTGTTATGGAGAGCAATTCGAGTCCCATGGATCCAGGACAAAAGAATCAGGAATGAGGTTCCATCGTAGGACCAGTTGCGCGATTGTGAAATACATCATCACTTTTAGCCGACAGTTGTTCTCTCATCACTGACCGCTGGACAGGCTTGCAAACTCACCCAACCCCGCCGTCTGGATCCCCGCGGCCGGCACTGAATATTGATCTCATATATACCTTATACCGATATATTCATCCGGCTGGCCGGGCGCGGAGGCCTTGCTCCCATATCGTCTCACTGTCCCCATCAAATACAGTGCTGACGCCTATTGGCGGTGCCGAAAGGACCTCCCGGCCCCCTCTCTCCGGCCACCCCCGTCAGCAGCCGCCAACCCGGTAGTCTCACGTTACCGGTCACTGCCACATTCCATCACTGGCCGATTCCAAGTTCGTGGGTGCCATCCAACACTGACTGGATCGTGCCGCCAGTTGTGTCATCGAGACGTGTATATATATACTGTGCTCGCAGTGTGTGACGGAGGGATATTGTCAAGAACCTCTTGTGAAGCAATTATCCCCTCATCACACACACATACACACACTTTTCAGTCTCTGTCCATTGGACAGAACTTGCCCATCATGCTCTCATCAGGGTTCAATGTGCTTCTGCTAGGTTCGTCCCGGCGTATTAGCATTCTCATCCTCTCATCTTTGTGCTTACTTCTTTCCCCAGCCTTCTCCTCGCCACTAACCTACCATGGTGTCGCTGTCAACCAACCCCAGATAGAAGATAGGGCCCTTGAGCCCAACGTCCTGCTGCGCATAATGCCTTTGGGTGCCTCCATCACCTATGGAGTAGGATCGACATTGGGGAACGGGTACCGCCGGTTCCTCCGGTTGCAGCTCGTCCAGCAAGACAAGCTCAGCGTCAACATGGTCGGCGAGACGAAACGCGGCTCCATGGCGGACAACGAGGTCGAGGGCTTTCCTGGATACCGTATCGATGAAGTGCACACGAAAGCCGTGCCCGAGCTGCAAAAGGACAAGCCCAACGTGGTCCTGTTAAACCTGGGCACTAACGACGCCTCCCAGGATTGGGACATTGTCAACGCGGGCCAGCGCATGGAGGCTCTGCTCAGCGACATCTACAAGACAAGCCCCCGCGCCGTCGTGCTGCTTAGCACTCTGCTACCGAATAAGAATCAGGAGACCGAAGAGCGAGTGCTTCGCATCAACGATCAATACCGCGCTCTCGTCAAGAAGCTACGAGGCAAGGGCCGCAAGATTGTCTTGGTCGAGTTCCATGATGGGCCCGCTCGCCTGACGGTGGATGATTTGAAGGATGATACCCACCCGAACGATAATGGGTATAAGAAGATGGCCGATATATGGTACGCTGGGCTTGTCGAGGCCGGAAAAGTCGGGCTCCTGGAAAAGCCAGAGACTGTCGAGGGCGAAATGAACCGCTCTGGACCCGACTGATTCGATCAAACACTCTCGAGCTTGGATTCGTCTTGGAAGTTTTTGTTTTGAACATGATCTCATGACGCGCGTTATCTACGACCACATGTCTTAGCTGGAGGAGCACTTTTTGGTTTACTTTTCTTCTGTCCTCATACCCATTGTTTTTTTTTTCGGCGTTATGGACCCTAGGAACGGGGGCGGCTGTGGCATGTGCCGCACGGATGCTTGCATTTGGATTTTCTTTTCTTGGCTCGGAGTTCTGGAACGTGCGAAACCGAAAACCTAAAGGATCGTTGCACAGCGGCCGCGCTTTTGGTCGGTTTGGCGGCTATCGCTTGTGCGAGTAGATGCTGATTTGGAGACCTAACCGGCAATGTCATTAGACCCTACATAGGTACGTACCTAGAGCTTAGACGGCATTACTATGGAGTAGTAATAAAAAGAGTACTTTGTCTACAGACCTTTATCATCTGGTGTGTTGTTTTCTTTTCAATTCCTTGGATCAAACGGCTCAATGGTGTATCTGGACGAAACAGGTGCAAGTTACCTGAATACCGAAGGCATGGATGGGTTGCAACACAGCAGAGAGGGACACAAGTGCCAAAGTCAATATTTTTAACGGCAAGAGGCGCGTCTGTTTCATCCTTCTCAGTCATTTACCACTACTTGTGGCTTGATAAATCTCACCACAACTAGACTCCTATGCGAAAGTTGGACTTTGTTTCCCTCAGCTAGGTAAGGTGTTGAAAGAGCGAGGCGGTGATATTCAACTATATACCATTCCACGGTAAATAGTAGCCATCGAGTACATACTTTACAAGGGTCCTAGCTCGTGACTTCTCAGAGGGCATCCTGGAAATACCTGTTGAAGTAGCAAAAGATGCCTTGTGAATACCGTATTAGGCCCTAGTAGCCGATCGCAGAAGATGTCACAGACAAGGGTCAATCTTTTACAGGGTTTTTGTAAAGTACTCGACGGCTAATATTTACCGTGGAATGGTGTAGAGGTAAGTTTCGGTTGAGATGTTCTGCTTTCCATTCTGATGAGATGCACCAATAATATTTTGCTGTGGATATCAAGGGTATATCTACGGCGGCCAATTGGTGGCTGAATCAGCGGCTGAGCGCCTCTTCGCAGCCAAAAAGGGGCCGTGCCCTCAGCGACCGTAAATATCCCAAGGATGTCTACGTCTGCGCAGGGTTAGGGTTATATATGCAATTTTTTAGCCCCTGAAGCCCCTAAACACAAGCAATTGGGCGCAATCTACGTAGTAAAACAGCGTTTCCAGGCCCAAACTGTATTGCAACAACGGCTCAATTACTAAATCTATCTACGGAAGGCTTGTTACCGCCGGCGCCGTGCCGTTATCGCGCCGCCGGCCTCCCTCGTCTTCCTGTTGGCGCGGAGCCGCTTGCAATACAAATCCAGAGAACAGTTAGATTGCCGTTGTTCGGCCGCAACAAAGAACATCGCCGATTCTTCGCTCAACCGCCGTAAGCCGGCAACTCGCCGGATCTCTCGGATGACTTCCAGCCGTAAAGAATACCACTGAACTTCGGCCTGACGGCCGGCACGCCACCGGCTCCCCCACCGATTATCCAAAGCCGTGATCGAAGGGCTACCCCGCAAGCCGGTAGTCCACTCGCGCCAAAGGTCATTTACGGTCTTGACGGCCCGGCTCATGCGGTGTTTCGGCGGCTCCGTAGTCTCCGGCTCCGCAGCCTCCGGCTCTGGGCTTGGCTGGCTGGAGCAGCTTAGCCGGCTGGAGCTGCTTGAACAGCTTTCTGATGGCGATGCTAGTGCCGGAGCCGGAGCCGGTGCCGATGCTAGTGCTGGTGCCGGTGGTGGTTGCAGCTGGAAAACGCTTCCGGCAAGGAGGTCGCGCAAGGAAGACTGATAGGTTAGGGCTAGCCGTGCTTCTGCCGTACGAATCTCGGCCGTTAGGGCCGTTGAAAGCTCCAATATCTTGACCTCACTCCGGGCTTCGGCCGTCTTTAGGTAGTCGGTAAGGACCGGCAAAGCCTGCGTCAGAACGGCCAACTGGCTCGGCCGCTCGCCTTCTTCTATTATTACCGCTACGCGGTGCGCATACGGCCGGTAATCTTTGTGCTGGAATACCGGATGGTTCCACACGGCGGAGTCCGGAAACTGGCGCATCAACGGCACCGAGTCTTCCAGAATCACCTCTCGGAGGTAGAATAACAAGCTTGTGAAGCCGGCCGCCGCAAGGTCGTGTATTTGCTCCGGGCCGGGGCCGAACTTATCTGCCCACTGGCTTAACTCCGGCCAGATCAACGCTAACAGGGAGTCCGGAGGCGGCGTTCGGCTTCGGCGTATCTCAAAGCCCCCCATCTGCGCCGGATGGCCAGCCATGGTCCGCATGAACTTCCGGGGTAGTGAATTTAGGTAACAGCCGATCATTTGCTCTTGGTTCCACCGGCCGGCACGGCGAATCTGCGCCTCGCTTACGCCCTTCAACTCCGCCGTCTTCGCTCCAGAGCTCCGGCTAACGTGGGTCTTCTTGTTCGACCGGATACCGGCGTACGCAAACGCCTTAATAACCCAATCCCGCTGGCTATTATACGCTAACGCGGAGGCGGGGCCGGCCTCGGTGCTCTTCAACAGCCGGATGTCGTACCATTGCGCTCGGCTTTTAAAGCAGGGAAACGGCTCATCGGTAAGGTCCCACCGGTACAGGAGGTAAAAGGCTACCGCGCCAAGAACGCAAATAAGCGGGTCTCGGCTCCGAAGGGCGCCGGCGGTTTCCAAGCGGCCGTGTTGGTTCTGCTTTCCGGCTCGCGTGGTGGTAATAAGCGGCATACACCGAGTGGGCCCCTCGCCGGCGAATTCGAACGTAAAGAGGTCCGAGATCTCAAGGCTCCGTCGGTCGCCGCCGCGGGTAAGCATATAATGGCCGAGAAGCATATCGGCCAGAGTCCGGAAGTGGCATTCGGCTGACTGGCCGGTATGGCCCCACAACTCCTGGGCAACCCGCTTGAGGTCATCCTCCGAATAGCCGTCAAGAACGGTATCTCGGCCCTTGTCGGCGTAGTTGGCTTTCTGCCGCTCCGTATCCCGGCGTTGGAGAGATTTAATATACTCCCGGGCGTTATCCTCTCGGGGCGAGGGGTGGGTGTTCATGCCGAGGGCTCGTTGCGATCGGTAAAGGTCGGTAATAGCCGTAACGTAGGTCCGGACCGACCGCCAGGCAAGCCGAGTCTCCGAGAGCGGCACATCGCCGTCAGACTTCCGGCTCCGCGACCGTAACGGCCGATTCACAACCTCCTCAACAAGGAAAAGAAGGAGCTTATCCTCCGTTACCGTCTCGCCGTCTTGGTACTGTTTCCGCCGGCAGAACCGCCGGAATTCTTCCTGCTTCGGCTCGTACGCCGACGACGTGTTCTTCGGCCGCGTCGCTTTAATCATAGTGAGGATGTTCTGCGCGTTGGCCCGGAGCTCGGCGTTGTTGACGATAGCGCGTTCCGGCCGCGCTGCTGGAATCCTTACTTGCGCTAGCCTCTTTTGGCCGGTTAGGGGTTGTTCCGTGCCGGCCGATCCAGCTACCGTGATCGATAGCCTGGCCGGCGCTCGTCGCTTCCGGAGAGCCATAGCGTAAAGGAAGCCCGGCCTACGGTACCGGAAAGAAGAGAAGGTTGGGGACGGAGAGTTGGAGCGGAGCGGGGGGGCGCAGACTCCCTGAAAGGCGCGACTAGCGGTTGCTTACGGCGCCGGCCCCGCTGTAGTGGTGTGGCCACGGCGCATTAGCGCCCTGTATTATAGTGGAGGCTCCGGGGGCCGCGGCGAATCAGCGGCCGAATCAGCCGGCGACGTAGATATACAGAAATAAGCATGGCGGCCACACCGGAGCCACCGTAGATATTCGCGGATTTCGCCGGCGGCGAGTTTACAGGTTAGGGTTTAATGCGGGGCTCCGATCAGCGAGCGGCTGATTTCGGCTCAGCGGCGCCGTGTATACCAAGATGTATGATGCCTGTGAACTGAGAAGCTACGGACGCGAAAAGAAGTTCAGTAGCGGGACCACGGACAATCAATAGATGGGGTCGTGCTTTCTTTAACGCTTGTGAGCGATTATGATGTCTTGTTTGGGATTTGGGTCTCTAGATGATCAAAAGGAGGTTGCAAAGAAAAGGTGGAGAGAGGCAAGGGAGTGAGATAGACCCAGGCGGCCCAGTCAGCTTGGAGTCGAAGGCCGGACATATACTTTCAACCAGCAAGACCAATATTAGATTTTAAGGTCATTGTGAGAAACAGCATGAAATAGAGCTGGTAATAGATTGCAAAATTTAGTTCGGAAGTGTGATGTCGATATGATGACAAACAAAACAAAGGGTTCCATGGTAGGCGGGCAGAGGAGTACGTTGATTACAGAGAGTTGGGATACTCTAGAAGGGAGTAACGTTATACCCTGCTATTATAACTATATATACTGCCACGAGAGCCTGTAAGAAATGGACCTTGGTAAGCAACACAGACAGCAACATCCATAATCACTGGAGCGATCCTCTACTTGATGTCTATTCAAACTAATAGAAAGCAAGAGAAACCCTCGACTGGCCCGCCAAATGGTTAAAAAGGAAAAAAGGCTTAGCGGAGCCAATCATCAAACATCCGGTTTCGGCACTTGATAGTCTTCTTCCCCGTCTTCTCGTCCTCTTTGATGATGAACACCTCCGCCACCAACTTGGCGAGATTGAACTCGGGGACATGAATCCCCACAAGTTCATACCAATCGCGACCAGGGTGATGCTCGCCCTTCAGTATGCAACTGAGCTGCTCCACGGGGCTGATCTTCTCGAAGTCGAAGCCGCGTTGTGGTATTGTGTTGACGTCAGCTCCTGCCTGCACGAGATGCGCAGTGACTCCAATCAACTTGAGCGCCTCCGAGCGAGTCTTGTCCATGTCCCTGTATTGTACGCCGACGCGCTTCAGTTTGTCCAACACGATGAAAATCGGGCGCGCGTCACGGTATACACCCGCACCGCCATTGGGATCTGCGCCTGCCCGCACGAGGAGGTGGACGGTTTCCCAGAGACATCTCTCGCAGGCCCGCGTCATGTACGACGACTTGTTCTCTGCCGGGATGAGCGGAAGCTTAGGGTACCGTTTGATGAATTCGGCCAGGATGGCATTTCGCCCATCTCTGACAGCCTATATAAAAGAGAAGTAATTAGCAGGTTGTAGGCTAGTTGGCACATTTATCTTGATACAGACGAAAATAGAGAAGACCTACAATTTCGAAGGATGACGGTTCATCAAGATAGTCTGGCTTGAACCAGTCAAGGCTGGCCACCATTTCGACCACGACTCGCGCCAGCCGTTGCCCTGGCAAGACCCCCAATTCGTTCTGGACACCGGCTTTGAGTGTTGACAAGAGATTCGGGTTCTTGTTGACCAGATATGGATCCGCCCCACGATTAAGAAGTAGCTGTACGATACTACTATCTCCCTCGATCACTGCCTGTCCTAGCGGCGTTATCGCTTGCGTAGTCATAGCATGCAGATCGCAGCCCCTATCCAGCAGCGTCTTGACATGGTCCACGTGCCCCCCATGGCATGCAAGATGGAGCAGTGTTCCCTTATTTTTCAGTAGACCGACTATCCCCTTGACGTCCTTGACGGACTCGAGGAGTTTGCCAACCACCCTCTCTCTATTTCTCCCTCCATTCCTCCCACCCAAATACCATCTCCGCATCATTGCTACTGTGAGAAGCGCTGGCTTCGTGAGAACTCCAGTTAATGTCACCACTCGCTCCCCATCTCCGAGTGCGAAAAGTGAATCGATATCTTCAGGAATATCAGTGAGGAGAATGCTGGAAATGATCGAATCGAGCGTCTGGTCGTCAAAGACGTATCCTAGCCGCGCCGCGAATCGGCCAAGCTTTCTGCAAACCCCCAGATCAACCGGCTCAGCAGGGGTTGATAAGCCGAAAACTTCCTTAACGGTACTTTGCCAGCACTCTTTTGGTATGTTGGCTTCCGTAGAATTGTTGAAAAGGACGTCTATGACGGTGTCCTTCATCTCGCTCGGCTCTGATGGAGTCATTATCGTTCTGGTAAGAAACGAAAGGTGGATATACTGATGTAACCTAGGTTGGGACACACCGTGACCAAGAACGAGACCGCAATAGGGACCAGAACCAAGGTCTAGGTTGTCGGTGGGAATACCCACCCTTGCTCCATGCTCCAACAAAAGCTTAAGCAGCACCTCCATGGTGTTGTCAAAGGGCCCCCAAAGATAGGAGCGGGCAAAAACGACGGCAAACTCGATGGCGGTTGCCCCAAAATCTGTCATTGCGTTCACATCTGCGCCCGCTTTCAGAAGTATTTGCACAGCCGCGATCCGGTGATGCTGTGCAGCGGCCATGAGTGCCGTCTTGCCACTCTCGGACATCCCATCTACAGACGCACCCCCGACTTCAAGCAGTAACTCCAATTCGTCACTGAGCCCTCGTTCTGCTGCAATCCCCAAAGGTGTAGCGTCGCCATCCCCTGGAACTTCTTCAACGTCGACGCCATTTCTGATTAAATCCTGGATCAATTCGTAGCGTTCTTTCTTCCATTCGGGTTCTTGTCGATGTTTCTTCGTTATACCGGCGAACCTAGCATAGAGAGCATTGTCCAGGCAAGTGCTGTCGCCATACGGACCAACGTACGGGTTGTCCTCAGTAACATCTTCCTCCAAGATCGCCTCCATGTCCGCGCCAGCTGGGAGAAAAGCACGAGCTGCGGAGAAGTTGCCCATGCAACATGCCAAGAGAATCGGTGTAGCGTCTCGTCTTCCACCTCGTTCATCCACAAAAAGCCCCAGATCTTGGAGGTCTCGAATAATGGAACTCGCTGCTTCAAAGTCATAACAGAGGGAAACGTAGTGCATCGCAGTGTTTCCGTACAAATCCGCTGATTTAGGGTCCTTGGGGTTGGAGGCCTGGCCCCAAAAGTCGAGGTTTTCACTGCCATCAGAGCCATCAGAGCCATCAGATCCATCGGAGTCATCAGAGTCTGAATCTTCCGAGTCATCTGATCCATCCATGTCATCGGACTCGGCGTTGTCTTCGTGTCCAGCACCGTTCAAGTCGGACATGTCGCTGTCATATGGGTCACCATTTTCAAGGTCTTCTGCGGCAGAGTCGGAGTTCATAGCTTCATCGGCCTGGGCGAGCATGTTGCCCGATACGTACCCGAATATGTGATCCACGGTAGATTTAACCGATCCTGGCTCGGCCGATTGAGCCTTCAGGTTGTGGTATCGCTCTTTGAGGTGTCGGACAACTGGTACAAGGCCTTTCGCGGCAGCTGACTGGAGCGCCGTGACAGAGTACCTCCCTCTACTGGGTCCAGATGACGAGACGTATAGCGGTGCGCCTCGTTCAAGCAGCAGCAGTGCGGTATCCGGGTGATTACTGGTCTAGGTCAGCAAACTCGGTGGGAGTAGTGGAAGGGAACAATCGAGATCAAAGGCTGCTGGATATTTCGACCTACTAGCAGATGGCATGGTGGAGTGGTAGCCACTTCGGGATGTCAAGAGCTTCATCGTCGCCGTAGTACTCGCCGAGTTGATCATCCAGATAAAGACACCTGCAGAGTCTGTGAGATGGGACGTCCATCTCAGCGCCGTTATCAAGAAGACAAGCAACGATGCGGTTATCGCCTATAATGCATGCAACATGCAAAGGCATGCCGCATTGACGCCCAGGGTAGACTTCATCCACGTCGAGGGACTCGAACCCGGGGTAATTCCGGTCCATATTCCAATCGCCAATGGGAGGCTTCCATACGTAGGACGTGTTGAGGAGAATATATTTATTCTCTTTGGCGTGGAAAATTGCAGTTTTGAGCACGTCGAGGTCGCCTTTTGTGACGGCCCAAGTCACTGCTGCTCTGCCGTGATGGGAGTACAACAGCGACCTTAAATGGGAGTGACAGAAGCGGGTCGTCCGCGACAGGGCAGATAGATTCCACCTCTCATCGATCAGCCAGCCTGCGATCTCGAGCACCAGTTCAGCGGGAAGAGAGCGAAAGGAAGCCATCCTGCAGATAGCATCGCTCGGAAGTCGGGCCTGTCTGGTTTCTATGGTCTATGGAATCGGATGACGACAAGACTTGAAGTTGAAAACCCAGCTCGGGATAAGTCAAGTCGGCGAATGGCTTTGACTCGAACTCGGACCATGGGTCGTTAGAATATTTCGAGGTGTTTGGCTGGCCTGGCCGATCGAGGTCGCGTGGAATTGTCAAGGTCCGGCGTGACGTGTTTTATGAGAGGCGAAGGGTTCAAATCGACTAATCGAGTTCTTCAAATTTGGGCAGGTGTGCAAATCGCCTGACATGTCAGGGCCCGGCAGCTGGTGAGTGGAGCGGGAGGCGCCGGCGGGTTGGTGAGCAGCGGGCTGGCACGGCTGGCGGGCACGCACCAGTGCGTGCCAGTGGGTCTTGGTGTCATCGCGTGCTTCTTCCCCTGCAGCAGCGTCCCGGACTCCCGGGTGACTGGGTCGATCTTTCCCCGACGGGCCCGGATGGGGTTGCCCAGAAGGCTCCCGGTCCCTACAGTTCAGGACTTTGAAAGTACGTTAGCGTGAGACTTCGCTCCACAGTACAAGAGACAACCCTTGTTTTCCACAGCTTCAACGGTGAGATCGAGGTAGCGCTAGACTTTCTCTTACTTTAAGCCTTCGATTCACATAAGTTGATTGGCTTTCTCAACCCTGTTTTCTCACCCACCGGAAGTCACACGCCAACATACTTTCCAGGGGAACATTGTACAGGTATGACGCGTAGAGGACAATGGTTGAATTCAATTACGGCCCATCAAACCTAATATGATAACCAACCTGGAAAACATACACCGCGATAAAGTCTACATTTTCCGACAGTGTACCTCCATCGCAGACAATCTTTAAAAACATTAACGCTGACATCCTGGCACTATTTGTGTGCAAACCAGGAGATTGATATCAAGTCGTGATTCCCCCGCTTGCTGCGATATACTGCCCGGTAATCCATCGACCCTGCTCCGAGACAACCAAAAGCACGGCATCGGCCACCTCCTCCACGTCACCGACGGACCTGGCCAGCTTCGCACCCTCGCCTATCTTCCGGCCAACCTCTGCCTTGAGGTCGCCGTCGGGAAACCAGTCACCGGCATCCGTCGTCCCGACCGGCCCCGGAGCGATTGTGTTGACGGTGATACCCTTGCTGGTTCCCAGCTAATCCCATTGTTAACCTGATAATAAACATTTTCCGTTTGCTCCATGGTCGGCACGACGTACCTCCAATGCCATAGCTCCGGTGAGATACTCCTGTGCGGCTTTGCTGGCCCCATAGATGGAAACGGCTGGCAGGTTGCTCATCCTGGACACTATCGAGCCGATATTGACGATCCTGCCTCCTTGTCCCATGTGCGCCGCCACAGCCTGAGTGGTGTAGATGGTACCGAAGGTGTTGAGCGCAAAGGCGGTCTGTACTTCGTCGGCTGTTAGTTCGTTCAACAGTTTACCCTGTCCAGTCCCGCCACCGGCGTTGTTAACTGTAAAGAAGGTCTGTCAGCATTGGAACTTTTAAAGGCTGAACAACAACTATGAGGCTACATGCCCAGAATGTCAATAACATCCGTCCGAAGCCCTTGAAGTGTCTCCTTCACTAACTTGGCAGCTCCTTCCGGGGTTGAGACGTCAGCCTGGACCACGATGGCCCTGGATCCGAGCGCCTCGATGCTGGCAGCCACATTTGCGGCGCGCAAGGCCGATGTGTCCGAGACATGGTTCACAACAACGCTGGCATCGTTACGTGCGAGGGCCCTCGCGATGGCGGCGCCTATTCCGTTCTCGCGGCCGGATCCTGTGACAATGGCGATCTTGCCGGCTAAGGATAACGTGTCTGGAGCCATCCCCAGTGTGATTTAGCTATGTTGAGAATGAAGGGGTAACGACTTGGTGTATGTAGAGACCAGGCACTGGTGTCTGTGTTCAGACCGATGCTGTATTTTGTGAATGTGGATGATCATCAGCTGCTTGATGGCGTTTCCATGAGGGTCTAATATACACCTACCTGATTACTTAGGTACTGACCAGGGTTCCACTTAGGTCAAACATGTTTGTCTCGCAAGGTAAACGACAGCTTGCAGTCTTGCAGCCGCCTCTCTGCATGAAATTTGTCATTATGGATACAGAGAAGTCATGAGATCATTCGTATCAAGTTCATATTCATTTCGTATTCCAAAAGCAGCCAGGAATATATCGACTCTATCTCACAGCCCCACCCCACATCGTGAACTGCGAGGCCAAGTGTGGGCTGGCTAACAGTATATCAAAATTCGACTCGTTTAACCTCGCATATACAAACTCGGAAGGAGGTCGACATGCACAAATCTTACTCAGCCGGGGCTGTTCTTTGCGCAAACGGGCATTCGCAATCCTTCACTGTTGCAACGTGGCTGCCCTGTCTAACGATTGAATTTGAAAGAAACCAGCGATCATAGATAAAAGTTGGGGTTAAATACAAATGGATCCAGACTGACAGTTGGTGTCAATAGACGCCGTAACAAAATTATTAGAGACTGTTCCGCCCTGCTTGCCATTGATACCTCCACAGTTGTTGCATGAATTGACGGGGACCTCGAAGTACTTGCGGCAGTCCTCCCGTGTCAACACCACCTCACAGCCGTCCTCAACCTTGAGCCACATGTCGAGTTTGATGGCCTGATTGTTCGAGACGGGAAACGCGGCGCTCCACTTATAAAAGAAGCCTCCGCTCAAGATGGCCTGGGGCTCATTCCGGGGTATGATATTGTTGCACATGCTGTTGCACATGCTGTTGCACATGCTGTTGCACATGCTGTTGATCCCGTTATTGGCCTGGACGTGGTCGGCCTTGGCACCCCTGTTGTAGCAATCGACCGAGTTCGCGCTGGGTGACGGGTGAGCGGGCTCGGCCCGGGTGACGGTTGGCGTTGTCGGCCCTTGTTACGGGAGCGGCTAGGTCTATTTCTAGGTCTCTCTTGGCATTATTACCTTTCATCGGGGTTCCCGACGCGTCGATGGTCACGAGATCAAACAGCCAGTCCGTGGCCGTGATGGGGGCCTTTGTGATCTTGGGGGTCCAGCCGGGACCTGTTGCCGTGATGATGGGAAAGTTGTACGTCTGCGTGGCTCCCGTCCAGTGAGGGAACTTGAGGATGCACGGAGGCTGGCACCATACTGTCGGCTTGGGTGAGCTCCGGATTTGCGGGTCGATCCAGATTACCTCGTTGCTTGTGGTGTCGAACAGGGAGATTTGAGACCATGCTGGATGACTCTTCACGTTGAGGTAATCGGTGGCGGGGACACCCTTGCCGTCCTGCACCAGGCTGTACTTGGCGCCAATGGTGATGATATTTTGAAGGCGGACACCTGCTCCATTATTCTCCAGGAGCACCAAGGCCTTTGGACATGTATGACCATCAACTATTAACTCGTAAGCTTCTGTTTAATTTAAAGGGGGGCGGAGTCGACTTGCTGCAATCCTGTGAATAGGTCGAAAACCACGAGTACAGACCACCGCCCGCAGCAAAGATATTCTGGCTTCCTCGGATAATCACAGCCCAAGACGAGTCACACCCATCAAACTCTCCGCCCTTGCACGCATATTGTGGGTCGCCAGAAATCGCTCCTACCGCCTTGTCGAAAGGCTGGGGTGGCTTGGGTGCGGGCTGATACTAGGGCGACTCAGTCTGTAGGAAGCCGGCAAACACGTTCTTGGCGCCGTGAAAGTTGTATTGGTAGTACACGGCGTGTTCAGAAGATGTGCCGTAGAGCCATGTTGCTGCCTGGCTCTCGACCAGCAAGCCACGGCCCACATAAACTGAGATCATTTCCATGGTGTTGTTTGCATCGTCCATTGCTGGGTCGTTAATAATGTCGTCGGCATCCCAAAGCCACATATTTTCAAAATAGCCTGACGCTTGCGTAGTGACATGCATCATCAGGCTCGCTGCTTGGCAATCCGGTTTTATATTACTACTGATCGAAGCAGGGCATTCGGCCGGAGTGAGGCCTGTCCCTGTGGCTCCTCCAATGCGAGTATGACAATCTGTTTGTCGAAAGCACGTCAGTTTGCCAGTCTCGTTAGGAAGTCTCATCATCTTAACGTACCCCAAATGCCGGCGGCCCCCGGGAAAGAGGCCTTTATGTTCCACTGCACAAGCACGACTCCTGGTGTCTGGCCTTTTGTCGTGAAGATAAGGTCCTGCATTTCCACGTCGCCAACCTGGCTGATAGATCCGACTTGGAACATGGCTCTTGGCGTCCTGGCATCTGAAAAGTATGGGCCCGAAGCGGCAAACTGCCACCAAGCCTCCCCGACAATCTTGGAGCCCGAAGGAATGACCACTGTCCGTGTCAAGATATAGGTGCCTGCATCAACAAACAGCATTTTGCCCATGGCGCTTTGCAAGGCAATCTGGACAGCATTTGTGTCGTCAGTGATGCCACCGCCAACGGCTCCTAGGTCCTTTAAATGAACAAAGTCCCTAGCGGCTCGGTTCTCATACTGTGGCTTGGCTCTCTCAAAACAGGAGCCCGAGCTGTCAAGAAGTGACTGCTCGCGAGTGTATGCCGGACCAGCCTTGCCGCCGTAGAACTCTCGCTTACCGGTAGCAGAGTAGACGGGGCCGGATATCCACGAGGCAAACTTACCACTGGCAGTGAGAAGCGTGCCACCCGAGGTATCCGCAACAGCCTTGGACACGCTGTTGAAGACGACGTTGTCCATGACCACTCCAGTGCTGCCGCTGCCGGGCGCCGAGTTGAGCGGGGCGATCAGCACGGCAGTTCCCACGTTGGTAAACGTCGAATCCATAAAGGTGGCCGACCCTATGTTGCCCGTTGTCGAACCGTCTTCGGGAAGCAGACGGAAGCCCACATTGGCATTGTTCACCTTGATCGACTTCCACACCCAGCCCCAATCCCAGATCACCTGTACAGCAGTGGTGCATCCGTTGAAGGTGAGGCGCTGGGCCGTGAACTGTTGCTCGCCGCCCCAGATACCGTAGCTTCCGCTCTTGAAGGTGATGTCGGCCAGCACACCACCGCTGCCATTTTCGGCCGCAATACCCCTCTACTTGGTCCCGGTCTTGGCAATGAGCTCGACAACCTGCACACTGGTAGCCTGAGCGACTTGATAATGGATGCAAGCAACGCCATGTGCGGCGCGCGTGCCCGTGATGTCAATACGCAGGTTGCGAATCTGGCGGTAAAAGTTGGCCGTGTTGCAAACCATTGCTGGTCTCCTCCATCGGCACCCTTGCCGCCGCCGATGTATTCATCCGTGGAAAGGACACTGGTTCCGATGAAGGCACCAGTAGCCAGCAGAGTCGGCCACTTGTTTGCATCGCCAATGACTTGTGTGCCGAACGGGAGGGCGAGTGAGCCGGTGATGAGATAAGTTTCAGGGGGGAAATAGATGATGGCGTTTTTGAGAGTCGAGCCGTTGCAGTTCTTGCCGCAACGATTTCCATCCGTGATGGCTTTCTTGATGGCTGCCGTGTCATCCTTCTTGCCGTCACCTACGGCCCCGTAGTCTCTCACATTCCGAAAGACTTTGTAATCCAAATCTTTGCCCCATGGAACAGTTCCCTTGCAAGTAATTCCTTCCATCCAGAACGTACCAACTGCAGCAGCAGCGGCTCTGGTGAAGGACCTCGGGGAGGACGTGTTCTTCGAGATGCCGAAAGAATCTGCTTCTGCCACAAGCGCTGCGGCGGCTGCCAGCTCCGGGGTAACTTCCAACAGTGCTGGGGGAGCTTCCTGGGCGCTCATGTCCTGCTGGCCGCCATCTGCAGAGCCGCCAATCATGGTACCAGGCTTGAGCCTGTAATGATTCCTGGCCATGTTCGCGTACCGATCCTCGTTACGACGGCCCGACTCGACAATAGCGGCCTCCTTCAGATCCTCCAACTTGGCAGAATTCATAAACGCCATGTGCTCCTCTTGTGTCATGTTCGCAACCTCGGTCGCTCTTTTGGAAAGCGGCACGTCGTTTCGGCCGAGCAAGACACCATTTGGCTGGGCGACCACGACACTGGCTGGCCACAGATTTGTCGGCAATCCTACCGCATTAACTCCGGGGTCGAGAACTAAAGTGAAGACGAGTGGCTGCGTCGCTGGATTCCAAACATTCTGGCCGAGGTTGAAGAGTGCGACGTTCTCCAACACACTTCTCAGCACGGTATGGGCCCTGGCTTGCCAGTTCTGCTCGCCATAGATTTTCATGCCAGCCGTACCTGGGCAGCGATAAGCTGCGCATCGCGTCTCGGCATCTTGACGAACCAGGCCGGTGGCGGCTGCGTTGACGCCGTAGTACCTACATCCTTCAACCGATGTGGCCGGTGGAAACTCGTCACATGTATAGCCGCAGGTATGAATTTCTGATAATATTGCCCTGGTTATCTCGAAGGTGCTTGATGTCATTTCTGGGGGTCTGGACAAGGTCGAGGTCGGTGAAATACCATGGGCCGTCCTGGCGCATAACAGTCGGTTGGTTCGGTTCTGGGCACGAGTGCCAGGTTGCCCAACTGCTGGGGCAGCTTGCACTTCGGCGTCGACTTGTTCGACGTCCGAAATCGTACGAGAACATGTTGGGGTAAGGGCGGGCTCCGCCGCGGGCAGAGTTGAGAAAACTGCGTGCATTCTGACAGATGGCCGTCATGTAGTAACAGTTGTAGGTGAGAAACACGGCAGTGTTATCGAAATAGTGAACCTGGTCAAGGGCGCTATTGATTGTGGGCCTCCACCATAGTGTATTACCGCCGTTGGCACCGGTAGGCAGCAGGGTCCAGTCCTGATTGAACTGGGCTTCGGCAGCAGGAAGAGCAGTTAGACAAAGAAGAGACAAGAGTCCCATACAGGACAAGCCTAACAGCCACGAGAGACGAGATACCTGCCCCGCCATGTTGACACGATGGGCAGAGCAGCTTGGGGCTCAAACATGATGGGAAGGAGTGTGTGAAAGAATGTTGATAGATACTAGTCCAATGCAATCTCTCAACTGATATGGAAACCGGACGCAATATATGGCAACTCATCTTGGACTACATGCAATAGGTACATGCATGTACTTTGGTTTGCGCCTCTCGCTTGCAGCTCGTGGAGGATTGTTGCCCCTGAAGTCTGTATTGTGACTATGTCCAGGTCTAGTACCGCGAGGCCTCGTTCAGGGGCAAGTATAGAAATGCTGCAACGATCAAGAGGATCAATAGCCGGGTATATTAGGCCGCGATCATGCCGTAGATGGGGGCTGGTAATTAAACTGCATGTGGCCATGCTGGCTCGGGCTGTCAGCCTTGTGAAGTACTACCCCTGAATGGGGAGACTATCCACTCATCAATACTTCTCTTTACCCTCTCTTTCATGATACCAAGTTCCCGAGATTTTTTACGCACTTTTCTTGCTGTCGACAACTTCTCGCAGCCAAAAGGCTTAGGGTTGAACACGCAGCTCACGATGCATTTGTCCGTTTTCACCTCTCTCGTTCTCCTTGGCGCTGGCGTGGTGGGTGCTGACGACGTAGCCTACGCCCTTAGCTACCTGCGGTACATCGGAAGTGAAAATACGGGTACCAGCGCTCGCTGGACCATGCCGGTCGAGGAAGGGTGCAGCGAATGGGCTCTCCCCATTGACGGCGCCGGCACCGTGCTGGCCCTAGCCAAGCACACCGAGCCCGGGCTCAATTCGTCAGTCTTGTACACGGACCTTGCCAACACCATCGACGGTGGGGAGGACGGTGCCAACCGCGCAACCGCCCTTGGTCAAGTGTGGTGTCAACGGCGGGCAGATGGGCGTCGTCCACAACGCCACGGATCCCGCCTACAACACGGCCGAGTACAAGAACAGCAAGGCGAGGCCGAAGGGTATCATTATCAAACTTGTGAGGGCTCCCAGCTCGTGATCGGGCTTGTGATGGAATAGTGCAGCCATCAACATGTTGCATTTGGTAGATTTTGTCAAGCAGGGACTGGAGCTCAAACCCGTCAGAACAGTGGTCATGTTGTCATACATACCTCGGTGAGAGAATAACAAATAGATTAGTAGTATCCGCAAAATAGCACATACATGATCTCGCCCTAGACACAATTCCAAGCCCATCTATCTCCTCTGCTCATTCCGCATCTCCTCATCCGGCCGAAGGAGCGCAAGTATATCGATATGAGAAATCCGGTCCAATCCGGAGACCCTGCGCGACTGCAGATGCCCTTGGGGAACTCCCTCCATCATCTCCTTGGGGGGTGGGGGGTGCGTCATGCGAAAACGTTCCTCCCGAGTGGGCAGCTGCCCACCCAGTCGCCGATCGATATATGATGTCAAACGCGGCCAAAGAGACAGAAACGGAATGCCCCCCAGCCTACCATCGTCTAACCTGATTCTGTCAGAAGTGAAAAGATCAACATAAAGTTCAGGGTCTCTAGGACCGTGCTGATCGCCTCGTGTTGTTATCCTTTGCTCCACAATTTCATCACGATGAGATTGCAGGAGCGCGTGAACACTGACGACGTAATCATGGATTGTAACATAGCCTTTGTCAGTTGAAGCCTGGATTACGAGCGGCGCTGGCGCACATGGCCTGTCCTCATTGCAACACCGCACAAGCTTGCGTCCATCCCCGGTCTCGTCATCCTCATCGTCGACATCCTGCCAGACATCATGCCCATTGCCAGCGTGCGGAATGTGCTTGTGCGCCCAGTTTGCCTCGCGTGAGTCCAGGTCATCGAGTCTCACAGTGATGGACGAGATGGGCGGCTCCGTGAGCGATGATGACGACATGGGATGGAGAGATGGCTCGTCGCCTGGCTTGCAATACGCCTCGTCGCTGTCCGAAGGCGGGTCGCGAGCATGTGCGGCGACGCGGACGGCCGTGGCAATATCACCGAATGCCTTCCAGCGGACGCGCATCAGGTCCAACGAGATGTCGGGCGGCATGCGCTCAGCCGCATAGGATTCCCAGGTTCGGAATGGTTGGAGAGACGCCGTCATGATCAATGATGTTCAGAATTGGGTGCACGGCGTTAACTTTTCATTTGGTGTCCTTTATTGATTAACGGAAGGTTCACGGCGACGTTGGCTAGCAAGAGATACCTTAGCTGCACTTCAGTTGTGAAACACTAAAATAGGGAAAACAGGAAGCAAAGGCTGGCCCGGAAGAATGGCTGGCTATATATTGCAGTGGGAAATAGCGACGGGAGGCACGGGAGGCTCTTATAAGTTGCCTGGCAGGGAATGGCAGCTGTTAGCCGTCAGTCGCCAGCTGGCTCAGAGAGCTCCCTCACGTGAAAGCCTGGATCTTAGGTAATCCGTATTCTTCAACCGAATCCCTGAAGCCGCCAAGCACACGGCAAGCTCGAGACCCGCTAAACTGGACCGGCCGGGCAGTGCTCCCAATCGTCGGTTGATTGAAGCTCCTGGAGTCGTCATCCTGCGATTACCACAACCTCCCGTCTCCGTCTCCCGCGCCATCAGCACCGAGCAAACACTTCCACATCTCGGCGCATGACTGTCGAGCTTCATCACCCCAACGCGCTCCCGATCTTTGCAGCCAGCAGCCAGCATAGCGAGCATGTCGATTCCCGCGCAGCCTGAGGACCAGGCCCGCCTTCTCGAGGATGCTTTGATTGCCGTGCGCCAGCAGACGGTGCTGATGCGCAAGTGTCTGGATACCCCCGGGAAGCTGATGGACGCCCTCAAATGCTGGTTTGTTTAAATCCGTCTTCTGTCTCGCGGCCGCCCCGTCTGCGCTGCTCGACTACCCCCCCTAACGACAGCAACACCAGCTAACCGGCGCGTTATCCTCGTGCTCTAGCTCCACCCTTGTTTCCGAGCTTCGAACGAGCAGTCTAGGTCCCAAACAGTACTACGAGTTATACATGTCCGTCTTCGATGCATTGCGATATCTCTCGGTCCACCTGCGCGAAAACCACCCCGTCAATCACCTTGCCGACCTCTACGAGCTTGTCCAGTATGCCGGCAACATCATTCCCCGCCTCTACCTTATGATCACAGTTGGTACGGCCTACATGTCGATCGAGGGCGCCCCGGTCAAGGAGTTGATGAAGGACATGATGGATATGAGCCGAGGGGTTCAGCATCCCATTCGCGGCCTGTTTCTGCGGTATTATCTTTCGGGCCAAGCGAGAGACTACCTTCCAGCCGGCGATTCTGATGGACCCGAGGGCAACCTACAGGACTCGATCAACTTCGTTCTCACCAATTTTGTCGAGATGAACAAGCTCTGGGTACGGCTACAACACCAAGGACATTCGAGGGAGAGGGAACAGAGGACACAGGAGCGGAAGGAGCTCCAGTTGCTGGTGGGGAGTAACATCGTCCGTCTCAGTCAATTGGTGGATCTCAACGCATACAAGAACGGCATCCTCGCACCACTACTTGAACAGGTTGTGCAGTGTCGAGACGTCCTGGCGCAGGAGTACTTGCTCGAAGTTATCACCCAGGTCTTCCCGGACGAGTTCCACTTACATACCCTCGACCAATTCCTCGCTGCGGTGTCGAGGCTAAACCCGCATGTCAATGTCAAGGCTATTGTTATTGGCTTGATGGACCGGCTTTCGGACTACGCCGAAAGGGAGTCGCAGAACGAATCGAACGAGGACCGGGAGAAGATGGAGGAGGAAGCGCTGGCCAGCCTTCTTGAGAAGGTCAGGCTAGCTTCGTCAAAGGCTACCGAACAAGGCTCGACCGAGTCACCTCCGAAAGATGGCACCGAGGCCTCTCATAACGGAGAGGAAGACCTTCACGGCGATGCTGCTTCAACGGCGGATACTCTCAGGGCCGACGAGCCCACACCATCGATAGCTGAGACCGAGGCCACTGCGGTCAATGGGGAGGAGTCCGAGACGCCAAAGAAGCGCAGAGGGATACCTGAGAATATACGCCTGTACGAGATATTCTTTGCACAAGTGAAGAATCTCGTGCAAGCGCAGCACCTTCCGATCCAAGACACCATCGCACTTTGCGTCTCTCTCACAAACCTCGCGCTCAATATCTACCCAGAGCGGTTGGATTACGTGGATCAGATTCTGGACTACGCCAACACCAAAGTCCAGGACCACGCCAACAGTCCCGACCTGCACTCCCAACCGGCGCAGCAGAGTCTGTTATCGCTCCTACAAGCGCCGCTCAAGCGCTATGTGTCAATCTTCACAGCACTCGCGCTGCCAACATATGTCCCATTATTCCAATCTCAAACATATCCCACCCGGAGAGCGGTTGCTGGAGATGTCTCGAGGAATCTGCTCAAGAACCAGACTCCGATTGTGACTCCGACGCAGCTCGAGAACGTTCTCGAGGTACTGAAAGTTCTCATCAAAGAGGGATCGCAAGCACCGTCCGGATATCCCGGAGTCGTGCAACAGCGTTCTCGCGCCTTGGAGACGGACGAGACAATGGAGGAGCAAGGGTGGCTGGCTCGTCTTGTTCATCTGCTCAATTCCGAAGACAACGACACGCAATTCCGACTGCTCCAGATGACGCGAAAGGCGTACTCGGAGGGCAACGAGAGGATCAGGACCACAACGCCGCCGTTGATCACCTCTGGTCTCAAGCTCGCCCGCCGCTTCAAGAAGCGCGAGCACTACGACGATAACTGGTCCTCGCAGTCTTCGGCGCTGTTCAAGTTTCTGCATTCGGCCGTCTCGACCTTGTACAGCCGGGTCAACGGGGCCGGCGCCGCCGAGCTTTCGCTGCGCCTGTTCTGCGCCTGCGGGCAAACTGCGGACATGACGGGATTCGAGGAGGTCGCGTACGAGTTCTTCGCCCAGGCGTTCACGGTGTACGAGGAGGCGGTGAGCGACTCCAAGGCCCAGTTCCAGGCCGTCTGCATCATCGCCAGCGCCCTCCACCGGACGCGCAACTTTGGCAAGGAGAACTACGATACGCTGATCACGAAATGCGCCCAACACGCCAGTAAATTGCTGCGGAAGCCGGATCAGTGCCGCGCGGTCTACTTGGCTAGTCACCTGTGGTGGGCCACGCCAATGGTGGCGAATGGAGAGGCCGAGGACGCTGACGTAAGTGTCATCTCTATTGCTCAAACGCATCATGCTAATTTTATGGTGGGGAATAGCTCTACCGCGATGGTAAGCGGGTGCTAGAATGTCTGCAGCGTGCTCTGCGTGTGGCGGATTCTTGTATGGAGACCGCCACGTCGATCGAGCTGTTTGTCGAGATTTTGGATAGATATGTCTATTACTTTGACCAGAAGAACGAGTCGGTAAGTATTATTAGACGCATTTCCTCATGCTCTCGCTGCCTCGTTTACGCCATGCTAACTACTTCGAAAGGTCACAACCAAGTACCTGAACGGGCTCATCGAGCTCATACACTCCAACCTGGCCGGCAACCAGCAGGACTCTGCCTCGGTGGAGGCGAGCAGGAAGCACTTTATACAGACGCTCGAGATGATTAAGAGCAAGGAGTACGAAGGCATCGTGTTGACTCCTAAATGAGTGAGTGACGGGTCGTTATGCGTGCGGCGTTGGTTTTGCTGGCGAAAAGATATTTGTGCTGGGATCAATCTAATGGTTGCCCCAGTTGTCCGCGAAAGGATGGGTGCCTAAGGTAGGACAGAGCTATTGCCAATGTCGTGGAGCAAGCAGGCAGAGGAGTGTCTGCCAACTAAGAATGACGACGGGACCTGTGCGTGTGGGACAGGGGGACGTGGAGATACATGCCTAGTTGTTGTTGACTTCCTTGAACAAAGCCAGAGAGAGCCAGTTGAAGGAGCTCTGAACGAGAATACCAGACAGAGCGTGGAAGAAAAGAAGCTTGGAGGTTTGGGCACCAGCCAACCGCCTTTTGGGGTCTCCTATCTAGCATGTACATTCCCCCTTTGTTTACTTTGTATATACCTAATTAGCCTTTTTTGTCTCATCTTGCCTCGCTTCCTACTCTCTCCTGTTGACAAGTTATCATTATGGATTGTGACATTGCCTACTATTCCAACCTTTCTGGCGATGGATGGCCTGTGACTCGGCGTTTGTGGTCATCAATAAGACTACGGTATCGTAGGTATACACAGGTCGAACACACGAGACGTTTATATTTACTGTTTCTGATGGAAAACATTGGACTTCTATCAAGTGGCAGGTGAAGAAGAAGAACCTCTTCCATATCGGCGGAATTGTCTGTTTGTCCAGACCCACCTCCACCACCCAAGAAAGACCCTGGGCCATCTCAAAAAGGTAGGATACGTACAATGAAATATATATGAAAAGGCGCGCGCAGTGGTCTTTTGAGTAAAAAAAGGCAGTAAGAGACACATGAAAATGAGAATGAAGGATACACATGACGAAAGGGGATCCACGTAGGTACCGTACCGTTGGGTAGGTAGGTGCTTGAGCTTGACTAAACCAAAATAAAATGAACCAAAAAGGATATGCGCCGATGCAATGCCGATAATAAACCCAAGAAGATGAAAGAAACAAAAAAGAAAATTCCGATTTTAGTTGGGTTCGGTTTTCTTCCCTTCCATCCAAGAAACATAGCACACGCCGGACCGACTGGCACGCAGGTAACCATCCATCCATCCATCCATCCATCCATCCATCCCATGCCGAGTGAGCGTGAGGACTCTCCAACAACCCAGAATAATCTTCAGCGATGGGGTGTTATTTTACAATATAGATATAAAAGGAAAGAGGAGTGACAAGACAAAGTAAACAAAGTGATCGGCTGAAGAAAGGTTGGGTAGGCAAGGTATGTAGGTGGTTCGGGTATGTAGGCATTTCGTTGTAATCCATGAGTTTCTTGCCCTCTCAACCGTGGGGAACCAAATTGTCGGCGGCTGTCCTGATGACGTCCGCCACCTTCCGAATGGTCTCGTCGGCGAGCACCCAGTCGCCCGACGCAATCGTGTCCCGGATAGACGGGAAGTAGGCCACGTCGTTACTAGACCAGAGCTGTGGGCCAAAGATGACATGCTTAAACTGCGTGCGGTTTGGTGTCTTTTGTATCCCAAAAAATGTTTGGTTAGTTTTACCAATTTGACCAAAATAACATGAAAAACTTACACCAGCGTCATCCAGTAAATCCGTCTCAAACAAACCCATTTTGGAATTGTAATCGCACCGTGTGTTGCCCAGCACAATCGGCTCGTAGCCGTCCGTCGCCATGATGCTGTTCTCCCACTTTTGCTCCCAGTGACTGAACCTGCGGATGGCGGCGCCGACCTGCGCGACGGCCTCCGTCAACGGCCCGAACGACACGTGTTTGTCGGCGCCTTCGCGCTTCGCCCACTCGATAAGTTCGTCCACCCAGCGGGGCAGCTTATCGGCGTAGGCGGCCATGTCAAACGGAAGAATCGGGCGGTCGGCGAGGTCCAGGGTGATGAGCCCCACGACCACCGCCAGCAGCCTGTGGTACACGAACCCCGGGTCGCCGACGCTGTCCATCCAGTCGAACGTGTCGTATCTCGAGTGGTACGGAAACTCGCCGCCGCCGTCAAAGTGCAGGTCGAGCGACGAGGTGCCGACGATGTCCTGAAAGGCGACGTAATCCGATCCGGCGCCGAGACCCTCGAGATCGCCGTGCCGGCGGTCCCAGAGATCGCGCAGCGTGGTGTTGAAGTTGGGGTCTGACACGCGATTCATCACCTGAAGCAAAAGCCGGCGGAACACGGGCGAACCGGCCGCATGCAGCTCGCCGCCGGTGACGGTGGTGTCGAGGTTGATGTACGCGAGCGCGTTCAGCTTGAGGTTGTCGTCGTTCTGCTCGACGTACTCGGTCGACCCGATCAGGTTGAACTCCCCGGCATCCCACGACATGAACTCGATGGTGCGGAGCGGCCGCCAATTCGTTCGCGCCACCAGTTCGCCGAAGATGCGTGCGACCTCCATCATGACGGCTGTGCCCGAGTGCGGGTCGGCAGCCCCGAATGACCAAGCGTCTCGGTGGTTGCCGATGATGATGCTCTTCTCCATCTGCTCGATGCCCTTGATTTTGCCGTAGACGTTCCAGATCGGCTGCTTCTCGTTCTCGTCCTGCTCGTTCTTCAGGCGCACGACGGGCGAGCTGAGGTTACCGGTCCACCACTCGGCAACGTCCGGTACACCGCCCTTCCACCCGTCCTGAACCTGCTGGCCGAACCCTTTCAGGTGCCGCAGCAGGACCTGGGCGTCACGCCACGCCAGCGGAAGGCTGGGGATCTTGACCAGCCCCTGGGTCTGCTGGATCGTCTCGCGCGGCATGTTGGGCTTGCTCGCCCATCCTGGTGTTAAGACATCACCAACCACCCAGCTCATCAAGCTGACAGTTCCGTTTTGCACGCCGTCGGCCGGAATATACTGGCCATCTGGCGCCGTGTAACCCCGGGTGCCGTCATCTATCTGGTCACTGTAGATGATGCACCCAGAAAACCCCGCCAGCTCAGCCGCCTTGACCTTTGATGCGAGATCGCCCTGCGACGCATGGTACCTTACCAGCGCAATTGCCCCTTTCGTATCGATCCCGATCTCGTGGAGCTTCTCGAAATCCTCCCGCGACCCGTAATTCGCATAGATCAACGGGCCTTTGACGTCGCCCGCTTTCGAGTGTCCGTGAAACGCAAGGTGCTCCATTTCCTCCAGTTTCGCCGACCAGATTGGTGGCTTGCCATCCTCGCCCATGATCTCGACCGCCCTCCCGCCGGCCTTGGGGTAGTTCAGGTAGACTTGATACTCGTCCATCGTCACCTCCTCCAGCCCGTAGCTCCTAAACAACCGGACCGTGTCCTCGGCCAGGAAGTAGTCGCCTTCCGTCCCTGCCAAGTGCGCATAGCTCGTGAAATGCTTGACCGTCTCACGTATCCTGCCCGGGTCGATGGCGCTTTGCACGTAGTCCCGCAGCCTCTCGGGGTCGATCGTTTGGCTGCCCATCCGCCTCGCCATGTTGGTGAAGATGTCACTCATAAAGAGCAGGTACACGAAGCCCAGCACCAGGAAGATGGCCAGCATGCGCCCGACTAGGATGAACAGGGCCGTGCTGCCGAGGGTCGGGAAGGCGAACCGCCGCCCGGGCGAGTCGTCGGCATTCGCGTCGTTGTCGTTATTGGTAGCCCCCCCACCGGCACCACCACCGCTCTGGTTCGCGCCGCCGCTGCTGTTGCGCGAAAAGGGTGATTGCGGCAACCTCCACCTCCAGCGCGGCCATTGTGGCAGAGACAGCGAGAAGCCGATCCGCTTGCCCCAGGAGGACAGATTCCGCGATTGGTCGTTGGGGTCTTCTATTTCCAGCTCTTGCATCTCCCGCCGGACATGGTCCGCCTCGTCGGTGTCCGAGTCCGAATCCGTCGAGCCCCAGCTGTCTTCGTCGTCGTCGGTCTCGACCGTCGGCTGCCGGTAACCCCGCGGTCGTCGGCCTCGGCCATTGTGTGCGTTGTTTGAGTGTTGGAAGGGGTGGCGGGTGTTGAGGAGGGATTGCGCCTCGGTTTCGTGATCGGGGATTGGCGAGTGCGGCTGTTGCCAATGACTGCTCCCGCCGGCGATGGCCTCGTCGTAGGATGGTATCGGGGGCACGGGGTCGTATCTCTGACTCTTGTCGGGTGCCATGGTGAGCGGCTGCCACTATCTTGGCTGCGTCTGCGTATCGGGCTCGATCGCGGTGGACATTCGAGACGGGTTTTGGGTGCAACGGTCGTCGTCGGGGGGGAAGGTGGTGGTCAAAAATGAGCGTGAAGAGGAAGCCAAGCCCCCTGTTTTGTCCGAACTAAATTGATTAAGAAGCGATGGTACGAAGCAAAAAGACGCTCATCAGTCCAGCTGCTCTGCGAGCTGACATTGATGGGAGAAGACGGTTACGGCGGGAATTGTTTGATGTCGGAATTGCCTTGCCCTCATGTCTGACAGTTTAAGTTGCCGGGTGCAGCCCTGGAAGTCGGATACGGTCGCCCGACATGTTGGACCTGGCCACTGCGCTGTCGCGGCCTGCCAAGGGTCCCTTGGCAGCTCCATAAAAGGGATCTGACCATCTCCACAAGACCGCAACTGCCAACGTCCCTTGATCCAACGCCTGGCAATCAAGATTCTGAAGCTGATGTTTTATACGAATAAACGTTGTTAATCTGTTTTTCGTATATATATATATATTTAGTTGTAAACCACATCCATTATGCCGAATCGTGACTTGGCTCGCGTCTCGAGACCTCCACTGTTAGCACAAAGCGGCAGTTTCGGTTGCATCTGTATCGCGATTATTCTACAACCTGACCGACCTGAGGATTACCAAGGCCATCCCAGTTGCACCTCCAGCTGTCCCCGAAGGCCGAAATCCAAAATCCAGGGGCCATCCACGCCGCATATGCAGGATGCTAGACCAGTATCACCAGCCAGAGCTTGAGTGCATGCATATGATAGGACGAGTATAATTCCCGGAACCTCTGAATCCCTTCATCATCCATTCAATCTACCTGCGGCCAGAATGCTGCTTCAGCAGACAGCAACGACTTCCACTTCGCCTCGACACGCCCAATGATCTCCGCCTTGACCGCATCCGCGCCCTCCTCGCCCACTCGCTCCAAGGCCTGCGACACAGCAAAGTCAATCAGACCTCCAAGCCGGCCAACGAACCTCCCAAAATCAACACTGCTCCAGTTAGGAATGAACTCGTTGCGCAAGGCACCTCCATCCGCATCTTCCCTCGCATCCGATGACGCCTTCCCCGGCGGCTGTCTCGACTTCGCCCAGGACCAAGCATCCAGGTAAGTCCGCTCGGTACCCCAAAACATGACGGCCCCTTCCAGCCAGGGCAGCAACGTAGTAGTCGGTGGTCTATCGTTTAGACGGGCCATTTCATATGCCCCAGGCGCAGCAGTGGTAGAGCCTTGAATATCCCGAAAGATATCCTCCATCATGACTAAACCCGGGAGCTTCGCGCCCTCGTCCACGACGACAGCCTCTGTAGAAGAAACACCGCCCAATGTCCCGATGTTTACATCCAGACCGTAACGGCCAGCCACGTCAATGAACAAACGCTCCTCCCTGCGTACAGCCGCCAGCGCCTCAATCAGCCAGTCGACGAGCTGCGTCTCGGACGCTTCTCCGTCCTTGGGAACGACCTGGGGCAGGTCGATGGCCGAGAGAAGCTTGCCGGCGGCCCTGATGTACGAGTGGATGTAGAGCCTGTCGTTGGCAAGCCATTTGCCCAGGACGTCCTTGGGTAGCCGGCCCTCGGCGGCCGCGAGGAGGAACGGGTGCTGCGTGGCGCGCTGGTACTCCTCCGGGAAGGTCGAGAGGAGGTGTTCGGTCAGTGACCATGTCTGCGCTGGACGGGCCGGCGATATGATTGTTGTTTTGACAGTCATTTTTCTTGATCTCAACAACATGAAATTGAATTTTGGTTGATGAGTTCTTTGACAAACGCAGGAGGAAATCAAACCTGCAGAGATATTTTGAGTCTTTATGCGAAGGAAGGGCAGAGCGGGTTCCTGAGGGAAAGGAGGACTAATGTCGTTATCACGTGCGTGGCAAAAAGTTTCACATTTCCCTTCATTGCATAGTGTTGGTGTAACTGATTTGTTCCCGCCCAGCCGTGCGGCGTGCCGGCCCCGAACCCGTTCGGCAGAGCCGCCCGAAGGGTTCGACGACAATCCGGCGCTTCCTCACCGCAATTAACCGTCGAATCCACTCCTTTCAACTACATTCCAACTTCCATCGAGGGACTAAGTAAAACGATGATTTACCATCTTGCATTTGGATTAATACTTTTTTTGGTTAAAAAGTATCTAGAATAAAAAAAAAGTTAGGTCAAGCTTAGTTTAATTCCCAGACGGACGCGACGGCCCACAGACGTTCGTGACTGTGTGGTGGCGACAAAGGGCCCTACGAATGCCAAAGCCCGAAGGCCATTACATACCGCTGTGGAGAGCCGACGTCTAGAACTAAGGGACTACAGGCAGCCAGTAGAACCCTCACACAAGCGGAGCATGATTATGGAACAGGAGCCTAAGGCAGCCTTAGAACCCCCACACATGCGAGAGCTTGATAATCTCACCTGCCTGGAATCGAACCTGGCATCCCGAGAGAACTCGGAGTGGTGGTGTACTGTGCGTACACCATACCACTTAACCATTGGCACGACCATAGTGAATTGATTTGTTGAAGAGGCGTGTGATTTGGATCCCTATATACCCCCCGCTGGCGCCCTTCCCATTGCTTGATGCCCAGCTGCCAGCACTTCCCCCCTCTCCCTCTTGCCAGCCGTGCCCGCGTGAAGCTGTCCCCATGCTGCGACCACACACAGCCGTGCCCGTGCCTGCGAGTAGCTCCCATTCGAGCACTCTCCCATCTACAGACCCGCGTGAAGTCACCCCATGCCGCGACCGCACGCAGCCCTGTCCACATCTGCGAGTGACTCTTGTTTACACACTCTCCCATCCACAGACCCACGATCAATCGTCTAATGTAGCGTTGCCACCATCACCTTTCCAATTACAGTTACATCCAAACACCGTGGCATAACCGATTCATCATCAAGCACCACCCCCCTACCCTAGAAAGCAAGGCGTCTGGCATTCACCTTTTCAGTAAGCCTATGGCGACGGCCATCACCATTCCATTCTACACGCACTCCTGCACAAGTGCCATGAATAGGATGATAACACACAAAACGACGCGATGTTCATTCCATTGCCGCGCAAATGTTCTCGAATATCAGGTGCTAATGCCAAGTATAGCCTTACATGAACTATTATGTCATTCGACTTGCTCACCTCTTGCCCGATTACACACCGTGACTTCGATTGCTCTGCTTCAAAAGACCTGCCAGTGGTCCGTGAACTCGCGCGCGGAAAACATTGAAGGTATCCACCTGCCCTGTCACGGGGCTGTCAAGATTCCCTTCATCAATATGGGATGAAATCGAGAAATCGGCGGCCCGCCCTAACCTGAGTCACCTGCCAGTAATGATAATCATATCAGATGAAACCATGAAAGAAATCCTTTTACACACCTTTCAGACCTGCCATAGCAGTAGGCCTGTAGGACCGTAGGGAATCACCACGGCCTTTGTTCATGATCACAGTTGCACCGCGTTTACTGTGACACCGTTTTGTCCATCGTCTCCTCGTTATCGGCCTTATTTAATTGGTTCTTACTCGCGTCGTTGTTATCCCTTCGCCATCTACCCTGCCTTATCCTTATTAAACAGCCAGCAGCTCAGATAACGTCCCCGCCTCGTCCGAGTCCACAACCTGCAGCACCACCGAAACCGTAGGTATCCAGCACCACCACCACCGAGACCATGTCCGCCACTACCACAGAGTACACTACCTCGACAATCTACGCGATATCTACCTACACTGTTACTTCCTACCCACTAACCGTTACCAACTACCCCTACGGAAGCGTAACCACTAAGACCATCGCCACCTCTACAACCATCTGCCTGGTCACCTACACTCCTACGACTATATCCAGCGTACCAGAAGACTGGACAACCTCGACCGTCTACGCAACCACGACATACACCATTACGTCCTACGCACCCGCCATCACAACGTACCGCTACGGCAGCGTCACCACCGAGGTCGTGCCGGTGACCACCACCGTCTGCCCGATCGGCAGCCTCACCGGTTTCCAGCCGGGAGCTATTGGGAGTGGTGATTACGGTGCCGCGGAGCCCGCACCGGAATATACCTCTGCTGCACCGGTTACACCTCCCGTTGATGCGACGCCGGTTCCTGCTTCGTATGCGGTTGGCAATGGTACTACCGTCTCCAAGCTATCGGGTTATGCCGCTGGACTGGGGCAACAGGGTATAGTGTCACCGCTGCGCTGCCTACCTATACGGGGGATGTCACGATCAGTGGAGGTGCCAGCTTGAAGGTTGGATCATGGACTGGTTTGGCGATGTTGGCGGCTGTGGGACTTGGTTCGGTGATGGTTTTGGGGCTGTACTAGAAAGGGAATGAAGGGGTTTGGAAATATATGATTCATGGGAGTTTTCTTTTGTGGATAGATGTTTGTTAAGACTGGAGACTCAACTAATATGTAATCTAATACTTGTATTGGCGAGTGTCGGCGTTGAGTATACAGCACCAGGGATTCGCTAGTCGTCACCGGCCCATACACAACACAGGCTCCAAGACGCTAGCCTAGATAACATATACACAGTGGCATTGTCTGTAGCTACTACCTCATTGAGCATCCGAACATATTAGCGAATTCTTATATGCCTAAAACAAGAACGGCCAAGGTATTCGTGTTCTAGATAGGAGTCTAACTACCAGGCACCTAAGATAGTAGGTACCTACCTACACGCATTGCAAATAGTTGATCCAATCATCCAAGGAACGATCTAGTTAACCAGAACGTCTCTTTCTCTGCCAGTATCTTAACAATTGTAATTGTCTCTATTGATGACGACGTTCCAGGCGCGGTTAAAAGACCAGATCTGCAAGTGTATAAAGACGGTTAGCCAGACTAACCACCCAGAATAAAAACCTGTCATCGTACACACACCACTCACTTGGCCATGGCAATAATAGCCTTGAGGAAAGGGATGGTAACTGCATACGTCAGCAATACCGCGGGCGTTGCTACAGCTTCATATGTTAGCCGTCTGTGCATATTTTTTTTTTTTTTCAAAGTTGAAGAGAACTTGAAAAGATGTAGGCAGGCTCACTCTGCGACTAGGCGACATGGGATTTGGGCCTCGAAATTCTGGTCATTGCAAAGAAAAATGCCAGCACTCCACGAACAGCTGACACGGGCACAGCCGGGGGCTCCGGGACGGCCAGAAGGCGCGCGGCAAAGACCGTTACCGATTCCCTGGTATTGAGAACAGAGCGCGTATTAGTGCTATAAACCAAAGTATATTGCGGCATCAGATACTAACATAGAGGTAGGAGATTCCGTCGTCGATAGCATTACGTTCGGCTGGGTTGAATACATTGCAGATGATACTCTAGTCATGTATTCAGGTTAATGCTACATTGCATATACTTGGGTAAGTAGATGTGAAGACTCCTATAAGTAACCTACGGCAGAGTTAATAGGATCACGCTTCCTCAGTCCGTCATCGCGCTCCTGTTCGTAGTTGGGATTGAGAACAATGATTTGCTTGAAGATTGACTTCCCCATAGTTAGCACTATCTCGACGTCAAGTCCAGCGGTTCCAACTCACTTCGGCGGTGCCCGTCAACGTCACAGTTGTACCGTTATTGTCGATGGCACCCTGCCACTCGAGCTCAACGGCATCAATGTTTCGAGGAGCGGGAGCGGTGGCAGGATCAGAGGGAAGCGCAAAGGCCGCCTGGCTAGCAATGAGAATATAAGGGATGAGAAGCTTCATACTGTCGATGTTGGAGAAAAGAGGCTGCTTGTGGGGAATAGGGATGAGAGACTGGAACAAACCGGATTTTGTGAGCAGGCGCCGAGCGGTCTTGTAATGCAACCTCATCTGGGCTTTGCCTTGACGCCTCCTAATACTTCCTTTGGAGAAAAGAGATTAGGCCTTTTTGCTCTCCACATATTGAATCACTGCAGATACTTTATTGAATCATTGCAGATACGACCGCAACCTTATTGGACCTGCGATTCTGGGTCTCGGTCTGCGGGAAAGAGGCTCCGCCGAAAGCCGGGACAGGCGCCGAGCGGATATCAAGTTGCGCCGTGTCCTCACTACATGTAGTACTAGTCTCTACAGAGCGAAAAAGCGCGGGACTTCTAAGTTTGTGCCAACGAGAAAGAACTCGAACGCCTTGGAGGAAGTGTAATTGGCCGTCTTGACGAAACCTGCGATAGTCTTGCAAAGTTACCTAGGTAGGTAGGTAGGTATACAGTAGTGACCCATCTGAAGCTGAATATCCAGTGACTCGCATGACTCTCGGCCCGAACCATCTGTCCAAAAAGCTTTCCAAAGTCCATGAAACCAAAACCGAAACAAAGGAAAAGAATCTAATGTGTAGCCACGCCCCCAAATCAAAAATCCATGGCAGTGGCACCACCAAGGGGTTGCACCACGGTGCCTTTCATGAACTTGATCCCCGGCTTGAGTGGGGGATACATGGGGCTGAAATCCGGAGGAGAGGCTCGTCCGAAGCGGGTGCCGTTGGCAAATATGACACCGTTCCACTGCTTGGGTCGGCCGGCAGCCGCGGCGGTGTCAGCCAACGTGAAGAAGTGCTGGTTCTGGTTGACGGGAACTTGACGTTGCTCACGTAGCAGTTCTGGCTGGCCATGTACAGGTTCAGGCCGATGACCAGGGTGCGCAGCGACGGGTCTCTCGGGTCCCAGCTACCGTAATCAGCCTGGTACATGATGCCCAAGTAGTCGAACATGATGACGGTCGGGAAGGCCTGTGGGACCATTGCATTGACGCCGAAGACGTAGAGCAGCTGGTTGACGTTGTTGAGAGCGTTGCGATCCAACGGCGTCCCGAACACGACGTCGGCGCCCTTTGGCGTGAGCATCCATTGCGAGAAAAGAAACTCGTCTTTGCCCTCGTTCTCTCCATTTATCCGGGTACCTTTGTAGTTAGAAGGTCTGGTCCGATACCAAGTTCTGGATGTTGTCGGTTTCGCTCCACCGGTCTCTCCGTTTCATGTAGGAAAGGGGGGTATATTCCTTCGGCTGGCAGGGATTTTGGCGCGGTTTCCTCGATGCTTCTGTCGGCGTCAATATGATCAACGCGCACCCATTTCCATCGTTGCTGTCCATGAATTCTGACATGTTTCGCCTTTCCATGTTCAGATTCGCATCCCAGCCCTTGCATCGGTTCTCCATCAACTTGAACTTGTCAAACCAAATGTTCATCAGCCGGGTATCCGCCTTGTGGCCTGACCAGGGCGTTGTCGAGGCGATTAAGGGATCTCACCCACAGGAAGATGGCTTCCCCGGGCGTCTCTTTGTAGAATCTGCATGACGTTATAAGCGTCATTCAAGTCAGCATCGTCAATGTTGTGATCCGCCGTCCAGAGCCCTTATTATTACGGATTAGATTAGTCATTTGTCTTTTTTGGGGGAATAAAAGGGCTGTCAAAATTGGTCGAAGAAGAAAAGAATCGTATATTATCCGATCCGACACTTACACATGTTCTCAAAGTAGCTCGATGCGCCCTTTGTGAGGTGCATCATCAAGCTGGCGGCTTGGCACTGGGCGGTTGGATCATTCTGGGAACTTGGGCACTCCTTCTCCGTGAGTCCGGTGCCATGTGCTCCTCCGATGCAGACGCGGACGTCTGCAGCAGAAGGTATTTCTGTCAACCGTCATCGAAACCTGGAATCTGAAAATTTCCCTCCACATCCCGAGTGAGATAACCTACCCCATAAAACAGCAGAACCCTGCGTCTTTGCCTGAACGTTCCACTCCATCAAGATGGCGCCGGCAGTGGCACCTTTTGTGGTCAGGATAAAGATCCTGCGTCTCCACTGTCCCCATGTCCTTTGCATTTCCAACCTTCAACATGACTCGGGGATTCCTTGGTGCTTCGTCAGTGCCTGTCCCTAGTGTAGGTACATGTAGTCTCTCATCCACGCTGAGGCTGGGGGGACAAGATGCCACAGTTTTTGACTGTAGTGGACTTCCACACCAAGCCCCAGCCCCAGAGAATGTGGACAGCCGTATCGCAACCTTCAAGGCGCAGCCGCATGCTACTAAATTGCTAGTTACCACCATCTTACGGCAAGTTAGCGGACTGTGTTTGGTCCTGATCATCGATTGTGTCGACTTACAACAGCCGTATAGTCCACCTCGAGACGTGATATCCGCCATGACGGCGCCGCTACCATTCTCTGCAACTGCGAAAAGACAATGACCCGTTATCAGCTGGTCAACCCCTGTATATATATCTTGGGTACACAACAGGGTATACGCACACATTCCTCGCTGTTTTCCTCCTCGTTTCGCAATGAGCTACATGTTCCAGATGCTGGTAGCTTGCGCAACCTGATAGTGAACACAAGATATATTTCTCCTGTCACTTGCAGCCGTGATGTCGATCCTGAAATTGCGTATCTGGCGGTAGACATTGGCCGTGTTGACATAATATTGGGCACTCAACCTCCGCTGAGCCTGTCTGACTCGGCTTGGGCGCGTTCGACGATTCCGCGCGCGAGGCTCAGCTGCTCAACGGCAGCCTCGGCAGGAGTGCACGCCCCGAGACAGAGCCATAGTGAGAGCAGGACCCGATGAGAATGCATGGCGAGCTGTCAGGCCTGATTGTTGTCACGAAACAATGATGGGTTTGCACATCCAGTCATAGCCGCGAAGACTACGCTTTTTCTGGTGCCTGGATACATGTACATGATATATTACTGGAGCCTGAGCTATGGCTGTTGAATGTACTGCTTCCCCACAAGGACAGGCCTGGTAGGTCTCGAACCAACTGCAGTACATAGGTATGTTGACGATACAACACGCCCCCTGAATGGATGCCCCTTACTTTATTCTGCAAGGTAGGGTCGTACCTTAGGTACCTAATCATGTTGCAAATTTGCCGGGCGCCAACTGACCACCTAGGTACCCAATAGGAACCGTTTGCCTTGGGTAAACCCGGGAATTTACTCCGAAACCTTCATGCAAGTCACGGTGCAGGGCGCATCCGCCACCTTTTGCTTCTGTCCGCCCGGAAAGGCAGAAGCTGAGAGGAGCCATCTTCTTGCATCTCAACTTGAACCTCCACTCTTTTTTCCAACACCGCGGCCGGTGTTCCGCAACCCCGAACGGCAGCAGCAGAGGACGTAGTGATGATATACAGAGCATCGAAAAACATGGCTCTCTCAATTACCACGACATCATTTACCTCTTCGCCGATCGCGACCGCACCCATCCACGCCTTCACAACTCCCTTCCCTCAGCCCGCCAGCTGCGACATTTCCGCGCTCCTGACCACGACGGTGAAGACTTACACCGACTATGGGACCACGACCTCGCGTACCTTCCTCCTTCCCGACGCGTCGGATCCGCGGTACACGGCCTGCCTTGACCCCGCTGGTGGACAGTTCACCTTCAGCCCGGCAGTATGCCCACAGGGCTGGCCGGCGTTATGGCTAGGAATGACGACGTCCACGCTCTCTGGCGCGGCGACGACGACGGCTCACGTCTCGACGGCCTACTGCTGCGCGCCGGATTACTCGATGCCGAACGGACCACCCGAAGATGGCCCATCGCCCAGGTGTGAACAGGCCTTCATCAGCACGACCAGCTCCAGCGGCGACATGATTCCCTCGGTGTGGACGCTGAGCGTTGCGAAGGTCCCGGCATGGCACATATCGTGGCAGCCCACCGACATCCCGACGCTGAGCCCCCAGCCGCCCGAGATCGAAGGCTATAGTATTACACAGTGGGTTCCCGGGTCGGATCCCCAGCGGGAGCATCAGGACAACTGGGGTGGAGGTATAAACAGATCGCTGTTCTTGTTCCTGGTGGCCGGCATTCCAGTAATCCTAGTCGTAGCGATGGGTGCTTGTCTCACTGGTTGCTGTGTCAGAAGACGGCAACGTAATGAGGGAAAGGCTGGTAACCCGAATGGGTTGGGCGCAACTCGTGCTACATCGTGAAAGTCGGGTGCCTAAGCGTTACGGGTAAGTTAATGAAGATGGTCTTGATCAACATGGTGCTTGCAAGTGCTGGCGGTTCACCATTTACACGCTGTATGCTATACAGATCCGTGTACTGTACAACTTGAAGCGGTAACAGCTAGGCACATCATGACTGGCGGCTGTTGGCAAGTTGGACTAACCACCTTTCCAAATCAGCCATGATGCGCTCCCCCAGCGTCGTATCGACAGCGAAGTCCAGCCAGTTGGCACAGAAACACATGCCCTGGCCAGCGACGCTGACCGGGGAGAACTCGATGGCAGCAGCGGGGATCTCGGCGCTGACGCCAAACTGCGCTCGGCTGATCGACCACATCTGGCCATTGTTGTCGTCTTCAGATGTACTGTTGCCGCTGCCGTCCAGCATGCCGACGTTTGTCACTATCCACGAGAACTGGCGTGTCCTTTTCGCCATGTCCTTCATCGTCGTCTGCCAGTCGGTGACGTACTTGAACAGCCCGACCACGTCGTTTCGAAGCCCATCTTGCAGCTTGCCCACTATCTCCTGCCGATTCTGACGCCGACACGGCCCAAAGCTCGCGCTGGAGGTCGGCGGACAACAGCAGATTTCTTTTTGTCTCGCTGGCGCTGACATGGACATCGACCCTCGGGAGCTTGGAGCGAATTCGCGCCACTAGCTCGGTATCGTATCTATGGGGCAGCTGAGTCACGTAATTTGCTACTATCCTGTCGGACCGAACCCACGGAGCGTCTGGCGGCGCCGGAGGCAGATTCCGACGGTGGTCCATGATGGTAGAACTCTGAAAGGCAGGAGCGGCCTTGCTGTCGAGGTGCGACGAGAAGGAAATAAGCGCCAGACCATTCATCAGGGCGGTGATGGTGGTCTTGTTCTGTCGGCAGAGGCCCAGGATCGCAAGTAGAGATGACTTATCCATGAAGAAGGCCCGGGACTAGGTTTTATACGGAGAGGAGCGAATCGGACACCAGGCTGCTAGGGACATGTTCCGATTTAGAAACTGGGGACGAGTTTCCTCCCAGAATGCCTTGGCGAGGTTATTTAAACTTGACTGGAATGCTCTTTAAACTTTCGATTGGGATCGGGAAGCAAAGGGGCGGCTTGGGGCAGTTTAAGAATATCGCCGTTCAAGCCCGTTTGCTCGTTTGATGCTCCGTTTTCGACATTCAGCCTCTCAAGAAAATCTTCATGGAACACCTTCGCGTCTACTCCGTCGAATCGGGGGTGATTCCATGTGAGCAATGACCTCCATGACAGGAGCACTTCCTTGCCGAAATATGGTAATCTTCCAATGTGGCTGCTCAATGCCAATGTCCGGGAAACGATCATCGAGCTGAGCACAAAAGTTCTCCTGCACCGTTTCTTCAAAGTCGTCATTGCGTGTCGACATAAAGCCATTTGATATGTTGCGTCAAGTCAAGACTCTGCAGCTGAATCCACGAGGGAGTCTTGGAAATTACATTCGTCATGCCGACTTGCAGTATCGGATATCTCATGACCGTGTCGACGACAGCGATCTTGACTGCCTGCCTGCCTCCAGTTGAGACCGCGACTCTGCCGATACAAGACCTACCGGGGATTGCATAGCGACATGAGAGAACAGTGCCGCGGTACTGGTCCAGAAAGATACATGGCCAGTTGGTATGTCTCGCTAGACACGTAATCGTTGGTTAGAACTTGGATGTCTCGAGATGCCTCTGGCAGTGATTGAAAGATAGGTGCTTACTTGATCCCGAATTTGCGTAGCACCCTCCTCTCTGCACCCCAATCCAGTCCCCTTGCCATGGTGGCTCGTTGTTGACGTGGCGAAATCAGGCAGGTAGATACCTAGATGATAGATCCCGTCGTGATAGACTCGATTCGAGCTTAGTGACAGGTGAGGCGATATGATTGACTAGGTACCTACGTGATTAAAGATGAGCTGTAGTCGGATGTTGGAAGAACGGGGGACGAGAAATCATCGCGCAGTCTTATCCGAACAGGCCGAACTCACCGTTGGCTGGGTGTTGGCCCCTGTTGGGGGGCTTGGGGCCAAGAGAACTAGCCTCTACGCCTCCTACATGGGAGACATGTTAGTGGCCCTTGTTTACCAGGTACGGATTCCTCGTGCAACGCTAACCCTAATGCGACCGTGGAGGATTCATAGCAACGGGAATCGGAAAATTGGCAAGCTTTCCGAATTTCCTGAGCGCTATCTGGATGCCATCTAGAAGAGTTCCTTAGACACTCAGCCCAAAACGCTCCATTTTGCCAAGTAGAAACACTGAGCTTCGGCCTCCGATTCGTCCACGAAAGCCAAGAGAACGTGATGCTGCTCGACGTTCCTCCACGCCGGATCCTGGGGCGTTTTGTGCCAACACCGCTGCCCCCGGCCGGGACCTTTGCCGGGCAGACGGTTCTCATCGTCGGTGCCACCACGGGTATCGGGCTAGCTGCCGCCGTGCACTTTGCGACCCTTGGTGCCAATGTCATCATCACATACCGCGTTGCGTCTCGTGGGGATGCCGCGAAACGGCACATACAAGGCGCGGCGGGCATCTCTCGCAAAGGCGACATCTCCTGTCTGGAGTTGGACTTGGAGTGCTATGAGTCGTGCACCAGCTTCATGGCCAAGCTCAAAAGCACTCTTCCCGGCCCCGCCGCGCTGGACGTGGTGGTTATGAACGGCGGCATCGTCAACTCTCACTGGGAAGAGAGCGTTGAAGGATGGTAGGTCACGCGCTCATCGGGCAGCGATCATCTGTCTGACGCGCAAGTGGTGCAGGGAGAGAACAATCCAGATCAACAACATCAGCACGACGCTCATCGGCCTGCTTCTGCTGGCGTGGATGCGTGGAGGCCGGGATCAGCGACCATCTCCAGCTCATCTCGTCTTCGTCACCTCGCGGGACCATCTCTACCCCGACCTCGATGAGTTGGTCAAGTGGTCGCAGCGAGACGACGGCATCCTGCGACAGGTGTGCAGCAAGGAAAACTGGCCATCCCGGTGGTGGGACTCGGAGCCCAACTATGCCATCAGCAAGCTTCTGGTCATGTACACGATCGAGGAGATCAGTAAACTGGCACGCGGGCCGGACGGCGAGTAAGTAAAGGACCGCCCAAAATACGCAACCCATCCATCAATCCACTGTCCACCTTCCTCCTTCTCCTCGCTTTACTTATCTTACATACCCCTGTCACTTTTCGCAGCAGCGACTAACGGTTCTTCTTTCAACAGCCCGCTCGTCGTCGTCAACAGTGTGTGTCCCGGGATGGTCAAAACCGACATCGGCCGCCACATCGCCTCGAGATCATGGTTTCATTCGCTGTGTGTCTATTTAACGCTGTTGATAACGGCCAAGTCGGCCGATTCGGGCGCCAGGATCTGCGTCACTGCCGCTCTGAAGCCAAAGGAGAATCATGTGAGTGGTATTATTGCTTTACTTGTGGTGGTAGAGGAGAGGCTGATGACGATGCGTTTCAGGGTGAGTTCTTGAATTACTGGCTGACGGCCGACCAGTACCGCCGGTATGTTGTTACAGTTCCTGCCGTATTATCTAACAATCCCAGTGAAGCCTGCCTGCTCGGCTGCGTGAGTTGATTTTCTGACAAAGCTTCTGTGCGCGTCAACAGGAAAGCGGCCACCGTCATCGGCAGTGACAAAGCGAGGGCATTGCAGAAATTGGTGTGGAAAGAAGTCATTGACGAGCTCAAAGGCAAGGTGCCGGAAATGCAGCGGGATCCAGACCTGGGTACACTGTAACCAATGACCACTATGGATCACTGCCGGCGATTCAGGGGATGGCTAAGGAAATTATGCGTATGGGGTGGACGGAGTGTACTGTTAACCTACCGTTTCTACAATGCAAGCAAAGGCTCACGAGGTCAGGAATGAGTCGTAGCTCGGATCACTATGTACCCGTAGGCATAGGTACCTGTTCTAATTGCTATTTATGATTTGGAACTTTATTTTTTCCATCGGGGCCTTATTTCCACTACTATAATGCGCAGAACAAGTAAGACTAGGACAGAAGTCTTCGTATCCTGGTACTTATCATTAGTTGTAACGCTATGGATCACCTTGAACAGGTCTAAACAGTCAAGAAGGTGATGACATGATTTAACCGCAATCTCCTCAGACGTATTCATAACACAGCCCTCCCGCACGCGTATCCATATACTCCCTCAACCTCACATCCGGAACCAGACCATACGACGTGAAAATGTGATTTAGCGTCGTCACATTTCCACCATCGCCTTCATCCCCGGCAGGAATCAGCGCCTTCTGCGCGGCCGTCGGCTCGCTCTGAAAGAGATTGATCCGCTCCCATTCCGCATCACCCGGAATCTCGATGAACCCGACTGCAGGATCCTGCTTGTTTGGCCCGCCCACCGCCAGGTTCCTGTTCTTGGGATCCTTCTCCTGCCAGTCGAACCACAGCTTGTCAACGTACGCGTGGTGCAACCAAAAGACGGGATCGCTCGGCGAGGTCGACGCATCGCCCCGGAGACTGCTGATGGCGATGTGCCCAGTCACGTGCGGGATGAGGTAGATACACTCCCACGCCTCGGCGTAGGTCTTGAGATTCATGCAGCCCGCGGCGACAGTCGATGCATTGTTTTCCCGCAGAGGGTTGCCCATGAATGTCCGCCCGATGCACTGATCGGTAAGCTTCCACCAGGGGCCGACGCTGTTCTGGTAGCCGACGAACGGGCCGTCAGTTAGACAAAAGTTCGGGGCAACGGAACCCTCGCTGCCGAAGCTGAGCTTTGTGTTCGGGGCGAAGACGGCAGATTTCTTGATCTCGGCCAGCTTGCCGTCTTTGGCTTCGTCCCAATATGGGGTCGCTCCCGAATATCCGCAGGACCGTAACAGGGACTCGTGCAGGTCGAGGTACCATCTGTGCCATGGGAGAAAAACACCGGTGCTGTGGATGGTCAGGGCGTGCAGCTGGTGGATGGAGACGAGCACGTCGTAAGCGGTGCGCACGCCGGGGAGTTGGATCTGGGCGGGCGTTTTCATGACGCAGACCTCGGCATTGAGGTAGGCTTTCTTTTGTGAATTGTTAAGTGTGTGCCTTTCGAGGTGAGATATATTAGCATTATATTGACAATGGGATATTGAGCGGAGAGCGGGGACTTACCAGGCCTGTCGCTTTGCTGGCCTTTTGCACTTGGTCTTGCCGCCTCGAACTTCAACCGGGTTGCCATAGACCGTCTCAGCAAGACTGGAAAAGACGGCCACGAGGGCCAGCAGTCGGTGCAGTTTGTTAATCATTGTTAAGAGCCGTGTTGAGAAATCTGGTACTGGTCCTCCGTCTCTACAGAGACCTTCGTACCCTCTCCTTATATAGGTACATCTGTAAGCAGTTCACAATGCAGGATTCACGGCAGCTGCAGGACGAAGTAATCACAGCACACTAGGTAAGTAATATGTAAAGATTCTATGAATCATATTGGGTAATACGCAGGTGTAACGCTGAGCTGACGCTTTTTTTTCGGCACCTGCATACCTTAGTCAAGGTTACACTGCTCCGTATGGTATTATATCACCCGATATCTGCTCCTTTTTCATTGGCAGTCAGGGTCTACATTCCTGCCGAGACCCTCAATGTTACATCCCGGGGACGGGAGAACGGCTGCCATTGGCAGGACCAGCCGCAATCGGGCTCACGAGGAATTTTGTTCGATAGTTTGTCCATGACTATTTGATCCGTACAGTAGCGGCCATATGCTGTGCCACCTTGTGGTAGGGTCTATTCGGACACGGGGTCTATTATCTCCATGGTTGTATGTATGTGTCATTGTTGTACACCATTCCACGGTAAATAGTAGCCATCAAGTACTTTACCAAAACCGCGCAAGATCTATGTCTGTAACATCTTCTGCAATCGGCTGCTAGGGCCTGAGACGGCATTTACAAGGCATATTTTGCATCTTAAATGAGAATTTTCCAGGATGGCTACCAGGGGCCCTGAGATGTCGCGAGCAAGGACCCTTGGAGAGTACTCGATGGCTATATTTACCGTAGAATGATGTATATACCCCGTTCTACGGTAAATGGTTAACCAGAACTGAAGAACCGTGGTGTGCAGGGACTTGGGTCGGTATCACCGATCGAAAAGTAGACAGGAAGTCATCCATATAAGGGATGTTGCGAAACTGTGGGTACCACAAGAAGGTACGGTTCCGGTACAAGAACGGCACCGTCTCGCGGTATATTTGCCCGCACACGCGCAGCAGCTCGGGCTGATTTCTCTTCGTGGCCAGGCTATCCCTGAGAGACCGTTGGACGAAAAGTTCGAAACGGTTTGGTCTGTGCGATCACGACCTTCGAGGCGGCTGTCTGGGTACCGGGCGCTCAGCCGGACCATCTCGAACCAAGAGTGGCTCTCAAGGGACAGGTGTTTGTCGGTCATCAAGCGAATGAGGAGGGAAAACACAACGGCGACGCCTGTTGAGTTGCCGGTGGGTCGCTGCCATGCGAGGTACAGCCATACAGCAGAAGTAAGTACCTGGTAGGTAGGTACTTACCTAGGCTCTACCAACGGAGGGACTGACAAAATACGTAGGTAATCAAGTCCTCGAGGACATATAGCGCGGAGGATGATAGTTCCTCAAACACAAGACAGCATTTTTAAATAGACGGTTTTATGATATTAGACTAGTGTCATTCTTTCCCAGTTCACGTGAAATGGGATAGTGTTATCGTAGAGTAAAGCAGCAAATCGGAGGGTGCAAGGGTAGGTCACTGATACTTATAAGGGACAGTTGGGCTGCCGCACCTCTTATCAAGCACAACCAGTCCAGCCAACAAACGATTGCGAGTGGAATCAACAGTAATAACCAGGTATAAGCAGTTATAGTGGCAAGCTGGAGCAAGCAGTACAGGATGTTAGGGACTGGGCTCGATCAAGACTCACTGCCTGGAACTGGGAACCTGTGCTCGATGATCAGATGAAAGCTAGGATGGACAACACTGATGGCCAGATGAAAGCCCGCTCAGAGCACCGGAGTGCCATTCGCCAGTTGTGGCTTGTCGTCTGGGCGTCTGGTCGTCTGGTCGTCCGGACGGTGTGGCGCGTGTTCTAGTTCTTGCCCTCCATGACTTCTATGCCTCGACCCGTTTTTAAAATCCCTTCATTCTTTTTCTCCTCAGCCACCAGTCTCACGCGCTCACGCCGCCATTTTGTCGCCGCCAACTTCTGCCCGTAGAAGTTTTTACGTCCGCCCTTTGGGCTTATCTTTCGTCGACCGCGTCGTTGCGGTAAGTAATTTATAGCTTGATTCCTGTCTACGCGTCGGCATGCTCGAGTCGTTCACTCGGTGCTGCGGCATTGAATTGGCGACGACTTCACAGATTCACAGCTGACAATCATTGCTGTGCCAGTGAGCACTTAGGCTTTCTCGTCCGGGCACCGCCCAAAGTAAGTCTATCCCTTCCCCAGCTCAATACCGTCTGGCCCTGTCTATTGAATCTTCATTGTAACGACACCCGAAATAGAAACAATTACTCGGCCATTGGCCGTTATTTACCGTCTTTCCGCCGGCAGCTCGTCTGCTGTAAGTATTCCGCGACTCCTGGACACCCAATCCCAATCCCATTCCACTATATTCATCTGCGTTTGCGGGCTGTCCTCGGTGTGATAGCCTTGCCTACCTTGCCTTGTAGCATTCATGATCTCCTTTTTCTGTTCCATGCGCCTGAACACCATCATCTGCCAATAACGGTTGGTGTGATCTCGCAGCGCCCAACTCTTGATCCCATCCCTCACGTTCGCATCGCTGCGCCCAACCCCAATTCCATTGCACAGTTCGCTGCCGCCACATTGACACACATTGACACACTTGGACCGAGCTAACCACTGCCATTCCAGACTCTTCTCCCTGCCACTCTCGCCTGGACACCGGCGGTAGGTCTAATCTATACCCTTCGCAACTCGAGCTTGGCTAAACAGCTTGGCTAAACACATAATCTGCAGACGCCTTATCACCACCACCACCACCACCACCACCACCATCTTCCTGCCACTGGCTTCGGCCACGCCTTATCACCAAAAGCAGCAGCAGAAGCAGTATATTGCGCCTGCCCGTCTTTTTCGTAAGTCATGTCTTCTGGCTACTATGTCTATGTCCCATGTCCTAACACCGTCATATACAGTCTCCTGCGACTCTCTATTCTGTCGGTAAGACGAATCGTCCTATATATACCTCCACTTCCTTCAGATACACCACACAAGCATAAGTCATAAATGTGTCTGACGGCACCGGCTAGCGTCTTTTACTCAAACCTATAATCCCACCTGTCCTGAAAATACACGCTTGATTCACTTGCTACCCCTGTATTTCATCAGGGTTACCCTTTCATTATCACGGGCAGGCATACCTATCGTCCCGAAAAGAGACATTTGTTATCCTGTTATATATCTCTTCCGAGTCGCCCCGTCCTGAACCACCCCTCAGATAAATGAGCGTCCGCTAATTATGTGTCATGAGCGTCCGCTAATTATGTGTCTTCGCACAGTTCGCTTGTCACCATGGGATTTCCTCGTCTGAAGTCCTTCCTCCCCCGCAAAGGGATGCTCTGGTCCCGCGGGCCGCATATTTTGTCGCGCAGTCGGCGTGACAAGGAGGTTGTCCGGGCCCTCCAAAGTTTGCTGGGTGGAGTTCCGCCGCGGACCTGCGTGGTCCAGGCTGTTTTGACCGGCATGTTCCGGCAGGAGGTGTTGGCCCTGCTGGCAGAGCTCCCGTGGAGCTCCGAGTCGACCCTGGCTGAGTTTGTGGCCAAGCTGTACCGGCGGTGCCGGTTCCGCCAGCATCTGCGCGTCGGCGTGTTTTTTGAGTTTTTTAAAACTCTAGTCCGGGCGACCGAGCGGTACGCCGAATATCGTCGGGAGGGCGGCCGGCCACAGGAGGATCCGGAAATAGGTAACCACTGTGAGCTGGCTCAGGCCATCCACGCCTTCCGGTTGGCTGCGCCGTTTTTCGGTGGCGTCAAATGCGGCTCCTGGGATGAGGCACGCGACGGGGGGGTCGTTGAGATTCTTCTCGACGATGACGACGACGATGCTGCTGCGGCCGCTGCCGCTGTGAACCTGGGGCCTGGCAGCTTCAACTTTGCGTCGCCGCTTGCGGTGATCGAGCAGGATCTGGGGGCTTTGCGCCTCGAAAATGATGACGACGACGACGACGACGACGACGACGACGACGATGACGTTGCGGCCCGTGTGGGGGCTTTGCGCCTCGAAGATGATAACGAAATGACACTCGACGGTTAAAGACCTCGAGTGGAGCGGAGGGGGGAGGATAGGGGAAATGGGGGAGGGCGGGCGTCTGGCGTCTGATTGTTATACGAGTATACTGTTTTCTTCTTTTCTTTTCCGTTTCTTTTTTTCCTTCTGTTTCTTTCTTTTTTCTTTCTTCTTCTCTTTTCCTTGTTTCTTTTCCTCTTCTTTCCGGTTTTTAGTGTTGTATTATATTTGTATGTTATTGTACGAGTTTGTTTCCTCTTCTTCTTTTGACCTATCTCAACACCTTAGTGATTCTCCCCGATGGGTGCCTCCTGTTGACCTGACTATTTTTCGTGATGCTTCGGTATATCACTGTTCCACCATGTATGTGACGCTCTGTCCAAAGTTATTATTCAATACTAAGTGAGATGGTCCCCAATACGCCGGGTAAATTGAATTTTATCGATTTCTGGATGTTCCCTCTTATAATCCGAGTAATATTAAGATCACACCCTCAGCCAGCTCGAGTTGATGGGATTCTGGTTCGTCGACTGGCCATGGGACAACAAGGCTTTCATCATTGCACCACACCGAGTTCTTTTCATCATTTGGTTATCTTTGCAATGGCTATCCTGTACACCGAGAAAACCACCGGGAAGGCCACCGCTGCGGCGTAACGCACTTGCAAACTTCGAGGAGTCGCTGGGAAATGAGCCACAGATATCCGTGTGATCCTTATATACTACCCCCCTTTGTGCTCTTCCCATGGCCAGATGGGCGGCTGGTCTCCGACTGCCAGCATTTCTCGACTCTCGCCTCGCCAGCTGTGGCCGCGTGAAGCCTTGCCGCATCCAACATACAGATCCACCTCCTCTCGACTGTGGATATCCCATCGAGGCACAAGTGCATAGTGATGGTAAGTGCAAGAGTGTCTCTGGCCTATAGTTCATCAAACAGAGGTCGTCGCTAGAGAGCCTTACAAGTTGAACTCCCACCAGACTCATCCCTCTTACACCCCTCCGGACATTTATGTGCTGGATCAAACTGCCAGAAAAAAAACTGATCCGTCTCGTTGGCCAACACTCCACCTAAGAGTCGCGTCGGTTTCGACAGATCAAATGACTGCGACACGACCTCGAGCGACGAGATGCGGATCTGGCCCCAGCCCTTGGTGATGAGCGTGTCGATGCTCGTGCCGTAGACGTACTCCCTGAACCCGGCCCAACGGATCGCCGACGCGCACATCGGGCAGCTCTCGGCGTTGGTGTAGATGGTCAAGTCGGCAAACGCGTTCAATGCCTGTGCCGGCGTGAGCTTGTATTTGCCTTTCGGGTCGGTCAGGATGGCAGAACAATTCGTTATGGCGGCCATTTCTCCTATCTATTGATTAGTATAACGAGATAAGGGGTATTGTATGTGGAGAGGTAATTACCATGCATGATGGGATTACCCGTCTTGCTGTTCGAGTTGGCGCCCGAGCAGACAAGCTCTCCAAGACCGCCGACGGTATGGTTCACGACCACGGCGCCGAACGCAGCAAACGGACACGGTGCGCCGAGGGCGATGTTTGCTTGGCGCATCCAGTACGTCCTCGTCGAAGGGGCGACGCTGTTGATAGCCAAGGTGGGGTCGCCGATTATGGGCGACTGATAAGAATCATGTCTAGAGTGGAGATGGGCCGATCCGAGGCTGACCAAAAGGGCCAAAACGTGAGAGAACTTTGTCATTTGTCGGGTTGTCTCGTGTTGACTGGAGAAGAGTTTGGTAAAATGTACGCTCGTGTGACGTCGTCCTTTTATACAAGCAACGATAAGCCACCTACATCATTGCGAGAGGTTGGTGGCATTTCGGGATCGTGTTACCTAGTGAATGGATTACATACCCTAGTTCTCGTTAGTGCCTCCTTCCGATAAGACTTGACCGATTGACTGGTTTCGCTCCTTGCGGGGATGATATCGGGAGCTAAGAAGCGATCCGAGGCCCTCGTTTTCGGTTTATCGGCTTGTAGATACATACGGTAGGTACCTTACTTGACTCGACGCTAGAATCGGTGATGTCTAGGAGAGACGAGGAAGTCGGCGCCAAGCGGAGGGATACTGAATAGCTAGCTGGTTGGGCGGCATAAGTGCACTGGACTCTCACACCTCACAGTGGCACAATTATACCAGGGACAGGTAAGAAAAGGTAGAAACTGGAATTATGGGTTCATCGTGCTTCCTGTCTAGAGTATCACCCTGTACAGGTGAAAGCGATAAGCTTTCAAATCCCTACAAAGAAGAGGGTTTGATTCTCCGTTCACTATTTAGTAATGCATCAGCTCGACTGGGTTTGTCGACAAACGCCCTCCACCTCCAGAGACCACATTCCGAGTACCCATGTTCATCTTCCATCGCCTCAGTATAGGCCGAAACTGAGCCCAATATGTTCGACCTTTCAGAAATCAAGGCTTTTATTCCCGTCCATCATCTGATGCTCTCTAAAACAACGTCCAAGCCTTCGGTATCCTCGAAATCCCGAATTCACCCCGATAACTCCACCCAATACCCGCGACAGGTCGCAAGGCAGCGAAAGCGATCCACTTAGTAATCCTAGACCTCGCTGTGATACTACCCGCCCACCATCCCAAGCTGCAAGGTTGGATGTTTGGCAGTACCGCTCGTATGATTGTTGCGACTGCTTAATCGTAGAGATATCACCTACTAGTACTATTGATACACGGGTACACATGATAGTTTGGAGACATGACATAGTCCGCCTCAGCCGTATCACCCACCCAGCGCAGAATCTTAAACTCGACAGCCTCCTTCCTCATCTTCTCCTCTCCCAGAGTCTTGTCCAGTTCGTCGAGATGATCTTGCTCCAGTGTTTGTCTCCAGGCCTTGAGTCGGATCTCCTTTCCGTATATATATATAGCTGAACCGAGTGTTGACCAAGATTCTGTCTAAGTCTTTTAAGTACACCGAATGGGCGTATAATTCGATGTACATGCCAACTTTTCCAGGATCTTCTCCGGGGATTTGGCAGCTGAAGGTGTCACCTGGTTGAGTACAATTAATTAGTATACCATTCGGCCGAATATGAAGATCCAAGTGACCTACTCTTACGCGCATCCCGCTCACACGCACCCGGAGCTGTAAGATATTCAATACCCGACATACCGATATGAGCAGGTCCTCGTAGATGATACCTTGATATATAGCCTAAACCGGGCACGGTGGACGGAGGGTGAAGACGAGAACAACAGCGAGATTTTAGGGTGTCGATGAAATAGACAGTCTCGACATCGGGAAGAAAACGCAGAAAGTCGCAAACAGCGCTAGAGATGCGTCTGTCGCCCAAATCTCTTTCATCTATCGTCATATCGAGGAAGTCCAATGCTACCCGTCGGATCCCCGAGAACGTGCGGAAATCGCGCTCTTTCGGTTCGTCGTGATTGTCCGGAAGGGCGGCCCATGCGCCAGAGAACGATATCTGAGTGTCGGGTGTCGCGTCACTTTGGTGCCCTGGTACGCGATGGCGAATACAAAATGGACCAAATCGGTGTCGGTGTTGATGGAGACGGATCTGCCGTCGGGTTGTGTAATCTCCTTGTCGAGAAGGAAGTCCACCCTCGAGCTTAGCCGCCTTGCATGTTGTCGCAAGCGTGAATCGTTCATAGTGGCCGGACAATGGCAACCGCGGTTCTAAAGCACGATCAAAATCCGGCAGGTCCTTGCCAATGCGTTCTTTCCAGAAGCGGTATGTAGCTAGAGCAAGTGTTCGAGTCCGTCCGGAACCCTTCTTGGCCGAATTTGCTGAGGTGATGATGAGGGTGTGAAACAGCGGCTCAGAAATGGCCTCCCGAATTATGCTCTTCTGCATCTCTGGTGGCAGTTTGGCGAAGAAGTGAAACTCCTTCGCGGCCTGCGAAGAGCTGCCTGGGACGGAATGTCCGGCGCCCATGATGCCGGGTACGAGGTGAAGATCGGAGAGCGATGTGAGGAATTCCCGAGGGAAGAGTAAGAAGAGGTCTTGGAGGCCAGGCCAAAATAGCTAAAATAAATCTGAGCCCGGGAATGGAGTGAGAGATGATTCTGGGAAGATACAGCAAGAGGGATGGAAATTGGAAGATGAATAGCTGAGATAAATCTGAGCCGGAGGGTCAAGTAGGAGAATTCTTGTGGAGAGCGGCGGAAAGCAGGGCCCAACAGGAAGAGACTTGAGAGCAATCCAACCTGGAGAGCCGACGCAGAGATGTTATGGGACAAAAGGCGCGCGAAGAGAGGCCAGGTTATGAGAATCGTGTAAGAGGCGTTGTGAGGGCAGATGTGAGACAGGAGGCCTGCACACGAAAGTCTCGATAGCGAACCGCTTGAGGTGGTCGCGAGCAAATGAATACCAAACCCAAGGCGCGGAAGAAGAAGGTGTCGAAGCGGTAGATTTCAAAGCGGAACTGAATGGGAGACCTGCTGGCAGAACGTGTGGATGATGTCGTGGTTGTTGTTCGGAAACAGAAAATACCGGGCCTGATGGCCTCAATTTAGGAGGTGCTCTTGAAGAACTGTAGGAAACGTCTTGCTAAACAGTAGATACTCCTTTGCCGTGATCTAGAAACTTTATACAAAAACTTTCCAAAGCCCTATTTAAACAAGGAAAAGACTACTATACCTAAATATATAACGTTACCTGATATTTATTCATTTTGCTTAAACGTATATTTCAAGGTCAGTAATAGCTTACTAGTTTTGCTATTAAAGCATGTTCTGCTATTAAAGTATCAGGATTTCCATCATAGTTATCGCAGTAACATAAATACTTGCAATAACATCTAGGGAATACCATGGGTTTTCTTGTACATACAAGGGCTTGTAAAGTATTCGCCCTAAAGTTTGATAAATCCTAACAGAGGTGTACTTCGGGATAGTTAATGTATGGCGTAACAGTTTGGTAAGACGTTTCCTACAGTCCCTCGAGACCACCTCCAATTTATATTCAACGGTCGACCGGCACGGACCAGCAATGGCTGGCACCGGTTGACCGCAGGTGAAGTTCGGACGGACAAAGTTAAGGGGCTCTGGAATCGATCTCGAAGCGGAGACAACCGTGAAGGCCCGTAAACGTCAAGGTCGGCCGCTCAACAGAGTTCGCTGGCCATTAAGGTTATGGAAGAAGTACGGAAAGACTGCGGAATCGACGTGTAGACCACGCGAGGATTTTGACAGTTTGCAGGAACTGAAACCACCCTCAGAATGGGAAGGAAAACATGTCCAGAAGTACCCTGAGGTCAGGTAGGTAGAAATACCTGGTAGTACCTTAACAGTAGTCACCTTGCCCTTAGCGAATGAGCGAGTATTTCATGGAGATGATCAGCACCACCTGTGTGTAGCCGAAAGCAAACACGCGCTTCCACCAAGGTTGGGCCACCAAGAGATATTACGCCCTCAAGTCAAAACCGCTCATTTACACCAAAATAGCACCTAGACGACATATATATCTTTTAACACAAAGCACCGCTATGCAACTGTCTACGAAACCATCAACTCTACGATTGATCAACCGGCGCATAAACAAAATCTTTGAGCTCATTGTAAGCAACCTCAAGATCCTAGCCCCCGCCGTTAGCAATAACCACAAACCAAGCACACCTCACAGCTGCAGAGGAACAATCAGCAAAAGGACTCACCCTGTTCACAATAATCTTGTCATGCACCCCAGGCGTATTGGAGTACTCGAGCTCGTTCTTTGCCTGCGCCAACCTCTTGAGAATATCCTCCTCCTTGTCCGTGTTCCGCCCGCGCAGCCGGCGCTCGAGCTCCTTTTCGGAAGGCGGCGCGATGAACACGAACCGCGCGGGAAACCCGGACGCGCGCATCTGCTTGACGCCCTCCATCTCGATATCCAGCACCACTACCTTGCCTTTGGCGGTCTGCTCCTCGATGGTGGCCTTGCTCGTGCCGTAAAAGTTGCTCCCGAACTGCGCGCTCTCGACAAAACCATTTTTGGCTTTCAGGTCCGCGAATGCTTCTTTAGAAACGTAGTGGTAGTCGACGCCGTCGCGCTCGCCGTCACGTGGCAATCTCGTCGTGTGCGATACCGAGAAGGCGAAAGTATCGGGGTGGTCGTTGAACAGCTTCTTAATCAGGGTGCCCTTGCCGACGCCCGAGGGCCCGGAGATGACCAGCGGCCGCTTGTTGGATGGTGGGGGGACTGCACGTTATCAGCCTACACACACCTAGACAGATGGAATCGTAAGAGCACGTAAATCACTTACCGGGAGCCATTTTGTGTGTGAAGCGCGGGTATATGGCACGAAGAGGTCGAGACAGTTGCATTTCTGGCGTTGAAAAAGAGAAAGTTGGCGTCGTCGAAATATTTGGTGGAACCGACCGTGCATTGGCGGGGTGGCGCCGGTGGGGAGTCAGGCACCGGCCCCACCTCAACCGCAGCACCAGTCACAGTGGACCCCTGCAACCCTGTCTTTCGCGGGAGTGGGCAATCTGGGCTCTTGGCAGTGCTCCGCACTCGACAGCCAGTCAGTCACCACGAACTCCAAGGGCATTCCCATCTCACTCTAGGAACAGGAACTCAAAGTTTTTCGATGAAATGACGTGCCTTCAAGCGATCATGATACTTCAAGTAAGCTATAGAAACACGTAAGATAAATAGACTACCAACCGGCCTAGTAATCAGCTATCAGCCCTCTTCCATCCCTCGCCTCGTCGCGTCTTTTATAAATGCGAGAGATCGAGATGTGAAGTCGGACTTTGCGGGAAAGGATGGCCGGTGTCGCCTTTTCTCTCAAGCGCGAAAGTGCACCAAAGAATGCCATTCAAGACGAAGGCTATCACTATCCGTACGGACCGTACAACTCCTCCAAACTAAGGTACAAATCCTAACCAGAACCTCCTCCGCTTTGTTACCAAACTTTGAATCAAGATATCACCACCGCACAATAAGCCAAACTAAAGAGCTTTCATCATGGCCGACAACGCCGACAAGTCCGACCCCGGCCTACCCGTCAGCTGCGAATGCGGCTACATCAAGATGCGCACGCCATTCTCCAAACCGCTCGGCACGGCGCACTGCCACTGCACGACCTGCCGGAAGCAGTCGGCCTCGGCGTTCGGGACGTCCGTCTTTTTTCTCTCCAAAGACGTGTTCCCGCTGGCCACCGACGTTGAGACCAAGCTTTCGGTCTACACGCACCCGACTGAGAGCGGCAACACGGCGCACTGCTACTTCTGTCCTCGCTGCGGGGTGCGGATCCTGCACGCGGCTCTGCTGCCTGACGGCACTATGAGGGAACGCGTCTCGTTCAAAGGGGGCGCGATTGATGATGGAGCGATTGATTGGAAGGCGTTGAATACTAAGCATATATATACCAGGTCGGCGATCATCAAGTTGCCTGAGGAGTGGGAGTGTTATGAGAAGATGCCGCCGAAGTTGTATTGATTGTCATGAAATAACTTTATTTGATAATGGAACTATGCATTCCCGTTCCTATGTCGATGATCTATCTGAAACCGCCACTAATATTTTATTGAAACGCCTCAAGCAAAGATGATACGCTAATCTGCTTTCAAGTATCATGAGATAATGCCCACGAAGAACATTCCTCAGCAGTTCTTAGATGTAAAGAAAGAGAGAAAAATGGAACGTATATAAACCACCCCAAGGAAAAAAGTGAACCGTAACCAGTTTCTCGTGAGAAAGAATTCTTCTTCAGAAACGCCCAGAACCAGGGTATAAAAAGGAAATTTGCAACACACAAACGCCCCAAACAAGCAAATATTGCAACCGGACTTCTCATGTGAGAGAGTCCCCATAAAGGTCAATGAAAAACCCGTCCATAAGTCATGACCGTCTTTCCACGAAGGCGTCCATCTCAAAACCGTGATATGCCGCAACAACAGCAGATCTCTCAACGATGGTGAAAGTCTCATCCAACGCAGCGCAGCATCTGTTCGCCCAGAGCGTGGCGGCCTTCTGTGAAAACTTCTGGTTCTTATCTCATCTTGAAACGCCGTGTATATTTTGTAACTCGTGTGTATAGATCAGCGGAAAATAGAGATCAGATAACCGTGTGGAGTGCTCAGGGCCGTAGTCATGGTCGTCCCTTTTCATCGTAGACAATTCAGTAAACATCAGATTTCTTCATCCTTCCTTTCTCGGATTGATTTCGAGATTGGTTTTTCCAGAATGTTCCTTGACATTCTTGCCATCCCCTTTCAGGCCTGATCAATCATCAGATATCAATGGAACTTCGCCCTCCGGCGAGACATCTCCAATTCCTCGCGCCAGATGCAATGTTCTTGGCAGCTGGTGTCGTCCTGATGGGTTTGGCTGCTGCTGGAGTGACTGGAATCTGGGGTATTCCACCAGGAATTGGTGGTGTCCGACTGATAGCTGTGCTGCGACTGGATGCTGTTGTATGAAAGGTCGGCGTCCTGGTCCCGCTTATTGAATATGGCCAGGTAGCGATCATGGTCATAGCGAGGGTCATAGACGTGGTCGGGGTCGGGGTAGATGTCCACGACCGGCACCACGTTTCGTTCGTTCCACATCTTCACTCCCTGCATGGCCAGGTGAAAAACCCAGAAGACCATCACAGGCAAAGCAACGGCCAACAGCCCGAAAAGAACAAGCGACCGAATTCCCCATAGCTCGCAAGACTCATAGAACCACTCGTCCCAGTACTTGGTGTCTCTCGCCCGCCACTTCTTGACAACCCGGACCCGGATCGATTCGTAAATCAAGCGCAGGCAGGTAAGAAGAGTCACAAGACTCAGAAGGAAGAGGAACAAAGCCGCGAGCAGGAAGGTGCTGCTGTTATCGAACTTGTTTTTGAACAAAATTGTCGACTTGGCGAGAATGCCATCGCGGGCAACGTCATCGTTGACCTGCTCCTCTTCGGCGACAGAGCTGGTCTCCACGGCCGTGGTCGCAGCCACTGGCTCCGGAGCGACCGAGTCAGGCTGAGCCTGCTTCTCACGCGCCTCCTTCTCACGAGCCTCCTTTGCCAGCCTGCACTTCAACATCTGTGTTGTCATTGTAATGTGAGCTTCCTGTTCCACTAATTTGAGAAGTTGCGACAGGGACAGAAGATGTGAAAGGGACCAAGTGACTGAAAGGTGATTTCAATCTAACAAATGAAGAAAGGCGATGGATCGTTCGGGAAAAAGTAGAGACATGAGAAAGGATTGAAAAAAGGTACCACGATATGTCCGGACCAGAAGACCTCGCGCTCCTTCACGCGTTGTCTGAGCTCCCGCTCAGCCTTGCTCATGGTGGCTTCAGCTGAGCCGCCGGAGCGGACTCGGCCGGCCACCGCCTCGTCGGCAGCAGGAGTGGTGTCGACTTCACCAGCCTCTTTGGTGACATCGATGGGCTCAGCGCCCTCGGCTTCGCCCTCGAAACGAACCTTCTTGCCGCCGTTGCTGGCGCAACCGGCGGCCGCGTCGCGAAGGATGCCGCGAGTTTCCGCAGGTTCGCGGCGAGCCTGCTCAAGCTGATAACGGAGGGAATACATGTTTGCGATGTGTCGATTTATTTCTCTGCTGGTGTTCTGCGTGAAAGTGGAAAAGTATTGGGTAGGAGGAGTTCGCGGACACAAGGTGAGTGCGGTGTAGGTTGCGATTGTAGGCTTGACTGAGCGCGGTGAGAAGGGATGCAGAATTTGTAAGGTGGCAGGAAATTTATTGGGGCGTCCGATGAATAGGTCGCTCGTTTTTGGAAGCAGCAAGTGAAATTCTGGGCTAGGTATTGTCTCGACTGGTGCTTTTCACAAACCTGGCAGGTACCCACCAGCCTTGAGTTGGGATGAAAACCAACACGAGGCAGGAAAGACGCGCTCGCGACCGAGTGGGGAACCGCAGAGCAGCGGACCGACGGTCAGAATTAGATTTGGCGTGTTGGGTTCAACTGTATTCTTCTTCCGTACCCATGACTCTGATTCTGCAAAAACACACTACCGTCGTCCAAGTTCAACGTCTAGTCCGTCACCTACCAGCCACTGACGCCTGTCGGTGATTTGCCTCCAGCTCAGATGTGATATGCCTCGTTTTTTCTGCAGCCGCCATCATCCGTAGAGTACCCACGTGGTGATGATTCGATAATAGCTGGCTTTCCAGGACACCGCCCGGATGGCTTCGAGAACGTATTGCGAGGTATACACAGTGCTCCGGACGCCGTGCCAATCCCTTCAATACCGTTCGACAAATTTCTCGGCCCAATCAGAGCGCCGCAAAGTCCTTCATTCCTTTGACCGCACAGGCCAACCAACGTGCAGCTGACTTATACGCCCCATATCTCTTGCCATTCACCTCGAAATCTCCTCTCCGGTACCCTGCTAGAACCCTTACGCCAAAGGTCAATGCCAAGTCACTGAGGCTCAGTCCTTCCTCCCAAGACCAAAGTGCAAACTTGATCTCCTGGCCCTTTTATGGCCGCTTCCTGGCCTCGGGGGACTTTGCCCGTCCTTGCTTCTCCTTGACTGTTCAACCAAATAGTAGTCACCAATATTCCTGATGCTCTCGTCTGAGGGAAAGTCGGATCGGCTCTTTCGTGTTTCTGTAACCTGAAGTGACGTCTCCTTCAGTATTCCTCCCGAGCCAGGACTGGCACCTGTTGGACGCCCCTGCTCGACATCGGTGTCGCTCCCAGTACCCGGGTCTCTCTCCTGTGCCGTGCGTGTGTCGTTTTGCTGGGCGTATATGTGTTCTTGGCTGCCGTCCAACGAGAGGTTCGTGATGGGATTAACACTCCTGGGGCCCATGCCCCGTCGGGGGTTCTTGTCCTCTAGTTTGAAGGCGCCGGGCATTGGATCTGCGCTTCGGGAAAGCCCTGATAACTTGCCAGCCTGAGACGTGAAAGAGCGGAGCGTCCCGAGCAATGGGCGACCCCACCGATTGATAAGTGGGAAGATCATAGGAAGATTGGATGTGATAACGGCAACGAAGGTCTCACGAACCGCCCAAGAGCCGGCCTGCTGCGCACCGTTTACTGGGTCCTGTTGGGGGACATGATATCAGCGAGTTCAAGTCGTGGCTCACTGCGGTGAATCTTACCGTGAGAATAAGAACACAGCGAAGGATGCCGGCCATGGTGACGAAGATGCCGCCAGAAAACAGAACCATGAGCCCAGCCTTCTTGGCTGGTTTTAGGGAAGATTTCCACAGCATGGGTATTGGGATGCTTAGGAGATACAGATCGGTAAGGACGTTGAGGACAACGGTGACGAATATGTCGATCTTTGAGATGGCAGGCTGGCAAAAGTCTACTCTTGTTAGCCTTGGAGACAAAGTTGGGAGCGGACCGGATTCGAGTAAGAGACATACTGCCTGGGTCGGGATATATCTGCCAGTTCTTCTCGAGAGGAACGCAACTCAGCAGGATTGAGAGCAGCACCGCGAGCCAAGTTGACACGATTATACCGAAGCCCGCCAAAATCCTCGGCCGGAACTCGAGCCCCTCTGTGAGGCGAAGATAGAATGTGCACATGGCGGCCTTGAGAATCCATAGCAAAAAGGTGTACGTTGACCAGCCCGCCACTTGTGTCTTGGAGCCATTGATCCGAAGTCTGTATTCCTCGCTGTTGGGTTCGAGCAGCCGTCTCTGCTCATCCGTCATGGCATTGTTGGCCAGTCCGTGCCAGTACGCGCCGACTGAATAGGCAAGTGCGGTTTCGATCGAGTACACAACTGCTGCGAGAACCATAAGGTAATCGTCGGCTTGGAGTCGGCCAAAGCCGACAGTGCTGATCCTAGCGTATAACCGGAGCCCGATGATGAAGAGGCCAACGCCGAGAAGGGCAAAAGCCTCGGTGGTGAACGAATCCATGGCCGGCGCTCGAAGGATGAGAGGTGTTAGAAGCTCGGTGACACGACAATACTGATTGCGCCAGGGTCAAGAAAGCAAGTCTGGACTGGACCGGCGGCGATGCATTTATCCAGCCGGCAAGGAGCTAAGGATGTGGCTGTGGTGAAAGGGGGTGAGCCATGTTACCAGAAAGAGACAAATGGAAAAAGAGCCAAAATGGAAAATGGCCAAGTGGAAAGCTTTGAATGAAGAAGGGAGAAAACTCAGAAAAGAAAAGAAGAAGTACCGAAATTCGTGTGACCAACAATGACAATGTCCCTAATGTAGTGTACTACCCAAACCTGTCAAGCAGAAGCCCAAGCCACTAAGGAGTAGGCATGTCAGATGGGATCGACAGCTGCAAGACTGAGATGGACAAGGAGCATCCTGCAGTCCCCAGGGTGACGTGACGGGATATATCCCCAGTTCCAAGTTACACCCGCACGTGTGTGAGACCGGCCCATGCAAATGTGGTTTCCAAGATGGGTACGGAGTAATGGAGGCCATTGGCTCGCGTAGGACAACACCGGGAAAAAAAAATCAACAACGGGGACGGCACGGGTAGTGGCCGCCGGCCCTGTACTTTCGCTAAAGATATTACCGCGATAGAGGGTCCCTCGTGTGACAATGCAATAAGTAATTAAGCTGCACGTACCTTACCTGTAAGGGTCTAGCATCGATAATAGTGCGTGAGCTGGAAACTGACACGTGAGGGAGGGAAGAAGACAGTCCTTAATGGATGTTCAGTCGAGAACTTCCAGACTGGGTGCCAAGGTGAGGATCAGACGAATGAGGAGCGAGAGCAAGAGTCCCGCCGAGCTGCCAATCCGCTAGTCTGAGGGAAAGGGCGAATCCCGTCCACTGGTAAAATACCAGGCATGTACAGCACCTTAGTGTGGGGGTAGTGGACCACAAAATGATGCATACGTACCATTTAAAAGAAGAAGGAAGGAATGACTTTTGAAGACAAAGTCTGTCTCACCTGTCGGTACTCGGAATTGGTTCCACGTTGTTGAAAGATGCAGAGTCCCTTCCGCGTGACCTCTGCCAAACATCAAAATCCCCAGCCAGCCAAACACCCAGTCGGCGGATAACTTGATCAGATAAGGTGATACGTGTTGGCCGGCCAAGATGGTCGCTTATCAGCACCTAAAGACAACTCCCACGACTATCAACGCCTCTCACATGCCCAGACTCAAACCCAAAAGAAACCGACGAATCCAGGAAGATAGCGAGAGGCCGAAAGGAAAATGGGTTCAACCTTCAATAGTCAGCTGCCGATAACCAATCTGATATGCTCGAACCGAGAAGATGGATGGCTTGGCGGGTTTGCTTCTTCAACCTCTTCCCGAGCGTCCCTTGCCGCCCAATCAACTTCATCCAACCCGGGCCGATTTAGCGACTTTTACGGAATGTGGTCCCTGAACTTTCCAACCGAAGCAGATTCTTCACATGCGATGCAACCTGGCTGCAACCGAGCCGGACGGACCAAACTGGCAACCTCGAGAAATGCAAGGAGAGGAAGACTCTAAGCCGGCAGTGGGTGAATAGACCTAATAGCATCTCGTATTCTCAACCAAGACACTTGGCCACTTGACGTGTTCCTTGAAGCGGTTGTAGACAGATACACCCTTGAATTGTCAATTGAGCAAAAGTGAGTCCACTCTCACATTTCATTCACCAGCCCAACCAATCACACAGCAAGCCATCCACACACCCAGCATGCAGGCGCCAGGAGAGCTTGCAGGCATACTTTGCCTCTCTGGGACATACAAGCAGCTACTGCAGATATTGCTCGCATCTATTGCCAGTCTGTCGGGCGCCACTCGGCTGGGCTATCAAGTCAAACTTCCCCGCAACGTCGCCTGTTAACTCCTTAGTTGAATTCATTTATCGCGATCCTGACACGTCCGTCACAAGAGGTTCTGAGGGTATTCACGGAAGAGAAGTGTCGCGGAATTCCACGATCTAGAAAGGGTTGCTGTCACTTTAGAAAAACATCGACAGCTGAAACAGAGTGCTGCTGGTCACGAATCGACAATGGAGCCGGAATCTCTTGATCTCGTTGTCGTGGGCGCCGGTAAGGTCCCATTTCCCTCACCACTCATGCCAAAGACCGCCACAGGCTGACACTGTAAGTATAGGCATCTTCGGCCTGGCAGCCGCAAAGGGCTTCCACCAACTCAATCCAGACCGCAGCCTGGCAATTCTGGAGGCAAACTCAAGCCTCGGAGGCGTCTGGAGCAAGGACCGGCTATATCCAGGCTTGAGAACTAACAACATGCTCGGCACCTACGAGTATCCCGATTTCCCAATGACGACCGAGAAATTTGGCGTGAAGCCCGGCGAGCACATGTCCGGAAGTGTCATGCACGAGTACTTTTGCAAGTACGCCGAGGCGTTCGACATCGCAGACAAGATCCGCTACGAGTGTAAGGTCCTGACGGCCGAGCATCATGATGGTGCCGACGGCGGCTGGACATTGGTCGTCCAGAACGGAGACAGCAAGAGCCGCATCTTTGCGAAGAAGCTGATTATGGCCACCGGATTGACGTCTGAGCCGTTCTTGCCGGATTTCAAGGGCCAAGAAGAGTTTGAGGCACCTCTGTTTCACAGCAGGGACTTTCTGCAGCATTCTGACACGCTGGAAACGGCCAAATCTGTGACTGTGTTTGGTGGGACAAAGTCAGCCTGGGATATTGCATATGCCTATGCCTCCAAGGGGACCAAGGTTGATTGGGTTATACGGGGTAAGACGAACTATCAAGATTTTCCTTAGATACATCCACCTAGCCTGACCAAAGCTGATAAAACTGTGCAGAATCTGGCCACGGACCGGCATGGTTGGCGCCACCATACGTAACACCGCTGAAGAAATGGTTGGAAAAGCTCGTCCGTAAGTGTCATATCCTCAACAAAGCCCAGTTTTGCGCCTCTCCTAACTAAGTTATTCATATCTCAGATACCAGGATGCTCACGTGGTTCAGCCCCTGTATTTGGGGCGAAGCCGATGGCTACGTCAACATGAGGTCCTTCTACCACGGAACCGCCATCGGCCGTGCCATCACCAACGCCTTTTGGGCCGTCTTGGGTGGTGACGTAATCAGCCTGAACAAGTATGATAAGCACCCAGAGACCGCAAAGCTCAAGCCGTGGAGCGAAGCCATGTTTACGGCCTCGTCCTTCTCGATTCTCAACTACCCGACCGACTTCTTCGACTTTGTGCGGGACGGCACCATCAGAGTCCACATCGCAGATATCAAACGACTGTCAGCCAACAAAACCGTGCATCTGTCCAACGGAACGGAGATCAAAACAGACGTGCTCTGCTGCGTGACTGGCTGGAAGCACGTCCCGCCCGTCAAGTTTCTGCCGGAAGGCATCGACAAGGAGCTCGGGTTGCCGCATACACCCGACTCTACGTCAGAACCTCTATTCACGGACGAGATGGTTGCCAAGGCCGACGGGGAGATCCTGTCGCGGTTTCCACGACTAAGAGACCAGCCGGTGCAGAACAGGCACCTCAAACCGTTGCTGGAGACGGACGGCTTGACCACAACCGACACAATCAACCCGTCGACGCCGCTAACGCCGTACACGCTCTACCACTTCATGGTCCCGCCGTCGGCACGTTTTCTTCAGACGAGGGATCTCGCGTTTGCGGGTGTGCTGATGAACTTCACGACCTGCACGATTGCGCACGTCCAGTCCATCTGGATCAGCGCGTACTTTAGTGATAAGCTTCCGGCAAAGACGTTGCCACCTGTCTCAGGTAGTTTTGAGTCTGGCGATGATGGAAAGAAGACGATTGACGAGATTCGCTACGAGACGGTCCTGCATGCCAGGTTTGGAAAGTGGAGGTATCCTGCTGGCCACGGAACCCAATTTCCCGATTTCGTGTTCGATGCCGTGCCGTACGTCGATTTGTTGGTGGGCGATTTGGGCCTGAACATTTACCGCAAAGGCGGCTGGTTGGCGGAGGCGACGGAACCGTATGGGCCGGAGGATTACAAGGATTTAGTTGGGGAGTTTGAGGCCACTACGAGGACTTGATTTGTGGCTTATCAGTTGGGTTGGGTTGAGGACTAGCCTGGATATTGATAGAAACATGTTTACTCACGGTATTAGGTTTGGTCTTATCGCTGAGCGTTCACTTGTCTTATGAGATGGCAGAAGGTTGTACATTTATTTACTGTGCGTTATTATACCTGTCCCGGTTTCCCGAGAACATCAACTCAGTAGCGACAACCGTTCGCCGTATGCGATGATAACAGGAGTTCGGTGTGGAGAACCCTATTACAAGCTGGATCACTCTCTGAGCCGGGTACTATGTCTCTTAGACCCAGTCAGGCATCATGTCAGTTCCCTTCTAGCAACAAGTAGCAATGGCCGCCTAATCACCCACCCTGAGGTTGAGAAGGATGGTAACCCGTACGTTCTTGATAGACCCCTAACAAGACTTATGTAATTAGGTAGAATCATCCGTCATGATCCCGTCACCACCACCATCCTTTGGGTTCAATCTCCATCTGCAGGCCATATTTATATTCGTAAGGTGGCGTTGGTGTAGGTAGGGGAGTATCGGAAGGTAGGAGGTGGCTTTTGCCTTGGCCTCGGCATACTCAGCTTTTCCGATACACATCCTACGCCGGCCCGCTATCGTATCCAACGTTTCAGTGCTCAATGAACCTGATCTCGATTATGTCATCATACAGATGACTAATTAAAGATCGGGCGCTGGACGGATGGCGTGAAAGAAATGGGTGAGGCTCTGCCGCCGACTTCGTAGTAGTACGGGTGTGATAATCATTTCGAACGGGGGTCCAATATCACATGGTTAATCGTGCATGCAGTTCTTCATCCGGCTCAACAAAAGAAAGGCGCAATAGCGTGGTCGTTGAGATACATAGAGAATGGTATCTGCAAATCACCGTTAGATCTATTTCTGGGAGCAAGGAAAGCTTTTATGTATGTGAAAGTAGGTAAGTATATGGTAAGGTATGCAAGCCGCGGCGATCCAGCGCTTGTTGGTTGGGGGCGAACTGCAAGGCGTGGCAGCTAATCAGCCAAGGTAGTCGCTGTGGTGCCCAGGAAAAGGGGTTCTGTGGGGGTGATATCGACGGGACGAGGCCGTTGAGAGCACGCATACTACGGGTAGGCCAATGGAAGCCGAGGCGGCCGCCGCGGAGCCGACCACCCCGTCGTCGGCCATTGTGTGGCACGAGTAGTCAGGTAGAAAGTAATCAACATCATGGAATAGGTAAGCCTTGTGGTACCAGGTTAGGCCGAGGGGAGCATCATTGTTGATCTGTTGGGGGCTATTCTGTGGGAAGCGTTATTAAGTACATCAGTTCTAGCCCACCCAGGTCTGATCGGTGTCGACCAGTATTTTTAGAACGGAGAACACTCGTTCTGATTGGCGCTATCTTCTTCTTCTTTCCATGCGAACGGAGCTAGAGCAGTGGATATGCGGAAGCGGCCGCGGTAATGAGACGCCTGGGTTTGGGGGCCACAACACACACACACCCCATCATACCGATTGTGGGATTTTGGCCTTTGGGGGCCGGACGCGCTTGTCTGTCGGACTCGATGAAGGAAAAGCTGGAGGGTGGGTAACCTTCGGATCACAGCAAATCCATCAGGCATCGTCAATATCCGAATTTTGGTGCAACTTGTGATATCAGTTGATATAACAGATATTTGCGGACTGATCGTGAGGAGGATTTGAGACCGAGGAAGGAGTCGATATCACGATATTCACGGATGATGGAGTTTGCGTTGAGAGCGAGATATGATTCTGATTCTGTGATCAGTATGAGAGAAGCGCAGTCGAAGAAAGATGCCAGTTTTCAATTAATTGCCAGTCAACTCCCGGCAGGATTCCGAATGGGGCACACTGAATGAAGTTCAATGAGAACCGAGTATCCGTATGCATCTCACTCTGCGGCAGCGGTTCGTACCTTGCAGTAATTAACTAGAATATGAGAGAGTGTGTTGAGAAATCCCGCACTTGACCTAAAGGGCATTTTCTGTTGAGAGACCGGACAGGCCAGACCTCTCAACTGTGGTGTGCAGCAGCAGGATTGAAAGAAAAAAGCGGGGGATTCAGGTTGCCATCTGAGGTCATTCATCCAGAGCAGGCCCGCGGCACGGGCAAGCCACTGGCCGCACTCGTCGGCCGCGCTTAGGGTACACAAGGCCGGTTCGGTCGGTCTCGGAGATCGACAGGTTTTCATTGGTTAGTCCGTTCAAGGTCAGAGCTGGGCCACGAAAATGCGTCTGATATCTGCTGATTTTGTTCTGTTAAGTTGTGGAAAGTCCGATGTTAGGTGCTTGAGCTTCGACTTGAAGTCGAAGATGAGTAATACCGGAGTTAACAGCTTGTGGTTGTGGACTTGTGGATAAGGCATAATTCATTTTCAGGCTTTTGTTTGCGGGTTGTCATGTTGAAAGAGAAAGGATATCCATTGGTTTTACAACCCTCACTGTACGCTGTCTGACTGGCAGAAACAAGTAGCTTGGAATCAAGTCAAAAATGGGTCAAAGGTATATGTTTCTAAATGTCAATGACAGAAACTATCTTTCACAAATCATGACATCATCCATTGATTCACGTCTCAATATAAGAAAGAAATTCACAGAAACACAGTTCAAATACACTCTAATACTATATTGGATTAACAAAGTAAACAATAAATATTAACAAAAGAAACTTTTTTTCCTCGTCGTGATCAAGTAAATAAAACAAGATGATACAGTCTGGCCTGAAAAAAAATGACAAAAAGAAATCATCACAATCTGGGTGGTATCCGCTTGCTCGCTATAAATCACAAACCAAAGAAAAGCTAGAATAAGGTATCCTGAACACACCATGCCAAGGAAAATACGAAGACAAATGAAATAACTTTAAAATATCAACTAATATTGTAAAAAACCTCTCGTAAACCCGAAAATGATCAACCAAAAAGAAGTGTCTTCCCACTCGCAACAGGCTGCTCAAACTGCCTCACCCGTTTCGGCACAACTACCTGCGTAGACTTGACCAGCGAAAACGTGCTTCCGCCACTTCTTAGCGCACCCGAGCCGCTTCCAGTTCCTGCTCCTGCCGTACTGCAGCTAGCAGCGCTGCTCTTGTTAACACCACTGGAGGATGCCAAAAACGCAGCCGGGATCGGGTCCTCAGCCCACAGCGACTCCATCATCGGCGGCGAAATATGCGAGCTCGCGATTTGAACGTCCAGGTCGGGCGTCGACCCGAGCCCGGGGATAAACTTGTTCTTCTTCTTCTGCTTCTTGTTTTGCTTATTGTCCAACCGCATCTGCTGGTCCTTGTTGCGGCCCCACGGCACGGCGGTCTGGGGGATCGCAAACTGCGGGATCAGGTCCTTGAACTCGCCGCGCCAGCGCGAGCTGAAGGCCGGCGCGGACACAGCGGAGATCAGCGGGCTGGCGCCCACGCGGACGGAACTCTTGGACGCGATGGAGGCGGCGCCAGGCGAGTTTTTGAAAGGCTGCAGCTGCAACTGGGACCCGGCCGAGGTTGGACCGCCACCGCCGCCGCCGCGCTTCCAAATCTTGTGTGACGACGACTTGGTGCTCTGGAAGGCGGAAGACTTGAGGTCGAGAGACTTTGGTTTGCTAGCCTTGCGCTTGGGTGGGTGGGAAGACTGGGAGGACGAGTTGGAGTGTTGGAGCGTTGACGGGGTTATTTTGGAGAGGAAGGATGATGGTGTGGGCGGCGGGGAGGGGAGGGGCGACCTCGGATCCACGAACAGCCCTGTGGTCGCGCTGCTTCCGAGAACCGGTGTGCGTCTTGGGAGTGGTACCACCGGCATGCCCCTCAGGGTGCCCACGTTGCGCAGCTTTGGGGGTGTCCGGCGGCCTTGGGTGTTGAGACTTGAGGTGGTTTGGACCTCCTCGTTGGGGACTGGAGACCGGACGACTCGGGTGCGGCTGGGTGGTAGTTGTGGGTAGTTCTTGATCAAGAACTGGTCGTAGTATTCCCCGTTGGTCTTGAACTGAAGCTGAGTCGGCGTGTCATCATCGCGGAACTCGGGGGTGAAGGGTGTCAGGGGCGGAGACGCCGGAGTATCAACGGCCGGCGGCGAAACAGCCTCGGCGGGCTTGCTCTCGACCTTGATGTCGATGATCTGGTTGGGCGTGCCAAAGACCTTGTCCCACGGAGCCTCCTCGGCGGCAGCCAGTCGGCGGGCGGCGGCGTCCCTTCTTCGGCGGCGGAAGTTGGTGAACATGATGATAGGTGATGTGATCAGGAAAGCTGATATAAACCAGCAGCTGTAGTGTCCGGGGGTAGGCGGTTCCCGATATGGGGAAGTGGAGAGATGAAACTTATATAAGTTGTTTCGTTTCAAGTGTTGATATTGTCAAGTGGAACTTGGATGGTCTGCCCGAGTCTTGGATCTTGAAGTCGTGAAGGCCCGGGATGGAGGCCATACTTATTCGCAAATCCAGGACTTGATGATTTGCGGCACGTCAAGATATCAGGATGGTTAAAAGATTCTCAAATTGGAAACATATTCAAGACCCATGCCGAAGCTACTCATGATCGATTCGGAAGCTCGATCGATCAATTGCGCAATGAGATGCGATTTCAAGGTCCACTTCGAGTCCGATCTGGGTCGAAGTGGTTGCTTGGCTCGCCCCCAACGTGGTTTGGCTCTCCCAGCCCATGCAGCACCCCGACCTCGAAAATAGATACAGGGAGCGGTAATGAACGGCCGCCGGAGACCGGGAACGACAACGATTGGCTCAGTTCGTTGGGGGCCTTTCCTGCCTGGTGGAGCGGCCAATCGAGGAGAATTGTTAGTGCGCATCTTTGGGTCTGATTGGCGTCTGTCTGTGGTAAGCGTGGGATTTGGCGGGCCAGAAGTCCAAGAATAAATTTAGAAAGGCGGGTTTGGCGGATGCATGTATTGTTGCGGCGTCGAACTCTTGACGAGAAGCTCTGTCGTGCATATACCACCAACTCGCCAGGCGACCTGATTGGCAGAATCGCTCCAGCGGTCATCGAGAGCCGGGGGTAGAAGACAGGCACATCATCCCATGGGCGAACTGGTCTTGCAGGACTGGGTTACACAACGCGAAGGCCCGCAAATTCGGTCGCACACGTTGAACCGAGAGCTCTCTAGCGGGCTCCACGGTTCGCCGGGACTGGTGGCGCTTGCGGATGCACGAGCGGGTCCGATGCCACGGCCTGCACATCACAGACAGGTCCACAGGTGCCTTACCAGGTTGTGGTTACCAGCAGGGAATTCGATATGCAACTCTGCTCTCTCTGGGGCCGTCCCAAAGATCTGCTATCGATACCCGCCTCTGTGGTTGCGATATCATCACTGCAGGAGCGCTTGTTATTTTTGGATTTCTGATATCATGAACTTTGCGAGCAGATGAGTTTTGCAGGCCAATAACCCAAACGCGAGCTTGATGTTGTCAAGGATCGAGCTACGTAGCCAGGAACCGAAGCTGCTTCCCACCTCGGAATTTAACATTCAGTTCACCTTAGCTCCCCCACACCTTAGCAAGTGCGCGCCAAGCCAAGGTCACCAAAATATCTTTTTATTCTCCGAACAGTCGGGTCATCCACGCGATGGAAGTCTGCATCTGAAGCTATCACCCGAGCTACTTTGGCGGATCCGAACCCAAAAGTCTCGCCAAGCTTAGAGAATTATATACACACTATCCCAAATCCTTCGTATGATGTCATTCTCGTCATGGCTGGGTTGCAGCCCATCTTTCAGTCTTTTGGCTCACTGCAGTGCCACCATGCACTACCCCCGATACCCTTGCTAATCTGCCGTAAAACATGAAGCGTATTCTTGAATTCTGAACTTCTGCTCCCGTGTAACCGTGATGACCGCCATGACCCAATAATCATAGCCAATGTATCGGGTCCTACTGATCCTTGTCGATCAACATAAAGTAATGTGACTCCTTTTTCGTGACAGGTTCCTTCGAAATAGTTCACACCATTAATGGAAACTCGCGATTAATTTGAGTTTTTATAATAGATGCATCGGCTGTGCAGTAGCTCCTACGGAGTGAAGTCTGTGTACAGGATCGTCCGTTCATAGGGTGGCGATAACTTCCTGTTATTAGGAGCCTTCCTCCTTATACCAAGATAATACTGCAGCAGAGTTTTTACTATCTTGGCGGTCTCGAGGCTTGCGAGCCGTCCATAAGAGTTCCAAAATTCAGACGCAGTGATGTAGTCAAAGCCCATACTGATACTCCCAAGTTGGGCCTTGTCGACAATCCTTCCTAAGTATGATCTTTACAGTGCCAACTAAAGGTCTCGTCGAAGAAAGCATTCATCGTTCCCTCAGGCACCTCTGGTACGGCCCAGATGATGCTACCCTACATCCAGGTTCTTGAGTACGGGTCATATTCGACATCGACCTGTTTTCCCCCGTTGTACCATTCAGTTCACTGTAACTGCCATTTGCCCGATGGCGCTCTCATCACAATAGCCACGTCAGGAACCTCGTGGCGACTCTCGACCGCGAGCCAGACAAAGATTGAACGAGACCCTAATAAGCCAAAAATGAGCACAATAGATTCTTGAAATTCGAAAGAGGTGAAGGGCAATCACATTCCCATCCTGTCCTGCACGCGCTTGCTGAGCATCACAATCCGAGTCACGATATGGCATGGACAATCTGGAAGGACCTTGAGCTCCTCTGCAGGCTGTCCACGTTGAATCTACTCCGTATCGGGGGACACAGCCATGTGTGCGACGCCGTAAAGCTGCCTCCATGTGAGTTCCTTCATACAATCCGCATTTGATGGCTAATATAACAGGTCGGGGGCAAAAATCCGGACGCGGCGTGGACAGCTTATCGACACATGCAGCCAAACTTTGATTTAGAGAAAAACTTTCAGATTTACTAGTATGGTGGAGTCGTCGTATGACATGAAATCCATCATTGCTCCCATTGCTAAATGCTTCCATGTCAAATCTTCACGAGGTAGTAGAGGATGCTGATCTTTTGGTAGAGGGTGTTGATGTTAACAGCAATCTTGATCTGCCTGGAGAACCCCATGAAGAAAATAGGGCGGGAAGTCCTTTATTCTAGGTAGCATTTAGCCCCCATCCAGTCTGCACAACTCTATTCGATATATATTTCTTGGTTTCACGACATTGGCTTTCTTTACCACTTAGAGCAGGTGAAGGTATCGAACAATGGACGGCTAAGTTCGGTACCGCAGCCTGTTGCTTGCCTGACGTTGCCAAAGCGATGGTTCGAAAGAGATAAGAACTGTTTCTGCGGTCAGCGGTAGACTTGAGCCCCCACAGATATGAGGAGGACTTGAAGAATATCCAGTGGCTCCTGCGTTATCCCCTTTTTGCCTCCGACTCGTGGTTAACAGTACTTGCACTCTTTTCCAATTTTCCGTTTCTCGATTCAATGGATCCTCTTTCGGCGCTCACGGGCCTGGCTGGTCTTCTTGACGTGACCACCAGGTCTTCGGTGGCCCTTCATAGACTGTACAAGGGATTCAAGTATGGCCCCGACGTCATCCTTGCGCTCTCCAATGAGTTCACAGATCTCAGCGTCGTCCTCGACCGCATCAACTCAGCAAAGGATTCCCTAGCGCAACTGAACGCCGCCGAACACCAACCTTTTTCTTGCTGCACTGGCGAGACAGCTGAATAAAGCCGAGGACGTGCTCACAAGGCTCGACGCCCTGTCACGCAAGCTTTCGGCGCAGAAGCAGTCTGGCCAGAGAGTTCGATGGATATGGTATCAGTCCAAGGCTGCCGCGCTGAAGGATGAGTTGCGTGAGGTGCGGCGTAGGATCCACGAGTTATTGGTAGCTCAGAATATGTAGGTGCACGCGAGCAATCACATTGAACTTGATCAATGACATTATGATGCACGCAGCACCATCACGGCAGATATCCATCTCCGCCTGCGCAACATCTCCCTCAGCGTCATTAACGGGTCAGAGGGTGTTGCGGAAACTGAGGGCTCCGGGGCTGTCGCCAATGAGAATAAAGATAAGGTCGCAGAATCGGAAGTCAGCGAAGATGCTTTGGAGTCCCCACCAAGCGCCGACTCGGAAGCTATCCAGCCCGTATTGGAAATGGCTCATCGGATATCCACTCTGGAAGAATGCCTGACTGCGACGTTGGTCCAGCGCAGCATTCTCGATCGACCAAGGTCAAAGAAATCTGTCACTGGACTTCCAGCTACTCCTTCTGATGCGTTTTGTCAGACAGATGCCGTCTACTTCACGCTGGGGCCAGTACAGCGCAGCTGCTCTTCCAACACATGTCGCTGTCAGTGTCATCAACCTACTCAACCGGACCTTTCCTGGGACTTTGCCAATTGTCATGAAGCCAATCTTGGGTCTTCTGTTCGCGGGATACAGTGGCTTCCCTGCTGGCCATGAGTCTCATTGAAACTCTGCCCTTTGCTCGAGTTCCAACGACCGCGTCCGGATTCAGTTGACATATGGCTTTCCACTTTGGTTTCTATGTGGCACTTTCCATTTGTTTGCGGAGGCTTCCATGAAGGGCAGCCTCCGATTTAGACTCATGATCCGACGCAGGGTTCCCAACGAGCCCGGCAGTATCATCTAGTGCGCAGAGTCAGGAAGTCTGGAAGACCTGCGTCACCTTCTTGAAACAGACAGGTCATATGTTCTTGATGTGAAAGAAGTTGATGGGGCCAACGCGCTGTCAAGAGCCATCACTGCAACTAGATTTGGCCAGACTAACAAAATACGAGTACTTCTCCAGCACGGAGCAAATTCGGTCCATGCAGACGATGATGGTTACACGTCACGCCATTTATTTAGCCAGAAAGACCATCTTTGGAGAATTCAGCAATGATTTGGTTCATGAGCTTCAAGATTTGTTGCCGACGCGTCATTAAAGATGAAGGGGTTTTGCACTGCTTCAGTTTTCAGTCATGGCTGTCTAGGTACCTAGGCTAACTGAATTCTAGGATTGTGACTAGGATCTACCCAATATCTCTTTCCGATTTTATTGGAAAATTCGAGTCTCAATGCAATGGGAGTCCCAAAGAACTCGAGGCGTTTATAGAAGCCCCGGACCTTTCGGTGCCACTGCACTGCATTACGCGTCTAGACGGGGATATGCAGACGCGGTGGAGATAATCCTTGGAGCCGAAGCTCGGGTCGATGCTACGACGAAGGCGGGTAGCAAACCCCTTCACTGGGCCGTGGTTTCGCATACGAGAGAATCGGCCCGCTGCGTCAGTCTTTTGCTGGATGCCGGAGCAGACCCGGACGAACAAGATAAATTATACGGCAAAACACCTCTATCATACGCGTCAAGGAGCATTGCTGTCGTGCAAGTCCTGATTTCGCGAGGTGCAAACTTGGAGAAAGCAGATAAGATGGAGCAGATGACTCCGCTCATGGACGCGGCCGCTGCAAATATTACCGCCGCCACCCGTTTATTGATTGAAAGTGGCGCAAAGATGGAGGCTTTGAATAAACTGGGCATCACGGCACTATTTTATACCATTAGAAGCAACTCCCACGGCCCCTTGGCCATCCTGCTTGAGGCCGGCGCCGACCACCGCCACATCAGCATTATCAAAGGAACCATACTACGCTTCGTGGCCTTGACAGGAGATATCGAGACTATGAGAATACTCGCGGATCTAGACCTGGAAGGCGTGGACGCTGGCTTCAGAGACAGAGCAGGGCTTACCGTGGCTCAAGTATTTGGCCAGAGGACGGGGGTGACGGATGAACTACGAGAGGCATTTTTGAACCTCGTTGCCAGGGCAAGCAACCATGTGGTGCAGGATGAAGAGATGGTAGATAAATAATGACGGGTAATCAGGTTCACTTTACAGAATCATTCTGTTAGCTTTGAAACTCTTAGATGCTGAGGTCTGGGGAATAGTTCGTTATATGGCAAGCTGCTTTCCGGCTGCCGTCTACTGCGTCTTGTGCAAATAAAACGTCTTTGAAAGTATCAGCCTTCAGACATACAGAATCTCGAATCTCTAACGCTTTATAATGTGATTTCATGGCTGCTTATCACATGATCAACGGTCTTCCAGGTGTGGCCTTCAATTGTCATCGGCGGCCCGGCGGGTGGTATCGGGGATGCAGCTGACAATCACACCACTATACTTACTGCAGTGCAGCCTTCCCGTATTTGTCAGAATCTCCAGACAACCACGTTTTGGGGCCCCTGATCAGCTTCCCGTCTCAACTTACATCATACCTCCATAATTCAAGAATCATGTTTGTATAGAGTTTGAGCTAAACAGCCTGTTCTTGTGCTAGTTGGACTTAGTCCGCTGACCATTCTTCTTAATGTAACCGTGCTGGAAAGTCTCCAACTCGACAGTAGATCAGCACGCGCCCAACATACACTTTGGACACGAACCGACTTGGACCAGAGAATCAACCTCACGTCTCCAATTCACAACCTTCTCAACAAACCAGAATTTTAGATGACAGCTCTATCTCGCTGAAAAAGTCTCTTGACATTTCCCCGGAATTTTCATAGTTGATATTGCTGACTCGCGGTTGAGCAAAACCAAACTCTTTATGGTGTCCCTGTTTTTCTATTGGGCGCGTGACCAGCAACTGTCCCCGCATCATGATACCAGCAGCCTACACGCTCGGTTGAGATCCAAATGCCACCATCGAAACCGCCAGCTAATGCAGCTGCATGACTGGAACCACCGGCTCGGGCATAACATGATGTCTGTTCATACTTCAGCAAAGCAGCTAGCTGGTGATACTCAACGCTTCGGTACAAGAAAACGGCCACACCCTCAACCATCTGGACACTGACATTGACCAACTTCCCCCATCGCCACAAGCCGCACCCAGAAACCTACCTGCGTATTACATGCGAAAATATGCACAGAAATGCCACACGCAAGCTCCATCTTCTCGACGCATTCGTATCTCAACTCGATTCGGTCTCGTCAGTCTCACCCCGGGCAGGTGAAGCCGCAGAGGAATAGACTGAGGAAGCGACAGCAACCATTTGGCTACTCCGAAACCAACGTGGTCGCGTACGATCTCAGCGCACTCATGGGTAACCACCACAGCATCGAGAGCGTCCCGCGGCCGTCGCGGCCTCCCCGCTGTTCGACCGCGGACGACATTCCCAATCTCCCGGCCACGCTTATCTACAAGACCTTCGCATCCGAATTCCCGACGGTCACGGTGGAGGAACAGACTGCTCTGACCCCTGAGGAGAATGACGACAGCAAGATATCCGAATCTGCCACTGGATGGTTCCTGGCCGGCACTGCACAAGACTGCTCCGCTGACCACGAGAGAGAGAGACCGATATTACCGGCGTCTACCCACCACAGAGATCACGACCAAGTGTCTGCCAAAAACCCACGATATGACAGGGCATCGAGACTCGCGGAGTCGTACCAGTCGCTGCTACCGGACCTCGAATCGCTGGACTACCCCGAAACACACAAGGTGATCAGGAGACATCAGTCCGAGCGCAGACTGGGACAGCAGTACCATCACCACCGCAAAGAGAACCTGCACCACACATGGCACGGGCAGACCGCAGCAGCAGCATCAATCCCACGCGACGGTTGGCAATCGCCAAGGCCAGGTTGCCCTCCGCGCTCGTCCGCCAGAATAGCCTCGGTCAGACCATCCTCCATCGTCACTGACGATTCACTGACGGCCGTCGAGAGCGATTCGAGCCCCATTGAGAGACTGTCTACAACCAGCTACCTCTCAAGCGCCACTACCACACTCGGGTGTCAGAATTTTGAGACCGAAATATCTCATCCCAAAGGAACCAGACAACTGGTAGACGACATTTTCAATAACGCCACCACCAGGAAGTCCCGCAATGACGGCGGAGGCCGGTCCTCACCAAAAGCTGAACTACCGCGCAGCTCAAGCGATTACGTTGGCCTGCAGATCTGCTCCGAGCTGTTGACGGACGAGCTGATCAAGACTTTTGTCCGGCAGCACCCGGACGAGAAGCACGGACGGGCGTCCAAGTTGCAGGTCATGCTGCTGATTGAGGCGTACGAGGCGATGCTGGACAACTGTCGCCGGGAGCTGCTCAAGACGGAGGATGGTGCTGATGCAGACAGGAGGAGACATGTTCGTGACGCGGTCAGAATACTGGATCATTGGTTGGATTCGTTGTACGTGATTTATGATGGTACGTTTAATGATAGTGGTGGTACCGCCAAAAGGGTTGGTGGGAGTGAAGAATTGGTCGGGGAGTAGGACGGTTGTTTAGTTACTGTTTAATTATCGTAGCGTGTATGGTATAGTCTGGATTTAATACCTACCAAGATAACTACAGGTAATAAGTATCGATTTGGATGATGGCCGGCTAAGTAGCTTTTCAGTGAGAGAGTTGAGGAAGACATTGTTTTGTCGACGAGCGAATTGGATCCACCCTCATAACACCGCAAATGCCATCGGAGAGTTGATATCTGCGAACTAACCCGCAAGAGAACAAAAACAGAGCTTGTTGTCGTGTTATAAGTCAGCTGGACATGTTGTGTTGACCGCTTTGATCGGATGCAAGCATTGTGCATATTTTCTCCGCTGTCGGCAGCCCACTTGTGCGCAGCCATGTCGACGCTGTAGGCAGACTCCAACTGCATTTGATCAGAGGAGATTTGACGTTTCGCTGAAAGTGATGTTGCTTTGATCTTCGGCCAACTGGGTCGTCGATAGTAAGACCCTTCGAGTTGAGGGAAGGAGGCAATACCTGGTAGTCAGCGATACCGAGAGACGGGAATGTTGCTGCTTCCAGATTTGGGGGTCAGGGGTTGAGGCAATGTTATTGGAGCTTGGTTCAGCTGGTATTTTAGGGAAAGTGATGCACAAGACGGGCAGTGCAAATGCGAGGAAGGGGTTATATGTTTCATACTGATCGATAAAGGAAGGAAGCCTGTCAGAAAGGAAACTGCGCCGCGAAGAGAAAGAAGGATCGACGAACCTCGGACCTTTGACACGTTTCTTTGGGCCTCCTCCGGTGTGGCGCCGAGCACACCTCAGTGGTCACAGCGAATCATGTGGACAAAAAGCCGTCACCTCCCAACCCCGCAAAAAGGTTAGCACAACCTCCAACTTTTCAATGTTGAAACCAAGCTTTAACTGTTCCACCACTTTACTTTGACGGTTCCATTTTGCGGCGGAGCGCCCCATGTTGTATCGACCCGTACCAAAGGACCGCCAAAGCATATTCAGGCAGCTTATGACTCGGGGCCCGGAGCAACAGATTGGAGGAAGACGAGGAGGGATCAAAAGTATATTTGCCGTCCCGTCCGACGTCCCCCGCGTCGCCCCGTCTTCAACATGGTCTTCGACAGGTTAAAACCGCTGCCTCCTCTTCCCACCACCGGGACGACGCGCCGGAGAGGATACACAGTTGACACAATGGTGGCATTCGCCGCTGCTGTCGTTCTCACGTATTTATATGTTACTGTGATACGAGCAGCACAGTCCCAGACGCGTAAGTTGCCATGTTTCGAAAACCGATCAGCTCTGCAGAGACTAACACGTCTTTTATCATCCCAAGTCTTACCATGGACATTTTCACCGCTGCCGGTTGGTTCGGTGCTGCCTAAGGGATGGATTCTGGGCGAGATGCAGACGGTCAGTTTCAATCGTCAAGTGGGAAAAGTCCAGTTTCATTCTGACACTATTTGTGCACCAGATGGCCGAAGGTCTCGCTGGACATGAGCACGACTTTTATGTCTACGTCAACGAGTCGCGGTGGCTTTATCCACAGGGCGAAGGAGGGGTGGACTACAGTGATTTGAACGAAGCGCTGCCGTATTGGTTCAACGGGCTCGTCCCTTTGGCCTATCTGCTGGACGACGCGCGACTCAAGGGACAAGTCCATTCTGTCGCTGAGACAGTTTTGAGTCTCCAAACAGAGGATGGCTGGCTCGGGCCAGAGAAGCCCGAGGGTCGGAATTTCTGGGCTCGAGCGCCCATGTTCCTCGGCCTGACACAGCTGGTTGAGGCCAACTCGACCTGGGAAGAACCTGTTATTGGTGCTCTTCGAAAATTCATGGGCCTCGCGAACAAGATGCTGCACAACAACGGTGAAGGACATGCTATCTGCCCTCCTGCCTTTGAGTGCTACTGGGGCCAGACACGCGCCCACGACCTCATCATCTCAATCCAGTGGTTGCTCGAAAAGTATCCCTCGTCCCAGGATACGTTACTCTGGGATAACATGGACATGTTGTATGGGTTGAGCAAGTATAAGTGGGTCGATTTCTACCAACCGGGCGTGTACCCGCGGGTGGTGGCAGACCCAACGACAAGCAACCCCCAGTTTCCCTACCTTCATGGGGTAAACGCTGGCCAAGGTAAGTCTCAGCCTTCAGAAGTTGCCGAGGGCATATGGCTAATTACATTCTCTCCACTCTTAAGGTCTGAAAGCATCGGCTGTTGTTCGAAGGTTCAGTCACGATGAGTCTCTCGTTGAAGCTTCCATGAGAGCTGTAAATTGGACATTTCAGTACCATGGAGCACCGTCCGGTACGATACTCGGGGATGAGATAGAACGTGATCTCGCGCCGTACATGGGGAGTGAGCTGTGTACTGCGGTGGAGACTGGATACTCGCTCGCGTATCTGTACCATGCCCTTGGTACCAACTACTACGCTGATCGGGCCGAGTTGGTCATCTACAACGCCATGCCGGTCATGATGACTGGCGACATGTGGGCGCATCAGTACATGGACCAACCAAATGGGCCCTGGGCAACATTTAACAAGAAGGACATAACACAGCCGAATGGGCCATACCTGTTCACGACGGCTCACAGTGGCGCGGCAACGACCTTTGGACTGGAGCCGCAGTATCCTTGCTGCACGGTCAACCACCCGCAAGGGTATCCAAAATTCGTCACGCACAGCTGGGGACTTGTTGGCGACAATGGACTGGCTCACATCTTGCTTGGGCCGTCCAAGGTGGAAACTTCCTTTGCCACGATTGAATGTGACACTGCTTACCCCTTTGACAACACCTTAACGTATACCATCACCTCCGACAAAGGCTTCGACCTCTTCGTTCGCGTCCCGTCATGGTATGACCCCGACAAATCCAGCATCGGCGGCCGGGTCTCGGCTCTGCAACCAGATGCAGAAACAGGCTTGCACAAGATCAGCATTCCATCCGGCACGATAACCGCAACCGTCACATACAAAATTGGCGCAACCATCCGCACCGAGCCGCGAGCCAACAACACGGTTGCCGTGTACTATGGGAATCTTTTGTATGCGCTAGATGTGGGCTTCACCAACGAGAGCTCGTACCCGCACGCTTACTACGAGTCCCAAGGCCCGGGACTAGACTACCTTCCGTTCCCTCAGGCCAGGGACTACTACGTCAGCTGGTCGAAGCCGTGGAGCGTCGCAATCGACCCATCTACACTGCAGTATTTTGGGATGGGGCAGGATGCAGCGTTGCCGAAGCCGATTTTTGAGTACGGGGCCCCACCCACGTATATATCTGTACAGGGTTGTGAGATTGCTTGGGCATTGCACTTGGGGGCGGCGCCGGGCCTTGTTCCCGCGAACAGGACATGTGTGGGCGAGAAGAATACGTACAAGCTCATACCGTATGGATCGGCGAAAGTGCACATGTCGGAGCTGCCCACTGTGAGTTTTTAGCGATGTCGTTTCTTTTTGGCTTGGGATACCCTTGACTTTGGTTATGGTTGTTGCAGGTGTTTAGGGGCGAAAATTGTATTTCGGCTTGGCAGCCGATGAAATTGATTGTAGCATGCATCTTGGGTATGGCTAGATGGTCACTCTGCACGAGTAGCATGATGGATTTCAAGATGAAACGTTCTTGGCGTACGTAGCATGAGCATATCAGGATACATGGGGCATATACCGGCCTCTAATGCTTCAATGTGATTACCTGGTTCACACCCCAGCGGAGAAACACCAGTCAAGTCCAGGTGTCAATATCGATAAGTCCTCAGATAATCTCGCAAGGCAGTGAGATGGAGGCTTCCGACCAAGTTGGTGCCATTGGCAGGTTACATCTGGATCAATAACCAGCCAGCTCCTGCATTGGCGATCGTGATCAAGCTTTTATTTCGCACAAATGAAATTGCGTGGCCACGAGGCTTGTGTTGCGAGGGTCATTATCCAGTTCTTACCGGATGCTACGCCATGGAACAGATGTTCTAGACTTCGAGGCCCGTTCTCCACCATCTGGACGGGTCAATATCAGGACCACACAGGTGGGAGTGGGCATTCTTTTCAGGCAATATGCGAGGAAATGGGTCTCAGAACCCAGCTTCCCGTTCTTTCTTTATGCTGGCCGGACGGCATCCGGTACCTTATGTTTGTTTGCCAAAAATATTCGGGTTCTCATTGGTTCTTGGTGGAGAGTCAAGTTTGAGTTTAGGCAAAATGCCTCTCCTACTCACGAGTTCGCTCGGCCGGCCAGCGAGGGGACAGCAATCTGGTCTCGCTATTTCAACCCGGCTGCAGCAAGCAAGCACAACACACTTTCAGACATTCAGTCGAGACCCCCGACTCCGAGCCAAGCGATCTGATCTCTATTTGTCCCTTCTCCAACTTCAGACGCACAAGTATCATGACGGAACGACGTCTCTATGACCAGGGGGGAGCTTCCGGGCCGATGGGGGAATGAGACCACCCCTACGTCTCTTAAGACTAACACGCCAAACTCACATATATACACGCGTTGCAATCATCGCTTGTGTCCCGAGATCATGCGGCCGCCTTGGCAACAAGACCGAGAGTTCGAGACACACCCCCACACCAACAGAGGGGACTTCACCCTGGTATTACATGAACCAATCTGTAGATCACTCAATTGGAAGCTTCTTCCGCGTTGTTCTTCGATTCGGTGAAAGTCTATGACCAAAAGGCGGCTCGCTTGGCAGGCACCCACCCCCAACTAATAAATGAACGAAGCTTGGCGAAACCGATTGGTTATCGCTTCCCGTGTCTTTACCAAACTCGACGTGTTTTTGGTATCCCTCTGTCGGCTGGGTAGATAACAAACGATGACGAGATCCGCTCCCAAACTAGATCCTCCTCTCCGGCGCTTGTTCCGAACCGTGTGTGTCCTAGGTTGGAAGGAACGGCGAGGAAATGTGACTTTGAGATCAGTTTGTTTGGAGATGATGTGATCGGTTGGGAAAACTCCTGGTGGGTTACGTGGTCATTGTTTATTCTCAGATCTGTCTCATAGGATGATACCGAGAGTGTACCTATCTAGGCTCGTGTTGCAGATGAATGGATGACGCTGATCAGCGGAACGGCTGGCTGGGCTGACTGATCTTTCCCACGATCACCTCATCGATTGTTTTTTTCCGGGTAATTATTCTTCTGCGAGAGCAGTTCTCGGTCCTCCTTCCACCCACTACCTACTCAAACACTGCATCTGCAACCTATGTTACCACACAGCTGAGAGGGTGACGATAGAGAGTCATAGGAGGAGAAATTTCTCCAGACTCTGACTACTTCCTCTCTCTCTTGGATCTACACATCGCATCTCCACACAAACAGCCACCTACGCACTTACGTGTATGTACAATATCTACACCCCCACTTCCCGCCATGCAAGAGAGCCCAAGTTTCTTGAAGAAGGCCGTCTAATATCTGTATGGTTGTCTGAAGCAGCATATCTTACGTATCCCGGGTTTCCGTCCCCTCCATTAGCAACACCGACCGGGAGCCCAGAAGACTTATTATTAGCCAAAGGGGAGAACCTGATCTCACCTGCTGATGCCAATGTTCTTTCGCATGTTCCATTTCTTGTTGTGCTTCTGTTCCCGGTCCCAGCAAACCTGCGTGTCATCCTGTGTGACCTTGCTGCCAAGTTCTAACATACTGCGTTCCCATATGCGCTTCTTGGTCTGCATAGCTTACATTACTTAGCTGCACGCCACCCACGAGCCAAGACTTTGAGCCAGATACATACAAAGATAGAGACGGACAAAGAGGGACACAAACATAGACACAGAGAGAAATGGGATCTTTACCCTCTCCGGGGCCGCCGCCGAAACGCAAACGCGTGCTCCTTCTCACCAACTCGGAGCACGGCCAAGCCAACGTCTATCTTGCCACCAGCTATGCGCTGCTCACGCTGCCCGACGAGGACGTCGACGTGCACTTTGCCTCGTTCGCGCCCATACACAAATTCGTCGTAGCCACATCCCAACACGCAGAGCGCGACAGACCAAGTAGCAGGAGCGGAGGCATCATCTTCCACACCATATCCGGCCTGGACATGGTATCGGCATGGGAGCGCCCCGAAGTCCTCGCCGAGCAGGAATCCATCGCCAAGGTCGAGGCCACAGCGCAGTGGTGGAGCGTTTTGTCGTTAACATCGTGCGCAATTCGCCGCATGATTTTACTGTTGCGCGTCACGCTGCCCTGGACCGGCCCCGAATTCGTCCAGATATTCTGGTCAGTCATCGAAATCGTCCGCGACGTGCAGCCCGACATCATCGCCGTCGACCCGGCTTTTTCTCCGGCACTCACGGCGCTGCGCCACATCAACGCAAAATTCATCATCTTGTCGCCCAACACGATCAAGGACTTCGCCATGCCGCTGCAACCGAACGCCGAGGCGCTCTGGAAGTACCCCTGCGTCGGGAAAGCGTACGATTTCCCGGTTCCCGTGCAGCACATCCCCATGAACATATTCCTGATTCTACTTACCATCGTCTGCGGGTTGTTCCTGGATGCTCATCGGCGGGCGATCCAGCTCTACGTACAAGAGAAAGCCGACGGCGCTCAACTCACCACGCTCAACGACCTCAGTCTGAACCCTCACGTGTTTGGTGTAAAATTCCTCGTCGCAAACCTGCCCGAGCTCGAGTTCCCGCTGAAGTTGATACCGGCGCACATTGTCCCCTGCGGGCCGATGATCCGCCCCGCGAGACCGGTGCGGGAAGTTGATGCTGGTCTGGCGGGTTGGTTGGCGCAAGGGCCGACGCTGTACATCAACCTGGGCACGCACATGCGCTGCAAGGAACAGTTCGCCATCGAGATGGCGACCGCGATACGGATCGTGCTCGATCACGCGAGAGGCCAGCTGTGGCGCGACAAACGGCTTGCGGGTCTACAGGTGCTGTGGAAGCTGACGAAACGCGGCGAGTATGATGTCACGAAGGTCGGGTCCGCGGTGCACAAGATTTTGGGCAGGGACATTGATTCCGGCAGAGTAAAGATCGTGGACTGGATCGAGGCGGAACCGACGGCCGTGCTGGAGACAGAGACGGTTATTTGTGCGGTGCATCATGGCGGAGCTAATTCGTTTTTGGAGACCGTTTGGTGAGCAAAATATGTTCCTTTTCCACGTGTTTATTGACCAAGAAAGGGGTTATCTAACTATAGATATTAGTGTCGGTATTCCGCAGGTTGTTTTGCCTGTGTGGATGGATACGTACGATTTCGCCAGGCGAGCCGAGATATTGGGCATCGGGCGGTGGGGAAATCGGTTGAGCGACGGCAGGCTCTGCAAGGGAGGTGAGCTAGGCTCTATCTTGATTGATGTCCTGCTGGGTGGTCGCTCGTCGTTGTATGAGAAGAACGCGAAGCTGTTGGCCCAGAAGTGTCGGGAGTTTGGGGGCGGTCGGGTGCGTGCCGCCCGGCATATCTTGGCCGAGATTGATGAGGCATGCTTTCATGGCGAGGAGACTTGCCGGCATTCTACTGCTAATGGTGGAACGGACCATGTTGTAGAGAAGGATGAAGAAAAGGAGAAGTTACTCTTTCGTGGCTTGAATGGGAAGAGTAACGGGCATGCATAGTCTGCGAGCATCGAGCTGGGTACCTGGCACGCAGCTACGGTTATACGAATATGTGATATTATATGGTTGCAATAGATCAACTTGCTAAGATAATATGATTCTTCAGGAGTGTACAAGAGAGATATGGTATTGAACGATAAATGAGGGAACAAACAGGAATTGGCGAAGGAGTCTCACACCACAATCGAGCCCGACATCAAAGAGGCGTGGCTGTACCGATCAAGGGGACTGCGCGAGACACGCACATACATCCCGACTAAGAAAACAACCAGATAACATGCCAAAGTCGTTCCCATGTATACTAACCCGTTGATGCCCCCGGATATCTCAAAGATGTTGGCCTGCCATAGTGACTGGAGGTATGTCAGTACAGTCTCATAGCACAGACACTTGGAGACGGGCAAGTCAGGGTGCATATTTGAACTGACAGTGGTAAATGTCGGCGGGAGGCATATCAGTCCCAGAAACCCAATCATCTTCATCGTTCGGCTATCGGTAGCGGTGACACGAGCCACGTCGAGGTTGATCTCGGCAACAGTCCGGCTGGTCTTGCTTTCTTTCTGTGCGATGAGATTATATGACTGGACAAAGCCATGTCAGCGTGCCTGATGCAAATTTTCAAGTGTTAGTGTGGAATAACTCACCAAGTTGATCTGCCCACGATGCCTATGTCCTATCTCCTCCACCCTCTCCCGCACAGCCAGACACCTCGACTTGGTGAACCGGATCCGATCTTCCAACATCGCCTTCGCACCAGGCAAGAGCAAGGATTCACCAGCCAGGTGACTATCGACAATACAGATTGCCTGTTCACAAAAGTCCCCAAGCCTGACCGCAAAGGACAGGATCCCTTGAGCATGACATATCTGGACGTCACTGATCGACATCTGCTTGAGCAAGTTATCCGCGTCGGCGAGCTCCCTCACACGCTGGGGGGTGGGCTGGTGGTAGATCCAGTCCTGTGGCACCGTCTTGGTGAACGCTTCGATCTCGTTGCACTCGGCCCAGAGATTCATGATCCATTCCTCCCAGGTGTTGCTGCAAACGTCGTAGAGGAGACTCAGGAGCCCGAGCGGGTGGGCCCGGAGCAGTGGTTGGTTGGCTTCGCAGAGGGCGCGGATGTCGACGAGGTCTTCCTGGCGGCGACAGAACATGAGCGCCACGCAGGTGAGTGACGGGAGGTATATCTTGATGGTGCAGACGACCGCGTGCATGCCGCGTCCGGTGCGGATTAGGAAACCTGATTTGGAAGTTAAGTCTCGCTAGTGAAAAGAAGCTGAGCAGAAACCACAACATACATATAGCTGTAACATTACGAAGCGAGTCATCGTACTCGAGAAAATAGGTACACTGAGGCCGGTAAGTGTCGTACAGGTGATGTCCATAGCACGAGTTGAGACCAAGGAGGACTTCGAGTGGTTTGAACCCGTCCATCCCCTGGTGCTGGTTCATGTTGCTTGCCCATGGCCTGGGCTGCACGAGTTGATGGGAAGGGTCACCGTGGGCCGAGCTAATGATGCCAGAGGTTAGTATCTATGGCCAGTATAGCTATACGGTAATTGCCACTCATATCAGGAAGGGGAAGGACGTAAGATGACTTGCAAGAGGAAAAGAGAACGCGAAGTCGGGGTTGCTTCCAAAGTCGATTTCTAGCGACCGATGATCGTGGTGAGTGGCCAGAAACAGTCTAGTTGATAGGTTGTGAGTCACGGAGCTGCTCACAATGTGCGAAACCTTGGCTATTAATGCGTCGTAGTCGTCCAAGGCTTCGTCGGCCACTCGTTCTCCGGACAGTGTCCAGGACCTAGCTTGACCTGCTGAGAGGATAAAGGGCTTAAGATCATAGTATATCTTCATCTTGCGTAAGAGTGTCGATTTCCGGGATTAGACGATCGTGTTCTAGAGGAACAAAGGAGAAGAGTCAGCAGAATTGTTAGAACACAATTAAAGATGTTGGAACGAGGCTCGTGATGTCTTTGGGCGATTGAAAAATGCCTGACCGACAGACTATCGTGCTGCGCCACTATGCACATCGGGCCGCATTAGACTGCTGCAACGATATCTCCTCACGCCAAACCAGATCTGGATCTCGGCTGGAAGCGGTTGGAGAATCGTGGTGTCTAGGTCGATTGGTCTACGGATGAAGTATTTGACCAACCCAAGATTGAAGAATGTTTGATTTTCATACCCCGAGATTGTCTCAACTCCCAACGGCGCTTGGGTTGTACATCACCGCCCTTGTCAAGCTGCCTGCTCTGCTGTTATATGTATGAAGGGTAGAATTCCTTAACTACGTACCCTCAACTTAGGGGTTGGTCAAGTAATTTTGAAATAAAGTTATGAATCGGAACAAAAGGATGAAGATACATATTAATGGCCTTATAATAGCGATGTGACGATGTCAAAACTCGTGCAGAATAGAGGGTAACTCCTTAGCATACCCTCGAAAAGTTCATCATTTAATCCATACTCATCCAGCTTCCACCATGGCTGCCATTGTCGCTCCTATCTTCACTACTCTCATCGTTACTAGCATCATCACTATCTTCCTAATCTTCGCTCCTGTCATTACTATCATCCTCCTCCTCGTCTTCGTTGCTGTCATCAGGCCCAAAAGTCTGATCTTGGTTCCGGAGCGTCAATGGGCACCGCTTTTTCCGGGGCGACAAGAGGTACTTCGTGACCACTCTGCGGAGTGGAATCGACTGCCCCCAGTTAGGATGTCCTAGATACCAGCTTTCTGAATCCGCAAACTGGTCCTCAGATTTTCCTAGGACCGTGTCCAGCAATCGTGCGCTCTTGAGTCGACCGCCGTCCTGAAATTGGGACTTGAGGACGGGGAGAAGCTTACGCCACGAGGTGCTTGTGAGCGTGATGCGATTCAGGTCGAAGGATTCGAGAGAGCTCTTGTGCCGGACCAGGAACCCGGCAATTTCTTGGCGCTCGGTCTCGACGTTCCCGATGCTGAGATTGATGACGCAGGCTTGAATGCTTTGCAACTGAGTGCCCACCTTTTCCACGCCCTTCAAGAGGGCGCGAAGATGGCGAGCGGACGCAGCCCCTCATAGATTCCGCCGTATAGGTGTGATTCCTGACGACTTTTGTACCAAAAACCTCAGAAAATCCAAAAGATCCAGTTCCGCGTATGTGTCGTAACGCGTCGCGGTCCGACATGACAATGCCCTTGAGATTTAGCAGCATCGAGGTTATTTCCTCTAGTAAGGCGAAGTCGCGGTTGTGTGCGAGAATATCATCCTGTTTTGCGAAAGAGCGTACATAGTCATTGTAGACTTCCAGAATTTCAGTCTCCGTCCTTTGAGGCCCAGGGGACGGGGAATTTGGGTATTGTTGACGACGTCGATGACGAAGTTGAACATCCTGGTGCTCTTTTGCGCGGACTTCATCGGTGTACATTTGGAGGGTGTACCACTTCACGCGCCTCACATCGACGACGTAAGGCAGGGAAGTTATGTGTGTGGCAGCTCGTCAAGACTGGGAACTCTCAGCGACCTTGTGGCGCAGGCATCTGCTCAACTCAAAAATGAAAGACACGGAAGTGAAGATGTAGTGAAAAGCAAGTAATCTGTACAGAACCCTTCATCATCTCAGAACCTTGTAACAGGTACACCCATGACATCACGCCCTCCCTACGAGGTCGGCGCAGAGCTCAGCCTCCATCCAATATCATCCAGTAAAAGTCTTAATCAGAAAACTGCAAAAACCATCGACTCTCGCCTGCGGCATGGTCGTCGATATCTTGCCCACCACCACCTCCTCCTCTTTGTATCATCAACCCGAGAAGACCCCTTCATTCTTCCTGAAACCCCACGACTGGCAATACGCGTACCAACTCCGCGCTGACCACCGCGTGGAACCCTTCTCCCCACAACTCGCCACCGACTACACGGCGTTCATCCAAAGCGGCGAGACAGACGCCTTCCTCGAACATCTCCTCCGCTCCTCATCAGAAAACGATGAAGAGAATTGGGATAACGGACAGACCGAAACCGCTCTAGCCCATGAAATGAACATAATGTACCGCTCCGAAACCGCCGTCTACGCACAGCTCAGCGACCTGCAAGGCACAACAATACCGCGGCTCATTACCGCTGTCACGATGAACATTTCACCCGACGGAACGAACCCAGAACAGCGAGAGCACTTCAAAACCAAGGGTATCTTACTAGAGCACATCAATGGCGTCATCCTATCTGACCTTCTTTCCCTTCCACCGCCAGACGGCATTGCAACTAGTAACTGGCAAGACATAGTCGACCAAGCAGTAGCAATAGCCCCCTCCCTAGGCGACCGCGACCTTCTCAACCAGGATGTTCGACCCGAGAATTTTACTGTACAGCGACTTCCTGGACACAATTTCCGTGTTAATATGACCGATTTCGGCCAAAGCCGACTCCGCAGACCCGCCGAGACAGACCTTGAATGGGGACGGGCCAAGCATGACCAGGACGAGGAAGGCGCTATTGGACTTGTCATGCAGCGCCGTTTGAAGAAAAAGCTCGGGGTCGAGATTCAATTTGTCGCTTCGGGACGATATCTTGAGTTTGCGGAATTGGAAGAATGATTCATGGTACATGTGATGTTGATCGTGTAAGTATCAAAAGTACCTAAGCCACTGAAGGGTGTAGATGAAACGAGAGAGTGATCACCATTACGCTCTGCCCGAAATACCAACATGTCTTTTTAGGAACATGTTGGTATGGATGACCTTAAGCATAGATGGACCGATACAAACCACTGAATGAGACAATATGAGTGAGATTGATTAAATTGAGTGGGAATATCAAACGCTTCGCTGCCAATGGCCCTGTGAACTCCATGATGAGACAAAGTCCCATACCAATACTAGTACCTCCAATTATAATGCCATTAATTATACCGCTCTCCCACCACGGCACGCACCTGTTTTATTCCATTTCGCTAGACCGAGCGTCGACCTAGGGCCTCCAAAAAGTCAAAAAACAAACTCCGAGAAATGATCGAAACTCCAGCCTCTCCACCCAAAGACTACCGTGACCCTAGGATGGATCCAGTCTGAGGATCGTCACCATGCCCATGTACATGTAGTACTCTTACACCCATTCATTAATTTTATTGTTTGCTATCATCCCAAATAACTCTGATCCTGAGAACTTTTAGATGGCTATTCTGCTTCCTCCTCTGTCAACGTGACATCCGAATCCGGTTCCTAGCTCGGCTCGGTGACACTCCATCTTCTCTTCGGCGAGCTCAAATCTCTTAAAGCATCCGCCTCATCCGGCGGCCTCGGCCCACCGCCCCAGAGACCGTTCGCCCCACCAGTACCATCCGGCGTAATATCGAGGGACTTCTGCTGTTCTGACGACGGGAAGTACTCTCCTCTCGGATCCATCGCTCTTGGTGTACTCATCTCAGTGCCGCTGTCGCCTGTAGGCATTGGTGTCTTGACCTGTTCTGTTGATTCCGGTGAAGGCACGCCAGAAAGATGGATGTTGGAGAGGGCGGTACTTGCGTTGGTCTCAAAGCCGGATGCATTGGCATCGGTTGCTTTAGCGGTGCTAGCGGAGGCTGTATGCTTTTCATGGCTGAAATTCAACACCATGCCATCATCGTCATCATCGTCGTCATCTTGGGCTGAGGTGGGAGACCAGAGTCCGATTGACGGTGTGCGGGTCAGAGAAAACCCCCTGGTTTGAAAGGAGGTCACGCCACTACCGACCGTGATACCGCCTCCATTCCTGGCACTGTTGCTCATGAAGGGGATTCTGGGCGAAGCCGGGGAGCCTCCATTTCGAAGGCTGCTTAGAGCCGCATTGGCCGACGACGCCCTGCTACCTGAGGCATCGTTGAACGAAAAATTATTTAATGAGGAAGAGAATGAGTTTGAGTAGCGACCTCGACTGCCGTTTACCAGCCCGGCAATCGACGGGGATCTAGACGAAGATGGGGTCGGGGCAGGTGTTCGGAGGTGGTCGGTATTGGCAAACAGCTTGAGTTCGTATTGTTGATGAATGGGGAGCGTCTCTCCTCCCCGCTCGGATGAGTTAGAGGCTCGCCGAGATGCATCTGAATCATCCCCAAGTGGTTTCCGAACTGCCATGGTAAGAGATGCCATACCCACGTCCATGAGCACGGGCTGGTGCGTGATGGCTCCTATCATCGCGTTACAGCCTGCACCGTGCGACACAAGAATGACGATGGACTCGGTTTCGACATCATCGTCATCTTCGAGGGCAAATTCGCTGCTGGCGCTGGCCACCGAAGCTTTCCTACCATTTCGTGCGACCATCTTAGTGACCATTTCGGTAGGGTTCTCTGCCGTCGAATACCAGTCCACCAAGCCCTGGATGCCTTTCCTAAATCTCCGGTGCATTGATGTCCACTCCTCCGGAAACGAACCACCATCTCCCCAGTCCCAAGGACTTCTCATCGAGTCCCACTGGTAGTCGATGTCGACACAAGCATCTCGGGCATGTGCGACGTATCCAGGGGGGATGGTGTTGTTGTTGCTAACAGCGTAGTGAGGAACCGGAGCCACATATCCATTTGCCTCAGACACTGCTACCGATGATCTCCGTGATGGATCATTCTGACTGCTGGTGCTTCCGCTCCTTGACAGTGACCCCTCGGGTTCGTCGCCGGCGGATGAGGGAGCCGGACTGGACCGACCAATTGGACTCCACAGTTGGCCCTGGGAGCCCTGGGAGTTAGAATAGACGTGGTGGCTAAAATTGGCGTAGCTACTGTAGTCCTCGCGCTTGAGCAGGTCGGCCTTAGCGCTAGCTAGCATCATCACGGATTCGGGCGGTGGGGTGATCAGCTCGTAGTAGCTGGGCGAAAGCCACTCGCCCAAAAAGGCGTCAAGTCGGAGGACGGATCTCCGGATAGGCACGGGCGCACGGGCCAAGGCGGAGACGTCGGTGACAATACTCGGTCTAGTCCGGGGACTCATGGCTGATGTGGAGTCGATGTTGGAAACGGTGTCATCCGGGTCGGTGGATCCGAATGGCGTTGAGTCCTGCGCCAGTCCAGCACTAATAGCAACCGAAGTCTGGATGCAGCGGAGGAATGGCGAGCTGTGCACAGCGATCTTGTATCGTTTGCGTTTCCGCTTCCCTGACGAATTAGGTGCTTGTCTCTCCGCTGCCTCATCTTCTTTTGCCTTGTCTCGTATTATGGAAGCTATCCTAGCTCCTAGGCTCTTTGCTTGTTGCCAGCCGCTGTAGGTTAGCGGTGGGTCGTAAGGTGCCGGGGACGAGAGATGCCATTGCTTGTCGGCGGCGTCGAGTCGAAGGCCGTGTCTTTAGATTTAGTTAGATCCCGCACACAACAATCTTTGCATCTTTTTGAAATGAGAGCAGAGTTCGGGTTGTTACTTGCCTCACAACGAACAGTAGAGCCGGTGGCTGCCCCATCTCAGCTATGTCGTAGGTCTAGGTCCGGACTTGGTGGGGGTCGCAGTTGTGCCGGATGAAGGCGAAGATACTTGTCAAAGTGCTGGTCCAAGACGATCGGACAGAAGAGAGTTAAGAGTCCAAGCTACCGCCAAGGAGACCGGTTTTCCTGAGGTCGGCGCTCGGGTGGTGAGGCAGGAACGGTCGCAATTATAATCAGGTCGATCTCTGGCCTGACTTGGAGCTGGGGGCACGGTAAACGGGGGGACTGAGGCTCCGTTTTGGCAGTCACGGCGAGACAGAGAACCGAGGCGCCGCGTAGTCGGTCGGACTAACAGGCAGGAGACGCGTCTGACTGTTGTGCTGGTCTGGGGTGTTGCGTCCTGGTAGTGTGCAACGGCGAGGTTTGCTCCTGTCGCGATTGTAGGTGTCGCTCTTTCAAAAGTCGCGAGACTCTGGCTGACGCAACTCGGCGGGGCGCATACTGACTGAGCTTTGAGGTCAGAGGACGAAGCAGCGCGGGGATGTTGTGACAGGGCAGCCAGGCGCTGGGACCACGCTGAAGTTTGAATCAGATGGGAATTGGGGAACAGGCCATCTTTGGTCCGATGCCGATGGCTAACCTTTTAGAGGTTACTCGTCACCTACGCAAACCTCAGCGCTGCAACCCGACCAAGTGACTCTTTTCGCAGTTCAATAGCGCAGGTCTGGATTCTCATGCATGGAAGAGCTGCGTCAACAAAATAGCGCGGGTTCCATTTGGGGATGCTTCTACCCCACCTTCATCCTTATTTACAGTAACTTGCAGCCCGTTGCCCGCAAATTCAAGTACCGGTAAGCTGTCGTCACGGCGTCACATGCTATCTCGCGGAAGTCTTGATTGGGGCGTATGACCTTTGCTGTGGAGTGGAGTGGAAGTTGCAGCCCGGGGCGCACTGAACCACTGAACCACTGAACACATACACACCTTCCTGTGGACATTCAAAGACTGCAACCTGAAAGCCCCAAGCTGCTTGAAGCCGCTAGAATCTCCGCGTGGTCAGTGGATTGGCCTCCTGTCGGCAGAAATAGAATCGACAGTCACTCCACTGCTGAAGGTGGACCCAGTGCGGAGAAGGAGATCTCGGGGCTTATGTACAGGGCACGGGGCCAGGAGTGCGGGACATGCCAGATTGCCCCGGTCCTCCTGTATCTTGAGGCTTGGCCCTGGTCCACCATGAACCCCTGGATGCCGATTCGCGCGACGACACTTTGATTTCCTAGTCGCCAACACCGCTGACAAATGTCATCATTCCTCAGAGAAGCAAACGACGACGGCCTCAATGTCTTAACAACTTGTTGCAGGCTAGCGACCAAATCCTGACTACTCCAGTCCATTCCTTTTATTCGAGTTACAACCGTTGCGCAGCTTGGGCGAACCCCCCGATCGGCGAGATGAAGCTGTCGAGTGTCCTCCGCCTGCCTGCACTCCTCGCGGCAGCGCTTGTCGCTCCGGCCGTTGTCGAGGCCGAACACACGAGCAACTGGGCCGTCCTCGTCTCTACGTCTCGGTTCTGGTTCAACTACCGCCATCTTGCCAATGTGCTCTCCATTTACCGCACGGTCAAGCGGCTGGGCATCCCCGACTCCCAGATCATCCTGATGCTACCCGACGACATGGCTTGCAACCCGCGCAACGCTTTCCCGGGAACCGTATACTCCAATGCCGATCGCGCCGTGGATCTCTACGGCGACAACATCGAGGTGGATTATCGAGGATACGAGGTGACGGTCGAGAATTTCATCCGCCTGTTGACGGATCGCGTGGGTGATGAGATGCCGCGGAGCAAGCGGCTGTTGACGGACGACCGGAGCAACATTCTGGTCTACATGACGGGACATGGGGGCAATGAGTTTCTCAAGTTTCAGGATGCAGAGGAGATTGGCGCATTCGACCTTGCCGATGCGTTTGAGCAGATGTGGGAGAAGAGAAGGCAAGGCCCCTATCAAAAAATGGTACAGTCAACGCCCAGCAGCTAACCCCTATTCCAACAGATACCACGAAATCCTCTTCATGATCGACACGTGCCAAGCAAACACCATGTACAGCAAACTCTACTCCCCTAACATCATCGCGACCGGCTCCTCGGAGCTCGACCAGTCGTCCTATTCCCACCACGCCGACAACGACGTCGGCGTGGCCGTCATCGACCGGTACACATACTACAACCTCGAATTCCTCGAGACCGAAGTCCGCGATACCAGCAGCAAGAAGACCGTCGGCGACCTGTTCGACAGTTACACCTACGAGAAGATCCATTCCCACGCCGGTGTGCGGTACGATCTGTTCCGCGGTGGTGCCGAAGCGGCCCGTAGCCGGCTCGTGACGGACTTCTTTGGCAACGTGCAGAACGTCGAGGTTGACGGGTCCAAGAATACCACGCTGGAGGAGGACCTGCTATCTCTGAGCCGGACGATCGCCGCTTTGCGCCAGAAGGCCGACGAGGAGGAGGCTGCTCGCGCTGATGCTGGTGCTCTTGGGCTGGAGAATACGACGACAACGGAGCAAAAGATTACAAGTGTGCCAAAGCGGACCAGCCAATTTGCGAAACCGCTGACGGACGAGAATTGGTGGACAAAGAAGATATTTGGGGCTACGACGCTGGCTGGGTGTGCGTTATTATGGGGGCTAGGTTCGTTTTTGGAGGCCAAGTAAAGGACATGGCGTGGTGGAGGTTTTGAATCTTGGATGTAAGTATTAACTGCGACTTGAAAGACGGCTGAGTGCTGTTTAGTTTGGAAGAAAAGGGGGAGACCAGCCTCAGATCTCAGTGTTTTAGTTTTTCTTCGGCATAAGGTGGCGTTCGAGTGTATATGTAAAGCCCCTGTTACTGCTTGCATGCCCCTATTGAGGCTTGATAATCGTTTATTCATTTCTTGCATTTTTTTATACCTATCGTTGCAGGAGATGGTTCTGTGTTTCTCGCGTGTAACCCTTGATAGAGACCACTTTATGGCCCATAAATCTTGATATGAACAACCTTTCTAAGCTGAGGATGTATCACTTCGAGGAACACCAACCCCGTAAGCTTCCAGTAACCACTCCTACGTTCTAAAACGGACAAAACCACGATGTGATTGTATTTTCATCGTATGTAAGTACGAAGGGAGTCACCTGAGTGTTCGAGTGTCACGACGGCGGCCGGTGAAGGGTTAGGGTTATGCCAAGGTTTGACTGACAGCCTAAGCCATTCAACTGTCAGTGGTTTTGGCGGCTCAAACTCCAACCGTCAAACTCAATCCACCTTTCTCATCATCCACAACTGTATAAAAGGTCCAACATAGCAAACGCACTCCGCATAAGAGCGCTCGTTTTCCAGACAGTATGAAAGCAAAACCTGTACCTCATTTCAAGATAACTGGCAGCTTATCCTGAGATCCGACCCAAGAGGAAAGAAGTCGCCGAGATGAGTGGGGCGCCTTCAAAACAGAAGGTGAGTGAGCATCAAATCTCGTCGACAGACTGGAGAGCCATAACACCAAGCGAATGTAATTTCTAAACAATTCCTGGATTTCCTTCAACAGCTTATCCAAACTGGATTAGGATGCCACTCTTCCCAGTATTGTCCAAGTGGACAGAAGAATCACCCGGTACTATCAATTATCATCATTTTTCCATATCACATTCACATCAGCAGCCAACTTACACGTAGAACCTCCAGTTTTTACCTTTACGCGAGATCACGCTTCACTCGCGACCGCTGGTGAAGCGCAGCATTGCGTTCTCATGCGACGGCGAACTCGCAGTAGCCGCCGACGACTCGGTCCACGTCCTCGTGCCCGAGTTCCCTGATCTCGCCAAGCGCAGGCAGGCCAGAAAGGAGAAGCACCTGAAGCAGCAGCGAGCCAATGGCACGACGACGACCAACGGAAGCAACGGTACGACGAATGTAACTCATTACGATGATTTTGGAGAGGACTACTCCACCTCAGACGAGGAGGACGAATCGTCCAAGGCCCGCGGCAACACGCGCGCCCAGTACTCCGAGGGCAGCAAGCACATGCCGGTCTCGTACCCACCGCTCGACCCGCGCATAAACCGCGAACTCTACACGGCCGCGGGTATGCCGTTTCCGTACGACGGTGCCGCAGCCTCCAGGGCAGGTGGTATTGCTGCAGCTGCTGCCGGCGTTATCGACGACGACGAGGATGCCGATTCTGACGCCGCTGTTCTTGCCGCCGAGGAAGACGATAGCGATGAATCTGACGATGGAGATTACTGCGGAGGCTCACATATCCCCAACCGGCCCTTCGGCGCCGGATACGGTCCTATCACCGGTGTCGGGAGCAGCATGAACCATGTCGTCCACATGGCCTGGTCGCCTTCCGGTCTGGGAATCAACCGCCGCCCGATCCTGGCCATCTTGACGGGCTCGGGCACGCTGGCTATGTATGGAGACGGCAGCACCACGGCGAATATCCTGCCGAGGGCGAACGAGGGCATGCTGCAGCACCGCGAGCTGACCTCGTGGATGGTGCTCTGGGGCGTGGGCGAGCGGTTGGTGGTCCCGGGCCAGCAGACGGACGTGAGCGAGTACATTCGTGGGTTTGCGTGGGCCAAGCAGAGCGGGCCGGGCCAGGCGCTGCTTGCCACGGTCAATGACCAGCAGGAGGTTGCCATTCTGAGTGTGCAGACGGTGTACCGGCTGGACGACGCCAAGGTTAATAAGGCGAGCGTGCCGTCGATGGCTAGTTCCCGCGAGACTTTGGTCTGGTTGGTACAGGAAGTCGCGCGGTTCAAGGCCCAGGGCCCGCATCCAAAGGGAAAGGTAAAGTGTGCCGACTTGTTGGGGGTTTCGTCTGTGAAATTATGACTGACTGTGTTTATCAAGGTGACGGATCCAGATTGGTCGCCCTGTGGCACGTCGTTCGGACTCAAGTGGACGCCTTGGGTGCAGACGGAGGATGCGCAGACTTGTATCCTGTCGTTCATCGACAGGAATTATATCGGCTTCCGCAGAATCAGGATCGAGAAGCCTTGGGTCAGAGGAGACCTTCCAAAGGTTGTTGCTGATGACCAAGATATCTTTGGAAAATGTCTCTACCTCTCGACGGACGCGTTTGTCGAGTTTGAGGATGCGGTAGGTGCTAACCTACTCCGGGAACCCATCGCTGGTCCGTATGGTTGCTGACATGCCACAGATTTGGAAGCGAGGAGAAATAACCATGTGCAGAGGCATTGCGGTCACTGGGTTCTATTGGATGCATTTTAATATAGCTATTACTGGAGGTACCAGCTACAGCCACCAGCCGCATACTCTGAAGGACTGTGGCACAGTATATCCTCACGAGGACAGTGCACCTTCAGAAAATCCCATCGCAGGTATGAACAGCTTTAACTTTATCCCAAACTTTACTGACATGCCGTCGCAGACCTGGTCATTCATCCACCAGACCCATTGAACCCAACAGAAAAACCATTATATACCCTCATTCGTCTCTCGGCCACAGCCACTAACCCAGACTGGTACGAGACCAACGTTGCCTATCCGGACGACGACTCTCCTGATGGCAGCGGTGGTAAACCGCAATGGGTGCGTGACATGACGCAAAAACTAGAGATATCCGTCCCCGCCGACATGCACCTGAGGCATGGCTACGGCGGTGGTGAGAGCGATTCGGAAGATGACGCCAACTCGGGCCCCGACGACGACGACGACGACGACGATATGATGGCAGACGATGACTACGACGAGGATGGCGACGTCACAGCCGCCGTGACACAGGCTCCCGAGGTTCACCCACACCGGTTTCGCATGCACGGTCTCACGGTCTCCCCGGGCGGTGGCGCAACCGCCGTTCTGTTTAGCCAACATAGCACGCAGCTCCCCGAGCGCGGCGGCTGGCATACTGTCCGTTCGACCATTTCGTTTGGATACAAACCGCGTTGGCCCCGCAGGCGACCGCCGTCTGGCCAACAAGCGCCGCAGCGGTGTGCGTCCTCAACGCCCGAGAACGCATCTTTAGGATCCGATAATGATATTGAGATCCAGTCTCTGACGACCGAGGCTCGTCTGTTCGAGTGGCTCTACGGCGATGGACCCCCGGTGCCGGGCGTGAACTCGCCTTCCGGTAGTGCCACCACCACAACTCAAGATGAAGTGGTTAGCCTGAGCAGCGAGCAGAAGCAGCTCCGCGAGCTATTCAAACCGACTCTCGAGCAGCAAAATTGCGATTTATGCGGTGCCAAGATGATTGAGCGCAAGAAAGGAGCGTTGAGCGGATGCGAGAACGGGCATTACTTCGGCACGTGTGCTACTAGCGGACTGGCCGTGCAGATACCGGGGATCACTCGGAGCTGCGGGACGTGCGGGCTACGGACGATCCGGACGGAGGTGTTGGCTGGCAAGATGCCGCCTGAGCACAGGGAGGCGATTCTCGAGAAGATTGGGGATGGTGTTTGCGGTGGTTGCGGAGGCAAGTTCTTGACTTAGCGGTGAACGGGGATGGGAATTCTTAAGGAACTGGTAATGTTTTCTCGACTTGGTCCGGAACACTCAAGTGCTGGTTGTATTAATATCTGTATAGTTTTTGTACGGGGAGGCATACAGTATACCACAGCATGCATGGTTGGGTGTTTTTGGTTAGATCAGTTACAGAAAGTACCTTAGATCCTTGACATTGAAAAGATACTGATTACAAACAGTATCTGAAGCGTAATAAAATGCCAAAGTTAGACCGGCCCCTACCTATTGCAAAGATCCCCTGTGCCTACAGTATCCTGCTGTGGTCTGATCCATTCATTCTCCTAACCCTGAAAAGGGTTATGTGTGTACTGGTACTTCCTGGCCAAACAGCCCTTGTCCACAGCCACACAAACATTCATACATCTGCAACATGCCATCTCCAAACGCCGAATATACCCACCCCATCGAACAAGGAAGCACCACCTAATGGTTTAGCTGCATTCACAGGACTCTACTGGCCGGTGAGGTACGTACAATCATAAGCTGTGGGGCTGTCTTGGCGGCGGCCCCTTTTTCACTGCCTTTAACCTCCACCACACACACACAGAGAGAGCTATTTTCCAGCCTCAAAAATAACAACACAGACAGACAGGGACCTTGGCGCAGTTGGTCAGCGCATCTGTCTCATACCGTAGGTATGATCTAGTTAAACACCAGGGTAATCAGGAGGTCGTGAGTTCGAGCCTCACAGGTCCCAACCTTTCCTTTTGCTGGGCCAACAGGTTGTGTTTCGCACCCCATGATGACTTTCTGACACCAGAGGCATTCAAGAAAGTGTGGGGAAGCCTGGAGAGTCACTTCAAGTTGCATGGCAGGCAAAGATTACTGCAGAAAGTCGAATATGCTGTCTCTTTTTTTTTTTTTGTTTGGAGGATGGGGGGGGGGAGGGGTTTATCCTTTTTACGTGATGTAGACACCTGTTTGGTAGGCAAGTTAGACAGACAGTGAGTGACTAACGCACAACAGATCAAGAGCTCTACTTGACCAGCTACCTAGGTATCTAAGGCAGTTAGGTTGATATGCGCTGTATCCTGCTTCAGTACCCAAAACCCCTTGGCCACCCCTCCTGGAAGATGGTTGATGGTGACATCCCTTCCACTCAGCTCGATGACTCGTAATGTTCTTCTGCCGCACAGAACCTACACATAGCCGTCTTTACAATGGTTACGGGAGCAATAAACACAACACAGGTTCACACAATTTGGCATAGTGACCACTCCAAACGAGAGAGCGCCCTCAGGTGTACCGTTGAAAGCTAATCATAGTGACATCGTAATATCCAATCTTCCGATACCTGCATAAAATAAGCAGTCTGGCACCAGGTATAGGACAGTCTGGTAGCAGTCAGTAAACAATTGGCATGGAAAGGGGTAATTAGCAGCTTCAACAACCACACTTCAAGAATACGGATTTGTTTGTCACTATGCCTCTTCGTTCCAGAAAAATTGCCCCGTAATCGAAAAGATTTTTTTATTTTTATTTTTTTAAAAAAAGAAAGAAAGACATCCATATCGGAGGTCGGAGAGGGTTTACCTCAGCCACTGGTCATTCTCGGAAATCTTCAATTCAAGGAATGGCACGCAAGGCAAACTGAAGCACAGGCGCGGGAAAACACATCGCAAGCTTCGAGATTTGACCCAACACTGTTCAGAATCCCGGTTTCAGGCGAAAGAGGCATATATATTCAGGAGGGACCCCCGAATCCAGAAGAAATCACATTCGATGCAGACCCTCACAAAACATAAAATACAGACCATATGGTATAAAAAGGTAGCACGCAAGTCCATCCACAAAGCTATATGATGTCTGGTCCAAAGTGATTCAAGCTTGAGCAAATAGTCTATGTAAAGTAGGCAATAAGCGAACACGCACGCTCGTTCGTTCGCCTGCCGTTTCTGCTTGTACTTTATTCCGAGTAACATAGATACAATAAATGTTGAAAGAAAAAATTATATCCCAGGCTTTGTCCATCAATGCAATGAAAAGAGGGGCAAGTTCTAAAAAAAAAGACGCAAGAAAAATCCCGGGCAGACTGACTCCCAATGCTCCAAGAGATCCCTCTATCACAGAGAGTAGATACTCAATCAAATTTCTTTTTCCTTCTTACCACAACAACAAGTCTAGTTAAAGACCTTGTTCATAGCCTGGTGCGCCAACTCGACACCCAAAAACGTCGCCGCGTTAGCAGGCACCGCTCTCGCCAGCGCCGGCCCAAACCCAGGGAAGAATGCCTTGTAGCCGCCCTTGCTGTACAATCCCTTGACAACACCGCCAATGGTCACATTGCCCTCGGCCGTTTGGAGCCGGCTCTTGACCGTATCGATGGGAAACACAGGAATCCACATGGCCACGCCCGCAGCCGCACCTGCACACGTGATGGCTGTAAGACTAAGCTTGCCACTTGCTTCTCCGGTGATCGGGTCCTTGGGCGTCAGCTTGCGCTTGATGTACTCGTAGGCAGCAAAATAGGCGGCCGACCCGGGTCCGTCGCGGGCGAGCGTCGCCGCCGACCCGCGGAACACAGACCGAATACCGCCCTCCTTGTACAGCTGACGCACGACGTCGGTGCCGCCGCTGTACTTTGGCTTCTCGCCTGGCGCGAGCGTCTTCTGACCCTGCACCTGCAGGATGACTTTCACGCGCTCGAAGGGGGCCGTGATGGCGGTCATTGGAATCGCCGAGAAAAAACCGGCGCCGGCGATCTGGCCGATCGAGAGGTTGCTGTCGGGGGCGGCGCCGGTGGTGCTGCGCACGATAGTCTTGCCGAGATCGTAGCCCCAAAAGGAGACGGCAACTATTTTTTCTCAGTCAGTTTCACAAGCCCGTTTACTCTTATCGACGGTCGGATGGGGGGAAACATACACATGGGCGTGACACCCACGAGCGGCGCGCTCACGCCGGCATACAGACCCCTCCGCAGGCCATCCTTGGCGACACTTTTCCTCACCACGTCGAGCGCGCTCGAGTAGACGCCCTTTTCGGCGGTCTGGAGCCGGACCTTGACCAGATCGAACGGGTGGCCGACGACGACGGCGCAAACACCGCCGAAACCGCCTGCCACAAAAGAGCGGAGCTGCGCGAAGCTCGTCGATGCCGCTGCCTTGGCCTCGGCTTTTATCTCGGCCTTGAGTTCTTCCTTGCTCTCGGGGATGTGGGGGATCTTGTCGGCGACGGCTCCGGGTAGGGCATCGTGGACTTTGCGGTTGACCGTGGCGCCTGCCGATTCTGACGAAGAGGAGGTCGACATTTTTGTGAGGTGTTTGTGTGCGTAGAGAGAGGGGGGGAGAGCGCGATTATTGCCCCAGGGATCAGAAACGAACGAACCGTTGCTCTGACTTGCGCTAGATCAGTAGATCGGAGCTCCAGGACGCGAGGCAGAACGACGCAGCGGTTTAGGCTTTCGGTGTTTTCGTCGTCGTAGTAGTCTGTGGTCGTAGCGTACGTAAGACGAGAGCTTCACCGAGCGAGCTTTCGTCAATCAACCCGGGCGGCCTCAGTACAGTGGATTGCGCGCGCAGCTCGTTTAATTACCCCGGCTCAATTGGTCCGTCTCCTCGGCTTGAAGGGTTGGCTTTTGAATTGCGATGAGCAGAGAAGCAACCAAGAAGAAAAGCCCAATCTCTGGAAGGAAAATGTTTTGATCTGGTTGTTTGACGAAAGCCGAGAGAAGCCACCTTCGAGCAATGCTGCCCCCAAAGGGTTCAAGCCACGGACGTCACCGCTACCTCGGCAAAAAGGAGCTCTGATGGATGCGACACCGTTGCGGGGCTCCACAACGCCGTCTAATACAGCGCAACAGCACAAATTCAAAGAGGGATCACGGATAGATCTCGATGTTTGTATTAAAGTCCATTGGGGATTGATCGTTGTTCTGTCAAAGTTGTGGTCTTGTTGGATCCTGAACGCATTATCTAGATGAATTGGCGCAAACAGACGTGAAAGTCTCCTGGCCTAGGTCTCTCTGTCAATATCCGGCCCGGCATGCCCTGCGCGTTCGGACGACCCTCGGTCATTCGGCTTGCACATTGATACAGTACCGTACAGTACAGGTCACCCATCCAACCAGCTACTTCACAGGTAAGATATCTGGCAAAATGTCTTTGCGACAGATCCCTTTCCGGACAGACGGGCTGGCGGTCGAGAACCAGCAAGGACCTGAGGTGACCGAGCGGGAGATGGGCGTGGGGTTCCCTCGGCATCATGGAGGGGCTGTTCTGGGTGCCCGTTTGATGCGATGACGGGATTGCATGAAAAGACAACCGTTGCAAGCCGCACATCGGACGGACGGATACACAGCCGCATCAGGAGATATCAATTGACCACGACCTCGAGATATCAGCTGAGCCGCAAGGGAAACAATTGGGTGGAAGGAAGCTCGCCTGGTCCCGTACAGAGCTTGCCTGCCAAGACTTTGTCTTGCATCGCCTAAGCATTTGCATGTGAACGAGGGCTTAGGGCCAACGGAACAAAGCGGCAATTGGCTTTCAGGGGCAGCCAGGGGTGTGAGGAGAGGATGATGGCAGGACGTGACACTAAGGTAGGAATGAGTCGAAGGGCCGCCGCAAAGTTCTACACGGCTGCTAATAAATAATTCAAGGGAAGGCTAGTTCACTGCCGATTAGTTTATCGAGATTGAATGGGTTTGTCTTTCTTTACAATGGGCAAACATTCGAGATATCCGTATGCGCTCGCTCTTGTTCATGTTGCATGTGGCATTCCAACGCGTTCATTCAACCAGTCAAATTTACAAGTATAGAAACGAATGGCATTCGCGTATATAAAACAATTCTCCCTTCTGATGTGCGTAGTACCATGCGCTCAGGGAAAGCCACTCAGTACGTTCGGCCAAATATCCACCAAAGAACAGGATATACCAAAGGCAGCGCAGTACAATCAACCCATATCCACTGCTATTAAAACATATTTGGACTCCCCTTCGACTGCTGCGACAAGGGACTCCTTCCCACGCCACACCAACAACCCGTCTCGCCGTCTCGTTCCACCTGCAAGGTGATATCGATATGATGCTCCAGCAAATAATTCCTCACGCGGTCTCGCACGTCGTCCATATCTGCGCCCCTGACCGCGACGACATGCATCACGCCCAATAGGTTATTCGCCTCTCCCGAATTCCTGTCGTCGATCCAAAACTTGGGCACCGAGTACCCCGCCACGCCTCGTAGGGCCGATATACCCGACAAGGTATCGCGCAAGTTATACTCAATCTCCGCCGGGATGGTGAGCAGCAGGCGCTTGGCAGAAGACCTGACAAGCGGCAAGGCCGATAATAAGATCAATACCGCAATTAGGAACGAGGCGAGGGGATCCCAGCCGGCCCATCGCCAGAAGTGGGTGAGGATCGTGGAGACAATGACGGCTGCGCTGCCCAAGGTATCGGCCAGGACGTGCAGGTAGATACCATGCATGTTTTCGTTGTCGTGAGAATGGGCGTGGGAATGGGAACTGTGAGAATGTCCACTCTTCTCGTCATGACCATGGTGATCATGGCTGTGGGCGTGATCGTGGCCATGGGAATGGTCGTGAGCATGACCACCACAGCCTCCTCCCCCATGCGAGTGTCCATGTCCATGATCATGGCCGTGGTGATGATGACCAAACGCCATCATCCCTACCAGATTTACCAGCAGCCCAAGTGTGCTGACAATGAACAGCTCTCCGAGTCTCTTTGTCTCTCTACCATCGACGATCCTCTCGATCGCCTCTGACATAATCTCGACGCTGATGAGTATCAAGAACACGCCGTTCCCAAAACCGCTCAGCGTTTCGATTTTCCCAAATCCGTACGGGAATCGCTGGCTAGGGGGCCATTTGCTCGCGACGGCCGCAAACAGACCGACCCCTAACGCGACGCAGTCGAAAAACATGTGTATGCTATCGCTGAGGAGCCCAAGGGAGTCAGTGACATATCCGTAAAATGCCTGGACCGTCATAAAGGAGAGGTTTAGCCTGCGAGAAGAAAGAGTTGTTAGTCAACTGCCTCTCAAAATCACACAAATCGCCGGGATAACAAACAGCATAAAGTAGAATATCCGACGAGAGTCCTTTTCTGTCATGATTGCATGAAGTAATGGCGATTTCGACGTATATGGCAGTAAAAGACTGGTAAATTTCGATCGCTCCACGGAGTGACTCTCGCCATGATCGTGGTGATCATGATGATCATGATGGCCGTGGTCGTGGTCGTTGTCGTGGCCGTGGGAATGTGAATGAGCATGCTTCTCTGAGGAAGCTGGGGGATTGTATTTGTGAGTCGTATCAAACAATGTCTCCGTCGGAGTCATCAAAGGTTTCCCGCCTGGGGTTGACTCTGTCCTCCAGTGACTGCTAGGCGCCAGAGGAGGGGGAAGACTCTGGCGACTTTGCGCCGGTATCGACGAGTTCGATTGGTAATGTGAGTAGTTTTGCTGGTCGAGAGGCTGGCTCCGCATGCGCGAATGGCCTCCGCTCGGCCTGGAATCCCTCCGGTTCCGTGACGGACTGAGAGAGCCGAGGGACGGCGGCGAGTGCGAGGAGTTCGAACGTGAGTGAGTATGCGCGTGAATGTGGTCGGAAGAGTTGTGATGGTAGTGTTGCGGGAAGGCCGACGCCGGTAAAGCGTAAGAGGAGGCCATTGTGAAACTTCTCCTTACGTGATAGCCGGCCGAGATCGGTCGGAGGTGGGCTCAAGAAGATCGATTCGTACGGATAAACGAAGGTTCTCGAGTGTAGCCGGATTGCAGGAGCTTCACTGCTCCGGATGTCGTCTCTCGCTGGTCAGAGAGGAGCTAATCGATATGCCAATGAGGGGTCGTACGGGCTTGAGCTTTCGATGTCGCGACTGAAAGACCGGCTTCCTTGACCAGGGAAAAGAACCTGTGTTGATAACAGTACCGCCATCAGCAGGTATCCTCAGGACAGGGAGATCAGCGGGGGGCCCGGTGCACACACGGAATTCTAACGATAAATAGGTAACGTTGGTGTATGTACATGTGTCGTTGACTTTGCACTTAAATCGCGACAATCTTGTTTGTCTGGTGAGACATGCGGCGGTGGACGCTGCCAGTAGCCGGTATTGGCAAGCGCGACAGTCGGTCTCACAGCTGGACCGGGTGGAATCAATCGGCGGTAGTTGTGTCAATTGTCAAGGTTGAAGCTGTTAGACTGGACCAGTGGACAGCACGCACCGGCGCCGAAAGGTGGAATCTGGGGACTGCCAGTGGTTGTTGTTGTCGTTCTGTCCCTCTCTTGACCCTCTTTCTCAGCAGACGCCGCCTTCCCTTTTCGCTCCTCCCCCTGAAGCAACCTTGCAGCGGGTGTGGGGACGGTTCAAGCCCGTGTCGATAATCCAAACTGCTGATTGGTTGCCGACCGGTCCCATCCTTTCAACCCCTGTGCCGTCATTGTCATCTGCATGCGCCGAAGTGCACGGCCTGGGCGCGATAATCTGTGTTAATTTGGGGCGCCAATCTGTTAGACTCGCTAACAGCCTCAATCAGGACTACCAACCATCAAGGTCCTCTTATCGTCCGGTTTCCAGCAAGGCTGACGGGTGCTGCGACATCCGGACTAACCTTACACAAATATTACACGTACAAGGCTGACGAATATCGCACAAGTAACATCAGAGTATCACATTGCCCTATATGGTGGTGGAGCTGTGCTGTTTCAGGGCATGATATCTTGTCATCCGCATTTGCAAATGACAGCTGTCCAGAACCTGGAAAGTCGACATCGTTCGTGTCTAGCGCCCCGCCATCGTCTTCAACCGGAAGCTCACAGTAGCCCAGGATGGGTGTACCAGTATTGATATATTCCCTTTTATTCAGTGTTTTCGTTCTTATTCTTTTAACATGCCTTTGCTTCTTATTACTCGGCCCCTCCAAGTATGCTGGACCTGCAGCAGGGTCACCAGGAGCCGTGGTCTCAGTAGACGTCCTTGTCCTCGGTGACATAGGCCGGAGTCCACGCATGACATACCATGCTCTGAGCATTGCCAAACACGGCGGGAAGGTCAATTTAATAGGATATCTTGGTATGACATGCCACGCTCACGGCTATAAGAACATATACTGATAAACAACACAGAAAGCCCCCCTCACCCAGGCTTGATCAACAACACCAACATCACCATCACACCACTACCCACCCCTCCTCAACGCCCTCAATCTATTCCCTTCATCCTATTCGCACCATTTAAAGTCCTCTACCAGATCTACCACCTCTTCTCCCTCCTCGCCTACAGCCTCCCACCAGCCCAATGGATCCTCGTTCAGAACCCGCCCTCGATCCCAACCCTCGCCGTGGCTAGCCTAGTCTGCCACCTCCGCAACAGCAAGCTGATGATCGACTGGCATAACTACGGATGGACCATCCTGGCTGGCACCAGGGGCCCACGCCACCCTCTCGTCTACCTCTCGAAATTTTACGAGTGCTACTTCGGCCGCCTCGGGCACTTCCACCTCACCGTGACAAAGGCAATGGCGCGCCAGCTCCGCGCCCCGCCGTACAAAATCACCAACCCCATGATCGACGTCCACGACCGTCCAGCCGCCATCTTCCAGCCCATTTTCTCAAAATCCGAAAGGGAACAAGTCCTGAACAGGGTCCTCCCAGCCTCCCAGAGGCAGCTCGTTCCCCAGATCATGGAGGGCACCATGCGCCTGCTCGTCAGCAGCACGAGCTGGACCCCCGACGAAGACTTTTCGATCCTCCTCGACGCGCTAATAAAGTATGCTGCTGCTGCTACGGGAGAAATAGTAGTCCCCGTGCTGGCCATTATCACGGGCAAAGGCCCGCAGAAGGAGATGTACCTGCGAAAAATTGCCGACCTCACCGCGGCCGGCAGGCTGCCCAATGTCCGGATCGACACGGCATTTCTGCCGTTCCCTGACTACGCGAAACTGCTCGCATGCGCGGATCTGGGGATATGCTTGCACATGAGCAGTTCCGGCGTCGACCTGCCCATGAAGGTTGTCGACATGTTTGGCGCCGGGCTTCCGGTGGCTGCGTATTCCGGCTACGAAAGCTTTGGGGAGCTGGTGAAGGAAGGGGAGAACGGGCACGGATTCGAGACGGCTGGGGAGTTGGCGGGGATTATTGCACGGCTGCTGAGTGCTCGTGGTGCGGCGGAACTTGTGGCGCTGAGAAGGGGGGCTGTGAGAGAAGGTGGTCTCCGTTGGGATGAGATGTGGGACGCAACGGTTGGGACTGCGCTGGGGTTGACTACTGAAAAGAGGACATAGGTCTCGGGAGACTAAATTGGGCATGTGTTGTGGTGGTACATAATTAGATACATTGCTCCCAGTGTATCCTCATTGGATTCCTTACTCAGGAGCCTGAATGTCACTTACTGGTCCCCATGGTTGTGAGAAATACATCTGGGTGCCCTATCCAGATATCCACGACAGTCTTGAGCATTTCTCCATCCTGTCAAACAATCACGACCTCTTAATCCTCCCCCAAACTCTCCCTCACACACTTGCGACACCGCTTCCTAAACTCTTTGCCCTTGCCCTCCCTATCCTCACGCAACAACCTCGCCGCTTCGACATTGGCTGGGCTCTCGTCATTGGGGTCCTCAAACAGGCTGATAACGCTCAGCAAGATCGTCTCGGGCGACTGTACGGGGCTCCACCGCTCGCTGGCCGCCTCGTAGCCGTACTTGTCCTCCTCGGGTGGGTGGAGGATACTGATGCACAGCTCGCCACTAGGATAGATGTTGGGGTGAAAGGGAATCGGTGACTGGAAGGTGAGCTTTGGCGGCATGAGCGGGTATGCTGGCGGGAAGGTCAGGTAGGCACGGAAGTTTCCTCCTGCAGGAAACAGATTGCAAGTTAGTTTCACCATTCCTGGGGGGGGGGGTTTTCTTTTTTTTTTTTTTTTGGGGGGGGGGAACCACACCACCATAGTATTTGCACTCGTCGCTAATCATGAGCATCACTTCCCACTCAAATATATTGTTGTCGTTGACCAAGCCGCAGGATATTCCAGGAATGTCTTTGTCGGTCTTCATCTGCTTCAGTTGTCGCCCAAGAAGCGCGGCAGCCGCGGCGGCACTGGTGGAAGAGCTGGCCATGGTTTCCCTCGCTCTAGGCTTGCCACGTCTCCCTTCTTGTTCTTGGTGTCAGGAAGCTGAAACCCAACAAGCTTATATCGTGGTCAGGAGGATCAAGGTTAAGTTCGGTCGTAACTGGGGCGGATAACGACCGCGACGTGAAGCTTGCGTTTCGTAGATCGGGGTCGCGGAGCCGGGTCGCGGCGAAATAACGCTCGATCGGGTGGGGATTAACTTTATAGACCAAGAATAAATCTTTGTGATTGCACAAGGCCTCCAACGAAAAATGTTTTGCGGTCAAACTTGGTGTCGCAAATGCGTCGTGTTTGGGGACCTAGAAGTTGGTTGTTTTGGCGGAAGAGGGGCATCAACGAGCGTGACAGCGTATGGCGCCCGGGAACAGTGGAGAGTGGAGAGTGGAGACATGCGATCGCAGCTAAAACATTGTGGAGAAAGGCGGGGATCTCCCGAATCAAGGGCTCCGGGAACGGCCCACTTTCGTTGAGTCTCGGCAGCCTGATCCGCACCGACAATGCAATGCAACCGTTTAACTATGGAAATAGGGTGATAGGGTTATACTAAGTTAAGGAATAAAAGTTTATTAGTATCCTGACAGCAAAGTCTATACAAGTATGTTCCACGTAAACACACGTGTACGTCAACCTGAACGCCATTTCCATGCTGGTACCCAGTCACCACTTATGCCGTACAACCCCTGAGAGAAGTTCGCAAAAAGAAAACAAGCAAATTCCCATGGTTCCCATAGTTCCCTCTCATTCTACTTCTTCGACGTAGTCCCAAACCCAGCAAACCCCATCGCAGCCATCATATCATCCTCGTCGTGCTCCCCTTCGATCCTCACGTCCTCTCCATACTCAGTCTTGACTTTAACCGCCTCCTCCTTCGCCAGCTTCCTCTTCTCCTCCGCTTCCTTCCGCTTCCTCCTCTTCTCCTCCCTCTCCTTCTCGTCCTCCTCTTTCCTCACCGCCAGCCTCTCCTGCAGCGAAATCACCTGATCTCTCTTCTGCTCCTGCAACCGCTCCCAGAGCAGCTCGATGCGCGCATGCACTTCTTCAGCAGTCGCCTTGTGTACCTCGCCGCTCTGCCCAATGTTGCGCATGTGCTGCATGCTGTTTGTGTGCTCCAGATACTGCAGGTTATCCTTAAACGTGAGGTCGCAGGCTTCGCAGTAGAAACCGGCGCTGCGACCGCGCTTGCCGACGCCCGCGCCGGCGGGCACGAGCGTGGTGGTGCCGACCAGCTTCCGGAAGTCCTGGGTTGCGTTGCGCGCCGTCGTGAGGGTCTCGCTCCCATCCATGGGCTTGTAGTACTTCTTGCCGGCCATCTTGGCCTCCCAGCGCGCCTTGCGCTCCTCCTTCTCGGCTGCTTCGCGGTCCTTGGCTTTGGCGGCATACTCGTCGAGGTCGTACTTTTTGCGGAAGTCGGTGTCGCCTGCCGCCTGCCCGTAGGCGGAGGAGTCTTTGGCGGACATCTTGACAACTGATGCACTCTGTGTTGTGGGAGTTTGGACGATCGACTGAGGTACGTCAATGATATGTGCCTGACCAAGCGCAATTCTGCCGATGACGATTGAACTTGGAGACATGAAGCTCAACGCGCTGGGGAACGCGCAGCAATTAAAGATTTTAGTGGGGCTTCTCAACAACCTCGTAATGGAGGGGCAGTTTTGGCGGGGGTATCGGCCTAGCTTTATCGTCTTCGCGGGGCATCAAATTTCCTCTCCTGGTTCAACCTAAAAGGAATCTACCCTGACCCAACTTCTCTACCGCCCAAGATGCTATACCTAGTCGGCCTCGGCTTGTCCGACGAGACAGACATCACCATCAAAGGTCTCGAGATTGTCAAAAAGGCGTCCCGTGTGTACCTGGAAGCCTACACCAGCATCCTCCTCGTGGATCAGTCCGTCCTCGTACGCCACACCACCTATCTTACCTCCCCAAATGCCGCATCTTTTCTGCAACACGACCAGCTAACCAGCTAATGCGAAAGAAGTAGGAATCCTACTATGGACGATCCATAGTCGTCGCCGACCGTGAGATGGTCGAGTCCAACAGTGACGAGATCCTGCGCGACGCCGACAAGGTCGATGTCGCTTTCCTCGTCGTCGGTGATCCCTTCGGCGCCACGACGCACACCGATCTCGTCATCCGCGCCCGCGAGCTCGGGATCGCCGTGAAATCGGTGCCGAACGCGTCCATCATGTCGGGCATCGGCGCGGCTGGCTTACAGCTGTACAACTTTGGTCAGACGGTCAGCATGGTCTTCTTCACCGACAACTGGCGGCCGGCGAGCTTCTACGACCGTATCAAGGAGAACAGGTCGATAGGGCTGCATACTTTGGTTCTGTTGGATATCAAGGTCAAGGAGCAGAGCTTGGAGAACCTGGCCAGGGGGAGAAAGATTTTCGAGCCGCCCAGGTACATGACGGTTGGCACGTGTGCGAGCCAGATGCTTGAGATTGAAGAGGAAAAGGGGGAAGGCGTGTATGGACCTGATAGTCTGGCTATCGGAGCGGCACGGGTTGGTGGAAAAACTGAAAAGTTCGTCGCTGGCACATTGAAGGAACTGTGCGATTCGGACGATGCACTTGGCCCACCACTTCACAGTATGGTTCTTTTGGGGACGAGAACACATGAGCTGGAGCACGAATACGTTCGTGAGTTCGCTGTTAACAAGGAGACTTGGGACAGGATATGGAAGGCGGATTATGGTAAGCAGTGAAAGCTGCAATTTATTGACTTAGATTATTTTCTGCTTTACCTTCCAAGGCCCAAAATCTCTTGTTTTCTGTCTTAACGGCAACGGTCAAACGACGCTTGCTTGTGTCAATTTGGCTTGTTGACATGCCCCCTCGGACCATACGTCTCCTCCTAGTGCGACGATCTCCACTCGTTGACCTCGCTCTCGCTGATCTCCCGTAGCTTGTTCACGACAGCCGGCTTGCCGGTAACGGCACCCTGGGCGATCTCAGTGGCCCGGCCGATAATGTTCTTCTGCGAGATGGCGTAATGGGCCGTCGTCATCAGGACACGGATGATGCCAATCCGGGGGTCCTCCGGTCCACCATCATGCTTGCCGTCACCAAGATCTCCCAGCCACGCCTTGAGCTGGGGGCTGTAGTGCTTTCTGACGAGGTCGCGGTCGGTGACGATGCTGGCCTTGCCGCTGACCGAGGCCCACTCGCCCGACATGTTGAGGAAGGAGATGTTGATATTGGCGTCTGAGTGGAGCTCGTCTGTCTTGCCAGACTCGGTGTTGGTATGGAAGAGGAGGTCAATGCCACCGGTTTCCTGAAGGACAATTGTCAGGCAGGCTGTCATGGTGTGGTGAAGTGGGGAGGAAGTGAGCATACCTTGGCGGCCAGAGCCATGCAGCGAGACGTAAGCTGGCCAGATTTGGCGTCGTGGGTGGTCATCATGCAGAACTTGCAGTTGGTCATGAAGTCGCTGAGGTCGTCAATCTTCTGAGCCAACGAGACATCGGTCTCCATGTTTGCCTTCTTGTACGGGTCGGCAGGCTTGCCGCCGGTGTTCGCATTGGAGAATTCGCTTCCAGTCATGGCTGCTTTTGGACGTGATTGTCTGTATACGAACGACAATGGTGGTGTGTTGAGTTTCTGGCGAAGTGGGAGAGTTCTTGGAGTGGGAGAGTTCTTGGAGTGGGAGAGTTCTTGGAGTGAGAGAGTTGCAAAAAGGTCAACTCTTTGGCAAGATAAGTTTCATTTGATGAATGAAATCGGAGAACAAAAGCTTTCTTTCACCCTCGTGGCTTCCGTCCGATATAAGAGTCCAACATCACTTGCAGCTGTAATCAGGAGTATGATGTAAAGCTCATTAATAAGGGTCCATGACCGTTTCCCTCTTCAAACAGCCATGCCATCATCGAGGGGGATTTTAGGTGGTGCAATGTACGGATGCGTACACGTGGTAGCCGCATGTGTATCTTCTACTTACACTTCGACTTCCGTAGTGTATAATCGTCGGTTGATTGTTCTGCGATCACTGACGTCAGCACTCTCACTTTGAGTGGCCGGTCCCGAGGCGGGTCCGATCTCGACGAAACGGGGTTTTTGATCCAGATCGATCAAAAGTAGTTACATGACATCCATAAAACACATGAACGGAATGCCAGTTTAAGCTTTAGACTGGCGTCCTTGCTGTCTATTCGCAGGGAGGGAAACTTGACGTGGTAAAGTGCACACAGATTGAGCAGCTTTCCTTCTCTGGTTATCATCCGGAGTCGGAGGCTTGAAAGTTGAACACAGTACAGGAAGCGCCTCCCATACAACCTAATCCATACCTACATAAGGTAGCTGCAGGACATCGGGGGGAAGGAGAAACACATGAAATCGCTCCATACTAACATATAGGAAAACTTTCATACCGGCAAGTGCGCTGCTGTGGTGCAGGTGCTATTAGGGTGCCATGGGTGCTTCTGTAACTTCCCGATTGGGTGAGTCCAAGCTGGCCGTTGGGCAATGGCAATTGGGATGGAAAGAACGCGACGGCTGTTGGAAGCTGTTCCCCTCAAACCCCAATCACTTTTTAAGTTTATCAATGCAGTTTGGTCCGCTAAAACTTACTTAAACCTCCCTTCACATTTTCCTTCCGTCTCCATCCTACCGTGTCCTTTTGCGTCGCCTCAACAGTTTCCACGTCACCGGGCACATACCTTTTTGGTTCCATTGCGAGCTTCTCGCGAGATCACTGCCGCCACACCAGTTCGGAATAACTTTGAAAGCGCGTACGGAATTATTGTGAGAAACTTAAAAGATGGCGCACCTCGGCAACCGCTTCCCCTTCGAGGAGCGCGACCAACTCGATCAGGCCGAGGCCTACTTCAACAACCCACTTCGAATCAAGAACAAAGCTATGGAAGATGAGATCATGGCACTGAAAAAACTCCTGCGGGAGAATGGAATATCATGGTCCCCTGCCCTCACTTTCGACTCCGAGAACACGATGCCCGGAACTGGCAACTGGTCTTCGACTTCATATAACAAGGCCCGGAAGACTCGTTCGTCAGGGAGCCCGAGATCGTCCATCGCTCACACCCGAATACCCACTCTGCCCGTCGAGATTCAACTCCATATCCTGGAGTATGCCATGACAAGCAAACACCCCATCATCGACCCGCTTGCCAAGGTGAATTGGGAGAACATGACGGCCGCAGAGAAGAAGCGAGACAACCAGATCGCCATTGGTTTCCTCGCGACTTGCAAGGCATATCTGCACGAAGGCACGCGATTTCTGTGGAGCAACAACACCTTCGTCTTCACCAGCCCTCATGTGCTGCGGGATTTCTGCAACCTGGATTTCGAAATGCGGAAGAACGTCAAGCAAATCAACCTTCGCATCATTGCCAAGTACTACGACGAGGTGAAGCGCAATCACACTGTCCCTCATTACCCGTCTGCAAACGGTGGTCGTCACGGCATGAAGCTCAGGGTCACTCTTCGCCCCAAGCCGCAGAACCTGTCCCGCAAAGGATTCCGCAGTTACACGTGGAGCCAGACCTCGGACTTCCTTGATGCTCTGCGCCCACCATTTGACCCAGATCACAACAAGAAGCAACCACGCCCTGCTCTGCTGCCCGGTTTGGAGTCGATGAGGATCGACTTCATCAATTTCCCCTTCAACTTCCTTTCCTTTCCCGACATGGAGCTTCACCGATTGGCAGTCCACGACCTAGGCTGCACACTCAATGAACTGATGGTTACGGGCCTCCCCACCTGCGAGGTCGGTCTCAAGGCATTGGCCGATCTGTCTGGAATGGTCAGGGATGATGGGCTCCTAGTCAAATGTAATGACGCTTTTGTCGTTTCCAGCAGTCAGCTTCGCCCCATTCCAGATGGCCCGGTGTCACCGAAGGCTATCCGCGCCTGGAAGACTCTGGCTTATGAGCATGCTGCCTCGGATTCCTCCACTAGCAGTAGCAACTTTCCACCCGGATATCTCGACCATCACCGTGACATTGATGATCTTCCTGAGATGCCAGCTGCCCCGGAGGAGGAGGGCCACCCCGAATCTATCTGGAAGCGACGCCAGACCATTTGGAAACGCGTTCCTCTTACTCGCGATTCAGAGGAGCGCGAGTGGGTCGAATTTGATCGCACCTTGGGCGAGCCGATGAGCCACTGGCAGTACTCCGACGAATACGATGTTCACGACGTCGATGGCTTGGTGTGTGATAGATGTGGAGAAATTCACGATCCTATGGCTGGGATGGCTAATGGCCACTAGGAATTTGCTGTGCAAACAGACTTGGATTGGCGGTGCAACGATCACTATGAGACTTATCTGTTGTATCTTTGAGGGTAGATTGTCCACTTGATACTTTCTGTCCTGGCACGCGCAGTACTGAGAGGTGTCGAGGTGATAGTCGGGATTTGTGTGGATGCTGACCCGGGAAGTGGTCGGCATGATACTATGGGCTCAAAGAGTATGGGTGTAATGGCTGGGATTAGGCAAGGCGTTGCTGGAGTCGAAGCTTATCATGATACCTCACCGGCGTACTTTGCTATTGCTTTACAATATTGTAATGGATGGTTGTCGAATTAGAAGACCATTAACAGTACTTGAGAACCGACACAGAGCAGTTTACAGTTTATACCAAACAAATCATCTCCAGACTCTAGGATACCACGCAATTTGTGTGAGTTTTGATACCAAATCCGCCATTTCTATACGCGATCGTATGTATACCAGTACCAGAAACAAGCAATGTGATGTATGTTGCTCCTTAAATCTTCCAGTTATCTCCATCCAGGACCCCGAACCCAGCTTTATACGACCCACCAGAACTACTACCACTCCTTACACCCCTGGCACCCATCATCCGTTTCCCCGAGTACGTTCCATTGAACCCGGCGTACGTGCCCAGACTGGGCGGCAAGTCCGCGACGCTCCTTCCCCACGTGGCGCTCTCGTTGCGCCCAAGCGTCAGGACCAGCTGTTTCCCCTCGGTAAAAAAGCTGTGGTCGATCCAGCTCTTGGTGTATGGCGCGCCGTCGAGCGTGGCGCTTTGTATGTAGATATTAGAGTAAGTCGGGTCGAAGTTGACGTTGGTGACGGAGGCGGTCTTGCCGGTCAGTGGGTGAGTGATGTTGACGTGCTCGAAATAGGGCGGCGTGATGAGGTAGACGTTTTGCCCCGGGTTGGGGAAGAAGCCCATCATGGAGAAGGCGACGAAGGAGCCCATCGCTCCGGAGTCGTCGTTCCCCGGCAGGCCGTCGGGGGTCGTGGAGAAGAATTGGGGGATGTAGAAGTGGCTGCGCTTGGCGGATAGGGCCGGGCGAGCCGCGTAGTGGTACTGGAACACTGTTAAAAAGGCGGGCTCGTTGCCGATGTAGGTTATGTTGTGGTCGTGGAGGTAGTCGAGGCGGCGGACGAAGGCGTCGGGTCCGCCGTAGAGTGTCAGTAGGGTTGCTTGGTCGTGGGGGACGAAGCTTTTGCAACAGTGAGTTAGCTAGGTTATGCATGCATTGGGATTAATTTGGGGTCTAGGGAGAAACGTACAAGCCGTATTCCCAGATGCTACTTTCGAACGTCTCTCGGCCGCTGTTCTGGAGCGAGCAGACGCTGACCTCGTCGAGGTTGGAGCAGTTGAGGGGATTCTGGTAGCCCCAGGTCTTGTTCAGGAACCGCGGCTCAAAGAAGCCGACGAAGCCCGTGTCGGTGCCGTTCCACCAGAGGGAAGTCTGGTCGGCTTTGTACAGGTTCTGCCAGTTGCCGCTGGACTCAATGTACTTCTCCTGGTCGGCCGTCTTACCCATTGCCCCGGCCATCTGGGCGATGCAGAAGTCGTTGTACGAGTACTCTAGCGTGCGCGAGATGCTCCGCGTCATGGTGCCGAAGCCCTTGTAGTCGAAGTCTTGGACTGGGATGTAACCAAGGGATTTCCAGCTGTCCAGCCCGCCTCGGCCTTCGCAGCACCAGTCGAAGGGCTCGACTTCGGCATCCTTGACGACTGCAGCGTACCCATCTTCCCACTTTGGAGAATATTAGATTTGACTTTCGGGGGACAGAGCGATGGGATGGAAAAGACTCACGTTTATACCACCGTTTAGTCCTTTAAGATACCCATCCGCCAGTACAACGTCGGCATTGGAACCGCCCTGGATATGTCAGGTTAGACCAATAGCCCCTGTTGGCGAAGCTGGGGGTTGGTTTACTTGTGTGTAGCCTTTGTTCAAGCTCATTCTGCAGTCGGGCAACCACCCTACGTGCCGATACGTGTCAATAAGTGAGCGAATCATTTGCTCGACCGTTGTAGGGTCCACGATAGTGAGAAACGGCAGCTGCGACCGAAACAAGTCCCAGATGCTGTTATATGTTAGCTCCCACTATGAACAGATCTGAGTTCGCCACCGTACCAGTAGAACGAGTCAAAGTACGGCTCACTGCTCGACCACAGCGGATTCTCTCCAGTGTAGTTTTGCGGGTTGATAAAGGTTCGATAGATGCCGCTGTAGAAGTTTGTCACGATGGACTTGTTAATCCCGTTGGTCGACACCTTGATCGGACTCAGCTTCGCCCTCCAGGCTGCTGTTGCAGCATCGGACACGCCCCTGAAGTCAAAGCTGGGAATCTCGCTCTCGGCATGAGAGCATGATTGTGATACGCTGATGAAGCTTGTTGCTGTCCGCACCAGAATCGGCTCGGCCCCTGACTTGAACCTGACAAAGGCACCACCAGGAAGCGGATAACCATTGATCGACCTGGATACCGTCAGGTTCTTCACGCCCGCACTAGCTCTGCTGTTCACAAAAATTCCGTTGTCCAAGATCTCGCCACCCTTGAAGTCGGTGCAGAAATACAGCACATAGCTGCCAGCGGAAAAGCTCGAGACAAAGCGTGCACTTCCGGTAATCCTGCCGGTCGTGGCATCGACCGACACGGTACCGTTGTCTTGCCTAGAGTCTGACAGATCGGACAGGTCCTGCAAAATCAGTGGCTGGGCGGGTTGTCCATCTGTGCCAACTGAAGGAAATGTAAACCTGAATAGCGCTGCGTGCTGCGTGACGGTCATCTCCGCTTGGATGCTGCTGTTCAACGTGATGCCAAACATTCCCGGCTTCGCGACCACACTGCCGTTGCTGAAGCCCCCATATCTGGCGCGCGTCTTCTTTGGAAATGCACATTGGTCGATGTCGGAGCTCGGGCAGTTGGTGTAAGGGAACAGAGGGAAGTTTCCCAGGCTGGGGCTTCCGCCAGTGCCGCTGTCGTGCATCATGCTGAAGCCGGTGACGGCTGCCCCGTCCAAGGTGAAGCCGCCCTGGTTGCTGCCACTGTTAGTATCAGCAACCGCCTTTGCCATGCCGTAGGGCAGGGAGGCACCGGGGAAGACGTTGCCTCCGTTACTGGCGCCAATCAAGGGCTCGACATAGTCGAGGGGGTCAAAAGTGTCCTGGGCGAGCACTTTGCTCGAGAGACCAAGGCAACACAAAGTGAAGAAAAGCGCCATCGACACGGCAATAAAAGAGTGTGGGGGACCGTTGGGATGAGGAGAAGTAGGAGTCCTGGCACTTGCAAGCCCGAAATGGGCCATTTGATGGATATTATAAACGCGAGAATGGATGGAATTCACCCGCAACACCAATAGCGCGTGGGACCCCTGAATATCCGCCTGCAGCGGCTGTAACGTGGTACAGATATGTACCATCTGCATCTGCCGATCTTGTTGAAGGATCCGGGTCCGTGGCTACGCTGCACCGCAGTTGATGATCAAAGTGTCGTGTGGCCATGTCGCGTGGGTGGTTGTCCAATATCGCCCGTCGCTTGAACTCCACGTTGTCGTTGGGGTTGTTACCATTGACCAGAGACAGTTAAGACCAGCTATCCCTCTTGGGTTTGTGACGGCGTGACACCGCGATGTCATTCCTATGTATGACCACTGGCTGGGGTGGTTCATAGGAAGTGGTTGGTATGCTGCACGACAGCGAGGTGGTGTAATTGGAATGGCATGTTTGTAATCACCTCAGAACATGCGTTGCCATGTCACGCTGTGAAGCTGCACGTGTTTGCCAGAGCCAGAAACAAGAATAGATATATCCGTTGAATCTTTTTAGACAGTGAGGATGAATATTTGTTGAGACTTGAGAGTTGGTGTTTGGGAGAAATAAAGCCAGGCCGGGCATCGGCTTTCATCGTCCTCCACCGTGGCTTGTGGGATGATCGCCGCTGCTGCAGGAACAACCAAGCGCCATGCCATTCGCCGCGGGCCGCAATTACCCGCTATCTTAGCTCCTTACAGGGGCATTTTCTCCGCAATCTCGGCCGGTTACAGCATCCCTGCCGCCGGCAACCGGCCAACCATCTTTCCTGCAGCACGACATCCGACGCGCCGCTCCTCATCAACCACCACTGCATCAACACGTGTTGTTCTTGAGCTTGGATTAGATTGCGCAATCACCATGGCCCTTCAACACGCAGCGTCCATGTTTTCTGCGAGTCAAACCACCCACCGACCAGTCCACCCAGAAAGGGTGGCGATATTAATCCATCGAATTGCTGCGGTTCAACAGCCGACCAACAACCGACGGACTCGACGTCTCACGGTTCAGGACCAGACAGACAACAAGCCAAGATGCTACTACGCCTTGGAAGAGACCGGTGGTTGAAGGGTACTACTCTGTACTCGGTACACATTAACTCTCAGTTATCTGCCATACGCCCGCCAGCGTTCATATCAAGTGAAACACGCTTCTATTTCTTGGACGACTTGCTCCGAATACTACTAAAAATGTCGATTGCTGACATCTTCGGCCTCAAGCTCCTCAACCCAGTGCGAATTCTCTGATTCCATTTCTCCTCGATAATCACATCAACAGTCCCAGCCTTAAGGTTGGATGATGTTAGCTCCAGGCTTTCCCCGTCTTTCCCTGTTCTTGTAGCTGCTTGATCCCGAGGAGGGGGGGGGGAATGCCCTCTACACCATTCCACGGTAAATAGTAGCCATCGAGGACTTACAAGTGACCCAGTTCATGACTTTTCAGGGCTCCTAGTCCATCTTGGAAATAATACTCATTTTAAGCAGTAAATATTCCTTGTAACTACCCTATCAGGCCCTAGCAGCCAATCGCGAAAGATGTCACGGACAAGCAATCTACAGGGTTCTATAAAGTACCCGATGGCTACTATTTACCATGGAATGGGTAAGCATCACTACCGCCGCCGCCATTCGCCAGGTCCACCATCGTCCCCGCTGCTCTCACTGTCGGAGCTACTCGGTGTATTGGCCAGTTTAGTCTCACCCTTGTCGACCACCACCCCAACTTTGCCTTTCAACTTCTCGTATTCGGCCAGGATGGCACGCTGTTTCGCGGCCACGGCTTCATCGTAGCCACGCTCGTCCGGGCCGTCGTAGCCATAATACTTGCCGGTAACACCGGCTGCTCCACAGATGGCCGCAACCCGTAGGAGATGCCAGCGCATCTCGAGGAGATCCCAGCTGGGCTTGTCCTCAGGCTTGTCTGCTCGGAGGAGGAATGTCTGCCGGTCCGGATCCTCACACCACTCTCCCGGTGTGCTAAATTGTCACCCCAGCTCTGAGCCATCACCCCAGCCTGGTGAAGGATGTTGGAATCTGAGTGAATATAGGTAAGTGGCTTCAAGATGCTTCTCTTTAACCAATGCCACTGGACGACGACTCCTTCTGGCGTTTCCCTGAGAGGCTTGAGTGGGAAGCGTGTGTTGTCGAACAAGAAATGAATCTGGTGGCTATGGATAAGCTGTTCCGAGCAGACTGGGTGATGCTTGCGTCCTCAAACTCTCTGCGCCATGCCATGGACTTCTCGGGACCCTAAAGACACTTGAGCAGCTCGTTAAGATGCTGCAAATTCTTATTGCGACTCGTCGCAAATGGGAAAATATGCCCCGCCTCGGGATCCGACATTCCAGAAAACACACAGATGTGTCCATCGCGATCCTTTACCTAAACCCTCATTGGTATATTATCTGATAATATAACATCCAAAAACATACGCGCTTTGAGAACCCGCTTCTTGTTACCGAGCCAGAAGGGACATCCATTCCAGGTTCGTTGAGAATTACCGTCGGTATCGCTCCAAACGGCGGACGGGCCGACGCCTCCGGAGAACGGGATTTGGGAACATCTATATTAGTTAGTATTGGTAAGAAAGCTAATAAGGGGGAAATAGTAACCTACAAGCCCTAATTGCATAACGCTGCGCCCGCGAGACTGCCCATAATGAAAAACACCGTCACCCGAGAATTGCGGGCGCCTGCAGATAATCGCGATGTTCCGAGATGGGTGCGATCATAAACGCGGCGGATACGGTTGCATTCATCACTGTCTCATGCACCGGTGTTCTGATATGTTGCTTGCAAAGCGCTCGAAGTTCGTCAAAAAGGGCACAGCGCGTGCCCACCTCAGTAATATAATCTTCCACTGGCTCCCTCGGAGGAGTGATCTCGTTTGCGAAGTGACGCATCGTATTGAAATCAGCCATAGTATAGGAGGGTGGATTGTCGAGTTGTTAGCTGCTGCTAGGAGCGGTAGAGAGACGTTGGTAGATTTGGGATTGGGATATATTTTGGGTAGAAAATGTGTGATCAGTCGAGTATCTAACTGACTAGTCAAGTACCGGGATTGAATCCGGTGCAAGCTTGTTCTGCCATCGTCCCAACCTAAGGACCAGTCAGTTGAACACTAAAGCTCTCTCTCGCCACCCCCAGCCTCTTCCGGCAGTCCGGGTTACGACCGGAAAAGCCCTATCTACAACTACGGAGTGACTCGGGTATAGCGTTATATATAAACCAGTCTGTGTTTCGCCAGTACACTCAACTCGGATAGGTGGCTCTTTGCGAGCAGCGCCGAGTCTCCCGAAAAAGAGACCATGGGGCTTCGATGGCACAGGTATGTGTCGACGCCATTCGATGCCATCTCTTCACGGAACAGTGTCCGTGAAGATTTCGCCCACATTCCCCAGCAGCTGCGCCGTATCCTAAATTTCCTTTAATAGTGATGTATTTCTACTTTGTTTACATATTGATAGAATAGATGCAATGATGTGTATAGGTGATGTATTATCTAAATGATTTATTTCTCCAGTTCAACAAAGTGCTTGTTTTTAACCTGTATATATATACCCTATGTATCTTGATATTTCCAACATCCTTTTTCTCCATTCTCTGATAGTTGGTTAGTTTGGCAAATGCGCCGTATAACCAGCAGCAATTAACCTCTCGGCCGCCTGCCATACCTCCTCAGGAATCTCCTGCGGAATCTGAAACCCCTTTGCTGGATAATCGCGGATCCTGACTAAATCGCCGACCATGATGCTCGTCACCAGCTCTTTGGGGTTCTCCGCGTCGGGATACTCGTCCCACTCGAGCTGCGGGCTGGTCACGCAGAAATCGACCTCATCGGAGGAGTCTGAAGAAGAAGGCCACTGCTTGACAAACGTCGCAAACGTCCTCCGTTCCATGTACGGCTTCTGCACGAGGGTGAATCTTTTTATGAAGATACCGCGGGAGGCGAGAAGCGCTCTCGTAAAACGCACGTTCTCGCCTGTGTTGGTCGCCGCCGGCTCGACGAGGATGGCGTGCGCGGGAATTTCGTAGACGTCGCGCGCCACGGCGGCGAAGACTTCTGCTTCTGGGGCGGTGAAACGGCCTGCCGTGAGGGCTCCGACGTTGCCGGAGAAGATGAGATAGGCGCCGTGGCCGGTGAGGTAGAGCTCTGCTGCGCGGTGGGCGACGCGGATGTCCAGGCTGCAGAGGCAGAATATAGCTGTGGCGCAGTGTTGAGAGGAAGACGGTGGGAATAGGGGCATGCGCATGCGGTGGTAGTTGTATATTGTTGCGGCGTCGGCGTCGATGGTGCCCGTGTCCGGAATCGGGGGGACCGCTCCATCACCGGGGAAACGCGGGGTTGTGGCCGGAGCGGTCGGGGCGGGGTGGTCCCCCGGGGTGCTGGTAATTTGGTCACCCATCCTGCGGTGCTGTGATTGAGGTGATGATGGAGAGAAGCGGGGAGTACTAGATTTGTTGAGAAGTTGGTATACACGGCGCCGCTGAGCCGAAATCAGCCGCTCGCTGATCGGAGCCCCGCATTAAACCCTAACCTGTAAACTCGGCGCCGGCGAAATCCGCGAATATCTACGGTGGTTCTGGTGTGGCCGCCGTGCTTATTTCTGTATATCTACGTCGCCGGCTGATTCGGCCGCTGATTCGCCGCGGCCCCCGGAGCCTCCACTATAATACAGGGCGCTAATGCGCCGTGGCCACACCACTACAGCGGGGCCGGCGCCGTAAGCAACCGCTAGTCGCGCCTTTCAGGGAGTCTGCGCCCCCCCGCTCCGCTCCAACTCTCCGTCCCCAACCTTCTCTTCTTTCCGGTACCGTAGGCCGGGCTTCCTTTACGCTATGGCTCTCCGGAAGCGACGAGCGCCGGCTTCAACGCCGGCGCCGGCCAGGCTATCGATCACGGTAGCTGGATCGGCCGGCACGGAACAACCCCTAACCGGCCAAAAGAGGCTAGCGCAAGTAAGGATTCCAGCAGCGCGGCCGGAACGCGCTATCGTCAACAACGCCGAGCTCCGGGCCAACGCGCAGAACATCCTCACTATGATTAAAGCGACGCGGCCGAAGAACACGTCGTCGGCGTACGAGCCGAAGCAGGAAGAATTCCGGCGGTTCTGCCGGCGGAAACAGTACCAAGACGGCGAGACGGTAACGGAGGATAAGCTCCTTCTTTTCCTTGTTGAGGAGGTTGTGAATCGGCCGTTACGGTCGCGGAGCCGGAAGTCTGACGGCGATGTGCCGCTCTCGGAGACTCGGCTTGCCTGGCGCTCGGTCCGGACCTACGTTACGGCTATTACCGACCTTTACCGATCGCAACGAGCCCTCGGCATGAACACCCACCCCTCGCCCCGAGAGGATAACGCCCGGGAGTATATTAAATCTCTCCAACGCCGGGATACGGAGCGGCAGAAAGCCAACTACGCCGACAAGGGCCGAGATACCGTTCTTGACGGCTATTCGGAGGATGACCTCAAGCGGGTTGCCCAGGAGTTGTGGGGCCATACCGGCCAGTCAGCCGAATGCCACTTCCGGACTCTGGCCGATATGCTTCTCGGCCATTATATGCTTACCCGCGGCGGCGACCGACGGAGCCTTGAGATCTCGGACCTCTTTACGTTCGAATTCGCCGGCGAGGGGCCCACTCGGTGTATGCCGCTTATTACCACCACGCGAGCCGGAAAGCAGAACCAACACGGCCGCTTGGAAACCGCCGGCGCCCTTCGGAGCCGAGACCCGCTTATTTGCGTTCTTGGCGCGGTAGCCTTTTACCTCCTGTACCGGTGGGACCTTACCGATGAGCCGTTTCCCTGCTTTAAAAGCCGAGCGCAATGGTACGACATCCGGCTGTTGAAGAGCACCGAGGCCGGCCCCGCCTCCGCGTTAGCGTATAATAGCCAGCGGGATTGGGTTATTAAAGCGTTTGCGTACGCCGGTATCCGGTCGAACAAGAAGACCCACGTTGGCCGGAGCTCTGGAGCGAAGACGGCGGAGTTGAAGGGCGTAAGCGAGGCGCAGATTCGCCGTGCCGGCCGGTGGAACCAAGAGCAAATGATCGGCTGTTACCTAAATTCACTACCCCGGAAGTTCATGCGGACCATGGCTGGCCATCCGGCGCAGATGGGGGGCTTTGAGATACGCCGAAGCCGAACGCCGCCTCCGGACTCCCTGTTAGCGTTGATCTGGCCGGAGTTAAGCCAGTGGGCAGATAAGTTCGGCCCCGGCCCGGAGCAAATACACGACCTTGCGGCGGCCGGCTTCACAAGCTTGTTATTCTACCTCCGAGAGGTGATTCTGGAAGACTCGGTGCCGTTGATGCGCCAGTTTCCGGACTCCGCCGTGTGGAACCATCCGGTATTCCAGCACAAAGATTACCGGCCGTATGCGCACCGCGTAGCGGTAATAATAGAAGAAGGCGAGCGGCCGAGCCAGTTGGCCGTTCTGACGCAGGCTTTGCCGGTCCTTACCGACTACCTAAAGACGGCCGAAGCCCGGAGTGAGGTCAAGATATTGGAGCTTTCAACGGCCCTAACGGCCGAGATTCGTACGGCAGAAGCACGGCTAGCCCTAACCTATCAGTCTTCCTTGCGCGACCTCCTTGCCGGAAGCGTTTTCCAGCTGCAACCACCACCGGCACCAGCACTAGCATCGGCACCGGCTCCGGCTCCGGCACTAGCATCGCCATCAGAAAGCTGTTCAAGCAGCTCCAGCCGGCTAAGCTGCTCCAGCCAGCCAAGCCCAGAGCCGGAGGCTGCGGAGCCGGAGACTACGGAGCCGCCGAAACACCGCATGAGCCGGGCCGTCAAGACCGTAAATGACCTTTGGCGCGAGTGGACTACCGGCTTGCGGGGTAGCCCTTCGATCACGGCTTTGGATAATCGGTGGGGGAGCCGGTGGCGTGCCGGCCGTCAGGCCGAAGTTCAGTGGTATTCTTTACGGCTGGAAGTCATCCGAGAGATCCGGCGAGTTGCCGGCTTACGGCGGTTGAGCGAAGAATCGGCGATGTTCTTTGTTGCGGCCGAACAACGGCAATCTAACTGTTCTCTGGATTTGTATTGCAAGCGGCTCCGCGCCAACAGGAAGACGAGGGAGGCCGGCGCCGGTGATAAGAAGGGTGGCCGGCGGCGCGATAACGGCACGGCGCCAGCGGTAACAAGCCTTCCGTAGATAGATTTAGTAATTGAGCCGTTGTTGCAATACAGTTTGGGCCTGGAAACGCTGTTTTACTACGTAGATTGCGCGCAATTGCTTGTGTTTAGGGGCTTCAGGGGCTAAAAAATCGCACATATAACCCTAACCCTGCGCAGACGTAGACATCCTTGGGATATTTACGGTCGCTGAGGGCACGGCCCCTTTTTGGCTGCGAAGAGGCGCTCAGCCGCTGATTCAGCCACAAATTGGCCGCCGTAGATATACCCTTGATATTGGTCTTGTAAAAGAAGAAAACTGGTTGAAGGCAGAACACAAACTAGGAAACGGGTTGAATGCGATTGGGCAGCTGAACAGCTTAAGAGCTCAGCTGAAATACAGGGCGTTCACGGGCTGGAGATTCGCAATATTGGACCGATTTGGCAAACTCTGGGCAGCAACGGCGTGAGTAATACGGTAAATTGGTATAGTAAATGTATGATGTATTATTACAGAAATAGCAGCAGTGATCCAGGGGAACGCTACAGAGGATGCCGGTTCCACTTCGCATAATGCATCCTCTTTCGGTACTGACTACATCACCAGCTCCAGATTTCAACTCGCTCAGACATCATCAATATCGATCATCACTGTCAAAATTCCCTGCTCTCGCCAACCGCACACACATCAAACACTCCCGTCTCCGCAATGCCGCAGGCCTTCAAGGCCTGCTTCAGCAACTTAGGCGGTTCATCCACCTCCTCGTTCGTGAGCACCCACGTGCTGTGATGGATCCCCATCGCACGCTTGCATTTCGTGTCCTTGAAGATTTCGACAGCATCCCGCGGGTTGGCATGCAGCGAGCTCCACATGCTCCGGGGACTGTACGCTCCGATGGGGATCAGACCCAAGTCGAACGGCCCGCGCAGCTGGCCGATCTGCCCAAACTGCGGGTTCCGGGGCAGGCTATCGTACTCCGGCCCGTAATCGTCGACGTCGGCCGCAAGATCCGGCACCGTTCGGTATCCCGTGTCACCGCCGAACCATATGGACTTGTCGCCGGACGACACCGCCCACGACGCCCACAAGGTGTGGTTCCTGTCGGTTGCCGAGCGCCCGGACGCGTGCTGGCTCGGTAGGCAGGATACGCGTGCCGTGATGGTTTCCGGTTCGTTCGCCTCTTCTTCGTCGGATGATGGAGACGACGACTTCTTCTTAGAGAGGATGACATCTACATCCTCCCACCAGTCCAGCTCGGTCACGTTGGTTATCCCGCATGACCGAAACCATTTCGCCAGCCCCATGCCGACGAAGAAATGTACGTCCGGGTTGCGCTTCGCAATCTCCATCACGCTCGGGTGTGACAGGTGGTCGTAGTGCGAGTGCGATATTATCACGGCGTCGACAGGAGCGATGTCTGCTGGCGCGCATGGCGCCGCCGAGTACCGGGATGGTCCGAGCCACTGGACCGGAGAGCATCGGTCCTCGAAGACCGGGTCAAACAACACGCGCAGTCCGGTTGGGAACTCGACGTGGTAGCATGCATGGCCGAGCCAAGTGGCTCGCAGGGCGCCGGAGCTGGTGGCGCTTTTGCTGCTGCGCGTTGGCAGGAAGCTGGGCTTCACGACCGGGACGTTGGCGTCCTTGCCAGTTGGCGCGGCGGGTATTTTCCCTGTTAACCTGCCACTGTGTGTCGCGTGTTAGGACTAATAACGGTTGGCAGTGAGAGAGAGGGAGAGAGATATGTCATGTCTTACCGAATCATCTTGGTAACTATTGGGAGCGGGTACATGGTGGGGCCGGCGGAAGGGTGCGGGTTCTGGAACTTGATGGTCTCGCCATTGCTGCCCTTGACATGATGAGATGTCGAGTCGTCTCCCTCTGGAACCGGTAGTACGCCACCGCGCTGCAGCTTTGAGACCAAGCAAGAATATGCTGCCATCGTGGCTGGGCTGGATCGCACTGGTGCTATTGCTGCTGAAGACTGGAGGAGAGCGGGAGAAAGATGAGGAAGCACACGAGAGTACGAGTACGCGACAAGCTGGCCAAATTTTGTCGCGAGACCTTGCATCTTTATAGGGATGGCGTGGTGTAACCGGTAACCCGCGGCGAACTATAACATTGCTCGCATCACTCGTTTGACTTCTGGTATTTGAAAGGAGAGCGAAACTTCGGACTTAAGAGGCCTGAAACCGAAGCAGTTCACAACCCTTTTTTTTTTTCGCAACTCACGGAGTCGAAGGCAAGCGAATGCGAGTCCGGCTGGCCAGACGCAACTGCCAGAGTCCGACCCCGCGGAATCCGCACCCGATCGTCGACCCACCATGCCCTTTCAGTGGATCGGGGGGAACCCTCGGGGTCAAAGTCTGCCCGACTTTGCGATGTGCGGCGTACTTTTACGGACTCCGGCCGTTGTAAGTGGAATAAATGCGCCGAAATTGACGACGTGCATATAAGCCATCTGGGTATTTATTAGGGGCTTAATTGTGGCAGCAGCATATTGTTGGTTGTATCCGTACGTACGACCTCGGAGTCGTTTCCAAGGTTCTTATGTGTGAATCCAAGGTACTAGCGCCATTTGTCTTCTTTTGGTTCGAGTCTTATGATATTCGAGCTCGCTGTATTGTAACAAGTTCCCATCAGCTTGGTGTACATCTTCCTGCCTTGTATAGTTACGAGCCTTGGATGGCAACCTATGTTGAACACTGTTGGGGCTGATTATCTATTTCGACTGTCAAGTCTGACACTCTCTGTAAGACTCAGTCCTCCCCAAACTTTATACATCACTAGTTCTCAGAGCCGTTATATCCACGCCTCATAGGTCAGTTGACCCGACTGATGTTGTAGTCGAGACCCTTAACCTTACATTAAGAAAACACTCTCACGAGGAGCCAGAACGAGTTAGTCCTCCCGTACTCCGTATATCAAAGTCATCCTTTCAACTAAGACACATCCACTGTCTTCAGGGTATCGAGGCATCGTATTGATTGCGTTGGTATGTTACGTAAGATACCAGTAATATTAGAATTCTCTTTTGTCTTTTACCCCCGAGCATCCCTGCACCCGTGTAATGATTTGACGAGAATAAGCCACGGGGAGAAGAGTTCTGGACCATAGGTCCCACACATGTTGCTCTTGTTTTATTGACGACAAGTGCCATGATTCCAAAATAGGTGTATCTGTCAAACCCAAATCCCATTCCCGCAACGACATCACATATTCCACACACATCCCAAAGATTCCATCACCCAAAAAAAGCCATTGTCATCTATCCTCCAGTCGTCCATCAACAACAATGCCCTTAAAGCAGGTCAGCTTATGTCCACAGAGAAGTAACTCATAGAAGAAAAAAAAAAGAAGATCCAACTCACGCCGTCTCCATCCTCCCAATCATCCCCAAACTGACCTCTCAAGGCGCCAAAGTATGCGGCACCGGCATGTGCGCACCACACGCCCCTCCAGGATTACCAGCAGCCGACGCAGGAACATACCCAGCCCCGATCGGAAACCCCTGTACGCAACTGCCATAGACTTGCGGCACGACCGTGATGTTCGTTGGCAAGGTGGAACCCACTGCCGGGCCGGGGTTCACCATGTTTGGTGGCGGAGCAGGAGCAGGGGGTGGAGGAGGTGGACAGAAATTCGGCTGTTGTGGCTGAGCCGGCAAGGTGGCATACATCATGAACCCGGCCACCGGGGTCGTTGTGGTTGTCGTCGACTGACTACCGTTAGTGGTGGCGGCGGCGATGTAGATGGGAGCCTGGGCCGCGGGTACCATCGGAGTCGCAGGCCAGTAGCTGGCTGCGTGGACGTAATAGGCCATTGTATTTGCGCTACTGGTGGTGCTGACAGGTGGACAACTGTGTGCGGTATGTATTGTTGTTGTGGTAATGGTGGTGGTGTCTTGTCGTCGCCGCCTTCGTCTTCGTGCTTGTCCGAACAGGGAGCTCAGGAGACAGGGTGCAGTAGTAGAACGAGGCTGGCGGAGATTTCGCGACCACTGATAAGACTTTCTTGACGGGAGCATTTGTTCTTGTCTGTCAGGTTGTGTGAGAGAGCCAATTTGCGAAATCGAAATAGGGGAAGCCGTTGAACCCCTTTTGTGTTCTTCGTCGATCGACGTAGAGTTGGTCTTCCCGTTGTTGGTCACAGTAGTCTTGGTGCTTCTCGGTTGCAAATTGCTGAGATTTTAAGAATGCCGGAGTGGAAAACCGCCTCGAGATGACCAGTCACTGCAGCCAGTGATTCATCAGCCGTGGATGCGATGGAAGTCAGCGGACTTCCTTTCGCTGGTGACGGGCCTCCTGTGAGAAGCTGGCTCCGACGTTGATCCCATGGACTCCACAAGATGAGACTACCATGCCACTTCAAAGATCATGTTGGGCTCTGCTAAACACATTGTTTCAAGGATAGATTGATCATAGTTAGCAATGCTGTTCAAACCACTCACATCAACACCACTACCGGTACCAAGCCGTACGTCGGCGCATAATTTCAATCGCAACAATACATCGGGATCTGTAAATGTGATGTCATGCCTTTCCGACCGGAACGCCTTTTCCCCTTTTCTGCGCTGAAGACCTACTAGTCTATCGGGAAAACCAATCTTCAACCACCACCTTGCATGTCCACCTCGAGTGATACCGACTGAACTCGCTCTACCTCGAGTATTCACGCCTTCGACATGGACGACGCTGCCGCTTCTAGACCCTTCAACGCATCCTGACGCTTGTACTTGGCGTCTTCAATGACACCTAAAAAGGCTTGTCAGCATCATGAACGACGGCGGGTGCACGCAGAACATCATGAATACGTACCCAGATCGGCATCACTCGAGAATCTCGCAGACCAACGGACGAATGTGCTGTTCTCAAGCTTGCCCGACGTCACGGGCTCGCAGCGGATCGTGCTGACCATACTCGAGTACGGCAGCTCGGGCTCGGCATTGATGGCGCTGTAGGTGATGAAATGGTTGATGTTCTGGTGGAAATCAGTTAATTCATCCAAGTCAGGCATGCCAGAGAAAGTACTCGCGCTGTGCTCGTCCTGCTTGACCTCGAGGGAGGTGCCATCCTTGAAGGTCCACTTGTAGACATCGCTGTCGCTGGTCGTGCCCTTGACGCGCTCGGCCTTCTCGATGGCAGGCCAGAACTTGTGGAATTCGCCCAGCTTGATGAAATGCCACACGTGCGCGAGTGGTGCCTCGATGACGGCGCTCACATCCACCTCGTTGGTGGTTGCAATTGCGTTGGAAGCCATTTTCGGATCTTCAACAGTGTGAGTGGGGAAAATATCGAGTTGGATGCCGGATTTTGATCAGAGCGGGCGGTGGTTTTGTAGTCGACGTGATCGTAATGCCCGTTTCAATTGTTTGCAAGACAAAAAAGTGGGATGGAGTTTGACGGAGGACGACATGTTTGGGTTATGTCAAACACACATCTGCCTACGTCATACACAGGTCATGAAGTCAAAAGATCCGACGCAGGGACGAATGAACGGGCCTAGCGGGGGATCGAGTTTCCCCTTTTGGGCCGATTTTTGGTGCTGCATCGACAAGATCTACACCTCGGCCGGGATTTTAAAGGATTGAAACCAAGTGTGGTTAATTGCCAAGGCTTTGATCTCTGTTGTGTTTGATATAACAGATGATGTTCACTTGCACGGATTCCGAGACATAAAACAATATAACTTAACAGTGGCATGCCGTTGCCGAGAACGGATAATGGGTGTTAAAGATACCTAGTAACCGAATATATCAAACCGGAACCTGGGCAAAATATCGACAAGAGGAATGGCCTGCTCTTGTTAGCAGCATTCTGAAAATTGGTCATTGCTGCACCTATCCTTCCCTCTCCTGCAAGGTACCGCCAAAACCCATGCATTTTCTTTTCTTTTCTTTTATCTTCTCCCTGTTTTGGGTGTGATCCTCCTTGTCCATCTACCAGGTAAGGCACCTAGTTACACTTGAATCAAACCCCAGCCTTCCTTGTTCGTTTTGGTGGCTTTAGGTCTAGCACCCAGAACACGGAATGCAGCCTAAAAATTGGTTGTTAGTATCAATATCAAGAAGGCGAACTGTCTCCGATTAGAACGTGGAGCTGTGATGTGATCACTCACCAATATAGCGAGCCGTGTGTCCATGATCCACGCCGTTGTCGTTGTAGAGGTTGGAAATACCAGGAAACGAAGTTATGACGGTGTTGGACGCCTCACTACAGGACGCGTCGGTCCAGCTGTATTCGGTTGTTAGTTAAGGTCTCAATAAAACATCACGAATATAACATCTGGCTCTCCTGTTCTGAAAAGAAGAAACGGAGAGAACGAAGAGGGAAATTATGGTACATACATCCGGCATAGCGCGCCGTGGTCGGGTCCAATGCCTCCGAGGTGGGTAGAGAACCGGTCTGGCAAGGCGATGCAAGGCCAGATGCCGTTCTGGGGCAGCGTGTATGACACAACCTGGCAATTTTGAAAGCCCGAGGTGTTGCACAGGAGGACCTGTGAGAAGCTGGAGTGAGTATGTGACCTCGATGACTTTTCCGTGTCAGTCCAAACTTACGTTGCCGGGGGTGCGCTTAGCAATAGAGTTGTCAAGAGCTGAGCTCAAAGCGTCAGGGGCAGGGGCAGCCACGACGGCCGAGGCGGCCAGGGCAACCATGGCCAGAGCGGAGGCAAAGAAGGACCTCATGTTGCTGACTCGGGGAGGAAGATTGGAGTGTTTGGTGGTTGCTGGTTGTTGGTTTTTGGGACTGAGGGATGTTACTACATACTCCTTGGACAACGGGGCTGCTGAGTGCCCGTTTATATACTTGACTTGTCATCCCGTTGTTGTCATCGAGTACGTAATGACTGGGTAGGTAGTTGTGCAAACGACTGTGCAACCATACCACCATATTCTGCTAGCTCGTATAATCCCGTCCAGGCAGCGGTGTCGTAAACAGCCACCAGTATTATACAGACCGACCGAATAAGCGCCCTGGCAATCCGCTGATGTGGTTCTCTTCGACAGGGTGTCTTGCCGAAATCATCAGCTCAACTACGGCTTCAGCTCAACTACGGATTGGCCATCTTCTTGAGAAACAGAATTTCCGGCTCAAAGCTTTGGGAACGTCCCTGGTCAAATCATCAAATTGAAGCAGCTCCGGCTGGAAAATGGAAATACACAAAATATCTTGCAGCCCCTTGATAATTGGTGCTTCGCAGCACGATGTCCAAGCTTTGTCAGATGAACCACCATTGAGCGAATCATAGTGTACCATTATCTGACGGTATATGGAAGAGGCAGCATCAAGCGAGTAGTTACTTGGCCATATTTAGACGAAGGAGTGTTCAAGTGACCCGTTGCCGTCTCCTGCTTATTATGTTCGTATCAAACGCAGCGTTAGGCCGAGGCAGGCAGGTCGTATTTGTGATGTGCAGTCTGACACGAGGCCATACCCGTGATGCTGCCGTGCTCAGGGTATCAGCTTCTAGTCCTTAGTAAGAGACGACATGCCGTGGAACGCAACGCGCTTGGACCCGCAATTAAATAAGGAGTCGACAAGTGACAAAGCGACGATACCACGTTGGCAAACCGAAGAATGCGGCCATGTTACCGAGGGACCCACAGCTTTGCTCTGGCTGGTCCGCAGTTATACAAAGTCGGGACGAACAAGGGTCCCTCCTATTCATCTCATTAGGGCTGACCTCAGCCTCCATTAAGGCTACGATGACTCCATAAGCTTGCCAACCAGGGTTGTCAGTTGAACGGGTACCATGTGGTTGGGCCTTTTAGACTATATCTTACTCCTTTGTCGCTAACATAGCATCTTATGCTGACGAATTGGCTGCACGACAGTAAACCATGTCTGTATCACTTCACTTGGCGGCATCGCAGTTGATAAACAACGTCTATTACACTTGTGGTATGTATGAGAGCTGTTGAAATTTTGGTTACAAACTATGCCTTGAATCCGCCACGTGCACTGCCCAGGATGGACGGATTCAGCTGCCATCGAGAGCATCATAAAATATCAGATCTTCGACATCCGACTCTTCACCATCGCCCTCCATCCTCGCGATATCGCCAATTCCAGACGTATGTTCGATCTGCTGGCTGTGAGCATGACCAAGTGTGGATTTCTCGACTTCCTCCTGTGTCACGATATCACTGCCCAGAGCCTCGTCTTCTGGGTGTTCTTTCAACTCGTGTCGTAGCCAGTGAGGCATCGCAATCGGGAACTGGGTCTGAGTAAGCTTTTGCCAACGAGATAATAGAATGCTATGCTTTCTGCAGCCACTCACAGTCGTGTCAGTCTCGACATCGTTTTCCTCATCTCCGTCGTTATCCTCGGAGTTGTCAAACTCATCCTCGCCATGGTCGTTCTTATCCGTCTCGTTGTTCCCCTCGTCCTTGGTAATGTGATGGCCATTGCAGCCGTCACCCTCATGGTCCCTATCGCCCTCTCCCTCGTAGTTACCCTCTTCATCGTTCTCATACTCGCCTTCGCCGTCCTCCTCATAACTGCTAGCGTCCTCATCTTCATAGCCACCTTCGTTGTCGTCCTCCCAGTCGCTCCCGCCCTCGTTTTGACTGTGGTTGCCTGCATAATGTCTCCATGGTTCCTCAGCCCAGGCTTTTTGCCATAAATGCAGGTCCCATGTGCCTGAATCAGTCCTTGAATACAAAAAATGTCCCTGTTTCCAATTCCTCTCCCGAATCTCCACAATAAGCAGGGTGAATGACAAGACCTCCCACGGCGTCGGCTTCCTTTCCCGTACCAGAAGTTCTGGGTCTATGTCACGGAGCCTGTATATGTCGTCGGATGGGGTGGTTCCATACCCATCTTTCAGATCCGGATCAATGCCAACAGCCTCCGCACCTCTAAGATACTCGAGCAACTCCGCATGACCGAACCTTGCGACGTTATGAAGTAGTGATTGACCCCAGCGTGTTGTTAACCGAAGAATTGCGCCCGCCTGGTGAAGACACCTGAAGAGGGGCACTGTCATCATTGCCATGTTACTCTGGTAGCTCTCGGTGATGGTGTGCAGTGGTGTGCGCCCAGCGTTGTCAACCGAATTGACATCTGCTCCGGCGGCTATCAGTCTTTGTGCTGCTTCCACCAGACCTTGTATTGGCCACTGCCGCAGAGGCCGAGCCAGATAGTGAAGCGGACTCTTCCCATACACGTCCTGGAGGTTAGGATCCGCCCCCTCTTCTAGCAAAAGCTCTACCATCTCTACTGCCTCGACATAATGAAGTGCAGTTCTCCCGCGCAAGTCTCGAGAATTTGGCGAGCAACCAGCCCTGATTAGAGAACGTGCGATCCGAAGTCCCCTTTCAGTTCTCCTGCTGGCTGCTTGAGTTAATAAATTCCGTCCGTTTAAGCCCCTCGCCTCGAGACTTGCAGACTGAGCGATCAGGAACTCCACGGCTTCTTCGTTCTCAATTTCGATTGCCCACGAAAGCGGCGGTAGACCAACGCTATCAACGGTGTCGATGGAGGAGGGGTCTGCAGAAAGGGCGAGATCCAACGGGACAGCATTCTTCAGACCCAGAATGGAATCACGAAGGAGATTTAAACCTAGCACATCTTCATCGCCCGCAATCCTCCGCAACGTGTGCTGATATTCCTTCTCAGGTTTAAGCAGCGGGCCAGTTCGTGCTCGTGTAGATCTTCTTCTCAGAAGTCGGTAGGTGGCAAATGCAGTTGCAGTGCTATGATAAAACGACTTATTAACTTCAAAAAATCCAATTCCAGTCATCTATTTTCCTTTGGTCTACCTACCCATACTCTGAGTTCAATGAGATGTTGCATCCCGCCTCCAGAAGGAGTTTTGCAGATGTATCAGATCTCATCCGCAAACAATTCTAAGTGGAAGGTATGATGGTAAGCTCACTGTACGTCTAAAACTGAAAATTACGAAGCTCATCAGAGAAGGTAGGTAGTACTTGCCAGTAATAATGACTGCCCTCTCTCATCCACCGAATTGGGAGATATCTTTTGCTTTACAAGCAAGTCTTGGATTTGGCTGACTTTATCGTGCGCTATATAATGCCAGACGCGGTGCCGGCCAATGACTACCGGAATTCTTAGGTGTAAGCTTGCGCCTTCACCTGTCAAACTCGACCACGAAATCGCCAGAAGCATCCCTCGAGCCAGCAGCCAGCTGGGGAAGTAGTACTGAAGATGTATAGATGTCTTTGAATTCGACCTGCAAGAGGCGAGATTGCAGGGTCTCGGGCTGAGAATCGGAATGCTGTTGTAGTTGACCGAGAACGCGCCCATGATCGGTCGTAGCCAGGAAGGCGCCTGTACTGTCGATCGCTTGTGGCACTGACAGTTGCAACCGTACGGGCACCGTTGCTTGAGCTCAGTCTGAAAGCACATTATGGAGCTGCTTGATCGTTCGGAATGGTTACTCGTGGCCATTACTCGTGCGAGTTGCGACTCCACGTTTATTCCTTCATCGGCTGGTCTCCTTTTCAGAGCAAGCGTGTTCTCGTGGGTGTTTTCCAGCATTTTCTGGCTTTGATTTGGGAGACGAGCGGTGTCATGAGTGCTCATTTCCAACATCCGCAGGCTCCGCACCAGTTCTGCCTGCTGATCGCGAATCAAGGAAACGCTTTCAGCGTGTCTTTGTGCAGAGACACTGAAAAAGGTCTCCATAATACCCTTTATCTCAAGGACGGCGTGTGTGGATTGGGCGCCTTGAGAGACGTGCAGGGTGCTGAAGCAGAGAAGCAACTTCTCACGGGCACAGCGTGCCTTGTCCCGAAGTTCCTGGACCTTTCCTTTGAGCCGCTGCCACTGAATCCTGGAGATCCGATGTAATCCGTCCTTGTTACGGCCCTTGCTGCATGAAAGCATTCTCTGGGAAAGAGTTTCAAGGTCTTGAGTTGTTTGGTTGAGTTCCGCGATGATGTTTTGCAAGGACTGCTGCTGTTGAATCGGAAGGCGCCCATCTTGTTGAGGAAGCGCATCTAGAGAGCTCTGAATGTCGTGGACGACGCTATGAAGGGTGGCCAGTTCGTTGAAAAGATCCCAGAACTCGTCGCGAGCCTTGCTAAAGCCATACAAGACTTTGGTCACTTTGGCGATGCCGGCGGCTGCTTGAACGAGCGCGATAACGCTCGCCGCCGCCGATAGCGGATCCATCGCTCAAAGATGAAAAGAAAGAGCAAGAGGTCAAAAGCGGAAGCAAGAGGATTGAGGGAGCGGTGAAGCAGGTCGAAAAGCAGGTCACTGCGTCGCAGAGCGTTGAAAACCACCACTTTGGTCGCTTGCGCCCGAAGTTTGTGAAAGGTGTATCAAGGGGGCCCCGTGTGGACATGCAGAAATACGAAAGCCTCACTTTCGAAGAGGGGAATGTTACACAAGGCGCACCGGGGCCGGATGATTGGCCTCTCGTGCAAGAACAACTCACGCACAGCTTCTATTGGTCCCCGGACGGAAAGGGCCAGAGAGAATTAGGTAGGCATCCACGATGGACCAGAAGAGAAAGGGACAGCACATAAGGTACGGAAGGCGGCCGTCTTGAGACAGAGAGATTTGATCCCTCTTCTGAGAACCATAAATGGATCTATGAACAATGAATATCGACGGCCCAGATTCGTGAAGGCCATTCAGACACCAGTATTCGAATAGACGGGAATTCTAGTCCGGCAGCTTCTATTTTAATAACGCCATCGACAGATCGAATCTTCAAATCTTCAAACATCAAAATTGACATACACCTTCCCCTGCCAAGGCCCCAATGACTGCTTCGAGGATGTTCCTGCAGGTTCCACACAATCCCCCCCTTTTACGGCCGTACCGCTATCAACAAGCAACCTCACCTCCTCTTTCTTGCACGACAGTACCTCTGCAACATCCAAACAACATTCCTGCTCTTCTTTCGAAAAGTTCATAATCACCAACGTCTTTCTTCTCACATCCCGACCACTCTCCTTAACATACGCAAACAGCGCCTCGTCCTCCGGCAGCAACAGCCTAAAGGCGCCATGAACAAACAAATCACTATACTCCTTCCTGAGCCTAAGCACCCTCTTATAGTACGACAAGACCGAATTCTCATCAGCCAACTGCCTCTTGGCATTAAGCTCCCGATATCCCTCATGCACCCGCATCCATGGCTCCTCCGATCCCCTTTCTGAGAACCCAGCATTAGGCACCGAGTCGTCCCACGGGAAAGGCAACCTCGCATGATCCCTAGCCAAGATCCGCAACCCCGCAATGGTCGCCTTGATGCGTTTCTCGTCACCAGATTGGACCGCTTCGCCATAAAACCCTTTACTCTCGACGTCCTTGTACTCCTCGATCCCCCACGCCGCAGGCATGTTGGTCATACCAATCTCCTGGCCCTGGTACAGGAACAGCGTGCCCGTCAGCGTGACCTGCCACAGCGCGATGGTTTTGGCCGACGCGAGCCACAATTCCGGGGTAGACGTATCCCCAAAACGCGACACCGCTCGGCCGTTGTCGTGGTTCTCGCAGAACACCGTGTGCCACGCGTCGGTGCTCTCGATGAACGTCTGCCAGGTCGAGACGTGCCGCTTTAGTTCGGAAAGCAGAAAGGGTCGATACAGGTATTTGCCGTCGAACGGTCCGCCGGTTCCCAGGCGGATCATGCTGAACTCGAAGACCATGTCGAGTTCCTTGGCGGCCGCCGACACGTACGGGATCACCTGGGACGGCAAGGGGGTGTTGGACAGCTCGCCGACCGACACCGCGCCGTACGGCTGGAGGACTTTGGTGTTCATCTCGTGGATGAACTCGTGGATGCGCGGGCCGTTGCACCACATCTCGGGCGCTGGCTGGTGGGCCGAGTTGGGTACTGTGATGGGCGCGTCGGGAAAGTCGGTGCGCTTGGAGTACTTGTTGACCGTGTCGATGCGGAAGCCGTCAACGCCGCGGTCGAGCCAGAAGCGCATCGCATTGTCGTAGATGGCTTCGCGGCACTCGGGGTTCTCCCAGTTGAGGTCCGGCTGGGAGGTGTCGTAGAGGTGGAGGTAGTATTCTTGTGTCTGCTCGTCCCAGGTCCAGGTCGGACCGGCGAAGTAGCTCCGCCAGTTTGTGGGTGGGATTCTGTTGCCCGATCTGTCGTACCGCGCCGGCTTCCATATATACCAGTCGCGCTTCGGGTTTGACTTGGATGAGCGCGATTCTTTGAACCACTCGTGTTCGACGGACGTGTGGTTGACCACGAGGTCGAGGATCAGCTTCATGCCTCGACTGTGGCAGGCGTCTATGAGGCTGTCGACATCCTCAAGGGTGCCGTATCTGGGGTAGACCTTTTGGTAGTCTGAAATGTCGTACCCCATGTCTTTTTGGGGGCTCTCGAACATGGGAGACAGCCACACGACGTCAACGCCGAGCTGGTGCAGGTAGTCGATCTCAGAGACGAGACCGGGGATGTCGCCCCAGCCATCGCCGTTGGAGTCTTTGAAGCTAGCTGGGTATACTTGGTAGAAGAGGGCTTCCTTCCACCAAGGCTCCTTGCCTACACATCCGTTCTGGTGATAGAGATCCATGTGTGAACTGTGAAGTGTACGAGGTTGAAGATGCGAGAGGAACTTTGACGACGGAAGCCGGGGCGGACTGACGAGGTATCCTTCACAGAAGTTAGAGAACAGGTAAGGTGGAACCGCGTTGGTATCCCGACATTAGGGATTAACCCCCAAGTGTTTAAAATAGTGTCGATCTCCAACACCAGTAAACATGAAGTCTTGCAGTGGTGTTGGCTCGAATCAACGCCGCTTAGCTCCAACACCCTTGTCCTTCGTTGAGCCAATCATCGCGAACTGCCACCAACCACTCCGACAGCGTTGTTGCGCCAAGCGATGGTACGTCATCTGTCATGCTGCCATCATCTGACTTTCCCATCCCTGAGGTAGCTCCGAATAAGTTTATACTGTTCTGCTCAGCTTAACACCCCCAAAGGTAGAATTACGACGACATACAGTGTTCAGTCTTCTGTATCAGCAACAGAAACTATAATTCATGTCGTTCTTGGAGATGACCCGACCAGACACTTGTAGCACAAGCGATGAGTGGCAACTGGCAAGACGCTAAAAAATCTCTTCTTGATACAACCGTGGTAAAAAAAGAAAGCTATCATCTTAGTCAAGTCCATCCAAAACAGGGTAATTACCTAGTCAAGATAGATATCCCATACTAGGACGACCTGATGACGATAGAGGCAAAAGTGATGCTTCGACAGGTGATCGTCAAAATGACATTTTTTAGCAGTCCAGCCAAGCCCTCGCTATACCATTCAAGTAGAGCAGTTCGTGAAGAATTTCCTGTCTTCAAGTTCTTTCCTTTCCTTACCCCGCGTTAGTGAACGGCGCCGGCTTCTGCATCTCGCTTCGGTGTTGCATCTCACCACACCCAAAGAAGTTGGGGAGTGATGATCTCTGCCCTAAGCGATGTACCCCAGACCATCAATACAAAAAGGTAGTGTGTGGTTCTTTTTTTTTTTTTTTTTTTTTTTTTTTTTTTTTTATATAAAAAGAAATGATTTAAAGACCTCACCGTGGAACCCTTTCGCTTGGCTCCCAGTTCCAGTCACTATTATCACCAATCTTGATCGGCATACCTTAACCTAAATATCTTCTCAACTTTCTCGAGTGATTATCTTTACACCAAAAAAATGACAGACGAGAAACCACCTCCCGTCAGGCAGTCCAGTGACGGCACAGCACACCACGCCGAGGCACCCAACGACAACAACACCTTCCACGATGACAAGACGACCCTCGTCGAGGCCAAGCACGCCTCGGACGAGGAACGTGAGATGACCCTCCTTAAAGCGATCAAGCTCTACCCAAAGGCAATCGGCTGGTCGGTTTTGCTTTCTTCAACCCTGATCATGGAAGGCTACGATCTCGCCCTGCTCGGAAACCTGTACGCCTCGCCCGTCTTCAACGAAAAATATGGCACCCTCAACCCAGAAACCGGCAAGTACGCCGTCTCGGCGGCCTGGCAGTCGGGCTTGTCCAACGGCGCCCGGGCGGGCGAGATCTTTGGTTTGCTGTTAGCCGGCTGGGCGGCCGATCGGTACGGCTACAAACGGACGACGATCGGGGCGCTGTTCTTGGTTATCTGTTTTATTTTTGTCCTTTTCTTTGCGCCGAATGTGCAGGTCTTGGTTGTTGGGGAGATTCTTTGCGGTTTGTCTGTTCCCATTCTGTGTGTTGGACAAGACTGACTGACGGAAAATAGGATTCCCGTGGGGAGCGTTCCAGAGTCTCACGCCGGCGTATGCGTCCGAGGTGGCGCCCATGGTGCTCAGACCGTACCTGACAACTTTCATCAACATGTGCTGGGTGATTGGCCAGTTTTTCGCCGTCGCGGTGAACAAGGGGTCTAACACTCGCACAGATGAATGGGCGTACAAGATCCCATTTGGTGTAAGTTTTCTCTTCTAGAAATCGTTTTACGTAAATTAACATGAATAACAAGGTCCAATGGGTCTGGCCACTACCCATCCTCGCCGGCCTGTTCTTTGCCCCTGAGTAAGTCCACTTGTGTGCTCTGTATTCAACGTGATTAGAACCCCTATCTAATCAAGTTTGTAGATCCCCATGGTGGTACGTCCGTCACAACAACAAAGCCAAGGCCAGAGAATCCCTCCTGCGGCTGACCTCGCGCAACCAACCGGGGTTCAACGTGGACGAGACCATCGCCATGATCGAGCACACCAATGAGCTCGAGAAGCGGGCCAAGGAAGGCACCAGCTTCAGGGACTGCTTCAAGGGCATCGATCTGCGCCGCACCGAGATCGTCGTCGGTATCTGGCTTGTCCAAACACTCGGAGGCCAAAATCTGATGGGCTACTTCAGCTATTTCATGCAAGTCCCCACCCCTTTTAATATCTCTCTACACAGCTAACATTTTTATCAACTAAAGGGTCCAAGCGGGCATGAACCCGTCCAACTCCTTTTCTCTTTCAATGGGTCAGTACGCCCTCGGCATCGTCGGCACCGCCGGCTCCTGGTTTCTGATGGCCAAGGTCGGCCGCCGACGCATCCACTTCAGCGGCCTGTGCACGCAGGCTCTGATCCTCGTGATCGTCGGCTCTCTCTCATTCGGCCCCAATCCTGGGTCTGTCTGGGCCATCGGCGCGCTGCTCATCCTCTTCACTTTCGTCTACGACTTCACCGTCGGGCCGGTCACGTACTCGCTGGTCTCTGAGCTATCGTCGACACGACTAAAAGCCAAGACGATCGTGCTGGCGCGCGCGGCGTACAACGCGAGCAACATTTTTGTCAACGTCATGACCAACTACCAGCTCTCATCAACGGCGTGGAACTGGGGCGCCCGGACGGCCTATTTCTGGGCGGGCACGTGTCTGGTGTCTGCTATTTGGGTCTTTTTCAGGTTACCGGAGCCTAAGGGTGAGTTTATTCTCATGCAGGTGAAATCGGAAAGGGGGGTGGCATGCTAACCATGTCTAATTTAGGCCGCACGTATGCCGAGCTAGACCTGCTCTTTGAGCTCAGGGTTCCAGCGAGGAAATTTGCAAAGACCAATGTGGATGCATTCTCCGATCACTCGACAACTGCTGTGGTCAAAAACAGGTTATCAGCTGAGGACTCGTACCATGACGGACCCGGAGGAGCGCAACAGAAGCCTCTTTAAGGGTGTGAAGTTTGTGCTAACAAGCAGCTCTGTCTTCAATCCGCTATCTCTCGTCTTGCCCTCTAACCCAACCACATAATTAACTCGCTTTGTATCCATGTATCGTAACCGATATCCGATACTGAATACCAAACAACCAATCTATTGCTATCAATACAAAATCCGATTATGCCAAGCTCCTCACCGAGCAGCCTTCGCTGCAGTGTCAACTGCATTGTTTTGTCTCCGAAAAGGGGCACCTTAGCGAAAGAATAAGTTAGTCTGGGGCTTGTCTTGGATACCCAAGTCTTCTTCGCTTGGAGTATTGGGGTACAGACTGACTCTCGTCGTTCTCGGGTCTCTGCCTCTTGGTTTAGTTCACCTATTCATTCTCGCCAACTGTGAACTCCTGGTAGTCTCCCTCAGGTATGACATCCTCTGGTTTTCCGTCATTTGTGCTGAGCTCCAATTTTTCAGCAGTTGGAGTGTGTACCAAATGTCCCACTGCTGTGGTCTGCTCCGAATCGCCATCACTTGTAGCCAAATCAGGGTTCTTGCAGTCTCCGCCAGTTGTAAATTCCTGAAATTCTTCGTATTCGCCAGCTGGGGTATTCTCCGACTCGCTGCCAGGCGTGCTGGGCTGTATATTTCCGACAAGTGTGGTAATTTCCTAGTCTTCGTCAGCTGTGGTATCTGCCCAGATGCCGTTAGTTGTGGTCGGCTCCGGATCTCCGAAAATTGTGAGGTGGCTTGGGTTAATTGTAGTCTGCTGTCTCTGCCCCAAATCTCCTCCAGCTGTGGCATCTCCAGAGTTGTCGCTAGTTGTAGTCGGCTCCAAGTCTCCGCCAGCTGTGGTATCTCCCCTGTTGCCGATGGCTGTAGTTGGCTCTGAATCTCCGATGTGAACTGATTCGAGTTAATTGTGGTCTGTTGACTCTGCTCCGAGTCTCCGCCAGTCGTGTTTGGCTCCGGATCATCTGTGCATTCTTTCCCATCCTGAACACATCTTTGACAAGGACGATTGTTGTCACACCTCGTTTTCCGTCGACGTGCAAGTAGCGCAGAGCCGCAGCGTGCCTGTTGGCTCCCAAGCTGCGCATGCTTGTCCATATTTAACACATCTTTGACAAGGGCGACCCGGGCTACACTTCAGTTTCTTTAGATGGCAATAATAGTAGGCCTCCGGCAACTCCATCTCGGGATCGATAGGTTATGAATGAGGGGGATAATTCTTAAACGGATACCGAGTCTCGAGCGCCGAGCGTGTTGGCTGGAACCGATCAAAAAAGGATACCATCTGCAAATATTGCTTGTGGAAGGTCTTTTGGAGCTGGGGTCCATGTTTTCTGAAGACAGAATGTACCAGAGGGCCAGCACGGGCATTTGAAAGGGAAAGGGGAAGTCGGTCTTGGGGGGTCACTCATCCAAACGGGAAGGAGATCACTCTCACTCGAACATTTTAAACAAGAAGGAGCAGTATTATTCGAAGGACAGTCACAGTCGTCCTCTTCCCCCAAAAGAAACAACACTTAAGGTAGTTCATCAGACATTATCCCAGACAATCGGCACGCCGCTATTTCCTCATTCTCGGGGCCATAAGACCATAAAAGTGACAACGAGCGCCTGCGTCAGGTACAAGACAGTCAAATAGGGAAAGAGAAAAAAAGAAACCTCCCAGCTGTAGCGATCAACGTTCATGAACACACAAATCACCTCACAAAACAAACTGTGTCTAAGCACAACTGGCCCGGCGATGTTTGATCCTCAGCTCAGGAGGCGACTTCTCAATGTCCCAGATGGCGTTCTTGCGGTACTCGTTATCCCCGTAGCACTCCCAACTCACCTTCTCCAAAGCAGGCGGCACCTTCCACATGCGCTCCTGGTTCCTCAGCCAGAGGCGCAACATATGACGGCGTGCATTCCCGTCGTCCGAGAACCCGCTGCGGGCATGCAGCATGGAAAAGTTGTTGAAGATCTCGATGTCTCCCTTTTTGAGCGTGATCTCCACGGCGTGTTCCTTGGCCAGGAAGTATACCGTGTCAAGGGCTTCGGCCTGGATCTCGGTCATTGCAGGAACATCCGGATGGTGGGGGGAGAAGTGAGAGCCTGTGAGTGGGCGACGAGAGAACTGGAAGCCAGGTCCGTGACCTTCGAAGTTGTAGAGCAAGGGTCGGGAATGATATTGCCCGTGCCAAAATCTTGCTCAGAGAATGGTCGGTCAGTGGGAGCGCAGGCCCAGGAAGGTAACACGATGAAAGAGGAGGAGACACATAAGGAGTAAGACCATGATAGCTGGCAAAACTAAAACTTACTCGTCAAATATCCAATCATCGCTGGCGAGGACGTGGATAATATCAGGCCTTGTCCTGGCGATCTCATTGTAGATCTTGGCAGATGAAGCCAGGAAACACTCGCCACCATAAGCGGCCACGTTCAAGGCGTACAGAGACAAGACATCGCAGAGGTCAGTGTGGAAAGGCTGTCATGTAGTTAGCAAAGAATGTGAGTGCTGGGGTAGGAAGAACGACAACTGACCTGAGCACGAGCGACATACGGCGAATTCGGCATGCTGCCGTGTTTTTTCACATCTTCAACCACGGCTTGGATATGCACTGGCAAGACATGAGAGTCAGCGCTTAGTCGTCAATCGTAACAAGAATCAACAAGGAAAACTAACGTAGCATCCGACCGTCAAAATCTTGGAGGCCCCGCGTCTCGGCAATATAGCTGGTGACGCCGAGGTATAGGAGAACATTGTCGAAGTTGGAATACTTGTCTGGTTGGAGGCCACGTAAGACGACGAAGCCTCTGCCGTCATGAATGGTCTTGGAGACCTCTACAAGCCGACTTCCCAAGCAAGGAAGAGGAAATGTGGTTTGGCTGACGTCGTCTGGGCCAAGGTTACCATGTAGACCTACAAGTCCATGGTAAGTTAGTTGTCCGGCGAAATGGAGGTAATGGCAGCATAGGTAAGTACCTTTGAAAAACTGCAGAGCGGCTTCGATCTCGGTAATATCTTCGGAACTGAACTGAAAGATGTAGTCGTTCTCAGATTTAAAGTCTGATCCGGACCAAGCACGCTCTGCGTTAATCTGGGATGGCCAGCCGGCAGGAAGGGTCGTGGGACGGTTAGGCTCAAGAACCTTCAGCCTCTCAACCCGGTCCCTGTGGACTTTGAAAGAGGGAAACCATCCGATCTCAGGACGGACAACTTGATCAGTTGCTTCCGGGATCTCGGGCAGGGTGCTGATAGGACTGGGTCGGAGTTGACAGGAAGCCATGCTGATAGAGTGCCAAGACCCGTGTAAGTCAACACGTATGGGTTGAAATCGAAGCGGGGAAAGGAGGTATTGAAGATTGGGCAGCACCAAAGCAAGTTGTGGAGAGATTGACAGAGCAGAACAACCCAGGACTGGTTCTGGCATGATGCGGGGTCCCAGAATCCCTTTCCTTTGCCATCTTTAATAGCTAGATCCGATCACCAAGCCGGCAATGGCATCCGTAGCGGCGCCGCGAATTGCCGCAGAGCCTCATCCTGACTATGATGCCAAGACGGGGTGTCTACCCAGCTCCGGATGTACGCTAGGTTGAGCCGCACCGATAAGAATGGCCGACTTGATTGGAGAGCACGGCACGAAGATGCAACGAGGTCATCTGCGCTTCCTCGCATGTCAAGACGGACCAATCACCTCAACCCAGGGGACGGAGCCGCTAATACGATTTCTCATGGTCGACCCAACACGTGCGAATGCCGTGTGCCAGACGTGTGGCTGGCTGTGTGGAAAGCTGAGACTGGTTGCTGCGATTGCGTAACAAAATGGAATATGGGGGACGGGTAAGGCCGTGGGAGAGCCAATGATGGGGTAGAATGGGCGAGGTCCGATGCATCTACAACACTCTGTGGCGGCGGTCGATTGGTCAATTTTAAGTTGTGGTCTGATGGGAAACATCGCCAGCTGCTGGTTCCAGTGGTTGCATGCATCACGACCTCTTCAGCCCGAAATGCCGCAGGACATCCTTGCAAGGAGGTCGAATCGGAGCGTGGAATTGGTCCGGTTGCTGCTTGTTGTCCGTCCATTTCCCCACTTGAGGCTCTGCCCGACTTGGCACTCATGTCGCTGACGGGATTGACTGAGAGATTCTGAGACGGAGGGCTGAGATGTCAGGGTCGAATCGACCTCCTGATTTGAGACCGGCCCGGAGACGGGAGGCGTCCTGCTTGCTACGAGTCTAGAACCCAATGGAAATGACCGGCGTGCGGCTTCTTGTTACTTCCAACTCGTTGAAGTTCATGTCGGCTGACAACCTGCCAGGTAGGAACTTTGGGAACGAGAAGCGGCTCGAACAGACGGCACAACGCAGGAGGAGCGGGGGCGTGAAAGTCGGGGACATCCATTGATAATTGGGAAGACCCAGAAAGCAGTGGAAAGACGGACCAAGTTGGAAGTTCCAAGTGGGGAAATTGAAGATTTGGAGCAACACTTTTGTTTTGGACCGACCCATTCCTCCTGTCCTTCCTCGGGAAGCACGAGCAACCCGTACCCCCTCTTTCCAAACGTTGGGTCACGTTGTGCATGGACGAGGTTGGCGGCAGTGCTTTCCACGTTACTGGGGAGGCGCGGATCCCCCTTCAAATTGGCATACAAAATGGCAGGTACACTCCTTTCAACTCCACACCCACTTGCCAGCTAGCAAGTGCAAAACGAGCAGAATCGGTTGATACCTCACCTGGTACTTTCCAGATTGGCTAAGGTATCTTAGGCAGGAAGGTACATACTAGAGGTACTCTACCCTTCCTTGGAGGTAACTTGGAAGGCTCAGTTCATACCTGATTTCAAGTTCCAAGGAGAAACAGTACCTAGATACGCGCACTCCTTTTAACTCCACATGACTGGAGCAACCTGCCCGGAAAGCAAGCAGAATCGGTTGCTCATCTGAGTATCTGCACACAACCGATTTGCATGGCGTTCCAGCTCATTGGGCATCAAAGGCCGAGTTTGCAGTCCTACCTAAGCATGATACATCTTGACTCGATGCCTGGAAAGAGCAATGGCATTTGCACAACTGGGCAGAGGGAGATTGCTTCGCCCTGTTGGCCTTGGCCCAGGTACATCATACGCTCTAGCAACAACAAACACAACGGCATGACATCCTTGAGCCGTTGTAGTATTGATAAACTAAATGCTTGCTCATCTCAAAGCTCTCAGGCCCCATCATTGTGCCTCCCAGCTGGCCTGTCCTGTTTCACTTTCGTGCTGAGACCGGCCTTCTCGTCGGAATCTTCACATTTGGGCTGTAGCATCTCCTCGTCTGGATTGTCACGCCGTGGCTGTGACATGCCTGATGGTTGTGACGTGGGTGATCTTACGAACTGTGGCATCTCTTCCTCGAACATCTTCAACTCTCGCTCGCAGAACTTGCGCATTTCCTCGTGTCCCTGTGAAGTGCCCGGTGGACCGGACGTGACTGATGACCGTGACATCTCTCGCCGCGCCAACGGCCTCTGGGGTTGCATTCCATCACCTGCCGTAGACGACTGTCCAGACTCAACATTGACTTGACCAAAGTAGACCCCACCTCGCGAGGAGTCGCTAGTCCGAGGCAGTTGAAGTTGCAATTTCACCCGTTCCATCTCCTCCTTCACCGATCGAAGTTGCCCCGGTTGCAACATCGTCTCTCGCAACTTTTGCGCCTTCTCTCTGGCCTTTTGTATGAATTCCTTTCGTCGCACGAGCTCGGTGGTCTGAGGCTGGTCCATATGTGCCCACAGGTGCGCCCGTTTCACCGCGGTTCGCAAATATTTCATTGTCACTCCCTCTTCTTCCGCCACGATGAGTATCTGTCGCAATTCCGCGAGTCGGTTAGTTGAAGGTACTGGTTTTGGAGACTTGAAAACACGTGTGAATAAATCATATGAAGCAGCGGTGGGCTGTTTAAGTATTGCAGTGAATCGGGCTCCAATGTTTTGAGCAGTGATGGGCTGTGGCTCCATCGTGTCTCCGTGTCCTTGCCTACAGCCAGACACTGGGTCTAGTCGTAGGCTGGCGAGGCCTCGTAGGGTAGACGTAACATCTGAATTAGGTTGACCAGTGGTGGCTTGTGGCTGTATCGCGTCTCCGAGTCCTTGCCTCCGACCAGATCCATGGCTGACGGCTGTGCCCCGGGCTGTCGGGAGTACAGGCTGGTTATGGTATGGAACGTAGGGGGGTTGTCGGGCAGCGGCTGCGTGGTGAGCTGTCGGAAATTCGAACCTCACAGAGACAGGGCAGCCCTGGACAGAGGAGACCTGTCGGATAGCGGCTGCGGCTGCGCCGCCAGCTGCCGGGAGATTTGAATGAGTTGGAACAGTGTTGTGTTGATGAGGGGGGACAGTGCTGTGCAGGTTGAACGGAGCAGTGGTGTGTTGATGAGCCGGAACAGTACTGTGACTGTGCAGCCAGGCCAATTGTCGCTTATCCCCGCAACACTTCCATCATCAATCAGGTATCAAGGCTGTAGCTGCATTGCGTCTCAGGATCCTTGCCCACGAGCAGTCCCGAGGCAGGCTGACGATTGGGCGGCGGGCTGAAAAGGCAGATTTCGGAAGATGTAAAGGAGCAGGACGTGTGATAATCTGCAACCAAAAAATCAGAGATAGACGATGAATTTGATATTCCGTATGGGTTGGCGGAAGCGTTATGACGAGTGTGATCAGCAATCGATTCGGTTGCAAACTGAAGCCAAAGAAGTGTTTTCTGGGAGATCTTGACGGGACTGGAGCTTTTGTTACACAGATCTCTCTTGGGAACACTGGAAAGTACTACCTGCCCGACTCAACATGCCATGGAAGGTACCGACAAGTAAAATGGCAGCTGGTTTCCATTGGTCACCACATTGGCTGCTCTTCCCGTAGGTACTCAACCTTATCTGCCTCAAGCATCTCAGCATCCCAATGCGCTTGCAACTGACGACGAACCAGCCTAGCAGCTCTGGAGCACAACGGTCCTGAGTCATTCCCATGCTCAACTTGACTGGCCACTTGAGTCGTACCACTTATCCATCGTCACTCGGCTCCGTCCGTTCGTTGTATCCCAGGCGTGCCTGGCATCAACACCCCGGCTCCTCAACTTCCTCTAAATGCTCTCTCGCTGAGTAATAGAAGTATACCTTTGCCAGGATTTAAGATCTTAGTGAGTGACTTCGCCAGGTCCTAGCCTGGACAAAAAAATACCTTTTACATCTTAACACATAGGTACCCAAAGTTCCAGTTTTCTAACCATATAACTACGAAACACTTAAAACCTATCACGGTAAATCTTGTAATGAATACTAGTTTAATTAAAATATAATTACGTCTCAGTGGAATGATTTGAAGGTTATGTGACATATACGGATACAAAGGTGCTTTTCTTATCCATGTTATGGCTTGGCAAGTAACAACACTAAGGTTTAAATCCTGGCAGAGGTGTAAGTAGTCCTGACCTGGGGTTGGTCACGATTCCCCAAATGGTACGTAGCAATGTGCAGGCGAGGCCAATTTCACACGCATGACATTTTAACTCAAACAGTTCCGGCTGGGTCGTTTTTCCTCAAAATGGTCCACATATTTAATTATTGGAAGAGGCAGTTTCCTGGAAATCCATCGCGTTCTAGATTTACACCATTCCACGGTAAATAATAGCCATCGAATACTTTCAAGGGTCCTAGCTCGTGACTTTTCAGGGCAACCTGGAAACACTCATATAAGCAGCAAATTATGCCTTGTAAATACCGTCTCAGGCCATGGCAGACGATCGCAGAAGATGTTACAGGCAAGGAATCGTACAGGGTTTTTTATGGTACCTACCTGATGGCTACTATTTACCGTGGAATGGTGGTACAACGACTGTTCGCCAATCATGCTCAACCTGGCTCTCACCTGCAGTTTCGCGTCGGTGAGGAGCTGGGTTAGGGTAGAGTGGCCCTTGTCGGTGACGTCACATGCAGATCGCAGCGGGGCCATTTGGGGACCCCGGGAGGCGAAACCAAAACAAAACCTAGCACGACTTACCAAACGATGATGTATGTGTGTTCCGTTGTGAGACCTACAGCCAACTGCAGGTGGCTACGAGTGGGTGGTCCTCTGGTCAGCGACCGCTGGCAGCCACTCACCAGCAAGAAGCTCGGAAGCTGCTTTCGTTGCACATGGAAAACAGGGGCCAATTACGTCACTAACCTCGGAGACTTCTCTCCACACCGTGAGCTTCCATCGCGATTGACCGACATGTGCCTGCCGTCAGACCTGCCAGTGCGTCTCCTGCCAGTTGAAGCCACAACTGATCGATACTGCAAAACTCACTTCATTGGTCCAAGGTGAAACTGCCAGCTGTTTGCGGGAGAGCGAAGCCACATTTGGTGCCATTGCAAGTGTCCTCCACGCACCAAAAACATCCTTTCCAAAAAGGGCAGCAATGACGTCCATGATTCTCCAAAGCTGCCAGTAGCTCCTTTGTCGAATCACTCCGTGCCATCCCGCACCTCAATCTCCAAAACCGGCCTCACCAAATTTCTGGCTGCATTTTTCCTTCTTCTTTTCACAAAACTTTCTACCCTTCAACAGATACCTTTCGCGACAAAAGAGTTCTTTGCTCGCGATTTGATCACACAATTTCTGCCCTCATCACGATAACAACACAGATATCCTACAAATCGCCGACGACCACGCAATGAGGATTGCAACGGCCCTCCTCTCGTTGGCCGTTGTGGCCGACGTCACTCTCGGCAGCTCGTGGTTCAGCAATGCTGGTACGTCTTTGCAGTCTGCTACGCCTCACAGCAATCATCGCCTTCCCGCCATTCTCTCTGTCCGCGGCTCTACCTTCCACTGCACTTCCCAATGAACGCTGTCTGAGAACCTGGTTCTAACCACATGATTACAGCATACAACAAATGGCACGAGACAGAGCTCGAGCGGTGGCTCTCTGACCACGATGTCCCTTACCCCACTTCTGCCGACCGCAAGCAGCTTGAGAAGCTTGTTCAAGAGAACTGGGACACCTGGGTTGTCTCTCCCTACAAGGGTTGGGATGCGGCTCAGTTGAACGAGTACCTGAAGCAGAAGGGTGTTGAGACGAAGCAGTCTGCGGGCGCGAGCAAGGATTCTCTTGTCAACCAGGTTCAGGGTACCTGGTACGAGTCCGAAGACAAGGCTCAGAGCGCCTGGACTAGCGTCAAGGACTGGATACTCGACACTTGGACTGATAGCCAGCTCAAGTCGTTCTGTGATTACCACGGCATCCCAGTCCCTCAACCACGCAAGCGCGACACCCTTCTCCAGAAGGCACGGAGCGCTTACGAGACCGCCGCCCAGAAAGCTGGTGATACTGTTTCATATCCTGGTAATTGGCTCTACGAGACTTGGAGCGAGTCGGATCTCAAGGAATGGCTCGACATCCACGGCATTCCTGCCCCTCAACCAACCACAGTATGTTTCCTTTGTGTTTGGCTTCTCGGCCGTATCCTGGCTAACGACTTCTCAGAGGGATAAACTGATTGCCTCCGTCCGCCGCAACTCTCGTCTCGCCTATCTGCGAGCTCAGGAGCAATCTGCCAAGGCCCAATCCAGCGCGCAAGCCGCCTACGCTTCCTTGACTGACAAGCTCATTGACGCATGGAGCGAGTCTCAGCTCAAGGAGTTTTGCGATAAGAATGGCATCAACGGTAGGTGCTTGGAATTCCCCAGCTTTCCTTGTATCAGTTGTGCTGATGTCAATACTAGTGCCACAAGGTACCAAGACCAATCAGCTCCGCGCTCTTGTCCGTAAGCACCGCGCCGAAATCATGGGCGACACTGTCACCGCTTCTGCTGCTTCGGCATACGGTGCTGCGACGTCGAATGTTGCCGAGAACGCAGGAAAGGCTACCGATTCTGCCTCGCAGGCTGCGACGGATGCCTTCAACAAGGTCCTTGACACATGGTCCGAGACCCGATTGAAGGCCTTTTTGGATGCTCGTGGAGTTGTATGTTCCCTCTCCAGAATGGTTGTGGATTGATGATGACTAACGTTGACGCAGCCCGTTCCTCAAGCTTCAAAGGTCGATGAGCTTCGAGCCCTGGCGCGCAAGCATGCCCACAAAGCGGCCTCTGGCTGGACCGTCTGGACCTTTGACGATTACACGTACGACAACTTGAAGGATTATCTTGCCTCGAGCGGTAACGCGGCCGCAAAGAAGACCAGTGAGCAGGCCGGCGCTACTCGCGACGACCTGTTGAAGGCTGCCCAGTCGGTCTTTGCCTCGGCTTCATCTGCCGGCGGCTCCTCGTATGCCTCAGCAACAAGCTACTTGGCCAGTGCCACTGATGCTGCCAAGGCGAGCACATTTGACACGTGGAGCGAGAGCGAGCTCAAGTCATACCTCGACAGCTACGGAATTCCTGTTCCCCAGGGGTCCAAGATCAATGAGCTCCGGGCTCAAGCACGCAAGCAGTACACATACTTCAAGTACGGAACCTCGTCGCCATCCGAGACCCTTCTTGCTAAGGTCGGAGAGAACGTGAAGGCTGGTTGGGATTGGGTCAAGACCCAACTCAACATCGGAGCTGATCTCGCCAACAACCAAGCCCAAGCAGGAGCGAATGCCGCCAAGAAGAAGGCCCAAGAGGCCTCGGACAAGGTGCATAAGGAGCTCTGAGTCTGTGGTTTCTTCGAACTTCTTCCGACCCTGACATATCTCATCAATCCATGGGTAGTTCAATCATCCTAGGGGTGTGCTGCGGAGATCTAGCAAAAGTTGCATTGTACTATTGATCACGGGTGTTGGTGGTGAGGTGGAATTCACAGCTATTATAGTTCACGTGAGAATTTTCCTTCAGGGAGTGTTCATCGACGAGCAGACGGGTATTACTGTGCTGCTCTGGGAAAACAGGCAGCATGGCGGGTTTGGGATGGACGGAGTTAGCCATGCTTTTAGGTCGTCTTTTCATAGTTACTCACAATTGATTTGTTTCCTTTACGTCTTCTCTCCTTAGGCGGTGTCACATCTTGAAGCTTTTCCACTTATGTACTGGATGGTGCCTTTGGTGGGGCACTGACTTCCGGCACCGTGGTACCATGTAGGTGAGGAGTGCTGGGTAACATGCCATCTATACATACAGAAACCACTCAGACAAACACACAAATATGGTGGTGCAGTTTTCTGCATGTAGCTGTAAGAAGTCAACAGCACCGTTATATTAAGCTTACCTTTGCTGCCTACCTCACGTAACACAGTCAGCTTTTAAGTTATAAGCAGGCTGCTTTGGACTTGTCGTCGTAGGATCTTCGGATCAAGTTCACTGCACCACCAGTATACCGGTGGGATTACTAACCTCATTATACGCAAGATTGAGGATGTGGCCCTCGAGTACTGTGGTCTTTGGTTGGAGATGCTATTGGCGTACTATCGGAGAGGATTCAGGGATTAACCTATGGCACTCAAGAGGTCATGATTGGAGCGATAATCATCAAAGAGGCTGCTGTCAGACATCCTGTCACATATTTTTGAAGGTGTCTACATATGTTTTGGGGCTACTACCGGTATTCTTACCAGTCGACCGATGTCCCGGATGTCTATAATCCTCTTGATTTGATATCTTTTTCTTATCGATCTGTATTAATTGACGGTTGCATGCCGAGATGTGCACTCGGAATGGTTATTAGTTCAATGGTCGATTCTTGGTGCCTGCTGCGTACCGAGTTACTTGGCCAGAGAAGCCAGCCAGCTGCAAATGAGCGAGAGATATGTTGACCCGGGTACTACCTGGACCTAGGTAGCTCAGCGGCACAATCTGATTGATAGCTCGGGGGACATCTATCTGTAAACGAAAGCCCATGGAGCCAAAGGGGGGAAATGATGATATTGGGACAATATGCCAAGCCACTGTAAATCTTGAGAAAGAGCAAAACCGAAATGGAAAAAAAGGAGTGCACCAGAGTGGATTCGAACTCACAACACTGTCCGTTGGGCTGTCTACCGGGGCAGGGTCCTATCCGGTAGAAGGTTTAGTAAGCTCGGGAAGTGAGACGAAATAACCACTGCGCCAAGTTGCCTTTGACGTGTTTTGTGTGTGAAAGGTTAGTGTTGAGGAAACCTATAAACCGCCTACGGAAGTGCGGTCCTTCAAGCTGAGAGGGTGGTGAATTTCATCTCATGCCGTATTCACTTCCGCCTGCCTCCTTGGGCAGCCATCCACCCGACCGTTTAGGGCGTCAATTCGGTATTGTTGTTTCCATACGGTGGAGTGTTCGTCCTATGATCTTCGTACATACGCGCTTTGCAGGTAGCTCAAGGTATGCTAATCAACGCATGATATATGTGCCAAACCGGCGTGGATTGTTTGTTCCGCTGCCGATGATGCATTTTGTGATCGGTTCACGGCTCGGGTGATTCAACCTTGTTACTACCTGGATCTTGTGTTCATCAGATTCCGTCGCTGGCTGGCTGGTCCGGATACTGCGGTTTGCACAAAGGCCTTGCAGCAACCAGCCTCCTTTCTATGCCTTTCCATTTTCGACCATGGTTAGAGACTCAAGATAATGTCTTACTCTCTTCTATCTGCCTCGCGGCGGTCCTTCTGTGGCACCGATCTTGCCGATAATGGCGGTGCGTTCCCGTTGCCGATAAAGCAGACCAGGTCATCAGCCCCGGAGGACATCCCGGACATGAAGCAAGTCAGGCATAATTCATGCTTGGCAGGCCTTGAAAGCGTCGTTACACGGATCCTTCGATTATGACGGACGTCAGCAGATGGAATCTTCAAATAATAATGCGTAACTGTCGGATTTGAGACACGTACCTCCGTTTCTGCATGCTGCGTGGGCCGAAATATTTCTGCAGAGACCAAAGGATGCATTCATCATTCCGAGACTCGTAGCAATTTACGGGGAAAGCTTGGACGCACAGGATTGTTATGTTGTCGATCCATTGCATCTACCTAACTTCAATTGGTCCAGGAACCGTCAGTCTCTTCCCAGCTGTTAGATACGATGCGTTTTCATTCGCAGTGCCAGTACCAAAGGTAACTCGTTGCTCGATGCTCTGTTGTTGTGCTATTGTTTGTAAACTTCTGTTAGAGCGTAGCTAAACAGGGGCATTGCATGGTCATAATCTCAAATGCGAGGGCATCGCCGACCAGAACTACTATCGGTCTATTAATACCATGGCCTGGTAACCTAAACGGTACAGCGAGGGAATCGAGATGGATGGCGATTGGATGTAAAAGCACGGAGCTCACCTGGTGGCAAGGCCTTTTCTCATCCGTGGGCACTGGGCACTGGTGTGGTGGCCGGCTGGATGGCAGTTGACGATGGATTGTGGATCACGGCCACACAAAAAATGAAGACAATTCGTGAACGATACTGGCTGACATCAAATGCTGTGAAAGCACCTTATCTAAGGTGCCCTAGGCGACAGTGCCTAACGTATGTGACAAGCTGGTGTTAACCGTGACTTCCTTCCATCGGAGGCTCGGCGTCGAGTTGAGGAAGTTGGGGAAGCTGCGCTTTCCCGAACTGGTGATCAATGATTACAGAATATTACAGTAGGTACTGCTAACAAAGACGAGAGCCTGGAAGGAACGATTTCGCTCGGTTGGAAGCCGATTGGATTGGGGAATTTGCACCCCACACACTCCTCGTGTCTTCGACTTATCCTCACCACCTGAGCGGTCCCGGAAAAAAAGTCCCCTGCATCCATGCCAATTCAGAGCAGCGGTGACGGGATGCACTGATGCAGCGCCTCCACCTTCGACCTCCAACCACCTTCTGGTTTGAATTGGCTGCCTGCCTGCACAAGCCACACAGATATTAGAATCTGAGGTGAGTACGGAACGTACAGACTGCTGTTGTAAGTGCAGTTGTACGGATTATCACAAAATCCCGGAGGCGGTAAGCGCGCGTACATGGTGCATTCAGATCCAATTTTCCCACCGATCGGCTCCGGCCCAAGATCCAAGAAAGTGCCAGACATAACTCCCCGGGTTCCCGGGAACGGGTGCACTTCGGGATGGCGACAACCAAGATATCAGTCGGCGCTCGAATTGGTCACTCGGGCTCGCGGGCCCCATCCGTGGCGGATATGGACGCAAGCTCGCGCCGGCCCTACGGAGAATCTCCGAGGTTTCCAGTAGGCTTAACGCCTGCCCCTTTTTAGCACTCCGACGCAAGGAACTTGTGTCAGGCAATAGCCATTGGCACGCCAGGCAGTCAAATTCTGAAGCGCCCAAGATCCCAAGCTTCCTCAAAATTCGATCCTCCACGGTGCGATTCCTCTTCTGTCTTTTCCAGTTGTCGAGATCGAAGTTCTATATGTTCTATATGTACCGGGACCGCGGCTAAGAAGGTCGCGCACACACAAATACAAAAGCTCACCAACACCATGACCACTCATCCCCTTTGAGTCGTGGTGTCTCAGTCCTGGCACTTCACATCGCCCTGCCACAGAATATACGCCGGACGTTACTCGTCACTCTGATTTGCTGGCCAATGTTGGTCACCCATGATGGCCCGCGTCTAGATACCATACCAGACCAAATTCGTTCAACCGGCGGGGCCCTCAATAACACCAGCATCGACGTTCTGGTCGGTCCGGTGGCTTCTGCTACATTATTGAAGGTTATCTTTGGCTGCTTGTGGAGCTGATGTCTGGAACAGTACTCATACCACTTCTTTTTATCTCTTTGTGTGGCTGTTTCGCCAGCCTCGAAACATTTAAAGATCTCCAGGAATGCTGTTGATCTTGAACTATTGACTCCAGTTTGTCGACTTTAAGATCGCATCTTCTCTCGATATCTATAAAACAAACGGGACCAGGGTCAATCACAGAAACCCATCTCAGCCACTCTGTTCAGCAATTCGACAAACAGGCACCACCGCCGATACATCTCTCACGCCTCAACATATCTCTCTCAGCAACCTCCACCATGTTCAGACCGACCAAACCAGAAGACTGGGAGCCCTACCGGGAGACCATCGCCTATCTCTACACCTACATGAAACTGAAGGACGTGATGCCCGAGATGGAAAAGAGGCATCATTTCAAGGCAACGTGAGTCTTTTCCTCCACCAGTATCTTGACGGTTCCGTCGGCTGAAATTCTGCCTCCTCCTCCCAGTGAGAAGCAATACAAGACCCAGCTCAAAAAGTGGAACCTCGACACCAAGTACACCAAGTCGTCCGAGTACATGGCCATGATCAAGATCCAGAAACAGAGGGAGAGCGAGAACCCTCCCAAACAGACCCGCTTCGCCCTCCGGGGACGGCCTGTGGACCCGAAGGACATCGCCCGGTTCGAGAAACGGGCATTGAAGAAGGGCATGATCAAGGAGGAAGATCTGATAGACTATGAAGCGGGTGAGTGGAACATTTAGCAACTTCGGTCGTCGTTATTTGCCCTGTCCAGTATGTTTGGAAAGTGATTAACAAGGCGGAAAGTAGGAGGTGTAGATATCGAAGACCTGGCGTACGATACACCCCCCGAAGAACCAGAATATTCCTCCTGTGAGACAAATCCACGTGGTTATTTACAGAATCCAGCTGACAACCTTGAAAAGATGCGACAAGCTCCTCCCAATACAATTCGTATGCCCAGTACCAGTACTAACAGCAATTCGGGACGAATAATCACACATGTCCCTTGCTCGCTGGGTTCGTTATTACTGCACTGCAGGCACTTCAGCGCTCCAGGAAAGCATAGTTGTTGGATGGGATAAAACGGTGTATATTTGATATCGCTTGCAGGAGTTCGGTACCCAACAGGGGGCTTTATCTCACTTCCTTGCTCTCCAATATAATCAATCCAGTTCGTTTTAACGGGTAACTATTTTTTTCATGAAACTGTATAAGTCCATCCGCGAGTGACCAACCCCCTTTGTTGATGAGCGGTCTCCCCCGTTCCCGCTCCCCGCTACGCTTCGGCTCACGACACCCAGAAATGGAACCAAAAATCTGCCCGTTCGCTTCCGTTCGCTGTGGGCGGGCCGATGGGACGGACCAACCCCGGCCTTTGCTTGCTGCTTGCAAGCACCACATCTCTCCGCACCTTTGCCGACCTCCGCGCTATCCCTATTCGTATCTAGAACGTAACCATCCCGTCACTAAATAATTAGGGAATGGTGGCGATTGTGGGGCCAAACCTCGGAGGATTCATCGCGACATCGTGACTTTTTTGAGATTAATTTGTTGAGAAAAAGAAACACCTTTCCCTCTCGTCCGAAATTTTCTCTTTTGGTGATTGTTGCTCTAACAATTGATTTCTTTTCGGCAGGCTACTATGTCTGTCCCACCAGAAGGCGGCGGCGGCGGCGTGCTCGAAAAAGCCATACCAGAAAACGAGAAGCGAGCAAACAGGAGTGGCGGCAACCCGACATCGGACGGTTCGTCGTCAGTCACAAGCATCAACGTCGAAGAAGACGCCGGTGTTCAACAAGACGACGGCAATAACAACAGTGCTGACGAACCAGAACCACTTCCCTTCTCAAAAGGCAGATGCATCGCCCTCGTGGCCACGGTAGCAGGAGCGAGTTTTCTGAATGCAAGTTTGTCCCAACTAAAGCCAATCCTCCACTGTAATTATTAGGTATGCTGACATGTTGTGAAAAACAGACATTATCGGGCCAAGCCGTCATTATCATCCTGCCCACCATCGGGCGCGACCTGGATATCCCCGAGGCCCGGCTGCAGTGGATCGTGTCGGCGTACAACCTGGCCTTTGGATGTTTCCTTCTGCTCTGGGGCCGGGTCGCCGACATCTACGGCAAGCGCAAGATCTTCATCTGGGGGTCCGCCTGGGTCGTGGTCACCACGGCCATCAATCCGTTTCTACCCAACGAGATTGCGTTCGACTTGTTTCGCGGCCTGCAGGGTTTGGTGAGCGTCCTTTTGTTGTGATGATGAAACCTCAAACTGATTGATCCATGACTGATGATGATCATAATAGGGAGCGGCAGCAAATGTTCCCACGGCAATAGGAATCCTGGGGACAACGTTTCCGCCCGGCAAGGCCAAGAATTATGCGTTTAGTTGTTATGGTATTTATTTTCCTACCTCGTATTGTCTGTCTACAAATGACTAACCGTAAAACTATTCATAGCTGCCGGTGCTCCCCTGGGCGCGGTCTTTGGCAACCTGATCGCCGGCTTCATCGCGCAGTACACAACCTGGAAATGGGTCTTTGGCGTGATAGCGCTCATGGCGGCCGCCATTACGGTCGCAGCCATCGCCATCATCCCTCCGCCAAAACATACGCTCCAGGAAGAAGGCGTCACCGTCAAGGCGTCCATCGACTGGATCGGCGCCGTCCTCATCACCGTCGGCCTGTTCGCCCTCCTCTTCGCCCTGACCTCAGGTAACGTTGTCGGCTGGAGCACGCCCTGGGTGCCCGTGCTGATAGTTGTCTCGGTCGCGCTGGTCGTCTTGTTTGTCCTCTGGCAGCGCCACCTCGAGAACACGGGCAAGCGAACGCCCATCATGAAGGTGTCTGTGTTCCACAGCCGGCGTTTCAGCGCTGCCATGCTCATCATGGCGCTGTTCTTCAGCAGCTTCAGCGGCTGGCTGGTCTACGCGACCTACTTGTATCAAGACTACCAGGGGCTCTCGGCGCTGCAGACCACGCTGCGGTTCATCCCGACCGGCGTGTCCGGGGTGATCACGGCGCTCGTCGTGTCGCAGCTTCTGTCGCGCATCCCGACATGGATCATGCTCGCGGTCGGCAATCTGTGCGTGTCCATCACGAGTTTGCTGTTTGCGGTCCCAATCCCGCCCGACACGAGCTATTGGGCGTTTGGCTTCCCGGCCATGGTCATATCCGTGTTTGGTGCCGACACTGCGTGGCCGTGTTTGATATTGTTCACGAGCCACTCGCTCCCGCAGGAGGACCAGGGGGTGGGTGGTGCGCTGGTGAATGCGATGGGCCAGGTGGGCAGGGCGATCGGTCTGGCGGTGGCAACGGCTATCCAGACGGGCGTGATGGCGAGGGAACGGGGTGTTGCGGTTCAAGATGCCGGTCCCGTGCTGGAGTGGGATCAGGCCTCGCTGCTCGGCATACGGGCGGCCTCGTGGTGGCATTTTGGGCTGGGGGTTGCGTCCTTGACTGTGGTGCTCGTTGCGTTCCGAGGGTCGGGAATCATTGGAAAGGTTGGCAATAAGTCGAGGTAGAAGCAAGCTCGGCCTGCTCATGTAACTGTACTACCCATGTAAGGTATGTAGATATCTTTGGCAGGTATCTTCGGAGCAGCTTCTGGTTCTGCGCCGCTCTTGCAATGCAAAGTGGCCCGATATGCCCGGGATCTTTGTTTCTTGGAAAGAAAAAAGAAAAAAAAAAAAGAAAAAAAAACCCTAAATAACACCGGCAAACCTGCTGTAATTAGAGGTGAAGAACAAAGAATGATTTGCTCTTGTAAGGCAAAATAGTAGTTGTCTCTAACTCGGTACTTAAGACTGGTGAGACACTACGTGACTATAGAAATGATGGACATCTGATAACACCCCCAAACAATGTTGATCTATCTCATCCATAGTGACTCTCCTGTGCAAATGGAAATTCGCAGTGTTAGCATTTGTAGTCTTGGAACGATCTACCTTAGTCTAGTATTGGGTCAAATAGGTAATAGATAAATATTATGCATTTAGTTTACTTTGCTTTAGTAGTTCACCTCGCTCCGTCTCATTAGGTGCCCTTGCTTGTCACACTGTTCCCCTCCTCCACTATCAGCACGAACAGCACCCATTCCTTCCTTCATCGCCTCGCTGCCTCGCTGCCTTACCAGTATATCTCCACCCCGTTTCGTCCTCAAATGGTCAGTCCCATCCTCCATCTCCTGGCTCGTTCCGCGGCCCGCCCGCCCCTTCTAGTCGTCGATGTACCCTAAAATCACGTCCCGACGCAAACGAAGTAGCCCGGCCACAGGGCGTCGCAATCGATCTTGCACAGTCCACTTAGCAACAGTTCCAACAGATCGGGCGTGCACAAGAGTTTGTTGAGGGCGCTCTCGCTCACCGACGGGTTTAGTCTGTAGCTTTGTGGTTGTCAGTACAACGTGTTCCACTCGTTGTCCCTTGTGGGAGGGTGAAAAATCAACGTACAACTCTAACAGCGAGACGCTGTTTCGCTGGGCAATTCCCCGGCAGGTGTCATTCTCTCGGATGAGATCGAAGGATGTGCCTAAAAGCCGCAGAAAGGGAAGACGAGTTCCAAAAGAGGTAAGTAGGTGATGAGTGTAGGAGCGCAAGTAACAAGGGAGATGTGAAAACCCGGTAGACGAAGATGGTGTAAACTGATTTGGGAGGTTGTCTCGGGGTGGGTTGATGGTAAGTAGGTTGGGCGAAGTAGCTTGCTTGTGTGTGTGTGTGGCCTGTTCCTATTGACTTGCAGTGGTGAAGTGTTGTTTTTTCAAAGCTCTTCTTTCTCTTTCTCCAATGTTGCGTCTCAGGTGAAACAGGGGTGGGATAACGAGACGAACTCACATGATTTCGAACTTCCCGGTAGATACGGAGTCGGGCGACCCGGCGCGACGGTCGTGACGACGGTCGGTCTCGTGACGGTGGGAGTTCGCGTGACGATTACCGGCCCAGTTTGGGTCTGCCAGATTGTGGTGAAGTACGACGGTCCACCGCCGCTAGCGCATCCGATCGTGTTTACCGCCGTGATGGTTTGCGTCTTGATGGTCGTGAGCGTCTCGATCTTGACTGAGGTCTCCTCCACTGTTCTCGTCACCGTGGTCAGGGAGGTTCTGACATTGACGCTCGTTGATGTGGCGACAACCAGGCTGGTGGTTGTCAAGGTAACGATGCTGGTCGTCAGAACTGTTGCTCTGACTGTCTGAGTGGCCGTCACTGTTGCTGTCGCAATGGCGGTGCCGACCAAGGTCTGGAGAACGGTGCTGGTTCTGGTGGCGACTGCGGTGCTGGTGCTGGTGACCACCGTTGTCGATGTCTGCAGAACGATGGAGGCGCGCGTGACGGTGGTTGTCGCTGTAGCTGTTACCGTTACCGTGGTAGTTGGTAGTGCTGGAGGGGATGTGATGGTCCCCGGGGTCCCGGGACTGGAGCCACAAGTTCCAAAGGCGACTTGGCATTCCCCGGTGCAGTAGTTCTCCGTGCTACCACAGAATCCATGCTCCGAGCAGCAGTTACCATAACTCGAGCCCAGACATGTGACACCATTCCCGCAGGTCCCGTCGGTGCTGATCCTTAGGCCGGGGGTAGGCGATGCTGAAGGCGCCGTTGAACTGCTTGTCGCCGCTGTGCCTTCGAGACAGTATGTCGCACCAGATGTGAGTGCCGAGCAGCTGGTCACTGATGGATTTGATTTCAGGAACTGGGCCACCGTGATTCCGGCCGCAGAAGCAAGTGAAGCGCATGTGTCGCCCTGCTGGGCCTTGACGCTTCGTGTGCAGGCCGCCGCGTCGGCCGCGACATGGGTGGCAATGCTCAAGACACAAGTCAGGACGAGCTTGGCTAGGGATGATGGCCACATGGTGCCGGGTCCTGGGTCTCTCTTGTGGTGTATGAGTGGACTCTGGAGTTCGAAGATCCAAGAGACAAAGCAAGATCACCAGTCCTGCCTCTCCTCAATGTTGCCCAGTCGGAATGCTGAAGGTTGAGAAGTCCTTGACCAGTTCCCAGGCTGCTCCAAAAGCGAGCGGCACGCTTGGCTTTAAAAGAGCAAAGTGTACCTTGACGATCGACCCGGGAGAGGACACACACATGCCAAAAGTCCCCGGCGTGGGTTATGGTTGCACGCAATTCGATCCCGGTTCTCGTTCCCGGAAGTTGTCAGCCACTGACGGAACCGACTGCGACGGCAACAGCAGTGATCGCGCAACTGGAGCGCATCCTGTATAGTAATTCGCTCGCTTTTGTGAGCGAAGTGTATAATCTCGAGAGTCTCAACGCAGAATCGATGCCTGGTTGCATGCTACCTCGTCCCCTTTCTTGGGTAGGACCAGGAAAGCGGATCACGTTGGTGGCAATTGCGATAGTAGCGGACGGATAAATATAGCATGCGATTATATTGCCTTTGCCCACAATCGACCAACTTTTGCGGAGGGCGGAATATGGCTAAAGTGTCCCCGCGAAAATTCAATTTACGAGCTGATGGCTGGCTAGAGTCTGCTTTTGTTTATGTATATTGCACCTGCTGCCACAGGCTAATATCCGGGTTGCACTGTGCGTGGCCTTCTCGAATCCGGACTCGTATTTAGAAGTCCTTCAACTCGGCTGCCCGCTGTGCGAGAGCATCTGGCCATCTAGACTCAGCAACGCGACGGTCTGCTTCTGTGACGTTGTAGTGAAATGCTAGCCAAGAGCATCCAGGCTTTAGTAGGCCGCAGCAGCACACCTGTCGTAGTATTCGACTACATCTAGATCCTCTCGGTGAGTACAGGGGAATGCTAGCTCAGAGAAAGATGGTCGGCGGCAGATGAGAACTTCCTTTTCGCTTCCGCGGTACCCGATTCTGCAAGCCACAAGAACCTCTCTAGCCCGCAACCTGCAGTGTCACCCTGTTTACGTACGGGAAGATTCCAGGGCTGAAGTGCTACGTAGTATGTAGTCGGCTTATAATGTCGTGTCTGCTGCCATGAGAACATATGACAGTTAGTTAGGCCTAGTAGTTGCGGTCCTTGAAGCACGAGATATGCAGACCTCAACGGCTCGTCGCACGTCAAAACAAGTAAGAAAATTCAAATTGATAAACTCTTCGAAAATCTCCTCCGGGGTATCGATTCATCATCGCCTGACCTGCGTGAGCAGGTGCTGTGTCCAAACCCATAGTCCTGGAGTGGTCATAATTCACATCCAAGTGCACCATGAGGTCATATTCCGTGCCAAATCCGATCCAATGCCGAAAGAAGTCGGCATCAAGTCAAGTCTCTTCTTGCTCTTGTTACATCCGTCCCAGTTTGACTCATATCCCCCGAATATTTGCAGCTAGGTCATGTTCCGCGCCGCCATAACCGCCTCCCGACTTCCCATCGGTGTCGAGTTGTCTTCATGGGTCCTCTTGCACTTTTGGCATTTGCCGCCGGTGTCTCTCGGATGGAGGATCTGGGCTCCGGTAACGGGGCAGATGTAAACCCTCTTGCTGTAGGGCTGATGCATTTGAAAACACGACGGGCATTCCTTGTCGAGTCGCCGGGAGAGCGCCTCGATCCGGTAACCCGTGTTGGGGCAGACGTAGACGGACTGCCATATGATATCGTGCGCCGCGTGGCAGTGCTCGCAGGCACCCAAGGGGCTGTCTACGGCCTGCCCAGTTTGTGGGCAGTAAAAAGTTGATGGCATCTGAGCGGTGGTTAGTAAGGCTCATCGCGAAGGTGACATGAAAGTGAGATGGGACGACAACTTACAGCCATCGACTGTTTCTGGCCCATCTTGAATGAATTGGTGTGCTTGTCTCTTCTTTGCAAGCCGCAGTATAATGCAGAACGACGCCGGTGAGAGTCGGGGATTAAGTCAACATGATTATCGCAAGCCACATGCTACGTCGCATACCATGCAACAACTGACGGAAGGGTGAACCGACCGACACGACGTCAGGTTTAAGTCTGATGCGAGGGTGGGGTGGTGCGAGAAAATGGCGTCGAGATGGAGACAGATACGGAAGTGAAATATTGGACGAGAGGAAGAAAAAAAGCCCAAGTCGGACGGGAAGGGAGGGACGGGAAGGAAACCCAGATCACTTCCTTTCGGCAGGAACGGGGTAACGGGGCTCCCAGCCACGTGCGGGCTCCGGGGGCACTGGGTCCAGAAGCCTGCAAGGAAGCTGGCTACATGGGATGAAAAGTGTGTGACCACTGACCAGCAACCAGAGAGTTGTGGTCAGCAAGGAACGGGACCCAAAGATGCGCCAAGGTCTGGGCGGGGGAACCTGCCATCCTGGGATGGAACCGTGCTTTTCAGTCTGCTCGCAAAAAAACAGCATTCAAGTGTACAAAAATGCGGTGTCTGCAGTGCACTTGCGTTGTTGTTGTTTTAGGCTAAAGCCCCGATAATCCGGTGCCGAGTCGGGTCAACCCCCGAGGAAATAGGGGAACATAGCACCTCGGATGACTATGCAACTGCAGAAACCCAAACACCAGAGACAAAAATAACTGATGAGAAGCGATCGTCGTTCCTCATCTTGGCGCCAACTTTTGACAAGACCCTTGGACCATGGAACGCGAACTTGGGCGGGGAAACAACATCATGATGCATCGTGAAGTGAGGAGGGGAAAGACATTCCAGGTTGCTACAGCCGTCTTGTTCCGCACAGGGCAACGTGGGCAGAGAAAAAGCATGGCCAAAGCGTGGCCGATTCGATCGGATCACGGGCACTTGACCACGCCTGGTTTAGTGGCTCGCCAACTGTTACCTAGCGTGTCCAGTGCACAGATCGTGGCCAAAGGGAATCGGATCCGCTATCTGTGTGGGGCAAGCCTCTCCGCCATCTTGGCATCTTCTCGCTGCTGATCGGGCCGTTATGCGAACCTGGTTGTGGCTCTTGGCGGCGAGTCGATCCCCTGACCGACTTCTGGTCTGAGATAAAGAACCGCATCTCCATTCTACCCTTTTATACTTCTGTTCTGCTGATACGCGTCAGTAATGGACACTTTGATATTTTGGAGAGTTGGCCCTTGGATACTGAATACTGACTACTTGGTGATAGGCAATCGCCTTTCGTCAGTCGAGACACTCGGTATGATGATACTGATGAGATATCAAGGAGTCGAGGACGGAAAATAACCAAAAGACACAAATCATATTCAATTCATATTTCTCCATTCAAATACTATCTCCCAGATTTAGTGTGCTCATATGCCACGATACTTATCTCTGCACTTCAAACCACTGAGGCTGTCTCTTCCTGCTTCGGCCAACGAGACAAATCGACGTCGAATATTGTTCACCACTCAAAAGAATTCCAGTTCCTTTGGTAAACCGAGACACTAAGCCCTGATTCAAATCACATTAAAAATTCACCATCATGTACCATGCCCAGAGCTACAGGGAGTGTTGCTGGAGTTCATCGACAAACCTGGAAATAGGGAGCTGAGGAGACTTCGAGCTAAAGAAACAAGAATCCACCGAATTTGTGGTCCTTATTGCTTTCAGCATCTCGAAGTCTTTATGGTTGTCACTATATGCCATTACAAGCCGAGAACGGTAGTCCGCTCGACTCTCCAGGAACCTCCAATTTATACTCCCATATGGGGAAAGGCATTGAGCATAACAAAATCAAGCTTCAACCAAGACACCCGGACCATAGCGACGGGCCGTCTGCAAGTCCCTTCAGTTTGACGTATATGCAAACCACCTTACAATTGGACACCCGAAATGCGTCCCAAGCTAGGAGGGACGGGAGAGATCTCGCGGGGCGGTGTCGGCTAATCTGCAAATGGGTAAACATAAATTGCACCTGGGCTACGGAATCGTGATGTCCGGGGGCTGGCTCCGTTCTTGGATGAACAGGCCAAAAAATATGGCGACGTAGAAATAAATATCAGCGAGGGGCCAAAATCAAGGTGGGACGACGCGTATTAGTCCTAACCTAACCAGACGTCATATCGAGACGAGAGGCACGATGGCTACCAAGATCGTGTTCAACGCTCTTGCGCTTGTCATCCCAGCGGTTCAGGCGCTGTACTTGGGAGGCGGACTCACCATCTTGACCAACAACAAACTTGATGGTATTATTTGGCCCCAACACCTCGCCCCGTATCTAAACAGGCTTGACTAACAGAACTTTCAGGAGCTGAGAACGACGGGAACGCTGCCATCCTGGTCAGTCAGCCGAGTTCATACCCAGCAGCCAAAGTAGCCTGTGAACTGCTCGGAGAGCTGCTCTGGGCGCCGGAAGAGTCAGACTTCAACGACACTCTGAACAAGTCACTGCCGTACCTGCAATATCAAGGAATTGCACCGAAGGAGCAGCTCTACTGGATTGCCAAGTGGGATGACCAGGACGAGGCTTGCCGGGCCATCAATGCCACCGGGATGGTTTATGACCTTGACTGCCGCAGCGAGGTGCCAGCTCTCTGCACCCAGAGCGCCCTGGTCTCAAACTCCACCGTCAACGACAACTCAATGAACTGGCAAGTGTCGCAATTTATCGGCAACAAGCAGCTGACAGGTTACCGGGACTACCATGTCTTCAAGTTCCGCGGCATCCGCTACGCCGACAAAGCCGAGCGGTTTACCTACTCCAAAGCAGCTAGCTTCGAGGAGTCGGGTGAGGTTGACGCCACAGTAGCCGGGGCGGACTGCTCCCAACCCATCGGAGAAGTGAAGAATGGTAGCAGCGAGGACTGCCTCTTCGCCAACGTCTGGACACCCTATCTGCCCCGCATGGGCGAGTACTCGAAGAAGTCGGAGCTCAAGCCCGTCATGCTGTACCTTTACGGCGGCGGTTTTACCTCAGGCTCAGGAAAAAATCCCAACACAGATGGTACCAACCTTGCGTCCCGCGGTGACGTCGTCGTGGTGTCGGTGAACTACCGCGTCGGTTCGATTGGTTTCCTCAACTTCAACGACGGTGTGCACAAGGGCAACTACGCCGTCTCGGATATGGTCAGCGCATTGCAGTGGGTGAACAAGTACATCAAGTACTTTGGCGGCGACCCGGACAGGGTGACGCTGTTCGGCGAGTCTGCCGGTGCCCTGGGGACGCATATCGTGCTGGGAGTAAAGCAAGCCGAGGGTCTCTTCCAGAGGGCCATCATGCAGTCGAGTCCCGACGGCTACCCCAGCGGCGGGAAGTTGTTGCAGTACCCCTACTACGCTTCGTTAAAAAACAACTACGAGACTACGACCAAGCAAGTTCTGAGGGCAGCGGGATGTCTGAATGCGACTGATGAGATTGCCTGCCTGGGCAAGTTGAGCGGGTTCGAGCTCGTCAACTTGACGACCAATGCCAAGTCAGTTCAACCCCTTTTCTTGCAAGCCCTCTAAGCCTTACACTGACCCCAAAACAGCGCCTTCGTCGTCGACGGGACGTACCTCACCTACCACGAGCTGGTTGTCAACCAAACAGGTGCAAGCTTCGCATCAAATGTCTCCATCATCGCAGGCATCAACCGCGATGAAACAGGCGTCAACATCGACAGCTACCCGACCACCAACACCACCTTCGACGACTACTACAACAAGGAAATCGCCCCGCACTTCGACATGCCGCACAACTCTTCTCTGGCATCCATCTTCCGCGTCGCCCGCTACCCCAACGCCACTTCGTCCCTAATCACCAGCCCGGAAGAGATCTTCAACGCGTCGAACCGAATCGCCACCGACGCCGTCTTCGCCTGTTATACTCTAGCCAAGACATTTTCAGGTGTCAAATCGGGCGCCTTCAAGGCCGCCTACACGTACCAGTTCAACCGCACCTACCAGACGGCCGGCTACACGCGGCCGTGGTGCGTCCCACCCAAGACAGCTGATCGCCCCAACGGCGACCCGGACGGCGAGTACTACAAGTGCCACGCGGGCGAACAGATCGTCGTGTTTGGCACGGAAGCGCGCGGCGGCCGGCCGGACAGGGACGGGCTCGACGTGCCGTTTATGCAGTTGGTAGTGGATTACTGGGCCGCTTTCGCAAAGACCGGAAACCCGAATCCGGATAGGGAATACCTGAGGGTCAGGCAGTATGGGAATACGCTGCAGCAGGTTGAGAAGACGGGACCTTGGGAAAAGGTCGATCCGACGAAACCGACTATGCGGATATTGCAGTGGGATGGGAAGCAGGTTCCTTTTGGGGAGGGGGAGGTCTGTAAGGCGCTTGGCGCGGGATTAGATTCTTTGGAGGTTACGAAGTTGTGAGGCCGAGGGAGGGAGGGAGACTAGGTGAAAACAGTTGACTTCTATACGGTGTTAATCAGGTACTTAATTTTGGCGGTGAGGGTTGATAAAAATGGAAAATGCCTGGGAAAAGGGGGATATTATTAAGTGATGAAACCAAAATGGCCAAGTTGGAAACTTGTTACGGATATTTAGGGATGAACAATGCATCAAGGCAGATTGACATACTGGCCATGATCAGTGAAGGCTTCCACTCACGAATAACCCCGGTAACTACGTGGCCGCACCTCGCCAAATCAGGCCCTGCGGCACAAAGAGTCGGTTCTCGCAGTACGTACTATAAAGCCCTCCTCGTCTTTACAATTGTGGCCGAATTCCTTTATTCATCCCGCTCCAAGCCACATGGCAACTTCTATGGGAACATGGGAAACGGTAGTTGTCTATCCGTAAAAATCCCTCCGGGGCGTGAGATGGATTTTCTGACTGAACACCCAATTTCTTTTCTATTCAACTTGTAGTAATCGTGCCAATCAGTTACCCGAGACGCCAGTTTCCGCTTGACTCGCATCATATCCAGAAATCAATATGCATCTGAGGGTCAACTCCGCGGACTCGGTCCTCGCGCAGGCGGTGCTGTCCTTCGTCGCCAGCATCTTTGTTTTGGCCGGCTCGGCACCCGGCTCTTCCTCAAGCCCAACCGGCTCTACTACGACGACTGGACCCTACTGGCCGCGTGGATAGGCCTGATCCTCTGCACCATCTTCTGGGCAGCGGCTTTCAGTTTCTTCGCGGCGGGGGCACGCCGGTCGAGATCTACCACCTACCAAGCAAATTTCACAGGGCCGAGGTGCTCGCCGGGGTCTCGGTGTTCTTTGGGTTCGCGGCGAATGCCTTGAGCAAAGCGGCCGTCTCCTTCTTCCTGGTCCGCTTGACCAACGCTCCTTGGTAAGCGATCACTAGTATCTTACCTAGGTGCTGACGATGCTGCCCTCACTTACTGACGGCACGCTCGGCCACCACAAACAGGCACGGAATTCTGCTGTGGATGTTGACCATCGCATTTGCATTGTACGTCCTCGCCATTGCCAGCTTGACTCTCGAGTGTTTCGTTATCCAGACGTTGCCTATGACGGGTTGCAGGTTGATGTTCTCCGATGCGGTAACCGTCTACTGGGGTGAGTACTGCCCTCATCATCACCGCGCCCGCGCAGAACCTAGATTTGACAGGCAGGCTCGAAACCAAAGTCTTTGCTCTCCTTATGGACGTCTTTCTGGCCGCTTTTCTCTGGTATATGCTTCGGAAGATCGATATCGAGCCATCCAAGAAGCGAACCGTGTGTATCTCTCTGAGTCTCGGCCTCGTGTAAGTGCGCGGTTTACTTTCTTTTCAAAGTAAAGATGGTTACATTCCCATAATAGTATGGAACAAAATAACCAATTTGTAGAGCTGGAGTCTTTGGCATCCTGTGAACCGTCAAGCATTCCCAGATACGTCGATCCGAGGAATTGGGTGAGTCAACAACAACCCGCGTCATCACTCACCATACCCGGCCCTTCTTGACTAATAACAATCGATGCCCTCTTTATCAACAGTAATGGTCGTCATATTGAGCGTCTGCGAACTCGCCGCCTCCATAATCTGCGTATCTATCCCCGGCCTCCGCCCGCTTTGGAAACACTGGCACGGTCGCGCGCAACAGCGATGGACCAATCAAGACACGACGCTTAAAGGACGATTCGCGGCGGGTGGCATGATGTGGCAGAAGCAACAGAAGACATCATATACGCAGGGTCTTGCCAGTGGCGCCATCGCTAGCCACCATCCCGACCAGCAGCAGCAGCAGCAGCAGCTATGCGACGGCGAGAAAATCGGCATAGCTATTAGCAGCCTGAAATCGCGGAGCTGCCGACAGATCGTCCGATAATCAAGGATACCCGCCAGACACCTACCATCACCACCGTTCCTGTTGATGCTCATTTTACTGCGACTTACATGTCCGGACGATATTGTTCATCAGCCACAACAGCCGCCACCGGTCGCAGCCGCAACTCCGGCGACCTCCTTATCCCGTGTCAGAAGCCTAAAGGGTCGTCTTCAGCGACTCGGAAGCTTGAGAGGAATCAAGCGAAACGGAGTCTACTTTAAGCACGATACCGATAGTCCTTCAGGCGCCCTTGAGGGCGGCGAATTTCAGAGGCAGTGGGTGGAGGCAGGGTATTGGATATACTACAAGGATGGCTACTTTGGTTTGAAAATGGAGGAAGGTGACAGTGGCAGCGTGCTGGTTTGTAGTTCAGTATGGACACACGGTGTGGGTGATAACTGGTACGTGATTTGTGCTTTCACTTCCGAGTAGGTGCTTTGGTAATAGTACTGCTGTTTTATTTTCCAGTGTAAACTTGGTGCGTGGCTACCTCATGTAAGGTAGATAATCGTGAACTTGCCCTTCACCTCCTCTATTGCCAGACCCAGCCACCTGGTTATATACCTAGGTAGGTAAGCTTCTAAACATCAGCTTCCTTCAAATTAGCTACCATGCAACTCAGCGGTTGGACGGTGTGTTCCCCAGACTTCAGCTGGAAGCTCTCGTCCATACAGCTCGCGAGGCGGTTGGGGATATACTGTCTCCTTGGCATCATGTATTACACCCGGACTTGACCCGCTTGGCTCCTCGCCATCAACAAGCTGATGCTCGCTTGCTGCGGTTTTTGCGCATTACCGCCCAGGCAATAGCGGCGAGTAAAGAATCCCACCGAGACCGGCACCAACACCGATGCCTGCCTCGGCGCCGGTACCCAGGCCGCTTTCTTCGCCTGCTGTTTGTGTTGGAGAAGCAGCTGTTGAGCTAGACACGGTGCCTCTGGTGGGTGTGCTTGCTGAAGAGGACAAGGTCGGGAAGGCTACTACTCGATAAGTTATGTTCAATGATAATGGCTCAGGGGAGGCTCATAAAGCGAATGTTACATACCTATTGCGGCTTTGATGAGAGGCAATGTCACTTTGCCGCTTTTCAGTTGGTACTCTGGAACCCCCACCCGTCGCTGTCTGTTAGTCTCGCTCAATAGCCCACCATGCCTTGCAGGCAGCAAAAGTAGCCCTTGTTGTCGTTGAGATTCCAGGTCCCGTTTGCACAACGAGGCTCCGCCACCAGGCTTTCCGTGCAGCTTGAAGCGGTAGGGCAGGACTTGACATAGTATAGTTAGTGATAGAATATCCTTGTAGCAGTAAACCCTCAACTGCAAGCTGTAATAGGCGAGGCACATGTTGGAAGGTAGGGCGATACTCACATCAACGCTGTACTGTGACGGACAGAACGAGGCTTCGGGACAGCACACACGATATGGAGAAACGGTGTTTCCACAGTCGACCTCTTTTCCCTGGCATGTGTCATTCATGCGAAGGGCAAAGCCCGACGGTGATGCTGCCATAGTTGTTAGAACACGACCTGTGGTTACAAAGTTGATGTTGACTTTCGTCTCACCGAGTTTGCAGAGGGGTAGGAGGACAAGCCACTCGGGTCTCCCAATGAGCTTGAGGCTGGGCTCCGGCATGTACAGCGAACGAATTCTACGGCCAAAGGTTATCCCGTTGCCCGCAGGGTTGCCTGTTCTCAGCTCGGGCAGAGCCTGACTCACTTGAGTCCACTTTCTCCTCCTATCACTCTTCCGAAGAAGCCACACAACCTGGTCGTGGTATCACCCATCTGCGACAATGAGACTCCTCATCACAGCAACTCTCGACTTCGAGCAGTTTACCGAAGATCGGGACCAGCCGCCATACGCGATCCTGTCGCACACTTGGGACCCTGACGAAGTCTCGTTCGCTGGCCATGTTGGGCGTCAAGATCTCTCAAAGGCGGGCCACGCCAAGATTAATGGCAGCTGCAAGATTGCGGCCTCCGAAGGCTTCAAGTACATTTGGATCGATACGTGTTGTATCGACAAGTCGTCGAGTGCGGAGCTGTCCAAGGTCATCAACTCCATGTTTCGGTGGTATCGCGGAGCTGCGATTTGCTATGCTTATCTCAGCGACGTCCATGTTCTTGAGGACCCTGAGGAAGGGGGAATGCCGTCATTCTCGGCAAGCCGCTGGTTCACGCGGGGATGGACACTGCACGAGCTTCTGGCACCGACCGAGCTCGTCTTTCTGACATCAGACTGGGCCGAGATTGGCACCAAGGGCACGCTAAGCGCTGTGGTTTCTGGAATCACCCATATGGACGACGAGGTCCTCACAACGGGCAACTGGGATGATTTCAGCGCGGCCCAGAAGATGTCGTGGGCGGCAGGTCGCCAGACCACGAGAGTAGAGGACGAGGCGTATTGTCTCATGGGCTTGTTTGACGTCAACATGCCCCTGCTATACGGGGAAGGGAACAAGGCGTTCTTGCGTCTCCAAATGGAAATCTTACGAGTCTCGGAGGACCAGTCTATCTTCGCGTGGACACCTGCCAAACGCCGACGAACTGGGGACAGCTCACGGGTTTTGATGGCAGGCTCACCGAGAGACTTTCAACAGACATCCCGAATATCTCGCCTACGCATGCTCACTAAAAATTCGTCGTATGAGAGCACATTTGAGATTGTCAGCCATCGTGTCAAGATGAGTCAACCTGCTACCGAAGAAGTCCACGCGTTGGAGTTGAAGAAGCTTTCTACCATTCCAGAGACCCACCATATCTGCGCAGTCAAGTCAGCTCGGAATATAAACAGTCTGATATACAAGGCCGACAGGAAATCTCAGCAAAAGATCGCGTGGGAATGGTACTATTTCAGGCCCGCTGCGACGATAGTCCCTCTGCGGTGCCTCGTGGGAGGCCGCAAAGTCACCATCTTACTCTTCAATCCAAGTGACTCCGGTGATATAACGGGCCCTTAGCGGTCTTTCGCCACGAGGCGATGACAACGACGACCTAGACACATCCAATCTTCTCCTTTGATATTGTCAAGCACGGCCTCAGCGGGTTCATCTGCACTGTGGATATATGCTCCGACCCCATGTCGAACAACGTTATGAGCGCAGGTGAAAGGTATACGTTCGATATCGCACATATGAGACGAGCTCAAGTGCCTCTGGTGGGTAGTAGTGGTGTTGGTCGGGTTGTGATATACCAAGAGAACCGCGTAGGGTCGAACACGCGGTCCTTTTTGAGCTCATCAATCGAGCCTCTGGTCAGAAATAGGTTTCTTGTCGAGAAGAGGTCAAAAGCATCACCGTTCCCATGCCCGTTATTTCGCAAGACAAATTCCAGTGAGCGACTAAAAATGCCAACACTTGAGAAACACATGGCGATTACTCCCTTCTTTTCCATAATGGTGTAGCGGAGTGCCCAGGTACATCAAACAGTTTCTTTCTTCGGCGTCAGCCCTTTGAGGTGCACAGTTGACCGAATGCAGATTTGAACTTGTTCAATTCCACTAATAATCGTAGCTTCCATTATACTTTCTTATGGCCCTCACGAGGTCAAAGAAAGCCTTCTCGACGTTCAAGCCCGTGCTCCCATCGGTCTCGACGAACGGGCATCCAAGAGATTGGGCAAGGGCTGTACCTTCGATGGTACTGACATCTCTTCCGGTCTCTTGCCCACAGTTGTCACCGACAAGAATCATCGGGTAGAAGTCTTTGTCCTTGACTCTGAGAATTTGACGCTGATACGTCGATATCTCCTCAAATGAATAGCGACTGGTGACACTATACACCAAGAGAAAGCCCTCGTTGGTCTTCATGGAATGCTCCATCATGGCTGAGTATTCCTCCGCGCCAGCCGTATTGAGCACATTTACTCGGGCGATCTGGTCGTCGATGACGCATTCTATGGAACTGCGGTCGCCGTCGTTGTATTCTCCGAGGAATTTAGAGGTCAGAAACTGGATCAAAAGTTAGCAGCTTCTACAGCTCCACTGAAGAGGATGCCCAAGCTCTCAACAAAGCTCACATTCATCGTAAATGCACTCTTGTTTACGCCTGCGCCTCCCATCACAGCGATGTTGTACTCTCTCAGGTATGTCAGTGTCTTGGCCTTCTCGTGTCTTGCTTGGGCTTGAGACTGGCTGCTCATCTCCCGGGCGAAAGAACGCAGTCTTTTGAGCTCGCCCATCCACTTTTCATGTTGAGCATCGGTTGGGACCGTAACGACAGCACTGCAGCCATATGGCATGTCCTCGGAGGAAGAAAATGACCAGCTGATTTTGAATCGTTTTGGCCCTGGCAAACGATTGTCAATGTCGGATTATCTCAAGTGGCTGTGACCAGACGTGACACTGCGTGTTCAGACGTACCTCGCCGGGCTGCCGGCTCTAATTCCTCAAGCGTTCGTATTACTTGTACCTTAGCCACGATGAGCTGGGGCGCCTGACGATATCGTTCATGAGTCGGACTTGGCCGCAACTGGTCGTTAAGCCGAGAGTTACTCGGTTGTCCTGCCGGGGTCATGTATAGCAATGCATCCTCGAAGAGATACAACTTGGTAAGTGCCTAGTCAATGTCAGCCCTTGAAGGCCACCACGCGGTATGTGGAGGAACTTCTTGCCTTTGCTGTCATTCTGTCATCACAATCAAACGCTTCAATGATGGCGTTGTCCTCGAACAGCAAGATGTTCCCGAGGCTCTTGACAAAGGCTTGTGAGCCTTGGTCTAATAATGTAACGAGGTCTGTCTTGGCATCATGGAGCTCTTGCTCTGCTTTGGCGACGCAAATACCCTCCACCACCTCTGCTAAACACTTTAGCGCTTTCTCCATCTGAGAGTCATCGTCATGCTGGAGTAATTCCTGAACAAGCAAGTTAGCTTAAAACGAGTATAGATCAGAGGTGACTCGTACCTCTATAAAGACTCGGTACTCTCCCAAACGCTGTGATGGAAGGGGGATAACTGTCAATGCATCACCAATGAGCGCCTGGAGTTTATCTGGTACATTTTCTGCATTCATAGCTAGCAGCAACGCGGCTTTAGCATGCTTCTCGCCAGCTACAAAGCGGGAGTAAGATTCACTAGCCATGCTACTCCAGTCTCGGAAGACGCCAGACCAGGTGCGGCTGTTGTAGGGTTGCAGGGCCAGACCTTCCAGTCGCAACAGGAGTCGTCTCTGCGTATCAACGAGAACGCGAGCTTGCAAAAAGAGAGAATATGCTGCTATAGCAAAGGCTCCAGTGTGTGACCTTATCTGGTCTTCCAAGCGTAGAAGGCATTCCAGTCGGGCAAGATAAGCTCTTTCTTTGCTGACAAATTCCTCGATTTCAGGCATGTCTGGTGATAGAGAGTCTGGAAGCGACATAACAGGGCGAAGGGAATCGAACTTGACGTCTTGGACGATTCCCGCTTTGGAAAGTTCAGAGAGGACTCGGGTTTTGACCGCAAGAACCTCTGAGAGGACCTCGGTTGCAATTTTTGGCGCGTCCTTATTCGCTGTCACAAACGGCTTGAGGACCGTGATGGCCTGTGACGCAGCGCTGATGATGCCGGCCACCGAGGCAATCGCACTCAAGGGGTCCATCCTGGCAAGCCTTGAACGGGATCGGTCGTGATGGCAGAAGCTGCCGTTTGCATTCGATTGGAGTGCTCCACTTCAGTCTGTCGATGGAATCGAGTGGAAATGCTGCCAGTATTGCGTAGGAAGGTGCAAATGGGACCAGGCTCTGCCTTTGTAGAGGTATTTTGGCAATGGCGCGTCTTGGGAATTAGGCAGGCAGCTGCACCAGTGTCGCACGTCATGTGATTTGGGACAATCACGGAAAGAAAACGGAAACCGCGACGATAACAGCGGCATTTCAGCTCTCAGGAGGCCGCCGATGTCGCCTCATGCGGCCAGCCACATCTGCAGCCCCTGTTTCAGCCACGAGCCCTCTTCAGCCCAAATCCAAGATCCGAAGACTTTGAGAGCGACCTGGTTATCAAGAGATTCCTGGACAGCCTCAGAACTTGAACTTTAAGCTGGCCTTCGATTGGGTGGTTAGAATGGAGACGGAGCTCTTGATTTCATTGTACTTACCATTAGGGCCTAGGCCTTCCTTATCCGGACCTCTAGTCCTCTACAATTCAAGGACATGGAGACAACGTTCGAATCATTGAAATTCATCAAATCTTCGAGGACATCCGTTCAACATCATGGCTTTCCGCAAGGACCTATCCCTCTTCACCAAAGTTCAACCGTCATCTTCTTCGGCCCAGCCTTATCCCAAGCCTCGCCCGGGATACAATACATACCCATCCTCCGGCAGCGACCGGCAACGCCCTCGCTCCTGTCGATCCCTAAGCTGAGTACATGCCGAAATGGCCTGAGCCGGTCATATCCGGTCAGCAGCGTAATATCGACGATCCTGATAAGATCCAAGCCGTCGCGCATCAGCCAGCCAAGTTCAGATCCCGAAAGCGATTGTGGCATGTTCGCGCTGAAGAGCGGCCAGCGACTGAGCCACGCATAATTATATCGCATCAGGTTTCCGGACTGGTCCCGGAGGCAGATGCCGCATTCACTGTTCCAAGGCAAATCATACGTTTTCTCTGCCTCCAAGTCCTGGCTCGAACCGGTTGGCCCAGCGCGTAGGGCCCGGCACAGCTCGTCCTTGCAATCTGGGCTCTCCGGGACGATAGCAAGGTAAAACCGGGCGGCTTCGGACTCGATCGTGACAGAGGAGAAGGGAGGTTCCGTCCGTATGTTCGCCAGTTGTTGTTTGCAAACATTCCATAATCTTCCAGCGGACCATCCAACCTCCGGGTTGTGCAACAGCAGGCCTTGTAGCTCAAACTCTTTGTCTTCTCGATGCCGGTATACCAAGCTCTTCCCGTCCGCCTTTGGGTCGGGTTCTAGTTTGGCTGAAATCTCATCCTCCGGTCTCACTAGGTACGTCACGTTCATCGAGGTGACCCATCCGGCCCAGGACCAGCTCGGGAAACCCTCCCGCCGGGGCCCGTCTTCTCCATGCCACAGCAGGGCATAGTGGAAGTCAACTGAGGGCAGTCCGTTCAAGAACATCAGGTCCTTTTTCTCTCCAATCAGCTTCAGGCAGCCCGTCAGGGCAGCCAGCTTGTCGGATTCATACGTTAGTCGGCGTCGAGAGTAGTTCAACACAATGCGCTCGTAGTCCCTAAAGTGCCATTTGGCCGTGCGGAGCCACTTGTGACCCCCGAGAACATGGAAACCGCTGGAGGCGAGATTGACGTCTGGGATATTGACATCGTGGCCATGTACGCCCGAGTGGAGGGACTCACGCCAGTGTCCGCCCCCGCACATGAAGGACACATCGGACTCGCCAAAGAAGGCAACCCTCGACGCTAGGTGTCCCTCTTGAAACGTCCACGATCTCTTGATCCACGCTGATAGCCATATCTGGTTGTAGAGAAGGTCCAGCTGGTTGATGTAGAATTGGTCGCCAATCTTCTCAACCCGCTGCTTATCTCCATAGACGACGGTCGATGTGGGAATCAATTCCCGCGCCGTTCGTCCAGCTACTAGGGTGACGTATGAGCTGCGATACTATAGAGAGTGTCAGCCAGCACTACAGAACAACCTGGGCAAAATACTGTGGTGGAACATACAATATGCCCCATGGCGTCGATCTCTGCCGCCTTCCTGGTAAGATTGATTTGATCAATACAGTAGAGATCGACCCAAAGATAAGGGACCGTCAAGACCTGGCAGACACGGATACCGTCCTCGATGATTTTAGGCACCTCTCTGGGCAGACTGAGTGTCTTCTTCTCTTCCGCAGCGTGTTCAGCGTTCATTTCTGCAGCCATCTGCATATATGCCTCACTATCTGTTCCCCAGACGTAACTGAGCGTTGTGTAGCGGGTACTACCCGAATCGATCTCGACGAGGTGTCGGGTGCGGACATCGATGGCTCGAATTCGCCGCGAGACCTGGGTCCTAACATCATCATCAAACCGACATGTCTCCCGATGATGTTCTTCGCAGCCCTTGAGCCAGTTCCCCAGCAGACGTAAGCTTTCGTCCATGGTCGAGGCGCGATACCCATTTTGAAGCGGCCTCGCCGGATCTACGGACCCGGGAGACAGCAGCTGGATTCCCGCGCCGGGCCGAAACCTCCGCACATCCTGCTTGACGTCGTCCGAGGTATGATCCAGCCCGGAGAATTGTATCTCGAGCCGTGTCGCCAGCTTGTTGCAAGTTTTGGGATCGGCAAACTGCATCTCGTCGATGCAATCTACCCGCTGTGCCACCAGCTCGCACAAGATGTCGGCCGGATCGCATATGGCACCGAGTTTGTTAAATATGTCGTCGTTTTGGATAATCTGCTTGACCAGACGACATAGCGGGCAGTCCGCATTGGTCCAACTGTCCTGGAGAGTGCCTAGTTTGGCGATGGCGGGCGGACTGTCGTTGTCGTCGCCTTGGCGTGGGCCTGTAAAGAGAGAGTACAGCGGTACTGGCGCGCAATTCTCGCACAATTGGTCGTCGTTTGACATGTTTGAGTTGTTTCAGTTCAGCTAACAATGTTCCTTTTGTACAAATTCCTGGGTTTCCGTCCTATCTGAATGGCGACTTTTGTGAAAAGTATTCCGTACATTGCTTTGCTAAACCGTAGTTCATTAATGAGGGGTGTCTTGAAGGATCGAGTGCCTTGGGCGGGGAATGTTCTAAAAATAGACGATCCGTCTCCCCGAGTTTCCAAGGGGTAAGAAGAGTAAACAAACTCACACGAACAAGTCAATCGAAGTCTGACCGCAGGATTGTGCAGTTGTTACAGTCCCGACTCGGTGTATCCGTATTTTCAGCCGCATGCTTCCTGTCTACCTATGTAATGACGGGAATCTGCACTCTTACGAGTAAGCAGTACCTGCGTACCTAGGTAGGTTGTGGAACAAGGGAACTGAAACAGGCTGAACTCAGTTGCACATAGTCGATTCTGAGCCAGGGACAGTTTTGAAGTATGACATGACATTCGTTTCAGTCTCTCCACTTATTGCTGCTTTATTATTACCACAGTAGGAATGTAGAATATACCTGGCGTAGTACCTGGTAATCCCACCTCAAGCCCTTGTAAATTGACTACAGCGTCGTTCACCTTGCAGAGGCAGTCACCGTTGACGAAGTCTCTCCGGATCATCCTTTGGGGACTTTACGGTAGCAAGTTGCCTTCCTCGCGAACTCTTCTTGTGGAACATTGCCCGCCTTCGAAGCCTCCCCACCGTTGTCTGTTAAGAGTGGTTGTCGAGGGAATGTTTTTGCCCATATTAAATTTGGGGAAACGGGAGGTGCATTAACAGCGGGCCTGAAACGCGTCAGATTTGGAGAAGATTGAAGCTTCATTTCTTTTCGTTCTTCTGGCAAGTACCATCAAGTAAAAGAAGGAAGCCTCTGATTCGCACCACCACTGCAGTCAACTTCCCCGCTTGAGTCCATGTTCCGATTAAACTAGATGCTAAAACACGCCCGACTCTCCATCACCCCGTGCGTACTGGAGGTTTGCCGAACATTCTCTGTTGCCCAGATTCGTGCCGACACCCTGATCCGTACAATCCCTCTGAAGAATGCACGCCAACAGTCAGACACCAAAGATTCTCGGGATCGTGTACCATATCATATATATTTCTAGCAAACTGTGACTGCCCACGTCAAATTCTGCCCAATGTCCCTAAGAATTCATTTTCCATCAATCCAGTCTTCTTCATTGCTCGCCACTCATGTGGAGAAGAAATTAAAACACCTTGTATGCCAGATACAGAAAGTCTCCACCACGGCCTTGATTGATATCGCGACTTCCACCAATCCTATACAGCATGTCAGTTTAAGAATTGACGGACAAGAAATGATTGAGGTCTAGGAAGAACTTGCCATCCCTTGCCAAGGCGGGCGAGCTTCTGGACCTGGTTCTCGGGCGACAATGGCGGCCCGGTACGAATCAGTCTAGCATCGACGACGCGCTCCGGGTTGTAACCGTCGTGGGCAGTATGCACATAGCGGAAAGCACCGCCGGCGCCCTTGGCTAGGTCTTTCATGTTGGGGCTCTCAGCTCCGATCTGGATGTCGAAGCTGGTTGCGGCCTCATCCCGGTTATAGGTCCACTCGGGGACCATCCAGACGTAACTTTGTGTGGGTTGGACATGAGCAGGAGAAATGATAGATAGGCAGAGGAGTTTGCTACTCACTGGCCCTTGTGGCCGCAGTTGGTGTCGGCGCTCCCTTCCTCAAGCTCGTGGACATAGTTCTCGGGTCTGTCAACCTCGCGTTCGCCCCACGCGACATCCATGCTCTTGATGAAGCGCTGCGGGCGTGCCCTCACATGCATCATTACCTTTTCATACTCGCTCTCAAGATTTGGATTCGAGCTGACCTGGGTCATCTCAAGGCGGCAGGATATGCCAGGGCCTTCGAAGACGCGCTGGTAAAAATTCAGCTGGTCACCAGCTCCGATTTTGAAGCTACGCTTCTCACTGCTTGTGGTCTTAATGTCCTGTTTGTAAGTGGTGTCCTTAGTTGATGCGAGGAGCTCTTTCATGACCGAAGAGTTTTCGTAGCCAGCCGAGACCGACGCCTCCACGCAAGCGTACGCTCCCTTGACCGACGTGTCGACATGAGCCCTTGCATGGACTCTGTTAGAGGCAAGTTCGGTTCAAAATGGCGAGAACTTACTTTTCGGCGTTCTCCTTGGAGAGCTCCGAGACCCTATGGTTAAAGTCGGTTGATGAAATACTGACGGATTTGGTGATTTCGACTGAGTCGGTCATCTCGCTGTTCTTATTGCCCGAGTTATCAAGTGCTTTGAGCTTCAGCCAGCGCATTGTACAGGGGATGTCGAATTCGACGTCGGAAACCATGTTGAAAAATCGTTACGAACTTGGGTGTAGTTGGGTTCGGTCAAGACAAGATGAAGATGAAAAGAGAACTTAAAAAGAAGCGGCGATGAGTTCTTGTTCTGTATCGATAAGGCGTTTGGCACGGACTCGGATGATGTATTTAAATCATCACTGGATATTGACCTGGCGGAGAGAACTGCACACTCGGGATCCGCTTCAGTTTTAACGACACTTAAATGATGTAATGTTCGGTGGGCTGGAGATGCGCAGCGCCGAAACCTACACTTCACATGTAATCTGTGTAGTCTGCGAACTCGAGACAGTGTTGCGGTCGGAGCATGTTACTGTAGTATAGGCCGAGTGCGGTCTGGTTTGTGGTCAGTTATAGTGGATACAACCTCAAATCTTCAACCCACCTCAAAAGCAGGCTGAGGGCCTTAAAAGATCTGACTATAGTTTTAGACCTACGGTATTCAGCCCGAAAGGTGTTTACACACATGAGCTTTATCCGCCTGCCTCTGACCAAAGAACACCACGCATCCCCTATCCGCCACGTACTCACCCGATATCCCTTACCAGGCGTCAGAGAAGATACATTGGCACTGGTAGACACCGTCAGGAAGTGTGCCCGGACCGCGGTGTATAGTCGATTTGGGCGTCATCACCAAGGTGGGTTTATGCTGTTGAATTATTTGGTCTGGCTAGTAGGTAGGCATGAATGTGGCAAGTCTGTGGGTACGGCGGGATGTATTAGTTAAACTGATATAACTACTGGAAGTAGCCTACGAATTTATCTTCGTCGCTAGCCTTCCATGAGATTCCACATCCCTAGTTTGCTATTTGGGTCTTTGGGTGACAATCAGGCCAGGAGTCAAAGACTAATTTCGACATACCTATGTAGCCTGTTCACGCACATTTTCCGACTATGAACTATACTAGACAGTGGAATTACAGATGTCTATGGGTACCTAGTCAAAATGTCAGTAGTTAAGCAACACAGCACTCTCTTGTATTATTAGCTATGATACTGCTGCTTCTGATTATAATAACCATGTGTCTACTGTAACACAGCTAGAGAATAGGGACAATATAGATATCTTCATATCGACGCATGAATTATATAAGCCAAAAATGGTCACTCTACGGTATTCACTTTGTCTATGCCACTCAAGCATCTCCTTGACTCTTTTGCTTCTTGAGGTTCCTCCACTCCATCCCAGCAGCGGGCAGGACCATCAGACAAGAGACAACCAGAGCAACAATGAACGCCTGTCTCAGAGCGTCACTGTACACAACCCAGACAGCCATTAAACTCTCAGGCGGCACTACACGAGCCAGCTGCGTTGCGCCAGCTTCCACCACTGCGTGAGCATCAATACCCGGAATAGTTTTCAGCCCCTTGATGAGAGAATTGAGAAACAACGACTGCCCGATGCAAGAAAATACGGCACCGCCCAACGAATTGGTAAAAAACATCAGCGAAACACCCATCGCAACATCTTTTTCGTCCAGAACAGTCTGTGCGGCCACTCCGGGCTGTTGCATTCCGCAGCCCATACCTAAACCGAACAGGACTTGATATCCGATCCACGCCGGTGGCCCCGAGTCGATTCGCAAGGTAGTAATTAAACCAGCCCCGACCGACATTAGGGTGGTTGACACGAGCATCCAAGGGTTGTAGTAACCCGTGTTGGTAACAACTGCACCAGAGACAATAGTTCCGACAACGAGACTCAGGACAAGCGGAATAGTATCGATACCGGACTGAACGGCGGTGGTGTCCTTGACTGCTTGGAACCATACGGGCAGGTTGTACAGCATGGAGATAAGCCCACCTCCAACCAACATGGCGAAGAGCGCACCGCATGCGACGCTGCGCTGTTTGACGATGCGTGGCGGTATGGTTGCGTCCTCTTGGCGCCAAATCTGAACAATAATGAAAGCGATAGCGACGATGCCGAATAGAACAAACAGTACGATAATACCGTGGTGGTTCCACGGGTATTGTGATCCGCCCCATTGTAGAGCGAGGAGCAGGCATACTATGCTAGGGAGGAAAAGGACGGTACCTAGCGGGTCGAGGCGGATGATTTGTCGGCGGAGAGACTCGGTGTTCGTGTGGTGGCGGACGTGTAGTGTGAAGAAGAGGATGGCTAAGACGACTGCGCCAATGGGTAGACTAGACGTGGAAAGATACGGTCAGCTACAGGCACGTAAACCGCGGAGTGGGTATGGCTCACTTGATATAGAAACACCATCTCCAGGTGACGTGGTCAGTAAATTCGCCTCCTAGTAACGGACCAATGATTGAGGCCACACCGAACATAGACCCTAGTGCCCCGATATAAATCGGCCTCTTGTGTAGAGTCAGAATCTGGGTGATTATGACTGTCGCACCGGAGAAGATACCTGCGGACCCGAGGCCAGCGATGGCTCGACCAATAATAAAAGCTATCGATGTCGGCGCCGCACCACAGAGCGCTGAACCAACCTCGAAGACGACGACGGACACGAGGAATACGGTCTTGGTCGAGTAGAAGGTGTAGATGCGACCCCAGGAGAGTTGACTGGCGCAGCTGGTAATGAGGTAGGCGCTAGAGTACCAGCTGATGTCGTCGAGAGAGTGGAAGTCTGATGTGATCCGAGGGACGGCGGTGGCAATGATGGTCCGGTCCTGTGTTCCACCAGTTGTCAGCCATCAGGAGGGGTAATCTGGAGGTAGTGACGATGGGACGTAGTCTTACCAAGGCAACGAGAAAGACAGAGCCGAAGAGGGATATCGTGATCATAGCCAGTTTTGCGCCGCTCACGTAGCCAGATTTGTCCTCGTTGCTGATGGCGGAGGTCCCAAGCACGCCGGTCTCCTTGTCGCATCGATTAGTATCCTCCGAGTTCAACGCCAAGGTGGCGAACTCCAATTCTTCTTCCTCCCCATCGGGGCTGCTGATGCCTCTGTAACGCGAAGGAGGAGAGGCCATTATGTTTGACGGACGTGTTTTTGTAGTTGGCGTGGGTGTTCTCAATGTCCTCGTGTTCCTTTCTGGCGGGGGCGTCGTCCGTTTTGTTTGTTGAGGGGGGTTCAGAAATTGCCTAGTGACTGGACTCATCGCGGGTGTTGGCTAGCTCGGAAGGAGCGGTTGGACCGGTCATGCTTGCCCGGAGGGAAGTTTTAGGAGATGTGAAAGCAATTTAACACACAACAGGGTCAGTGCAGATGCAAACTTGAAGTGCATTGGTTTTGATATAATGATTACAGGAGGTAAGCAATTTATACAACGCTGGTGACAGTCTTCGTAAGTCGTTCCGCCGTCTGGCTTGAGTACCTGTGGCCGCATTCCTGCCCCGGAAGCCTCTCTGAGTGCCCGGCTCGCCCCGAACGATAATTGCAGACGGACATCGGGACCGACAACCTCGAAACGACACCGGGACGGAGCACGGATGGAAGGAGGTGGGTCGGCCAGCCAGCAACGAAAGGTCAGCCTTTCCAGACTGATAACTTGATTCAAGAGAATACCACTGAGTACTGACTGGCCTCCTTAACACCAAATCTCTGGCAAATGAACTCCTGCCTTTTCACGCGGATGGCTCTAATTGGTTGGACCTTCACAGTTTTGGTCCACTAACACTAATAGTGGGTCTGGGGTCACGGGTACGGGTACCTGCAGTAGCGTTTCAGATCGAGCTTGGCGTTCGGATATTTACTTACCCCGCGAATCTTACTTGCTGTGGAACCGGAGTCTGGCCCAGCCACCCCACCACCCGCTGCCGCCTGATCGTGCACGTCATCTTCCATCTTTGCCCCGACTCATCTTCAACTCTTTCATCAACACCGTTATCACACTCATCGATACTGAAAGTGAACTCGATCAGCCGGCCATCCGTTCATATCTGACGACCGTATACGCTCACGTCGGATTTATCCGCGGACTACGGCCGGGGTTAAGCCTGAACAAGAAGCAGCTGAGCTGGGAATCTCCACTGCCCTTGAAGGCTTGAAGACGCCATCGGTGCTTTCACCATGTCCGAGAAAGGTCCCCTCCTCGGGGCGCAAGATGTTCCCCAGCATCACGGAACCGATCGCAGAAAAGCTAATGGGTGCTCGGCCGCTCGTCGCCGATTGGCGTGCTTCGCAGCCGCCGCACTCGTTTTCGTGTGGGCAATTCCCCATGCGCGGGTGCATTGCCCGAATATGAAGGACAAGATGTGGCCCTTCAAGCCCAAAGTGTGCCTGACACCAGCTTGCATCCACGCTTCATCCGAGATTCTGTACAATTTATCTCCCAATTACAAAGAACTGGACCCATGCACCGACTTCGAGGAGCTTGTCTGCGGCGGCTGGCGGGATCGCCATGACCTCCGGCCCGACCAAGGCGATGCCTTCACCGGCACCATCATGTCTGAGAATTCACAGCTGCTTCTCCGCCACATTCTCGAGGCCCCATACCCCAATACCTCGCAACACTCGTTCTTCTCGCCCATGCAACTCGCCACTACCAGCCACTCCGCTGACGAGGCCAACTTCGAGAAGCTATCATCGGCGTATAATGCCTGCATGGACGAGCAAACCATCAAGGAGCTTGGCGTCAAGCCTCTGACAGACATTCTTGACAAGGTCAAGAAGTCCTTCCCAGTGAGCACAACCGACGCGGATCGCCGCTCCGACAACGCTATTGGAGACACTGTTCTGCTTCTCGCCAAGTACGGCATCTCGGCTCTTGTCTCACCCGGCGCGAGCGCCGACGATGCTGACCCTGACGTGGTTGTCGTGTCGGTCTCACCGCCTTGGTCATTTGGCTTGCCAGCCAAAGAGCGTTACGAAGACGACGCCCTTGTTAAGAAGTATCAAGGTGTCTTGGTCGAGGTTCTATCTCAGTTGACCCCCGAGCAAGACAAGGACGTTCTGGCTGGTGTTGTGGACTTGGAAAAGAAGCTTGCTGCTGCATCGCCAGACTCAGAGGATCGTCAAGATGTCACTGTAGGTTCTGCGCCTCTGCCTGTACCAGGACGATACTAACCTCCAGCAGAAATACTACAATCCGATGTCACTGAAAGAGGCGTCAGCGCTGACGCCCAAGATTGGCCTTTCTTACATCATCTCGTCGCTTGCACGCGGCGAGGATGTAAAGCGCTTGATCGTAGCTGCTCCCAAGTATATGAAGGACCTCCAGAAGATACTTGGAGACACCGACGATGCGGTTCTGCAAAGCTACTTCATCTGGAAAGCTGTTCAGGCTTTTCGTTTCCATGTCGAATCCCCAATACTTAAGCCCTACAAGCGCTTCGTCAACGAACTGGCCGGCAAGGTATGTTCCCAGGTTCCACGTGGCAACCGGTGACTAACACCCTGCAGGATCCCGAGTCGGAGCCCGAACGCTGGCGCACATGCGTTGGGCACGTTGACGACGGCCTCGGATGGATTCTTTCTCGTTTTTTTGTGGAGAAAGCCTTCTCCGCGGACGCCAAGGTCTTTGGCGACCAGATTGTATCGGACATCAAAACCGAGTTCATCAAGAAGCTCAAAGCGACAGACTGGATGGACGACGAGACAACGGGCAAGGCGATCGACAAGGTGCACAACATCGTGCAGAAGATTGGATACCCGACTGAGAGCCCGAACATCATGGACCCGGACAGCCTCGCGTCGTTCTATGAGACTGTTAATGTTAGCTCGAAGGCATACTTCGACAACGCTGTGTCGATGAGCGCCTTTGAAGTCGGTTATGAGTGGTCCGCTCTGGGCAAGCCGGTTGATCGCAACCAATGGGGCATGACTGTTCCCACAGTCAACGCTTATTACAACCCGCCTGGCAACGAGATTGTCTTCCCTGCTGGTATTATGCAGTTCCCCGTCTTCGATGTCAACTTGCCAGCGTATGTTTCGTACGGTGCCTTCGGATCCGTCGCGGGCCACGAACTCTCGCACGCGTTCGATTCGACGGGCCGCCATTACGACCAGAATGGCAACTACACCGACTGGTGGACCAATTCGACAGTCGAGGCCTTCAAGGAGCGAGCCCAGTGCTTCGTCGACCAGTATAGCAACTATACCGTCCCAGGACCGGACGGCAAGCCACTGCATGTGAATGGAAGGCTCACTCTGGGCGAGAACCTGGCGGACGCTGGCGGTCTCTCGGCATCTTTCCAGGCCTGGAAGATCCGAAATTCGGAGAAGCCCAACGCTAATCTACCGGGGCTGGAGCACTTCTCGCAGAGCCAGCTCTTCTTTGTGAGCTACTCGAACTGGTGGTGTGGCAAATCCCGACCGGACACGGCGATCAATCGGATCTACACGGACCCACATGCGCCCAAATGGGCCAGGATCCTGGGGACGATGGCCAACAGCCGAGAATTCAGAGAGAGCTTCCAGTGCAAGAGCAAGGAGCCGACCTGTGAGCTGTGGTAGGTAACAGGTATATTTTATTGTATAAATGTTATTTTGCGCGTATAAGGGTTGGAAATAACTTGTATCGATGGATGTACCGTCTCGCTCAAAATGGACGATTGTGACAAGAGCGGCGGATGAAAGCGCAAGAAATACTGTACATTACCAACGCACTCCTTTGAATGGCCTCGTCCGATATTCACATGTTGAGTTTCATGCTTCCATTCGTCGGTCCAATCTGTCGCGATTGGAATTTGCACACCGGCCTGCCCGGGTAGCCCACGCACCCAGAGAAAACCGGCTGACAATGATCAACACCCACCTACTCGCTAAGTATTCGGCCTCGGATCAGAAGCCTGGATTGCCCACAGGAGTCGCTGTCAATTAATTGGCAAACACGTCACGGTATTGGCTGGATTTGATCATCCATGTGTTGATTTTCGGGCGTTGGGCCAGAATCGGGCCCAAGACTGGGTGGGGGGTCTCCGTTGGCGTTTGGAAGCCGGGGTGGACCCCGAAATCCCGGGACCGAGGTGAGGCTCTCCCGACGACTTACATAACCTCCTTTGGTATATAGACGGGACTAAATGTCCGCAAGTAGCCAGCAACAAAACCCATACCATTATTTTATCTCCGAAAAGCCAGTTCAATCCGATCAATGCGCGGCCACTCGTGCGTAACCTGTTACCAACGCAAGGTCAAATGCGATGGGAGGAGGCCATGCTCGACCTGCGTGAGACATGCACGGGGTGGGGAGTGTCGGTCTTCTAAGGCGGTGGGTTCGGCGAGCGACCAGGCGGTTTTGGCTCGGCTGCGCCGGTACGAGGCTTTATTGACCGCGAATGGGATTCCCTTGACTGCCACTAGGTCTGAGGGTGACGACGGGGATGTCGACGACGACGTGGTGCGGGAGTCGATTGAGAGTGATGACGGGCATAATATTATCCAGAGGGGGCATCCGAGGTTTGTGGATAAGTGAGTGTCTTCTGTGATGGCTTACTGGTCCACGGGGTTGTGCTAACTGGGGTTTGAAGTGTCATTTGGAATCGTCTTGGGAGCGAGGTGAGTGTAGAAGCCGTCGAGATATACCCGGATAATTTTAACAACATCCTTCAGCTTGTTGATGACTCTACTCCCGAATCAACTGAGCACACCGAGAGCGAGCTTGAGGACGAGGAGAATACCGCCGCCACACTAGACAACCTCATATTTAGCCAGCAACCTCTCAGCAGCAGCAACCCATTACGGCATCTCAGTCCACCCATACCGCTGGTCTTTCGGCTGTGGCAGACTTTCCTCGACAACTTCAACCCGCTCGTTAAACTGCTACATGCCCCAACGACACAACAGCTGGTATCAGATGCGGTTACCGCTCCACAAGGACCGAGTCCCAGCACGGAAGCACTGCTCTTTGCCATCTACCTCTGCGCTGTCACCACCATGACGGACAAGGAGTGCGTGGACCAGTTCGGCGAGTCCAAATTAGAGCTTCTTCGGCGCTACTCCTACGCTACGCAGCACGCCTTGAAGAACGCGCGCTTTTTGAGGTCAACCGACGTTGTTGTGTTGCAAGCTCTGACTCTTTACTTGGTGCGTGTGTAATTCAGCAGCAGGAGACAGTCGATCCTACCAACAAGAATAGACTAACATGCATCGTACAACAATAACAGTTAGCACGCCGCCTCTACATCCACGACCAATCCATCTATCTTCTGGCAGGCCTCGCCACGCGCCTGGCGAAAACGATCGGCCTCCACCGCGAACAGAGCCTCAAACACTTGTCTCCATTCGAAGCCGAGATTCGCCGCCGCCTGTGGTGGCAAATCAAAATTTTGGACTACCAATCCGCGCAAGTCTCGGGCGCGAGTTTCGAGGGCGTGTTCACCGCGACCGAAGCAGGCGACACCCGGCGTCCGCTCAACGTCTCGGACGGCGCGTTGTCGCCGTACATGCGCAAACTGCCGGCTCCCGTCGACGACGCACGTCCGACAGAGATGCTTTTCTGCATGGTGAGGCTCGAGGTGGGCGAGTGCATGCGGCAGATGCGAATGGTGATGACAAGGAACATCGTCGTCCTCGACCCCCTGGCAGAGCAAGAGCAAACGATCGACGCTTTTGAGGCGAGAATGGAAAGCCACTTACTCAAGCAGTGTGATGTGTCGGTCCCGTTGCATCTTATGGCGACGCTGATGGTTCGGTCGGCGGTTTGTCAGATGCGGTTGTCGATTTGGCAGCATCAGCAGCAACAACAGCAACAACAATCGTCAGACACAACAACCGACAGTAGTGGAAACGAGAATATTTATAGCTGGCGAGGACGGAGAAGACGATTGTTCGAATTAGCGCTCAAGATCCTTGAGTACGACAGCCTGGCATACTCGACCGAGAGTCTACGGCCATTTTTGTGGCACGTGGCAAACGTGTTTCCCTTCCAGGCGTTCATCCAGGTTCTCACGGACCTGCTCTGGATGACGACACAGAAACCGGACGTTCACGACGGTGATGATAATGGGCAGCAGCAGACCGCGATAGACGTACATCGTGGCTGGGCAGCCGTCAACCTAGCCTATCAGAACAGGCCGGAGCTGGTCGGCAACGAGGCAAGGAATCCGCTTTACTTTGCCCTGGGGAATCTGGTGCTTAAAGCCTGGGCGAGTTCGTCTTCCCACTTTCCGATGCAGCCATTTCCAGCGATCGAAAGACTGCAGACTTGGAGGGCGTCTCGTGCGTCACAGCCGTCAGCTTCGCTTCAGGCTGACAAGGTGGACTACCTCCCTGCTGCCGGGAGTGGACATCAGGATAGCTACAATGGCGGGCCAGTGGCGGTCAGGGGCCTTGATTTGACCCCTTTTGTTTTTGCCACAGGCGATAACACAGATCGGGGGACTTGGGTTGGATATGCAAGTAGTTCAGGAACGGGGGCTGACAGGTAGCGGTATCATATATATCATTCCATCGAGGTATTATATACTCGCAGTGTCCATCCTTGTCATTTGCAAGTTTGGACAACTCATACCGCCTTCTTGGCAGCGATCTGCTCCCTCATCTCACTCTTGATCCTCGTGACCGTACCCGACCCGCCGTAGACCATCCCAGTGTACACCATCGCCACGCTCGCGCCAGCATTCAGCACCTTGAGCGCCTGGTCGCCGTTCGTGATCCCGCCCGTCGCAAATATGACCTTCTGAGCGGTGCCCGCGCCACCCTCTCCAGACTGCAGCGAGTACGCGTCCAACATCTTGCGATACCTCCCCACCAGGTTAAGCGTCTGATCAAAAAGCGCCGGGCCGGAATAGCCGCCCTCCTCCGTCAGCGTCTTCTGCTCCTTGGCGTTGAGCCGCACGCCCTGCGGGACCAGGCCCTGCCGGCGCTTGGTCGTGTTACCCACGATAACGCCGTCCACGCCGCTCATCCACACCGCCTGCACGACGCCCTCCATCTGGGTGTCGTCGTCCTCGTCGGGCGAGACCTTGACCATGACCTTTGGCTTCAGCTTCCTGTCCGCGCGCCGCGCCTCGTCGACGACGGCGCTCAGCAGCCTCGTCAACGGCTCCGTGGCCTGCAGGTCCCTCAGCCCGGGCGTGTTTGGGCTGCTCACATTGACCACCAGGACATCCGCGTACGGCGCCAGCCTGTCGACGCAGTACACGTAGTCGCGGATAACGGCGTCGACGTCCTTTTCGGGCGTCGTCTTGTTCTTGGCCATCTGCACCAACAGCAGCCTGCCCGGGTGCAAGCTGCCGGGCGGTGTCCCGTCCAGTCCTTGCGCGTCAAGCACGTCCCGCTCCGACAGACCGAGCCCCCGCGCGAGCTTGCGCAGCCGGTCGCGCAGCCGCGCCGCCATGGCGTCCGCCCCGCGAGAGTTGAGGCCGTACCGATTGATCAGGCCGTCGAGGCTGGGCACGCGGAACACGCGCGGCTTGGGGTTACCCTCCTGCGGGAAGGGCGTGCAGCCGCCCACCTCGACTACGCCCGCCCCGAGGGCGAAGAGCGCATCGGGGATGTCGGCGTTCTTGTCGAGCCCGGCAGAGATGCCGATGGGGTTGCGCAGCTCGGTGCCGAAGACGTTGACCGAGAGCGGGTTGCCGGGGAGAGTTTCGGCAGCGGTGGCGGCGCGCTCGCGTGGGTGGAGGTTGAGCGCGTAGAGGGTCTTGAGGGCTGCGGTGCCGGCGTGGTGCGCGTCCTCGGCATCGGGGTAGAGGAGGCGCAGGAGGGGCGGGACGGCCCAGCGGTGTACCAAGGCGCGCGTGTCCGTTGCGTAGTAGTATGCCACGTAAAGGGAGGCGGCGACTGAGCTGCTGAAGAGGAAGATTTTCAGTCGGGCGAGGAGGAGGGAGTCGGTAGCGCTCGAGGAGGAGGATGCGTGGCGTCGGGAGCCACCATTTTGGTTGCCGAACCGGGATGGGGGGTGCGACAATAATGACGCTCTGGGGACCGCTCGGGATCGGAATGCTGCTGAAAGAGAGTGTCGTGTCCGCAGGTACGGGGCCGCCATTGTCACGAGAGGCAGTACTGGGCCAAGCCAGCACTCAATGGCGTGGATTGAATGAGCGTGGGGAGGGGGGGTTTTGTTGATCGGGTTTTTGTTGGAGCTCCAGGGCCGAGCCAAAAACGTTGATGTCACCAAATGCCGACAAACTGCTTGTTGGATGCCATGACCCCTAACCCTTCCTTGCTTTTGGGCCTTGAAGTCCCGGGTCCCGGCGCTAAGTGCGACATCGCTGCACTGTAATCAGGAGCTGCCCGAGTTCAACTTCGAAGCGCCGGCAGGCAACGAGCCTCTCCGTCGGGTCTAAAATTACAGTGCTTTTTGCCTGGCACTCAACCTGACTTTACTTGACAAACAAAGGTTCCAACGTTGGTGACAAGCAGAACACACGACAAAGACTCACTTGCCACGAGCCCTTCCAAGAGTTCAACTCAATTCCATGGATTTCCGCCTGCTTGCGTGAATATTTTGTCCGCCGACTAACTCTATATGCAACGCAAAACACCTGACATATCCAGACTCGCTTCGATGCGCAGCTACGCGACCAATGCGTCTATCCTGGGCGGATCCAGCTTCTCGGTCGCGGCCGAGGCATCCTCCTCCGCTCTGCGATTCAGGTAGCTCAAATATGTCTGCCACCCGGTTGCGACGCAGCCCGAAAAGATTGATCGGTATTCGATCGGAACGTAGGTGAACATGAACGCGTTGACAGCCGGCCACAGCTTCCATGCATTGACAAAGCTGACCGGCACCGTCCTCTTGAGCCGCTCCCAGATCGCCGCCGCGTCCTCGCCCGCGAGCAACGCCTGCATGCCGAAGAAGTATGTGTTGAACACGGGCGTGAAGACCAGCTGATTCACGACGATCTTGGTGGCGAGCGATAAGAGGCGCGACGAGTAGTTGAAGCTCTGTGAGAGGAAGATAAACCTGCCACATTTGCGACCATTATTAGCACCCGCTTAATCTTCCAACACAGCCCCGGTCCCGTACGCACCATTTATAAGCCGGGATCGACGAGATCGCACCGATCAATACCGTCCTCGCTGTCCGAGTTGGGTCATAATCCTTGCCTCCCATCTTTTGCGCCGACACTGTTTGAACCTCTCCGTTAGCATTGCCCACGACGGAATGTCTTGGAAGCACATACGATCAGAACAGGCGAACATGACCAGCGAGCTGCACAGCTGCGTTGTGAGCGGCCTCTTGCGCTGTGCGCGCGCAAATGCCTCGGCCGCCCTTGTGAGGGGACCTAGCCGCTGCCAGATGGGAAGCGGCGGAACATTGCTGGGCGTAGCGATCGGATCCTCCGGCCGGGCGGCGGTCTTGCCGTCGCTCTTGGACGATTGCGCCCGGCGCTGTTGCCAATGCTGCCGGAAGATCTGGGCGTGGCGCCGGAGGGCTGCACGACAAGCTGCTTGGACCGTCATGTTGGTTTGTTGCCCGTACTTTGTTCCGTCTTTCGATGGACGGGCAGCGCGTTTGCTGGTCTATGTAATCCGCATCGCCGGCGTTGGCAAGGGAGGACTGGGAGGTAAGACAGGAAAGAAGATATGACTCGTAGCCGACGACGGATCGTCGACTTGGCTTTCGCCGAGACATCGACTCGGTGCATTCCACCGCTCCACCGTTGACTGGGCTTCCGAATGCGGGCCCGGTATGGCGCGAGAAAATTTTGGGCCTCAGCTGCCCCCTGGTACCCCTGGCTGTCCGCATTGCCGATCACGGGGTTCCCCACACCGCCCGCGGACGACGACAACACTAGCTTCACAACAAGATCAGCAAACATCCTGTATAACTGGTATTGTTTTTGTTTGGGGCTTTTTATATGTTCCGAGTTAGAGCAGTTGGATATATCGAGGTCGCTTCTCCTTCCTCCGCAGGCGTTGGCGGTACAATGCTTAAGTCAGCGACGACGATGAGGCTATAGGCAGGCATGCATGCGACACGTGCTCTGTTGGGCCTCCATCGTGGTGCAGCCTGGGCCCGGATCTTCCTGCTCTTCAATCGCAGGGCAGAGATCGCTTCGAAGCAACAGTATTATCAACTGAAAGCTTTCCGTTTCACACAACCTTGAGCCCGTGCTGTGTCCAGTGCTCCCTCGGCGGCCCGGAGCTGAGAAACCGCGGCTGAACCAACAGTCTAGGAGGCCATCCTCCACGCTTCCACAGTTTGCGCTTCACAATGCCGATTGCCCACAATTCCACGTCGCCCTCAATGTCTCAGCACGTCACATGTCATGATACCTACCGCTACGCTCCTTTTACAAAACGCGGCAGCACTCGCTTGCTTCGGCTAATGCCGCACCAGGACAAACAGGCGCCCATCCAGTGTCAAATCGTCCTCAAGGAACCAGGCCAGACCACACATCTCTACGAGGCACTGTCATATACATGGGGCTCCAAGGACAACCAAAACCCGATTTACATTCAGTCCGAGTCTTCTGGTTCAACCGGAAGAGGCCACAGCTTGCTTGTTACCGCGAACCTGCACGCAGCGCTCGTGCATCTTCGAGATTGCCTTCTCGAACGCGTCTTATGGGTAGATGCAATATGCATCAATCAGGAGGACAACGAGGAAAAGGGCCATCAGGTTCAGGCCATGGCCAGAATATATGTCATTGCTGCTTGTGTCATCGTCTGGCTTGGAAAGGCGGCGGACGAAAGCGACGAAGCACTCCAAGTGTTAGACGAGGCCGCGGAGAATGCTCAGGAAGGGCGTCAGCATTCGCCTATCAGCGAATCAAGCCAGCAAGCAATTTTTACCCTACTTGAACGGCCATGGTTCCAACGCGTCTGGGTACGTGCATCGGCAGAGGGTCAAAGTGTGTTAGGGATAAGCTTACCAACTCACCCACGCAGATTCTTCAAGAGGTTGCCACGGCTCGAAATGTTGTGATCAAGTGTGGTTTGTCAGAAATCGACGGTTACGTGTTCTGCTTGGGTCTCGATACCTTAAATGTATCATATAGCGCGCACCCTGGCCTGCAAGCACTCATCCCTCCAATTACCTACCTTGTCCGAGGCGCAATCTTTCGAAGCAGATCACGCGCAGCCGCCACGAGTCAGTCAGACAGCTTCTCTCTTGGTATACGTCCTCTGGTTGAGTTGATAGTTATGTACCACACCCGCAAGGCCACAGAACCCCATGATAAAGTCTATGCATTGCTCCGTCCCTGCCCAGGCCATATCGGTGGAGATTTGGGCCCAGCGCAATTTGGCAATCATTCGCAGCAAAGGCTGTGTCCTCGGCGAAATACGCCAGACGTATGACGTAAGCCAATATACATGATGTCTATATCCATTGGAAGAAGGGTATGACGATATCGGAACCGATTTCTCTTTATAAGTTGTTTGCTTCGGTACATCAGATCCAGAGAGGAGATGTTGTTTGTCTTCTGGAAGGAGCCTCAGCCCCCTCCGTTGTCAGAGCATGCAACGGTTACTGGTCAGCCATAAGAATGGCACTCCCTCTCATGGTCGATTCAGGGCCTCGGATGAAGTGGTCAGATCTGTTACCACCATCTTTACCCCTTACCAGCGGGTTCCTGCTTGTATGGGACTGGAATACAGCTCAATCCCGAATCAACGGAGAGGACTACCGTTGCTTCATCAACAGCCTCCAAGACGGATATGGCGAACAATCAAGAGCAGAATCGTTTGATATTGCTTCAAGTCTATGGCATTTCGGACTTTCGTTGGACGGCATGGGTAAATACGTCGAAGCCGGGAAGAATTTCCAGCAAGCTGTTGACGTTTATGGAAAAGCCCTTGACAACGATCCCACGGTCGGAGACGAGGGTCTGGATAGCACAGTGCTACCCACTTTTCCGGCTGTTTCGAACACGAGGTGCAAATATTATCGTGCGTTTACTTCTTAGCGAGGACGCTGCCATCCTGACGAGGGACGATTCTGCCTTAGCCATCCCATGGCGATCTGCCAAAACGGGCTCTGGGGCCTTTGTCCAGCTACTGGTTGACCGTGAGATGCACGCCACCCTCTTGGCCAGAGACAGTCATGGCCGCGTACTGCTGTGGTCAGATACGGAGCCGGGTCATGGAAGTGCCGTGTGGTTGTTGTTCGCTCAAGGTGTCGCGACGGTGAAAGCCTTGGGCAGAACAAGGTTTAAACTCGAAGCCTTAGACACGTGGCTGGAGTATTGCGCTCGGATAGGCTATGCAGCCGTGATGGAGCTGCTGGTTGATAATTTTGATGTCGCGCACCGCACCATTAGGGAGGAGGATGGAGGTGTGCGATATCTTGGCAGCCGATTACTGTCATGTGCTGCCTTGCAAGGACACGAGGCAGTTGTGCAACTGCTGCTTGACTGGGGAGCTGCCACCGATGATGAAATTTGTCTGAATCAAGCCTTGTATTGGAGGTGGCCCGAGGATTCGAACCATCTTCCAGCTCTGTCATGGGCCGACTGGGCTGGGCACGAGGGAATTATGCGGCTGCTGCTTAATTCCGGGGCTAATATCAATACGGAGGGTGACTCGGGGCAAACGCCTTTGTTACTTGCCGTCTCATCGCACCACGAGTCTATTGTACGGCTGCTGCTTGATCGTGGAGCCGACATCAACAAGGACGATGCAGTGGAGACAACGGCTTTGATCATAGCCGCCGAAGAGGGTCACGAGACCACTGTACGGCTGCTGCTTGATAGAGGTGCTTTGATCGAGAACCAGAATACGTATAGGCGCACCCGTTGTCGGTAGCCACCGGAGCGGGTCACGAAGCTATTGTACAGCTGCTGCTTAAGGAAGGTGCTTTGGTCGATAGCAAGAGTAAGTTTCGAAGGACACCCTTATCGTATGCTGCCCAGACAGGTCACGAGGCCATTGTACGGCTCTTACTTGAGAGAGGCGCCGCCATCGAAACCCAAAATACTGATGAAGGGACGCCTTTGTCATGGGCCGCCTGGAAAGGCCAGGAGGACCGTTGTACGGCTACTACTCGATAAAGGCGCTGCGGTTAACACGAAGGACCGCCAAGGCAACACACCACTATCTTATGCAGCCCTGGGGGTTCACGACGACGTTGTGCGGATATTGGAAGGCTGGAGGCCTTCTAAACCCAGCTGAATACAGGGTGTTTCTACATCTCTGCCGAAAGTCAAAACTTTAGTGCAGTTACTTTGCCAGGCCTTGGTCTGGGCAAGATAATTCCTTGTGTCTGCTATAAAGCCTCAGAGTTGTGGTCATGCAAGGTGTCATCAACGGACCACCTACCCCCGAGGTGGATGCGCAGGTTGATGATGGATGGTGGTGGTTTTGAGACTCCCAAGGTGCCGGTCAGTTTGGGGGTGATGGAGCTGCAGAATGGGCAGATTAGATAGACCGCCTGAGGCAGAAGTAGATATGAAAGGAATAACTGGCGTCTTGCTGGAGTTTGAATACGCATAATGATAGATTTGGAATTTCCTCTTTGCCTGAAATCTTACCCGCATTTTTGTTACAGTCCTTGCGTGAGACATTGCCCATATTCTAGGTCGAGTTATTCATCTTCATATCGAGCCACGTAGACATAAACTATGGTTTCACCAGCGTCGTTACACGGGCCAAGGCTCAAGCAGACGACTTATCCAACACAGTCTTCTCGATCGAGGGCGTCGCCAACCCATCGTCCGAGTGGGATTCGTGCACTTCGGCAGCGGCGGAAGCAGCAGCCTGCCTCTTGGCACTGGTCAAGAACAGATAGGTTAGCATCATGAGAGACTGTGCATCGCATACTGTGAGCAAAACGTACCGAAGATAGTGCTTGTCCAGGGTACGCAAGACGACGGTCAGAATACCGCCAAATATGAAGAATGACAAAGACGTTGGCCATCCATACTTGTCTAAGTTGAAGTTAGCCACTACAGTACTTCTCATGCCCAAGATACATGTCTCGGTGAGACTTACAGAACGGCGCCTGCGACGCCGGCCACATGCCAACCGTCGACCCGGTGGTGATCGTGTAGATGCCAGTTACGCAGAGACTGACAATGAAGGATCGAGCATCCGGGTCCCCAGGAAACCTACGTGAAAACAGTTCGTCAGTATATGCACATGAACTCAAGATCGCAGAAGGAGTTTCGTGGTTCCTCACAAATCTGCAGCCCAAGAAAGAACCAGGATAGCCGTGGAGTTGGAGGCGAACAACACAAAATAGCTGGCGTATGCAGCACCAATCGGGGTGGTGGTCGGATGAGCTGTCCACACGATCATGATGATCCCTGGGATGATGCCGATGATAGCTGGAAAGGAGGAATTTGTCAATGCGATGATACACGATGCCGACACAAGATTGAGACTTACACTCCACAACAAGCAGTTGCCATCTGACCTGGAATATATCGGAGATGGTTCCCCAGATCCACACTGCCATTGGCCGTTAGCATGCTCCTGCGTGATTCCAGGAATTGGTAGTTCAGGAACTTACGCGTCAACACAGTAACAGCACTTCCACCGATGGGGATGGCGTTCGCTGCCGTGGTGCTCCAGAGGGGCTTGCCGTTGGCATCCTTGAGCGACTTGATAAAGACGCCAAAGTAAGCGACGCCGCCAGTGCCGAGTCCGTGGCTCCAGAAGATGAGAGGGAAGAACCAGACAACCCAGTTGGATAGAACGCGTCTGATAAGAAGTGGTTAGTTACACACTCTAACTCAGTAGGTAAGCATGAAAACGCACCTTGCTGATTTCCAGGTGATCTTGCCTGGCCTAACTCTGCCGTGGCGTGTCAGTCGTTCGTCGGCCAGCTGTGCCTGCTCCTTGGATAACCACTTTGCCAGGGGATTGGGGCTGTGGGGTGAGTCGGGAAGCATGAAGAAGCCGAGTGCACCTAGAACGACCGTCATGATGGCGTTGATGATGAATAGCCATCTGACGAGCAATGTTAGCACAATATGACCATGCGTAAAGAAAAAAGGGCGGCCAACCTCCAGCCAGCAATGCCCCTGGCGCCGTCAAGGGTGTGCAAAATGGCAACCTGCAGAGCCCCAGACATCATGCCACCGCATTCTCGGGCAGAATGGTAGAAGGCCATCCTCTTGGCAAGCTCGCCGGGTGTATACCAGTACACTGCGTTGGAAATGCTAAGTCAAGAGTTCACCAACAAACAGAAGTCGGAACTCACTGAACAAAGTCATCATGCCAGGCCAGGTACCGGCCTCCAGCAGTCCCACGAAGAAGCGCAGGGTATATACCTGGTTAGTGTTGTGGGTGGCTGCGAGCGCTCCTGTCAAGATACCCCAAGCCACTTCCATGCCGGGCAGCCAGATACTTGGGCGGACATAGGTCATGATGATCTGGGACGGAATGAGCATGATGATGTAGCCGGCGTTGAAGAAGGTCGTGAAGCTAGGTCGAATATCAGACGAGACGCATGAAAGCGGTGGTGGCAGACTTACAAGTTCAGCTCATTCCCCCGGAGGTCCAAATCTTCCTTCATTCCGCTGATGTAGGCATTGTTGATGTTGGTTTGATCAAGGTATTTGATGACTGAGACACTGAAGTTAGCAAGGACTAGATTTACATGATAGACGTTGAAAAATCTCGACCTACCCTGAGAAGCAAACCCAAATGTCATTAGGAACAGATCCAGTCGTCTCACCAGTGCCCGTTCCTCCGGTGTTCGATGATGCTTCTTGGCAATAGCCAATCGGCCAAGAGCCGTGTCTTTCCAACCCATTTTCGCTTTTGGATGAAAATTAATGGTGCAAGAACTTGCTTCTCACAGCCTTCATCCTTCATGCCGATGCATCGTCGTCTTATACATTGACACATCCCAATGCCACATCAATGTGACCCCTGCAAAGCCTTATCTCTGCCCTCAGCTGCACGAGGAGTTCATCCAGTCAATAATAGCTGCAACAGACAGCACGCAATCCGCTGGCTGAAAATCATCTTTGTCTTTTGGTCTAGGTGGTCCAGACGCGCCGACGGGGAGAAACGTCTTTGGGCCTGGCGATGGCGCAACAACTCCATGCGGAAAGCGAGCGCCAACCACCTTGCTGGGAGCACCCACCGCAGTGCACGCCCTCCTCGATTCACACAACATGATTTGTTACCAGGACGGAACATACGACATGGCAGAAAATTGTCTTGGGTCAAAATCTAGGCTCTTGGGTTGGCTCGGGCCCGTAGCACACGTCCTCGCAAGACCTTAGCCTCATGCAATGTGATATAAGCTGTCAAACCCCTGGCCAATCACGACGTTTACTCTTGGGGAAAACATTGACCCTCGAGCTAACAAGCTGCTCACTAAGCAGGCGTGTCAATACAATGGTTGAGGCTCTGGCACGATTTGCGCCACAAAGTACGCCATAGTCCTGGCGGTTGCACAAGTGGTTTTTTCTATCACTCACGAGGCCAGAAACAGGCATGATAATATTTCACTGGACTGTTATCCCCGAATCTGTGGAAGTACGACAACCTCAAATGGGCTGATCTGCACCAGCCGACTAGAAAATCCAGTTTGCTTGCTCGGAAGATAGCTCCCTGGTCATATGCATGAAAAACCGGAAGCGAATACTAGTTCCTCATCAATGGGCCATGGACTTGGTGTGATGGAGGCGGCGGTGACTGTAATTTATGAATGGCCTGTCTACCACAGTAACCTAACAGGAGAACTCAGGTAATGGCGAACCCTTCCGAGCACCTTCACAAACTAGAATTTACCTTTGCTGAACCAAACATGACAATCTTGTTTGTTAATCACTTGACCATTGCATCATCATAGACGTACTTCTCGCCTTCATAGCATGAGGTTCATCATATCCCCTTTTGACAACCTTTCCATCTCCCATCCATAAACTCTCTCCAGCCACAATACCCTCACATCACTACTAGTACATTTACCTACCTTACCTATTCAGCCGTCCTGCGCCCCACTAATTAACCACCTGCCATCCACCTTCAACATCGAAAACACAATAAAAGCTCCCCCCCCCCCCCCCCCCCAACAGACCCTTCTCCCGTCCAGTCCATGAGCTCCTGGTCCACACAAAACGCCGACATGTGATTGTAGCTTCGAAAACCGCGGCGGTATGCCCGAGCGGCGACTTTCGGGGATGTGGGGCCGGAACGACCGGCGCGGCAGCGCGGGGACCGGTGTGGAAAGTGGGGCCATTATCCCTGAGCACCCCCGATAGGTTACATCTACGGCATCACCGCCTAGTAGCCAGATCCAATGGATTATTCGGCGAGAATGGACCTACAGTCTACCTTGATTAAAACACAGATTCTGGAATTTAGGATTAGTCGTCAACCGAATCTGCTGAGTTGGACCCTTTGCCCCGAAGCAAGCTGGCTTATTCGGACCCTTATCCGGATGCTTGTGCTGAGATCAGCTTAACGGATACCAGGCCCTGAGTTGTCAACCGATATTGTCCGATGATCGCAAACGTGGTTCGAATCACTGACAATCTGTCACTTTTATCGAAGCTGTTACGTTCATCGCTTTTGGGATGTTGATCACTTTGGATTTATTCCACTGCCACCCTCATTATCAACTAAAGATGCTTGTGCTTGGACTTCTCACTCTCCTCTATTTCTATATTAGATAATTAACGTATCTTTGTATGTACAAACGTTCAATGGCTCTTCCCAATCCCTTCTCACCGGCATATTTTCCCCGGTCCTCAAACCACTCCTTTGGTCTCGAATATTCGAACAGTTTCTAATCCGGTCTTGGACAACTGAAGCGCAAGATATCGAATTCTTTTTATTCTTGACGACGAAACCAAGACCGAGTGCATCAAGCCGTGGCCGTCTCATACTGACTCCTGGAGCGAATCTGCTTGCCAAACTTGAAGAACACCCACGGCACCGGCATGAGGGCGAGCGCAATGAAAGCAAAGAGGCTGGTTGCCCAGCCGATTCCCAGGTTGGAGTACACTGCAAAGCTAGGTCAGCAAAGGGCCACGCTGCCTGTTGTGGAGCGGCTTACTCTGGATTGTAAACAGTGGGAAAGCCCCGGCGAAGCCGTATCTCGCGAGACTGTTGGCGCTCGACGCGCTGGCCACTACGGATCCGTGGTACGTGTCGACAATGTACTGCATCGTGCTGATGAAGATGCAGATGTTGCCCCATGCACTATTAGGAATTGACATACTTGTCAGCGAACAGCCATTGTGTCAACAAGGAAATATGGCTTACAAAATAATCATGGCGACCGCAGGACTGGCCCACGATATATCCGCCCTCGCCGTCCAGGCAAACCAGAACAGCGCAATCGGTGGCCCCACGCTCCCGATCATGGCCGGGTAGAGACGGTATTCCGGGGGTATCGCGTTGTCAGGGTGGAGGGCGATCTGCTTACGGTAGAGCAGCACCTCGCACAGGATGATGGTGAACACGCCTAATATGCAGCCGATGACGACGGATCTGTGCTTGGTCAGTATATCAAGGCATCCATCCAAACCGAATGTCCAAGGTAGAGGTGACATACATAAACACCAGCCCGGTATTCTCCACCCCAAAATGATACACCCCCTGAAATACGTACGGGACGGCCGCAAAGAAGCTGAACAGTGTCGCGAACTCGCATGCCACATACAAGCACATCAGACTGACGATCGGCTCCGTGAACAGCATAAGGACCGGGCGAATCAGCGCGATCGTCATGAACTTGCGCATGCTCGCACGTAGCGACGGCCTCTCCGGCATGGGATGCCCCAACTCTTTGGCGCGCCTCGCCTTGAGTACAGGATGGAACGTCTCACGTCCCCACACGACCGTGATCAGCACCGCGGCGGCGGTGAAGAAGAGCATCGTGTACTGCGACCACCGCCACCCCTTTCTGTTGTTGACGAACCCGCCGATGGCCGGCGCCAGCCCTGGTCCCAGGAACGGAGTCAGGATGAACAGGGTCGACGGTAAGCCGCGCTGCTCCTTCTTGTACGTCTCGTTGAGCACACCCGCCGAGATGGCCAGGCACGGGGCGAAGAAGAAGCCAGCCAAAAAGCGGAGGATGCAGAGCGCGACGAAGGAGTTTGTGAGCGCCGCGCCGAGCGTGAAGAGGCCTGCGATGGGGCTGAAGAGGAGGAAGACGGGGTACCGGCCGACGGTTTCGGATAAGGGTCCGCCGACGACGGGGCCCAGGGCGAGGGCGAAGACGTAGAGCGACAGAGGGAGGATGGCCTGGGTGCTTGTGACGTCAAATTCGTCCATCAGCTGGCTGTGCGCGGCGGTGACGATGGATGTTCCCAACGAGCTGTTGTCGAGGAGTGGTCAGTGTGTTCTACTAGACAGGTAGGGAGAGGTGAACATTTCACTCACGCAACAAACGAGTTGGCAGCCGCCATGCCAACCTGCCATGCCTTCTTCCCGGCCGGCCAGTTCAGCGGGTTGGCTTCGTCGTCATCCCACGACCATGTCTGCTCTGGATTCTTGGTCTCATCCGCCCCGTTGTTCCCTTGAACGGCGATGGTGTTCTCGTCGCTACTTTCTGGCTCGCCTCCGCCAACAGTTCCTTTTTCGAGGTACTCACTGGCCATCTTGCTAGGTTGTTGCCCCGTCACTGCAAGTTGACCTATCTTTGGCCAGTAGTGATTTGAGTTTCAGGGTATCGATGGGAATAGCTGGGAAACGTTGGATGATTGCATTCCAGCAAACATGTCCTCCTCCCACGCCGTCTGCCAACAGTCTTATATTACATGACTTGCCAAGCTTCTTTGGGACATTGATTGCTTCTTTGGGGTATTGATTCATCTCTGTCGCTTTCTCTTGCTCTGACGTGGATTACATAAGATCGCGTGCTGCAGCCCAGTCCCGCCCGAATTGATGATTAGACGTGATTACTGAACATAATATTGTGGGGCCTTGGACCTCGGGTTGGTTGCTCAGCACAACCCGATTTCCGGGTATAATACGGGGACGTTAACATCCATCGATCGATTCGGGGTACATCGCGACTGAATGTTATGCTACACGGTACTTTGGGCTGTTAGTTCGGCATGACAGATAAAACCAAGGTATCAACCCGTCCGTTGCGGATTTTGAGAGTTACCACACTGGTCCGATCGCTTCAGGTTCCTGCCCAACGAAAATAACTTTGCTGTCCCCGGCAATTTTGGACCGGGACACTCCCAGAACTGCTGTAGCCATGGATCTGGTTGGTCCCACGGCAGCTAAAGGCTGTTACGTGACTCCGACGCTGAAGAAGACGACATCGAGGATGCCGAAGAGCAGGACCAGATCATCAAAGATGAGAGAAGAGAACCGAAATCTCGACGTAGACTATGAGACTTACCAGTGATAGATAACCAAGTCCTTGATCCAGCACATGCCCTGGCGCCCTTCCTTGGTGTTCAGTATCACTAGAAGAAAAACTATTGCAATCCAGTCCGGTAGTCCCAGTACCAACCTTTGTTTCTCCCAAAAAGATGTCCCCTGCTGCCATGCGCTGAAATTGCATGGGCATTGGCAAGACCTCTGTCAATGCCTCCGCTGTCTCTCCGTAATCATTTGTGTCCACCACTACACAGCATCTATCGTTGATGTTCTGGCCGATGAGCTTGAGCAACGGGGTCTTTTGGGCTATCCAGTCAGACAATATCTTGCTTTCCAGATGCTCAGGCCGATAGCCATTGTCATTACATCCGTGCCTTGGGGGAGGATAGTTGCGGGGGATCTCAATAGTGTCTCGCGCTCCCCCGAGTGTCGGTGAGGAACTGAGAAAACAAAGGGAAAGTCGACCTCCTCGATCCTCCGCCATCTGTCGGCAAGGCGAGTTTGGGTGCTCGCAATTTCTTACCTACCACAGGGTTCTGCTCGTCTCAGGTGCCAACACACTCATCCATCAATTTTTCAATGTAGGTTACCGACGGGAGCGCTGTTTTGATAGCCCGTTTGCCCTGACAAACACTCATAATCCAACAATGCCCTGCAAATGGATTATTACGGCGCCCTCCTCGAATCTCATCCGATGTCTTGAAGCTTCCAGTCACCCGCACTGGGCAGGCAGCTACCCGCTGCTACAACTTTCTCGCCGAACGCGCTTCAGTACCGTCTCGAGGGCACTCGGGGCACAGCAAGCCCTAATCGATTGCCGTAAAATTACAGTTCGTCATGCCCCCCCACCCTTATTTCATCGTGGGAGCCTCTTGCCTCATGACCTACTCGCACACCCCCACCTCCAACTCACTCCCCGACTCCCCAGACCCGCACAGCTCAACCAACCAATTTCTTCAACCCGTGCGACTTGGCTTTCTGGCGAGAAATGGCGCCTAATTGTATCAAGCGCCCGGCATTGGGCCAGTTGGCCGGTCTCAGTCATCTCTACGATGCACGAAGTGACACCTTTCTGGGTGCTTCGATCTTTGATACTCAATCGACCATCCCAGCGACTGCCATCACATTCATTCAGTCAAGAGTTGTCAACAGAATTGCGATGCCTCAATCAGACGGAATCCTTCCAAGACAAGCTTGTTCTCTTGGGGGCCGATCAAGATCTCGGGTCAAGCATTCTAACCGGTATCGCCAGTGTTGACGGTTTCGGATCATACTTCGATCACGAGAATGATGACAACCACCCGATACACGCGCAGCCCATCATGCGTTGCACTGTGACAGTTGCCGACGAGAAGCTGGACATCGCCGTTGCGGATGCCCAAAATGTTGCCAACTTTGGGGCAGTGAAGGATACACCAGCCACCCATGTCGTGACTGATGTCGTGACTGGCGTTACCTGGGGTGCTCAGTGTATTCTTACAGCCTCTAATGAGCAGGTTAGTTCTCAGGATGGTCCTTCTGACCCCGAGAACGACGTCGCTGCCAAGTTCAACCGGCTGTCTTGCACCGTCAATTCAGTCTTGAATATGTCCAACAAGCACGATTCCGATATTGATCGCTACTTCGAAACCTTCGGCTCATTTCGAGTCTCTGTGTTGAGCCATATCAAGCCGAATAACAGCTTCCTAGCAGCCAGCTTTAACTGCTGTGAGGTCTTCACTGGCAAGCTTCACAAGTACATTGCAAGCTGTCCCGATCGGAAAGACACACCGATATCGTACACTCTCTTGCCCCTGTCCAAACTAGCCTCTCATGGTGTCATCAAGACGGAAGACTATCTTGGGTCCTTCACACCAGGTCAGTGGTCACCAAGAAAATATTTGGCCACTTCGACGACCTCAAAAAGTTGCGGCGATCATTTCACCAATGTCGTGTCCGGTGCGAAGCCCACCCGTCAGTCGTTCCACCCGACCATGTCAGGTTTATTGCCGATCAAATCATACGTGTGATAAAGACTGAACGTTCGCTCAAGGAGGCTTGCTCTGGCGTTGAAGGCGACACGCAGAGACGCAACACATGCTGATCGACTGATGAGCTTCCTTGACGACTATCAGAGTCATGGAGACGTCGCAACGCCGCATCGGATTCGTTCAATTACGTCATATTCGTACAAGATGGACTTAGCCGATGTCGTTTCTCAGCACGGAGGGACGTATGTTGGCTACGGCGAGCCGACGCTCAACGACCTGCGTCTAAAAAATGCTTGTCATGAGATGATCATTCTCTACTTCAGTGATGACGTTCGCTATGACACTGACATGTGGAATGAAACCGTTAATGTCTTCACGGATCTTCCCGAGAACATCGCAGGACAGGTTGATGGTTGTTGTCGACTGTGATGCCACCGGGAACAACTCGAGAAGGCATACATCTCTCAGCGCCGCCGCGGCCGGGTCGTCATTGAGGACTTGGTTGAACACCGTCGAGGCTTGGCTACCCAACTGCATCATGCAGTATAAAGAGGATACAATTGACCGATCTGCAATAAGCAAGCAGGTGCAGCGACGTGCAGTCAAGATTGCTTGCCCGCATCTTGACTGCGATCAGACTCTGGCCTGCGACTGGATATGTGGTGTTTGTCATTCCATCGTGAAGTATGGCCATGTCGACGAGCTATTCTACTGTGGTTGTGGCGCTGCTAAGATCGGTAGCTGGACTTTCAAATGCAATGACCCCAGACATGGCGATCGGTGGTGTACCTACGAGCGGTCCCAACTCTTGAGTCGCCTGGGTAACCTCAAGCTGTTCAAAGATTTGCAAATTTTGATCTTTGGCGAGACCGGCGTTGGAGAGTCTACGTGGATCAATGCTTACATTAACTACCTCGCGTATGACTCTCTCCACGACGACCTCGAAGCTCCTGAGCTGAAGTGGGTCGTGCCTTGCTCGTTCAGCACCCAACTTAAGGATAAGGACGACCCACGTGGCAGGTTTGTCAAGAAAGATATCAAGATTGGGGTGTGCCATAACGAGCATGACGGGACCCAAGGTCAATCGGCTACCCAGTGCGCTTCGGTGTACACCATAGTCATCAATAGTGATACACGGATTCGACTTATTGACACCCCAGGCGTTGGTGATATCCGGGGCTTGGACCAGGACAACAAGAATATGGCCGACAACCTCAGAACCCTCCGAACATACAATGAGCTCCACGGGGTGCTGATTCTCCTGAAACCCGAATGCTGCCCGCCTGACAGTCATGTTTCTGTTCTGCATCAAGCAGCTGTTGACTCAACTGCACCGCGACGGGGCAAAGAACATTGTGTTGGCTCCACCAATACCCGCGGATCAAACTACAAGCCCGGAGATACCCTCAAGCCCCTTGAAACCCTTCTTCATGACTACCAGGACGTTGAGATGGGACTCTTCGAGCACAATGTCTTCTGTTTCGACTCGGAGAGCTTCCGATTTCTTGCCGCCAGGAGAGAGGGAATTATGGGCAACCTCGGGGATAATGCTCACAGCTGGGACTACTAGGTCGACGAGTACCGGCGGCTAGTGAAACACGTCCAAAGCTTCAAGCCTCATCTAGTCCGCAGCACCATCAATCTCAGCGAAACACGCGAGATGATTGTGAAATTGACCGAACCCATGACACTCATTGCTCAGAAAATACAGACGAGCATCTCCGTCAATAACGAACAGATCAAAACACTGAGTGATACTCGACTGACGAGAGAGGACGTGCTGAGGAATCTCTACGTTCAACGAGAGAGCCTCTAGTCGTACCAGGTGAACAAACCGCACACTGTCTGCACGCACTCGGACTGTATCGAGCTGCGGAGTGACTTTGAGGGCAGGATTGAAGTTAGAGTAGTCTACGAAACCAAGTGTCACGAGCCCTGCGGTCTCGGCTCCGGCGTCGTGAGAAACCAGAAGGGGCATCCTGCGCTCCAAGGATGCTATGGAGAGCTACGGTAACTTGATGGAAAGTGTGTGAAGTAAGCTCGGCGTGGTTAGGTTTGCTGTTTCGCCTTTAATTGAGTATTAATGTACCTTTGTTATATTTCGTTGTGACTATTACGTTGTGACTATTGACAGCTCATGACGTGACCATTTCGTTATGGTTATTTCGTTGGGGCCATTTTGATGTGACCGTTTCGTTGGGGCCATTTCGTTGCCGCCATCCTGGCTTCAGGTCTAGGCGGTCTACTTGATCGACCATCCCGGCTTTCCGCCAGTCCAGCCGTCATCCCGAGTTCTGATATATTCTTAATTAAGAGCGGACTTATTCTCAGCTATATAGGGCACTTTCATTCACTTTCTCTGGCTTCGCATGAAAAAAGGGTAAGATAAGGAGACTCAATAGGTCACACTGGCTGGACTTGTCACCATGGGTGCTGCAGGCCGTAAGTAGACCTGGAATTTGAGGCGAAACAAGGGCTAACTCGCTAATAGATCATATCTTGGCTGCTATCCAGGGCCTTTTCTGGCCCAAGATCTTTTGGGACTTTTCTACCAAGGCTTTAGATCCGTTGGTTAGACCGGTGTCGGTCTCGCAGACCGTGAACCTGTTTGCAGGTCTGGCCATGCTAGCCTTAGAATTACCAGTGAGTGTTGTCACCGGGCTAAGCATACATCGTAGTCGAATTTAACTTAGTTACCTTACCTCTTGCGGCGTTGCCTGGATTTTCCTATCAGACAACGAATGCTGTTGCCTACTATTTAGTTGCCGAGGCTATCTATTTCAATGGATGGATGGATGGATGGAATTTATTTCGCCCGGAGGCACTAAGCCTAAAGGGCCTATGCACGCTAACTACATTCGGTTCATCCAATTCTGCCATTGTCTCGTCCAAACCCTCTACTTTTTCACCTTTAGACCACTCGACGCCTCTTGTCGCATTATTAGCAGATCGTCTAGGAGTTTATATTCTCCAAGTGTTCAGCGTCCTATCTTCAGCAGCTGAAGCAGGACCTGCTGGTTGAGGCTACGTGGGCCCCTTGGTCAAGTTTTCTTACTGCGATGCATCTATTCTCTGTGCGTCCAAATCCAGTCTTCCCGTAATAGGTTATATACCGTTGACGGTCGCAATCAATTCAATCAAGGCTCAATCGCACCGACCGTCACAGTTAGTTGTATTCAGAGAGCCTCTTATTGAGACTTAAGGGAAGGTTAATGGGTGGACTTTAAGAGCTCTCCGACTAATATTTCGACATTTACGAATGATAATAAGCATCTAGGTGGGATGTTGATCAAGTCGTACTGAGGCTCGCGGTGGCAAGTGATCAAAATCAAGCAAAAACCTGCCAGTCGTCAAGCTTCAAGGTGTTTACCCACACAACAACTGAACAACTCGTATCGTCCCATTTTTTGAGTTCCACCCATAACTGTTGCCTTCCGTACCTAGGTAAATACTTAGATACGCTGGATTGAGAATCTAAGATCAGTTGTACGAGACCCCCAGTTCCACGCACGTCTCATATCCTACTTAGTTCAGGTCCGTAAAAGTTGAAATTACAAATAGGATTGGAACATGGAGCACTTCATCTGGCACGAGATACCATCATCTCTACGATTCAAATACAAACGCTGCAGCTATTCAACTTAAGTACATACGCCCAAACAGTATCTGCACACAAAGTGTCGAGCTCATATAATATAGGCTGCCGGACAGCCCAAACCGCCTTTGCAACAAGGTATTTCCCGTCCAAAACGCTACCTTTAACCGGGAGTCGTCTTACGCCCCGATCTGGTTTCCGCACCAAGGTAAGGAATGTTCTTGCGACACAACGGACACGTGTTATGCCCGCTGTTTGTGAACCACTTGTACAAGCAGTAGCGGTGGAAAAAGTGACCGCAGGTCGGGCACTCCTTGTCCGGCAGCTTCTTATCGGTTGAGACGATCGAGTAGCAGATAGCACATTCCGTCTGGTTCTTTAGCGCTCCGATAATGTTGCGCCGGAATACTGCAAGACCATCCACGATGCTTCCGTTCTATTGACACAGCCACCTGGTCAGTCATCGATCTCACTCACAAACTAAGAAGTGTAGCCAGGAAACTTACCGCAAACTGGATTGCGCCTTGCGTAATCATGATCCAGCTCTGCCACTTCTTCTCATCCACAGCTACCCTTTTCAGTCCGACAACCTCGACATTGCCCAAAGGATACGAAGTAGGTATCCGTATTACAATGGATGCGGCATCCTCGTCAATCTCGTACGCCGCCGTGACCTCCCTTGCCGTTTTGCTGACTCTGAGCTCCAGCTCCTTTGTGTCGGGTTCCGTCGTTTCCTGGGTCGCCATCCACTCGTTCACGTCATCCAGTGCCTCCGATATCACCAGTGGCGCGAAGTATTTTGTCGTCCAAGACTCCACAGCAACCGCCGTCTGCTTCGAACGAGACCGGGCATCTAGGTACCACGCCTTGCACAGCCCAGGGATGTACTTGAGTGCCTTGTAAAACAGATGAACCAGCAACCAGTGCATGTTTCGTTCTTCTTCCTCGCTGTCGGCCACCTTGATGTCGTAGTCTTGGATGTGGTCTTGCGTGAGCCCTTCCTTGTCTAGGTTCAGCGGATGGGCTGCAGAGTGGCCCAGAACGTCAAACATGAAATACAATAAAGGCTCGACGTATTTCTCCGACTTGAGACACTGAGTGTAATCGCCACGCAGTTTTTGAGGCGCCTTGCTGTATGCGTCGAAGATGAGGTGCCACGCGAGTAGGTATCCACGCACGGGTGTCGGAAACTGCACAAGAAGCTCCTCGGGGTAGTCCTCCAATGTCGGTGCGTCTAACAGCAGAGACAAAAGTTCGTCGGGAAGACGCGCATCTGTGCAGGGTTAGAACAATGTAGTCTAGACAAGAAGCGGTCGGCTCACCTTTTTTCTCCAATAGACTGTCCACCGCAATCTGTGCTTGAGCAGCAGGCAGAGCTCGATGCAGTAGACCGAACGCCGCAGTCTGCATCGTCCGAGACTCCGATGCAACAACCCCATACAAATCCGCAAGAATAACACCATCCAAGTGTTCAAGCGGCACCTTCTCCACAGCTCTACAGAGAAGCATGTCAACAATCTGACAGGGCTGCGTTGTCGGCGTTTCCCGAGGAAGCTTAAGGAGCGCCACCAGCGCCCGGGACTTCTCCTTAGCATGTGTGGCCAAAGCCTCGGCTAGATCATCGTTCGGATCGTCTGTATTTTCCAAAGCCGATATTAGCTTGATTGACGAATAAAGATACGGGACCCGAATGTTTGCTAGGTCTAGGGCGGCCTTCGTCCAAAGACGAATGCAGTAAGTGGTGATCTGCTCCCAATACGGGCCATAGGCTTGTTTGACATTGGGGAAGACCCGCTCAAGGACTTTGCAGGTCTCCGCCGCGAGCCTGGGGCTCATCTCATCCGGTGTATCCAACCAAGATGTTATCTGCTTGAATGCAATAACTTGTTTACGATTCTCGACCGGCACCTTGCCAGCCTCGTAGACAGACATACAGCCGTCCAGGAGAACCAGAAAGACAAGTGTCGTCTCGAGTCCGGGATAAGCGCCGATCATGTTGCTGACCATTCTGGTACAGAGTATGTTAACACTGTCCGATCTTGCGAGCACCTGGCCAAAGCCTGTGAAGAACGCCATTGCGGCAAAGGCAGTGTCTTTGTAGGGCTTCATCACACCCGATTTCACAAGCCACTCCTCCAGCTTCGCAGGTGGACCTTGCGCATCGACCAACGTCTCGAACAGGCTTCCCAGAGCCTTGGCATTGTATAAAGCCCTGGGGCTGAAATCTGCGGTCCTCGGAAGCATGAGGTTGATAAGCCTTTCGATGAATGACTGGCCGGTCAGATCAGCACCTTTCCAATCTGTGTCATTCGTGACAGTATCATTAATAATCTTCCGACTCTGCGTGATGAGCTGCTGCATCTCCGCCGCGATTTCATCCGTTCCAACACAGCTCCAAAGACCATTTACTCCCATGAGTGTCAACTGGTCGCCAGCGAGCTCAATGGTGAGATAGAGTAAATAGATCAGTTCCACTTGGAGCTCTATAGGCAAGGACGACAGCTGCATATGAGACGAGAGAAGCTTGGAAGTGTACAATGCCATTCTCGCGGGAATTGACCGTCCCGTTTTGTCTCTCTTCGCCTTCACCTTGGCTGATGTAACTGTGGGCTTCACCAACAAGTAAGCACCGCCAAGGTTGTTGGTCAGTGACAGCGAAGGATCAGGGATCTCTTCGAGGAGAGGAGAAATCTCGCCCATCCACACGTTAGTGTTTGGTACAAGCTCCTCCACGGGCACAGAGCCAGAGCTCAGGGCCTTTGATGCTTGTTGTAGTAGGATCTCGACACTGCTTGGATATTAGTTGTTATGGTTACGGGCCCGCAGGGGTTGGGTGTGCTTACCTCAAAGAAGATAACTCCGCATCATCCAGGTTGCTCTGTACGATCTTGACGTTTGAGACCTCTCCTGTCGATGCTTGATCAAGAAACTTTTGCAGAATAGTTGCTGTCTCAGATCCAACGTGTGCAGAAATCTCGGCCAAAGCCAGCAGTTTCGCAAGAAGCTGTATATACAGATCGGAATCTGACGATAGCAAGGTCGGTCTGTTGAGTTTGATAAGGTATAGAACCTTGAGAGCCGGTGCTGTGTCCACAGATACGAGATCACGAATGATGTCCTCGGCAAGCGATTGCAATAATGTTTCGTCAACAACGGCCCATTTAATTGCGGTCTCGCAAAGCTCCCAAGATGACGACGGATTCCCCTTTGCGCATGCGCGCATGATGGAGCCAAGGAACTTCTGCAGGGACGCATTTTTTGAAGCAGGCCCAGTCGCTGAAGATATCGATAAGAGCAACTTGACCGCGGTCTGAGACACCATGGCACTGGACTCCAACGCGGACTGAATCAATGAGTTCCAGATTTCCTTGAACCGATCCGGTTGGATGTTGGCAGCTTTATCTAGGCACGAGACAAGATACTGCAGGGAGGGGGACTCAACGAGAATCTTGATCTTTTCCGGGTCGTTGAGTGAGAAAAGGGAGAAAAGAAGATCGCCATCAATACATGAGTCCGGGCACTTCTTCAGAGCAGATTGGAGAAGAGCAGCGGCGCCGAACGGCTTGTAGTTTCTTTTCAAAAGCAAGTCGCGAGCCGCTTGCAAGAGCGCGACAGAGCACGACGTGACAATGGTGTCCAAGTGACGATTGTTGTCAGTCACCTCTGGTTGGTTCTCTGTTTGGGGACCATGACTCAAAATCATCGCCACAAGGGTGAACCACCGGTCGCCCTCGGCCGCTATTGCTTGCTGCGATTCCTGATATTCCTTCGATACCTCTGGAAGAGAGTTGGATAACCTGGAGCAAAACGAGTCTCGAAGCCGCCGCCATTCTTCGTCGGCACACCTCTGGACACTGGCATCCGTATGATAAGCGACAATCCTCCAAGCCTTGGGCAGTAGACGCGGTGGTACAGGAGGAATCCACGTCGAAAATTGCGGAGTTGGATAAAGATATTGCTGCGTCAAAGGAAATATATGTTGTTGAAGGAATGCTCTGTCTGGAGTAAACCCGCTGGCAAAGCGCTCAAAGGTGTTGATGTAACAGCACCAGGCGAGTAGCCCGTTTTCACGAGGCTCTTCTCGGTGAGAGACTCCCCGTCTCAGTGACGCCAAGAAGCTGGCAGCCAGTTCCTCAGACGGTGCTTCTCCTGGGAGGACTGACAAGAGGTTCCATAATTCCTCCCAGTACGCCCGGGAGCTTCCTTGAGAACCCTTCTCAACGAATGGCTGCAGCTGTTGGAGTGGGTGCTTTTTAATGGCCCATATCTCCGGAAACACTTCGGTTAGGTTGGTAAGAAGTATGGCGAGATCCTTAGCAGTGCCCGCCTGGCTACTCTTCAAACAGTCAGTGTTCAAGACTCGCCCCTGACGATAAGCTGATTTCGCAGCCCGGAGAAATCGTGGCTTCAAGAGATCGGGTTTCTTGTCGAGACAGGTCTGCAGAAGTTGATATAACATCCTTCGTGCAAAGTATTCATCCGCCGTCGCCAAGCTCCAGACACTTTCCATGCCCAGATAACGGTCAATTTGGTCCTCAATATTTTGTATATCGGTCTTTTCCATGAGGTTGAGGACAAGATACAAGCTACTTGCAGCCACACGGTAGTATTTGGCCTCGGAGTCTTCCTTAGTGCACGTCCTGGGGTCGGTGAGAGTATCCGGTGTCTCGCTGATCGCCTCTATCGCATAGTCCATAATATTCTTCTGAGCCTTACTCCAGAGAGCGAGCTTCCTCTCTTCCGTACCAAGGAACTCGGACATGCCGTCATTAGCGGCTCGGGAGACAACCTTCTCCTTATCACAAGTTCCTCCGAACCAGGCGCCGATCAATCGGGGAAGACGCTTCACTAGGCTCTTCCTTGCAGACTTAAAAAGTTCGCGCAATACGATGTGAGAGAGCTCGCGGACTCGGCGGGAATTATCGATCGACACTCGAGGATACAGGTCCGCCTACATGGTTGTAAGTACGCTGTTCAAGACGGGCAGAGACGGGTGTTTCACAACCTACCCACGCATCCAGTACAGAATCCTCAACTCTTCCATCCTTAGAAGGGAGTGTCTCCACGTAGACAACGATCTCCTCGAGGGCTTTAGACTTGGTGGTACTGTCTTTTTTGAGCAGGTTCTTGAACTGGACGACGATGTCTGCGGGAAGACGAGAGAGATCCGGAGGCGGAGTGATGTAGGATAGAGTCGTCGATGAGCTGGTGCCGAGTCCACCAAATCCACCTCCGCCGCTTGGGAACCGACTCATGGTGTTTTGTCCGGGTTCGACGCCAGAGCTTCGGTTTGAGGGTTCGATCGAGCAGGGAGAGGTCGGAAAAGATGAACAATAAGCTGAATCTCTACGGGAGAGATAGTTCCCGAGGTATGGCTATAATAATTCGGGTGGGATGAGCAATGCTGTGGGAGTGGTGGTTCCCATAGAAAAGAGAGTTTGAGGTTGATCCAGTCGCATACACCCCGCGATGTCGCAAAGTTCCAAGTTTACTTTCTGGTCAGAGCTTCATGGTGGGGCAATTCACGCTCCCTGCCAGACAGCAACGCGCGGCACGTGATGCGGGGCAGCTTGGTCCCGTCTTGTCAAAATGCCAAGCCTCAAGAGTCAGACCGGGGCAGGGGGGAATAAAGACTTGTGGAACCCGCCTGCCAACCTTGGACCTAACGCTCGGTGAGACGGGGAGGCTGCAAATAGTTGAAATTTGAACTAGATGAGTGTTCAGACAAACCGACACTGCCAACTCGTACTCAAGTCACCAGAAATCAAGTGCCCACAATGTCATGAAATTACGGATACAGACTACCTATTCAGTTGGAACGACTCTTCAGCACAAGTGAGCCCAAATGAAGTAACATGTAAGCAGACCTGCACAGCTGCGGTCTAGACTCCGTTGAGGGCTGGTTCAGCCCGTCCTCGGGCAAGAAGACTCCGTGGGTGTCCTTTTGGGGGTTGACTGCTCATATGCACTGAAATGCGAAAGGGGAAGGATGGTGGCCACCAGCTGAACTAAAAGTATTGGTTTGTTGCACATCGCGAGTGCCTCCAAGTCGGGTTAGGTGCATCTGGTCAATCTTGGCTCCTTTGGTCTCCCCCGCGCCGGCTCCCAGAACCAGGAAGTGGAATTTCCGGGGTTGGACGCAATCAAAACCCCTGTTCCCTGGCAAATTCTCAACCAGGCCTTTGGGGGTTTCAGGGTCTTGCCATGTAACCAGGCTCTCTACTAGACTACCACAGCTACTCCGGAGTGAAGCATGTTGAAAACGGTGAGCAAACGTGTACTACCATAACACCGGAGAGCTCGGAGCTGAATGGGGCTCGGGCGCCTGGATTGTGCTGAATCCGTCTCTCAAGTACCACCGGGACGCGATTCATGCAGATAGGGCTATAGCAGGCTGCCCGGAAGACAGAGGGCTGGCCACTGCCTTCGGGTCTTCCTTCGTTGGTTTCAGGCTTATCTTGTCTACCGTACCCCGCATGGAGGGGAAGCGGCACGTCAGTGGCTCCTCTCTTCAACACAGGGTCCACCCCCAAGTGCTGGTGAGTGACCCCGGCCGCCTCGTAGTGGGACGGAACGAATCACGGCCGTTGACCATCGCGTTAGGTGGTGCCGAAAGCCGTCGCAGTTGGTCAGTTCGTCTCTGTGCCTTCCCGGTTGCCCACCAACTGGGCCAGAGGATCGTGACCTGTCTTCGTGTGCGGGTCACCATTCTCGTTCCGAGTTTCTCTTCTCTTTTCCCTTCTCCTCACCTAACTTCAGTAAACAGGTTGCCGTTACCTTTGAATTTTGAGGAATTTCCTGGAGTGACTGGTAGCCATCTGTACAGTGCCTCCCGATAGGATCCGACCTGGATTCAGCGGTTGCACATTCATGACATCGCTCGCGTGTCCGATGATCCTTTGTCAGGTACGTTCCGGACTCTTCCGACGGAGTTTCACTCGCTGCTGTCAAACGTACTCCCACTCTCGGCTGGTCGATTTCGACTCTAAGAGTCGTCTGAATCTCCCCTATACCATCTGGCAAGGCATTGGCTCTTGGACCGTCGTCTCTAAAAGAAGACACCCTCTTGAGTTCCCAAAAGACTGACAGGAATGCAGATCAGCAGTTAGCCACGCCAGTAGCATGCAACTGGTTCCATTGATCGTTCCTCCACCATGCCGTTAACCACCGCCTCCCAACTCGTCTCCCGGACCCGATCAAGGGCCGCTTCTCTCGGCGCACTCGGATCGCCCGGCGCCGCCGCCGCTACCGTCGTTATTTGCCACCGGCAACAGCAAATGCGCGCATTTCGGTTCGGCCGCATATGGTCATCGCACGTCGACCCTGAGCTCCGCGAGGTCTGCCGCAGGCACCGTCACCTCCGCCACAAATATGTCGAGAATCTCAACCGAAGATTGTCGTGGGATCAGCACCCCCTTGCCGACGATGCCAGATCCGCCCTGAAGCGTGTGGTGAAGGGTTACTGGTACCCAGAGACTGCCAACCGCATTCGTGGCGCGCGATATGTGAATATGGACGCCTCTCCGAAGACCCCGGACAACCCGGATGGCGTTCGGCCGGGGCAGAATATCGAAGATGCCGAGCGGGCGCCTGTGGAGGATTTTTTGTTTGGTCACCAGGCTCACCACAATGCGCGCCGGTCAGACAAAGGCCAGTCGCTATTTTCCAAGTCCAAGAAGGGTCGCCGGGGTCAGAAACATGGCGTTCGGCTCTCGGAGCCTGATGTGGAGTATACCATCGATCCAATCACAAATCGAAAAGTGTTCCAGGCTCCGTTAGACAACGCCTTCTCAACCACCGAGGCGGGAGTCGAAATTCCTGTCAAATCATTCAAATCCTACAGGTCGCAGTTTGCACCCTTCTCTCCGCCTCTCGAAGACACCCAGTCGCCTATTTTCTATGACGGACCTCCTCCAGAGGCTGAGCTGAAGAAATATGACCAGGTCAAGATCGACACAGCTCCATGGGATGAGCCCTCGAGAGTCTCGGGGCAGTCCGAGTCCAGTGTTAGGATTGAGCCAGTGTCTGACATCCTGGATGCGCTAACGTGGAAGCACAATTCAGTGTTCTGGCACCACGGCGATGGCATTACCCAGGCATCCGGGACGTCCGCGGCCACTTCGTGGACCCTCGATGCGGGCAACCCGGAGTACAAAGATCTTGACAAATACAAGCCTGTGGTGGACGCGGTATCTCCAGCACTCAATGAAGAGACGACCCAGATGTACAAAGATCTTGACAAGTACAAGCCCGTGGTGGACGAGGTATCCCCAGCTCTCGTTGGGGAGACGACCCAGAAATATGAAGATCTCGACAAGTACAATGCTGTCAGGCATCAGGAACCTGATGGGAAAGCACCGGAGGAAGCTCCTGTTCAGGAGTACCGGGACCTTGACAGATATGGTGCCGTCAAATCTCATGAGCCCGACGGCAAGTACAAGGCTCGTGAGGATTCAGCCACCGAAAAGTATGAGGATCTGGACAAGTACGGTGTCGTCAATATGCCTGATGTCGATGGGAAACACATCATGCGGGAAGCCCCAGTAGTTCCACAGTACGGTGATCTTGACAAGTATGGTGCTGTCAAGTCTCATGAACCGGATGGTAAGTACAAGGTTCAGGAGGATACGGCAGGTTCGCAATACGACGATCTGCACGAATATGGCGCCGTCAAATCCCATGAACCGGATGGCAAGTACAAAGCAGACGTGGAAGCTCAGGTGGAGTCTGAGGTCGACGCCACCGAGTTAAGCAAATACCAGCCGTTTCGAAGCCACGAGCCTGATGGGAAATACGCAGCGAGTTATGTTGAGCCGTCATATGATGCTGAAGAATTGGCCCGGTACGCACCCTTCCGCAGCCACGAGCCCGATGGCAAGTATGCCGCGAGCTACGTGCAGCCGGCTGAAGACAGAGTGGAATCGGCGCGGTATCAGGCTTTTCGGAGCCACGAGCCCGATGGCAAGTACGCGGCAAGCTACGCGGAGCCGAGTGAAGATAGAGTCGAGTCGGCTCGGTACCAAGCCTACCGGAGCCATGAGCCCGACGGAAAATATTCCGTCAACTACGAGAAAGAACCTCGATGTGGTTCCACGGAGCTCGGGACCTACGGAGCTTTCCGCAGTCACGAGCCGGATGGCATTTATGCCAGAGATTATACCACTTCGGCGTCACAGTCCAGTGAATTAGGCAAGTACCGGGCCTTCCTTAGCCACGAGCCAGATGGAAAGTACGCGGCGGGAAAGGAGTCCAATACTGAGCTCCCAGACTTGGGCAACCACGAGGCATTCGGTTACGAGGATGCCGAGACCAAGATTCCGCCGACAGTTTACGAAGGCAGCGAGGAAGTCGCCGAGCTCGAGAAATACAAGGCAGTTCTTCACAACGAGCCGGATGGAAAGCCTGTGTGGCAAGTCGATGAGGACAACTATGACCCAGCGGAGTTGCGCAGATACAAGGATGTGCGGTGGAACGAACCGGACGGAAAGCCAGCCCAAGAGCAACCGGCCTCTGATATCAATTCAGAGGAGTTATCCCAATATCGCAAACTGCAGGAGTTGCTGATGGTACGCTCTGCAACTGAGCTCCCCGTTGAAGACGCTGTCGCAAGCGCCAACTCGGCATCGCAGCAGTCCAAGGGACTGACAGGAAACTATGTTCAGGATTTTCCTGAAGAGTTTGCAAAGAAATGGACTGCTGGCCCAGACTCACCTCTCCTCCCGACGGATCTGGAAACGGCGTCCGCTCAAGAGAGTCAGGGGCAGAATGTGTTGAAGCACGTCTTCGTGAAGCCGCCAAATGCTCTTCAGCCTGCGCTAGACCGGCATCAGAACCCCGGACGATCGCTGGCCGGGAAAGCTGGAACTGTTGACTCCTTCTCCAAGGAGCCTCAGGGCCTTGAAACCGCCTACGTTGAGGAATGTGGCGAGAGGGTGCCTGTGTATGCAGCGACCTATGGCCCGGCAAATTCGGACTTGGAATCGACGCCTCAGACATTGACACCATCGGAGGCCGCATCTCTTGAGCCAACAGTGTACAAGATCCTCGTCCACGATCCGACAATGCAAAGCATCGAGATCGCCGAGACTACCTCGATTGTCCACGACAATGCTGCCCCTATGACTCCTGCTGACGTCCTTCTCCGTATCTCGAATCCTGCCAAGTTCTTCCCGCACTTTGCGCCTCTCCAAGCGCAAGGCTACGAAATTGTCTCCGGTGGTGGCGATGTCCTCATATTCCGTAAGGTTCGGGGAGCTGTGGCCGACCAGGCCGCGATGAAGTCGACAGCTGTCGACACAGTCATCCCTGCTCCTACTGTTGCCGCCGTCAATCCGATCGATATGACAGGCAGTAGAATTGTCGACTACAATGTGGCTGCGGGACGGTTCGCAAGCCCAACTGGGTTTGTAAATTATGACCTGCCCCCGCCTCCACCACGTTTTGTATCCAACATCGATGTTCGCCGTGAGGAGCCCGTTTTCAGTGGATCGAAGGAGCAGGCCAAGGACGAGAGAACCAGCCGGGATAAGACGAAAAGTTTGCCCAAGCGGCTCGTCGTCGGGGCCGCGTGGGTGGCTGGTGTGTCGTACTCTCTTGCTGTGGTAGGGGACTACTTCAAGACCGGTGGCGTCGATAGAAAGGGTCCCAAGGGTCGTCTCTAAGTCGAGCTGCGAGAAATTACTTTATTTTGGTTTATATTCTTTTGTTTGGTATTAAAGGAGTCTGGTCTCTCGTCTCTCTATCCGTGAGCAGCGGCTGCAGGCGCAACAAGCATGAGGACGAATGCGCCCTGGTTTATGGGTAACTGATACCATTCACACACCTGAGGGGCAATCTGCTATGTTTTTGGCCGGGATGCTGTTTGGTTTACGGTACATCACGGACAGCGCTCGAGTCTTTTGTTTTGCTCTTCTTTTTCCCGTCGGGTTTGTCTTGCGCGCAACATCCTCTCGCTCTCACAGGTTGGCATAGTCACAGGGCATACTTATATCGAAATCAACATGACAATAACAATGTACTGGACTGTAAATTCGCATAAAGCATCTGTGGTTTTCTGGGTATGGTTATGAGTGTCTTGTCATTACCTCTGTCAATCTTCTGTGCAGCTTTCTTTTGACATGAACACCGAAACCCTCTTTCGTAGACGTCGTGATAGGATGGATGTAATATCAATGCTTGATGGATGGATGTGCGTGAAAGAAAGGATGAAAAAGAATCGGGGGTTGCCAACACCACACACACCACCTCAAACCGTCTTTTCGTTTGAGTCTCTTCTATTCTTGTCGCAAATCGACATGCTTCTTCTCTACCGTCCCATCCAATTTATCGGGTGGCCGGCAACACCCCAAAAGAAATAGGAGTGAGAACATGGTGCAAGTGAGTCTGCGGCGGTGTTTGTAGCACACATGTACACCACCATCACATACAACACGCAATGCTGTTATGTACAACGCAACCGGAAATAAATGAGCCGAACCCCCTTCCTTCGAAATCTGCTCTCTCTCTCTCTCTTTTTGAGTGCCGTCCGTCCGTCTTATCTTCGGTTGGTCTCTTCTCCGGAGCGAAAAATCGTCCCATTTGCCCGCCCCCTGCTCTGAATGATCAACCTCCTCCATCCTATCCTCATTCTCCCTCGTTGGGCCCAGGCCCTCGTCGTTCGCCCATTTTCGGAGTATTTGCAGAATGAATCACCACATAACGGTTGGTGTGTGTGTTGTTCAACAAACTCGGAATGATGACTTTCGATGAGCGGACTGCGATTTCCGATAGAAAAGCATGGTAACAGTTCTCTTCCCCCCCAATCTTGCGCCTCCCCAAACCAACAAGTTCGGTCGGTCCAAAAAGTACAAAGTAAAATAAAATAAAATAAAAACAGTAACGTCGTGAGATGAACTTTGTAGGTAGAAAAAGCAAATTATTAGGAGCGCTCAGTAAACCCAGACCCGGGCTGGTCGTTGCCGACCTTGCTCATCTGCAGCGTGTGCTTGTACTCCTGCTGCGACCAGCTCTGCCGGCGGTCCATCCGCGGCTTCCAGGCACCTGTGCTGTCCATGGCGCGCTGCGCGTCGGCGGCGCTGTGGGCGGTCGACGGGCTGGTCGGGGATGTCAGGTCTTTAGACAGGTCGGTGGTGTCGATTTGGATGGCTTGTTGTGGTTGTTGACGGTTAGGAGCGGACGCTGCTTGGGAGCCTGCGGCGGCGGCGGTGTTTGTTGTGCTGCTGGCCATGCTTTTCGGTGTTTTGTTTGTTTGTGTCGAAAGGTTCTTTGTTGAACAAAATGCCCCCTGAAAGATTGAGTATTCTTTGGGATGTGATGCCGGTATGTGTTTTGTAGTCTCAATTGACGAGAGGAAATGGGTCTCGTGGGTGGTCCAATTGGAAGTTTGATGTTTGTATTGTGAATGGATTTGATAGGATTGCTAGAGCTTGAGATGGTGGAGGACAGAGAGTTGGAGGGATGTCGGCTTGTTAAATGCACTTGCCTATTACACGTAATATCGGATGATGTTATCTGAATCGTCTGATTGTGGAGGTGACGATATCCGACGATCGTCCAACCTCATAGTGCATGTTCACATCGCCACCTGCCGAGTGCCGATGAGGAAAACCTGCTGGATGGAACTTCCTTCCAGCGAGGTGCTTGCTGCAGCAGCGCTGTGATGGGCAGCCAGATGAGGGGTCGTGGCCTGCTTCTGACGCCTGGAGTTCGGTGTGGGGTACATCCGTGGATAGCTTCACCGGTGGGGTTATCGCGCCGTTTATTTCCTTATCAGCACTGCAGGCCTGCTTATCAGTTATCCGCTGGAGCTCATTCAGGGCTGGCAGCTATCCTTGTAACTTCAAACACCAAGAGGAAGCTTGGATGACATTCACCGGTCTCCAAACGAATTGAACTTGAATTAATTCATCATCTTCAATTGGTATTGGTATTAAAGCTAACACCTATTCAGAATTTGCAGTCTGCGACTGCGAGTTCGAGACCCTGACAAGTACCCAGCCGATCACGAAAGTCGCGGGCTGTCGGGTTTTGGCATCGCCACAATCATCACAACACATTGCTGAATGGTTCATCACATGATTGCATCACCCTGCGCCCTGGTCCTCTGCCGTTCTTTGCGCGTTACTTGGACCATTCCTTCTTCAGTCCAGGCCCATCAAGTCCATCGACCAGCACCTTCTGCTCGGTTCTCCTAGACGTGATCCGATCCCACACGCGCCCCGGCTTCGGGACACCAAACGTGTCGCGCGACAATCTTGTCCATGTTGAACCAGTCCTTCGGCTCGAGACCAGCGACGCGCCCGTCAGCGTCGAACGCGTCCGCAATGCAGCCGGCAGAGCTAGAATAGCGGCAGGATCGTTGATCTTCTCTCCAAACGACTCTCGAATGATGGGCGGCCATCGGGCAGATCTTGTGGTTGATGCATCGCCAGAGAGAGTTGGCGTCTGACGTCCGGTCCGCCCCGTATGGAGAAATCTCGACACCGTCGATATCCAGCTCCACCTCATTGTCGGGTCGCCAACTCCACGACCCTCGAGCTCGGCTGGGTTTGAGCGGGTCCCTCGTGGCGGGCCCGACTCGAGCTCCGTGTAGCCCAGCTCCGCGCCTGCGATCTCGTCGTTTTCGAGCATCCCCATCGTCGAGCTCGACGAACCTCCGCGCCGCCGGTAGACCCGGCCTCCCAGTACCCCGAGGAACCGTGCCAGAGCCGATGGGGCTAGTCCCCGCAACTTGCCAGCCTTGTATCGGCGGATGAGGACGAACGATATGACCCAAAGTATGACACCAATTAGGAGACTGAGCAGCACGATGATGATGATGCTGGTGCCTCGGTCGAGGAACGCATTTGTCCCGGATGCCTGAGAAGTCTGGGTAGGACGAAGAGTGCTGGGGGACTCTGTCAATGTTGAGCTCACCACGGTGCTGTCCGCGCTGTCCTCCGTTGGTGTCGGGTTTGGAAGACTGGAGTCCGTCATCAGGACATCGGTGCCACCGCCTCCTGGTATTATTTGCGACATGCTGCGCGTCACACGCGTTACTTGGATGCCAGGACCCATGGTGGAGAATGTTTGGATGATGGGTTGAGGCGTCGGTCTCAGTGTTTCTCTTATCGTGGTCGTTGCCGGTTCAGGGTTGTCTGCTACTGTTGTCACCGCTACTTCCTGTATCGTCTCTGGCGGTTGGGATTTTGTTTTGACCTTGGTCTGTGTTTCTGTCTTCACCGAGGCTGTCGTCTCCGCCAATACACGGCCCGGCGTCAACGGATGGGTCTCGAGGATCTTCAGATCAGCGTCGACCCAGCGGATTTGGATGGCTGGTCCGACAGTGACGGTCGCGTCGGTAGCTGTTCCGTCTTGAGAAAACCCCCAAACACCACCACGAAAGTCGGTCGTGTCTGTGGTGCAGGTCAACCCGATGGGAACACACCAAGCCGCAGTTTCTCCCGGTGCGATAGCAGGAAAACCTTCGGATGTTCTTGTTTTCGTCAAGCGGCAGCTGGGGCCAACAACAAATCCGTCCGGACAGATGGCTGGCGAATAGAACTGGAACCCCTCTCCGTCAAGATTCTCGGCCCACGACGGCGGATCACAAGATGACGGCCCTGCTCCAGGAAATGATGGGTATTGGGAGAGCAGCTCCGTGGTCGTGATCAGCCAGGTCGTGGGACATGGTGGTGTAAATATGGTTGTGAGAGCGGCCAACGGTGCCGTGCCGCGATGAAGCTCTTCTGTGCCCGTCATCCTTCGCAGGTTAGCCTGCTGGCCGCCGTAGGAACGATAAGCAGTCACCAGCAATGAGGTCGTTGAGAGACACTTTGAGCTATGTCATGGCGGCATAACTCCACCAAGCGGTTCGGGATCTTCTTATGATCAGGCGGGAAGGCGACATGGTCGTTGCGAAGATCCGGGCATCAACCCGGCGGACAGTAACCTTAAGAAGTCTCCGACAGATCACTGACGAGCATGAAGAACTACCAAGTCTGGAGTGAGTTAACTGGAGCAGTTCGGAATGGCGCGGATCTACAGGCTGCATTGCTCTGGTGGGTAGCACCGCTTGTTCTGGTCGATCAAACTTGCAGGCTGCCTGGTCCATCACCTCCATATCCCACCAATCTTCCCTTTCGTGATAAGTCCATCGACGGAAGCAGAAGCGTGGCACGGTGTATCATTATAGCAGCATGGTTATACAGTCCTCAGCTCTGAGCTCGCCCTCCAAAGCCAACCCCACGGCCCAGGGGGGCAGGCAGCCCGTCCTTGCCACCAACACCTAGCTCATACACACCTCTTTGCTGCACAGGACATCTGCACAGGGCTGGGAGCCAGCAGCTCTGTGATCCTAAGCTCAAACCCCGCTCCACGAGACAGTATCAAGTTCGAATGACACGTAGATCAAGCCTCAACTACGATCCGATCGCAGGCACCAATGTCGGCATGTCGTGCCATCCCATCACAGTAGCTCCGAACAACCAGATAGGACACCGTTGTGCACGCGGAGGACTTCGGATGCCCCTCCAGAGCAGGTCTCTTAGCTACCCCTACTTTGAATATTGGGTGTTGAGGTGTGTCTTGGCAGGGGTTGCCATACTGCGGCCTGTGCCCTGGCGCGGGTTTGAGATGCCGAATCTCACCAATCACGGCGAAGCGGTACAGTGATGGCCGACAACCACACCAACAGATCTAGCCAACCGGGCGTCTGCCGCCACCTTCCGCCACCATAACTGCAATAGCTTTTTCGTTGCAGACTCCCAACTTTGTGGTCTGCCAGGTGTCAGACTGCAGCCGGGCTTCTCGGCCCCGACGTGGACGGCTGGGAACTGGTTGAGGTTGCGAGTTGCTGAGTGAGATGGTAAGTCCCACGCCAACTTTCTGTTACCGAACCCCGGTAAATGCTGCTTCCAGGCCATCTCCACGGTGGGTGATATTGGGGAAGGGTGTCTGAAGTAATGTTGCACGTTGATTCCGAGGCCCCTGAGACTTTCCACGCATAGTTCACAAAACCTCTGCAAACCTCCGTAAACCCGACAGCCCGGCTCGACCGACACACGAGCCTTTTGCGGCTCTGATTATTGAGTGCTCGGACATGTTACCACGTCCCGCCGACTGGTTCCTCGTCTACCATGTAACCACGGAGCAGGTACTATATCTCTGTGTCTGTCTCCCCTTACCCTGAAGGCAGGGGAGATTCATGTGACAGGCTCCCGGACTCCGAGTGGATTTGAAATGCTTTATAGGTACTCGGCAGTTATTGATTCCATCGTCCACTAAGAATCAGGCAGTTGTTCCCAGATAGTTTTGTCTGACCCTCCTTGCACAGAGTGCATACATGATTATCTCGGGCTTTTTAATCGCTCAAAGCCATGCTCCTCTTTTGGCTGTTCCAGAACTAATCAATATTCTTGTTACGATTCATGTCGCAGAGGATGATGTTGGTCATCAGAAGTGCCTTGTCTTGCAAGTTCGCGCCTCTTCCAGTGGGGCACCTTGGCAAGGTAAGCAGGCTTTGAATAGGTAGTTTGGTGCCGCCCACTTGAAAGGAGAATGTCTCGTAATAATGGAGGGAAGCGTAGGCAGCATATATGTTGTTTCTTCTGGATTTGCATTTCTGTCGTTGCCAACCAAGCCTGATTATTATCGTCGAACGGTAGAACTTGAAAGCATTGGTTCAGCTGCGGGTAATGAAAAAGAAGAATATTATTATTCAAGCAAAGCACGCTGAGTTAAGTAGGAAAGATAAAACCATCCTTGTGTGACGAGCCAGTGCAATGACCCAAACCATTACACCAAAACCCCCCTCAATCGCAAAGGGATGCCAGAATACCAAAGGTGTCAGCCTTTGGAATTCTAATGGGTTATATACTGTTGACGGTTGCAATCAATTCAATCAAGGTTCAATCGCACCGACCGTCACACCTTGTAAGATTAGAACTTGAACTACCAGGTAACTATATATAATTAGGAAATGCCCTTCCATCCTACTAAAGAGTACGCGAATATATACCATAAATAGAAAGCCCACTTATATGGTGCTCCTCTTTATTAACGATAATACCGAGATATTATGCTCTAGAGAGTGGAGCGCGGAAAAAAAAACCCATCCTTGCCGAGAGCCTTGTCTTTCCACCCCGTACTATCTTACGACTCTAACCGAACATTGGTACGATTCCCACGGATTGGAATTTTCTTTTGCAAAAGGCTGCGGTCATCTTATCAACGTGTTCCATCATCTCAACTTGGAGACCATCAAAAAGTTTATTTTCAACCTCGTTGGAGAGATACACTGCTCGCCAATCCTGTGAAGCAAAGTCCTATTTTCTTTCGACCAACATTAGGACAGAACACCCCCGTGTCCTAGGACGATAAGTTACAACATGATGCTGGTGGGTTCTGAAATGTAGTCAGGAATTATTTAGTACTTGGAGAGCGTGATAACGTGGTAGCGTAATAGCTTATCAAATATCCAATAACTAGTAGTCATTTATTTCTCAAGTACCTGGACATGTCTGACTACACACTTAATATTATCGGAAACACGCCGAAAAAAAATACTAATAAGACCGAGGCGTTCGCGTCCAATCACCAGACTAATAAGATGATGCCGCTTATTCCCGTCGTCCTTCGGACTATATCTCTCTCGGACTTGAGATAAGGGGGGAACGTTATATAACCACACACCGCCTCTAACTCTCTGCTTGACACAACACAAAAACTACCTAGAAATATCTAAGCTTTCCCCACCACAGAAGGAGCCTTCTTCATATACACCTCCAGCCCCTCCTGAACGACAAAGAACGACGAGTGCGCCTTGAGCGGTTTGCCCGGGTGCGCCAACTCGAACCTGTAATCGCGCAGCAGCCGCGGCACGACCTTGTTAATCTCCAGAAGTGCGAGGTTGCGTCCGATGCAGAGATGGCTTCCTCCGCCGAACTTTTTCCCCCCAAATGTGTCAGCAAAACATTTCTCACAAATCAATCATATTGGCAATATTGGTGTGTGTAAGTAAGTAGGTACGTACCTGAAACATATATCTCTCCATCTTCCTAGCCTTCTCCTCGTCTTCGAGCCACCTTTCAGGCCTAAAGTCCTCGGCGTCCTGCCCAAACGTTTCCTTATCGCGGTGAAGCACCCAGCCGTTGACCGAGAGGCTCGTCCCGCCGGGGAAGAAGTACCCGTCGAGCGTGGCGCCCTCGGGCGGCGCCAGCCGCGAGATGTTGAGCCCGACGGCGGGGCGCACGCGCATGGCCTCCTTCAGGCACGCCTGTAGGTATGTTAGAGACTGCCCCTGGCTCCAGGTGATGTTGCCCTCCGCCGGGATCGCGCCGGATTGGACGGCCGACTCGATCTCGCGGACCAGGGACTCGTATACGGGGCGCGCGTCGAGCACGTGCCAGAAGAAGGACTGCATCGTCGAGGCGGTCGAGTCGGACCCGGCGAAGCTGTTTTAAAACAAACGCACAGGTTCAGTATATCCCTATCCCATCTACTACATGTTCGAAAGATAGAGGGAATTGGTAGAGGGGAAAAAAGACTTACATGGCACCATGCGCAACAGCAAACACGTCGCCCTGGCCGAACCGTTCGGGGTCCTTCATGTGGCCCTGGATCAAGCTGGCCATGAGGTCCTGGCGCCCGTCGCCGCTCCGCAAGAGCCCGGCGCTGTCCTTGCTAAAAGGCTGGCGCTTGGCCATCTCCTCGAGCGCCATCTTGGTGATGAGTGCGTTCTTGGTGCTCAGCCAGGGGATGAACTGCCACAGCGGGTTGCGCCGCAGCAGCATGTCGAGCTCGGGGATCTGGCCCACGATGCCATTGTACGTCTGCGACTTGTCGATCGTCCTGATGGCCAGATCCACGTCCCGTCCCTCCGCCAGGAAGCCAAAGCTCCTGCTGAAGGCCACCTCGCCGAGCACGTCGAAGGCAAAAAAGTGCAGGAAATCGCCGAGGTTGAACACCCCGCCGTTGGCACTGATATGCGCATCGATCTTGCGCGCCAGGTGCTCGATCGTATCATCGATGAAAGGGGTAAGCTGTTGCATGGCAGCCATGCTGTAGGGCACATTGGCGACGCGCTTCTTTTGCGCATGCACGTCCTCGCGGGTTTCGGTGAAGATGTCGGGGTTCTCGGGCGGCGGGAAGACGCCGTAGAAGGGCGTCTTGAAGAAGCGCTTGCCGGCAGACAGCAGCGTGCGCGCGGCTTCCGGGGAGGCGAGCGACACCTCGTTGGGGGCGATGCGCACGACGCGGCCGTACTTGCGATGCAGGTCGATGTGGTCGTACTGCGTCTGGCCTCGCCAGGTCGAGATGAAGAGCCAGAGCCGCGAGAAGGAGGCGAGGAACGGGCCGGGATACTTGGAGAGCGGCGAGGCGTACCGGCGGTAGAGGACGCGGACGACGAAGGCTGACACGAGAAGGGCGGCCCAGTGGGCGACGACGAAGGCGGCTACCGTGCCGACGATGGTTATCTTGTCACCGTCCGACGACGACGACGACGACGACTTTTTGGTGACACCCATCTTTGGTGTGGCTGACACTTTTCTTTAAAGCTAAAAGGGGATGAATGTTTGAAGCCTTTTTTTCTCTTTGCAACACAAAGCTCCGGATGCTTTATTTTGAGTGAGCAAAGCTGGATCAACCAACTCAACCAGACACAGACAAACAAAACACAAAAGAGCAAAACAACTGTTGAAGTTGCCAGCGGCAGTCCAGTTGGAAAAGACGAAGCTTATCTCGGACGACGGAACCAAGGGTATACCTATATGACACTCATGATGGGGTGGGGAAAAAAGTGATGTACCGGGCGTACGGGGCAGAAGTTACTTTTCACGACCTATATAAATGAGCGCCCTGCTTGCTGGCTTTGGCCCGCCGCCCATTGGGAACACAACGGCGGGTGACATCTGCCGGAGGGGTGTTGTGCAGCAAACCGAACCGACATTGGGGGATTGGTTGACAAGAAGAGAACCAGGCAGTCCTTCTCCCCGCCAGGCCAGTTGCAACTCACCCATCGCCATACACACACACACACACACACCAGCCGTGTGAACAGCTGCATAGACGAACGGTCTCGGTCATGGGACGGGAACCGAACCGAACGTAGGGAAGGTAGCTGCTTGGTGTTCGGATGTAAAAATAGGCAGCGAACTAAGCCGTCAGCTGGGACGCCGAGACGAGGGAGCAACCAGACTAGACGTGGGGTGCAGTTCTCCGCAGCTCGCCCACTCATCAGCTCAAGGGAGCTCTCTTTCCGCATCTGACTTCCATAGTCTGCGTCATGTTTATTTCCATGAACTGGAAATGCCATTGAACGAGCACAATGATGGCATGAAGCTCTCGTGCAGTCCGTGGGTCGAACGGTGAGATAAATGGCACCCGGTCATCTCAAATCTGCTTCCCGTCGTCAGAGCAGAGGGTGCATTATCGCATTGGATAATGGTATGCAGGTTGGATTCTGCCGTGGTGCGAGGTGCGAGTTGCTGCTGCTGCTGCTACGGCCAGTCGCCCGTCGCTCGGCGATCGGGGAACTGCTGAATCGAATCGTGACTGCTGTGTGGTGCGGAGTCGTCGATTACGAGAATATTACCAGGCGGGAGCGACCACCTCTCAGTCGTTTCGGCAGTTGTTTTGGAGGGCAAGGGAGCAAAACAGGCTGATGATTGACTTCAGTATTGGATGTGGGGTAATGGAACTTGAAGTGCCAAGTCCTTTTGGGATAAGATTGGCCAATTAGATGAGCCGCTGCCGGGCCGTCGCTGTCAAGGCGGTCGGGAGTTTCACCCAAACTCTCATTCAATCGTGTCGATATCCGTGAGCACTAACGAATGCTTGAGAGAACAGCATTCAAACATTGAGAGTCTTTCCAAGTAAGATAGATAGATTTGCCTCAAGAATAAAAAAGGCTGTACAAAATAGGTAGATACCGTAAGGGGTTTACTCCCATGTCTCCCATACCCCCTTTGCCTGGTCTTTTTATCTTTCCGAATGGACTCCAAAACGCCCAGCAATGATGTAAGCCTACCTCAGTTAGCAGTAACCCAGCGAAATAGCTCCTCTACCCCTATTCCAGAGATAGACTTTTGTCCCCCGTCGCACTAGCAACCAACCCAGACCTCAATCTAGGCCTCAACAGCCTTCTTCGCCGAAGCTTTCTGCTTCCTAAGCGTGGCCTTCCGCGCGGCAATTTCCTTGTCAAGCTTGTCATCGTTGCTCTCCGGCACCGCCTTAGCCTCCTTCACCTTCTTAGACTTCTTCTTTGGCCGATCTCCCTCCTTCTTCACCTCAGACTCCTCATTAACCTCGGGCTCGGCATCCAACGACTTGCGCTTCTTGCCAATGTTGGCCTTCTCTGACTTGCTCGACAGCTCCTGACCGTCCTTGACCACCTGCGTCTCTTCCAGCCACAACTCGTCCGTCTGGTAGATGGGGAGCGCAGCCGTCTCCGGGCCCTTGATGTAGATATTCCGCACGTTGCTCCACTTCTGCGGCACGAAGCGCTCGACCAGGTCGTTGACGATCTTGTTGACGTTCTCGGCCAGCTTCTCCGGCTCCCAGCTCGCGTAGCCGCACTTGACCGCCGTGTTGGTGCTTGGGCTCAGCTAGTTTTGTTTGTTAGCACACTCACATTCGGCATACCTAATCTGGCGGGACAAACACATACCGAAACCAACGCCGCGCCAATCGCTTTCCGGATCTCGGCCGCAATCTCAGGCGTCGACCGTGCATTAACATTCTCAACGGGGTCGCGCTTCTGCTTCGGGCCCTTGGGTTTGGGGACCCGCTTCCCGTCAACCTTTTCCCTCTTGGCCATCAACACGACCGGAATCGGCCGCTTGACCGTGCTCTTGAAGAAAGTCTTGCCAAGCGCGCTGGGCAGACGGTTTATGATCCGGTCATCCGCCAAAAAAATCTCGTGCTCGCTGAACAGCTTGCGCTGTGCCTCGAAGGCCTTGAACTTGGCCTTGAGGTGTGTGAGGTCGATCACCCTGGTGATGCGCTTCCGCAGGTCCTCGGGAAACTCGTCCGACGCGACCACGTTCTTGTAGTGCCTCTGCGGGTCGGCCGTAATCAGGCAGATGGTGGACTCGCTGTCCGTGTTGAGCGGGTTCGGGAGGATGATCTTGCTGGGCTGCAGGCGGTGGGTGTCGTGAATGTGGCGCTTCGTGGTCAGGGTCAGCCATATCGGCGTCTCTGCGACGGTGGACTCCTCATCGGCGAGGAGGTTCTGCTTTCCGGACGCGGCCGGCGTGGCGGCAGCCTTCTTGATGTGCGCGATGAGCGCCTTGGAGGCTTTGAGAGTCTGGATCATGGGTCCAAACGGTAAGCGGTTGCCATGGAAGAGAAAATGGTCTAGACAATACAAACCTGGTCGGGATTAATGAGCGACACCTGGGCTTCAGTCGCCTTGGCGACGGCTGTAGAGTTGGACATCTTGAACGTGTTTGCGACGAGGGATTGTACTGCAAAAGCCCTCTTGAAGATGTCGCGGTGGGGCTGGCGTTTTCGACTTTGACGGCCTCTCGATTTTTTTCTGGGTCCTCCCGAAATTTTGGGTTGCCGGCCTGCTTGTTTTTCCTTTTCCTCCGATCCGATAAGCGATAAGAGATAATCTGGTGGGGCCCGATGTGGCTGCGGGGAGGCTGAACAGACAGGGGTCAGCTGTCCAAGTCGAGACCGGCCGGCTGCAGGTGTCGTGCCGGACTGCTGGGATCTTTGGGGGTTGTTGATCGCCGGCTAGGAACCAGGCACCGAATCACATCACGCTTTATTCTGGACGGAATCGCTTGAAATATTTCTGTGATACACTCTCTTATGCAAACTCTTATCTAACAGCTCTACCTGAAAAGATAGGTATCTGGTCTTTCAACTTGCTTCCTTTTCCTCCATATCAACTCGATCATCGTGTAAACATGTCCATCCTCCTCCATTTGTCTCTCGCTTCCTACCATCAAAATGCCACGAAAAAAGCCCTAACAGGAAAAAGGGGCAAAGCCAGATGGCGGCTCAGCGGTATATACCAGCATAAAAATGACGCCTGGCGCTATGCAACTCGTAAGTGAGGAAAGCAAATACAGTGGAGACGGAGTGGTTCTCCGGGGAAAAGAAATCATTAACAGAGAAGTTAAGGGCAAAGCCAAAAGGGGGTATGTAAACTTTTTATCCCAAGCACAAATGAAGAGTCTTCTTCTTCTTTTCGCCGGGCAAAAGAGGTGAAAGATCGATTCGGCGACAGGCTGTAAAGCAATGTAATGGTAAGAACGACACCAGCAGGAGAGTTCGATCTGTCCGACAACCAAAAAAAGTGGATTGATCATGGAGTGCGTGGCCGCTTCCAGTAATATTGCTAGGTCAAGGTCAGTCATGGTCGATGGGGAGAATGGCGAAGGATGGTGCTTACCTTGTGTTGCTTTCTACAGTTTCTCAGACTGGGCTTCCGCAGACCATCCGTCACGGCCAGCCGACGATGCTCGTCCGTGTCCATCTCGGGGATGTAGTAATACTCGCTCTCAAGGGGCTTGCCCGCAGCATCCTTGCCCTGTCTCGGGATGATACCGACGGCGGCCGTTGCCTCGATAATGATACGGAGTTGGTCCTTGGTCAGGTCCTTCCTCTCGTCCGCAGGAAGGTTATTCATGATGGTTGACAGAGGCGTCGAGGACAGTCGCGAAAACGCGAGCTGGTTAACGACGTGATTGCAGACAGCAGCCTTCTCTTCTACGTTCAGCGAGCTCTCAACCGGCGTGGACACATCGGGAGCTTTGGGGCTGGCGTTGGTCGAGTTGGGATTCGACTCTTGCAGTGGCTCCAGCGTCGCGCCAACCCGTCTCCTGGGCGACATGGTCGAGAAGGACGCGAAGCGGCTCGAAATGTTGGCACCGAAGGGGCCAAATGAGTGCACAATGGGGTCATTCTCCTCGTCCGGGTCGTTGTCCACGTCAGACTGCGGATCACTCAAATCGCTCGAGAAGCTCTCCGTGGCCTGGGTGACGAAACTCGCGTTCGCATCGGTCAGTTTTGGCAACTCCTGCTCGTCGGCACTAGCGTCCTCATATATCTGTACAGCGGCACCCTGATCATTGATGGTGTCCGGAAGCAAGTCGTGGAGGCTGGCATTAGACGTCGACACGTTGGCGGGCGTCGGCGACTCGGGGCTGGCGATACGCGTCGTCCGTCGAAGCGGGCTACCCAACAGTTCCGCCGAGGCCCCGCCGGTAGCACGTCCAGCTCTCGGCCGCGGAGACTCGTCCCACGAGGAGTCGCTCAAGTTGCCCCCCAACGCGTCCTTGTCCCGTTTCGTCGGCCACTGCAGAAGCACTCTCGCGTCCTGGACGTCAATCATGATCTCGGCACCCTCCGTCTCCGACGTAAAGAGATCCCCCTTGGCCAGATCCCAAGACTGCCCCTGGCAATGCAACTTCAGTCCGTTCCAACCGTTGCAGGTGATCTCCATCTTGGGGATAGCAAGCGGTTCAACGGCGGGAATGTACCGTGCTTTGACGTGCACTCTACTGATTAGTCGGTTCGACGAAAGCTGATAGTGCGAAGAGTTGCTCGACCTGCCCATAAGAAGCGTCTCCCCGTTCTCGTTGAGCTCCACGGAGCGGACATCGGAAAGAGGGGCGCGTTCGGACACGGATGACAGCGTCCGTTGCAAGAAGGGTCGCGGGCGGCCGAGGCCGGGAGGGCTGGACGAGAGGATCCCGGTGCTGGAGGTTGGTACTGGCGTGGGATACTTGAGAAATGCGGTCGAGGTGGCTTGCCGTTTCGAGGGTCGTGGTAAGCCAGGCGAAGAAGAGAGAGGCTCGAAAGGCGGCAGCAATGACGGGGCCGGCCGCTTTACGCCGGCCGTGGTGGGCAGCGAGGGCTCGAGGGCCTTTGTTGCTGCGGGAGAGGAATCCATTGCCGTCATGCAGTGATCATGACAATGCTCGCGAGTTGGACCCCAAGAAAAAGTTGTCGAGGCCAAGATATGAAGCTGGCAGTCGGAGGTTGAGTGCCTCGCGCGTCCCACGTCCAAAGCGCGTCAGCTGCGGTCTTTTCCCCCTCCGGCGAATTTATATCCGGCGACTGGAGTCAAAGCGAAAAGAGCGAAAGTCGTGAGGAAGATGCAAAGCAACAGTAAACAACGATGCAGTGCAGCGCAGAGAGCAAAAAGAATGTTTCTACTGGTTCGCTCGTCAGAATTGTCAGAATATGGCCTGGGTGGAAGAGGCCCACGGAGAGTGCAGGGTGGGGATTTGGATATTTAAGAGATGGCTGCAACCCGTGGTCGTGGCCGTGTCTGTGGGACCGTGGCTCTCTCGCCTGTCGCAGGACGCGATTTCGCTAAGAGGAGCCAGGCGAGCCAGTGGTAGTCGCGTTTGGCGTCAAGCCTCCACTAGGCCTGCCTATCTTTCGCGTGCCCTTGCGTGCTTGCCAGCGCTGATCCGAGGCCGGCAGGCTGCCCAGGCCACTCGGCGGCTCCAGCAGGCAAATCATACACCGGGCAGGTCCCACTTCACCGCACTTGCACAGCGCCGTCTTGCCCGAATATGGTCCTATCGTGAGTTTCATCCGATGACGTACCGGAGATTTTTGGAGCCTAGTCAATTACACGTATAATTAAGTTTGCATTCTCTTTCTGTTCATTCACTGCCATATCAAAATGCCCAAACCATGACTCCACGACTTGCCATTTCCCAAAGCCGGCGCCGTTGGGTCCCCCTCTTTCATGACTTGATTTTTCGCGTCGTAGTGGAGAGAGCTACGCCTTTCTCCAGCCTCTTTAAAAAAAGCGCGGCTCCCCGCTTGATTGAAAATTCGGGCGCGTTTTTTCGAGTCGCAGGACCCCACCTACCATGCAGCCCCCGTGTCCCTTCCGATGCACTTTCCTTGAACTTTTATAAGAGCCATGGAGTCCATTGTTGCAGTGAGAAAGAATACGGATTATGGATTTGGAAGGAGTTCGAACGAACTACCTGAAGAACATGATGCATTTAACTGCAACGGCCTCGAATGGGGACTCTTAATGATGCTCCTCACTGTCGCCTACGAGGAGAAAGCAATTCCTTGTGAAACATCTCCAAACCCAATGTCCATTCAAAGTCCCGTTCCCGTCGATCGGTCCAGACGCGCATCGGGCCGGTCTCTCGGGATATCTCCTCGCCAACACTCGTTCTCTCCGTTCTCTCCACCTCACGTCTCCATCGACGAGAGGTTGAATGCTCCAAAACTCCAGAACAGCCATATGGAGCCGCTGATATCCACGGGGATATGGCGGCGAATAATGACCTCACCTGACGTCTGGCCCAGGGCAGACAGACCACGATGCTCGTTCCATCGTTGGCAAAATGCTTCACCGTCGCACACCGTCGCTGTCAAACACGACAGCATGTTGTACCTTGCGCACACCATCAGCCACGCCACGCACCCTGTACCAGGTAGACGTAACCCGTAAAACTGTTAAATTAACTGACAATTCCGCTACGTTACGAAACAACTCCATGTGAACCCCAAAAAACAGACAAGCCAGCCCAGTCCGATCCAACCAACACAGCCAATCCCGAAAATCAAATTGTATTTATACAGGCAAGAGAATGATCAAAGATCCCCGCTCCAAAGATTTGCCGGCTGTCCCGCGCCGGCCTTCTTCTTGTTCAGCTTCAGCGGCCCAAAGAACTCGGCAAACGTGTCGTTCAGTAGAGCCTCCTGCAGCTGCATGTGCTCGCCCGGCGCCGTGCGAAATTTCAGTCCGCCCTTGCGGTCCAGCTCGCGCAGGCCCAGCCAGTCCTCCGAGTACAGCTTGCGCGCGCGCAGCGGCGTGATCTCGGTCCCGTTGACCTCCTCGAACCAGGCCGTCTCCTTCGGCACGACCGTCGTGTCCTCTTCAAACATATACAGCACCAGATTCTCCAGCTTCATGATGTTCTTCTTGTACTGTTGGTTCTTGAGCACCCTCTCGTTGTTGATATCGGCCAGAAAGTTGGAGTACTCGAGGTACTGCTCGTACTGTGCCGGGTCGCGGTAGTACTGGGCCGGCACGAGCCGGCTCTGCACGACGCTGCTCCACGCGTTGCCCTTGAGGAGCGCCATGGCCGCGCGGCAGACCCAGTCGCTGGTCGGGCAGTCGCGGAAGGCGGTGATGCCGTTGTGCTGCGAGCCGAAAGTGATGAGGCTGCGCACGGGCGGGTTGTTGCAGCGCTCGACGTAGCCGCGAAGGAACTGGCCGCCCTGGCTAAACCCGATGGCGTCGATGGCCGGCGCGGTCGACAGGATCGGATGCGAGGCGATGTCCTCGCAGGCCTTGGCGACTTGTTCGGTTACGTTGCCGAAGAAGGTGGCGGACCGGTCGCTCGAGGCGCTGTCGGCCATGCGGATGTAGTACACGAGAGTGCCCGGGTTGATGGCGTCGACGAGCTCGCCGACCTCGCGGAGGCCTTCGGCGGCGTAGTTATCGCCCAGTCCTGTTGACGAAACATGTCAGTTGATTTCGCTTAGATAGTGTTGCGTTAGGTGTGAGTTTCCTCACCATGCCAAATTACAACGGGTAACGGAGTGTCGTCATCCTCGGGGTCGTCTTCTCGAAGCGGTTGCTGCACGACGGCGTAGGCGAACGTCGCAGCGAAGAGGGATCCGGCGGTAAGCAGCAGTTTTAGCTGGTTATGGATCGCCATCTTGATGATGATTCTTTGTGGTTGTCGGATTGGAAAGTCGTTGACTGGAAGATGAAGCTTGAATGGGTGAAGTTTGTTGTTCGGGTTCAGGCAGCCAGCAGGGTGCTCAGCTTGTGGCGATGGAGGCGTCGCAAGCACCTGTCCGGCCGCTGTGGCGGGGTGTTTCGAACCGGTGGGCGCGAGGGGCGGGTAATTGTGGAGAGCTCTTATCACTACAAGCTCCCCATTGGACAGCACGTAGAACAGGCAACCCACCGGTAGGTAAGGAGTAAGGACGGAATGATAATTGTGCCGCGAAGCGATTGAAGTTGCCGTTTCATCCCATTTATCTTAGGATCTGAACTTCAACTCTGGTTTATTTTATTCATCTCATCGATGCAATAACAATGGGTACCCAAACAATGAGCACGGATATTCGCACCTGAGCGCCGGGTAAGCATGCACTTTCTCGATCACTCTGAAAAGGATTTGGAAGCCCAGTGATGAAATTAAGACCCAAAACATGTTTCAAGACGGGAATGAGACTCCTCTGTGATTCCACCTACTCTGCTGATTTTGCCTCCGTTTTCACTTTATCAATGGCTCGAGCTATCGGTTGGTGGATGCTAACTTGCTGAGCTGAGGAAATCGTGTCCGAGAGCGACTGCTAGGCGCCCCCAACAAGTATTCCTATTCAGAAGCTTGAATGGCCTCATCGAGAAACATGTTAAGTTGCACAGCAAAAAGCAAATCGATAAACGCCTGCTCTCTACAATGTTGAATTCTACCTCATTCTACCCTGATTCTACCTTCCACAACCCATGGACGACTCTCTCATCGACCCCGAGCCATTCGCCTACGCCCAAGCCAGCTGAACTCAAGAACGAATTGCTACTAAGTCAGCGATATACTCTCAAGCCGCAGGAGGAGGCGGCGGCATAGTCTCGAAATCCGGCACTCCCTCAATAGAAGGCACCCAGGACGCGCGTGTCCGGGTAAAAATGGCAACTTTCGGCTTTATCTCCGATCTGCTCGGTTTGGTTCACTCGGCGTCAGCAAGAGTGGCAGCTGTTGGATGCCTCCATTAGTAATTTACCCGTTCTCGAGAAGAGCCGTCCTGATCAACAACTCGTCAGACTTTCTCGCAGACTCGGGCACCGTCCACAGCGGCGCCCCGCACGTCTTGCAGAAGGTCTTGTCCTTGCCCTTGCCGGTTGAGGTGTCGGTGAACACGTAGGTTGTGATGAGGTCCTCGCCGGCCTCGATCTTGACGTCTTTTTTCGAGAATCGGCCCACCTAATTTTACGGAGTTAGCATCCATATCCTTTTACGAATCGAAAGATTAAATTCACGGGGTGTAACCTACCACTTGATTTACTCCTCCTGAGCCCTTGATACAATGAAGGCAGTAGCACGACCCGACGAACGAGGGCTCCGAGGAGATGGTGAAGCGGATGCCTCCGCAGAGGCACTTGCCTTCGTACCGTGTTGTCGACATGACGGAGTTTGGGATGGCTGAGGTGAGTTTGATTTTGTGTTTCTGTCACTCAAGCGCTCAATATGTTGGTTGACTTGACTTATATACGTTTTTGGGCAAGCAACATGCTCGCTGGTCTTGGTCGGGATTTGTCATCCACGCCCTTTCGGGCAATAGTATTGTTCCGCTCGCAGTGGCTCGCTCTCTCCGCGCCTTGTCGGTCAATCTAGGGCCTATCAATGATGCTTATTCGGGAAGGCCGTAAATACCGCTAACACGCGTATGGCCTCTCGTATAACAATCTTGGAATCCGAACGTGTTGTGCAACCTTGATTTTATATTGGAAAGATGCTCTTCCAGGGTGTTAATCACTTAATTACCATTTCAATCACCTATTCATATGCGCATACCCTTTTGCACTTTGATTTAGATGGCATGGCTGTCTTTTGCATCCCATCTTTAGGTATCTTTTCTTCAAGCAAGATCACTTTACGTTTGGTGCTATGCATCGACCGTTAGAATGGTGATCGGGTCTTTTGAATTAGGTAAGCTGTACCCCTATCCAACTCCTTGAAGTACGCCCTCTTTCTTCTTTCTATAGTAAAATCTTACTCCCATGCTGCACTCCTAGAGGTCGGAACTTAGGAGGCGGCGGGTGGCATGACGGGCCGAAATTCCACAGCATCCGGCATGCCTAATTTGGCAATGCGGACTTCATTGGACCAAACTCCAATGGATGGTAGGATGAGGACGACCCAGGGCGACGCCTCTGGACTAATAGACCTCTCATGTCCCAGCTGGAGCACCTTTGCCCACACATCATTGACCTCCTTCTCATTCCGGAATTTAGACAACATTCCGCGGGGCAATCTGCCTTGCACGCTGGCTGACGGCTGATGGCAGTATTCCGCCCAGGTAGAGATTGGTAGACACCCATCTTGATGGCAGGTTTATAATTCGGCATGATTGCCGCCGCAAGGTAACTTGAACGTTGTGCATGGCAGACTTTAGCATACATACGGGCAGAACCACTCTCATCAGAACTTCCTCCAGCACGACCCCAATATGGTCATCGAGGCAAACTCATACCGAAGGCTGCCTTCCAAAACTGTGAGCGAGACGTTGACAGGGGAAAGAGACCTCCAAACGTACAGACCGTAAGTGGGCTTTGCTATTTTCTGGGTCTTTCCTTGCTTCCACAGAGCACGCAATAGAGTGCCTACTAATCCCTCTACTTGTCAGTCACAGAAGAAAGTCCAACTCGATAAACAATCGCTTTCACGACAGGACAAAGCTTACGGTGATTCTAATGATGTCCCACTAAAACGATATATTACGGCGAGTCCTCGGGAGGGAGGAAGTGTTTGGGAGCATATCAATGGGAGGCGGTGTTACTGAGCGGACTGATATAGTGCTGAGTTCCTGCTTTCATGTCCTACCACGGATGGATGGCAGGATTTGAGAGTTATACAGACAGTTAGGAGCAATAGGCTCCAATCAATGTGATTGGGCTATACTGTGGGAATGAGTGAGGAAAAACACAAGGTCCAGAGAAAAGAAAAGACAGAATGACATCCTACGGAGTAGAAATCGACCAGACCCACTTTACCCCTTTATTTCGAGTAAACAAATCGCCAGTGTCTACCCCTTTCCACCAGTACGAGTAGAGAGATTATCTTCATTGTGGCCAGAGACAGGTATATAGGTATCTAATATTCATACATGGCCTCGCCCCTCAGATGACTCCCAGTCCAGACCCTAAACCTTCGCCTGCAACGCATCATAAGGTCCCTCCAGAACGGACTTGAACCCCCCATCAAGATTAGAAACGTCATCAAAACCCGACTGCTTCAAGATCCGATAGGCCAAATAGCCACGGTACCCGACCTGGCAGAGCACCAGCGTCTTGGACCGCCTATCCAGCTTCTTTATATGCTCCCTCAAGTTCCCAAGCGGCACATTCTCCCCATTGACCAAATGTCCCCTCTCAAACTCGGGTACCGACCTCACGTCCACAATCTGGTACTCCTCCAGCTTCCGTGGTCCGCCCTCGGCAAACTCGGCCGCGTGCGCAACCTCGACGTCGCCTCGCAGCACATTCCCGGCCACAAAGCCAGCCATGTTGACCGGGTCTTTGGCCGAGTTGTACGGTGGCGAGTACGCCAGCTCCAGGTGCTCCAGGTCCTCGACGTTCATGCCGGCGCGCATCGCCGTGGCCATCACGTCGATCCGCTTGTCGACGCCCTCCTGGCCGACGATCTGCGCGCCCAGGATCCGGCCCCCGGGCACCTCGAACGCCAACCTGATGGTCATGTTGGCCGCGCCGGGGTAATACCCGGCGTGGTTGGGCGGGTGCACGGTGATGTACTTGAACTTGACCTCGGGCATGAACTTGGGCAGACTCTCGACCGAGAACCCGCACAATCCCAGAGTCTTTCCAAACACCTTGCAAATCGCCGCCCCGACGTTGCCGCGGTACCGGACGTGCCGTCCGCAGATATTGTCTGCGACCAGCCTGCCTTGGCGGTTGGCCGGCCCCGCCAGCGCGGTGATCATGTCTTTGCCCGCCACGAGGTTGGGCGTCTCGACCATGTCGCCGGCCGCGTAGATGTCCGGGTCGCTTACCGTCTGAAGATACTCGTTGACCTTGATGCCGCCGTAACTGCCCGTCTCGATACCTGCGGCCGCGACGACGGTCGTGCGCGGGCGGATTCCCACCGCCAGGACCGCAACGTCGATGGTCACCACCGGGTGGTTGTCGGGGTCGTCCTTTTCGAAATACAACGAGCAGGAATGGCCTGCCGCGGGCACGATCTTGGTAAGAGTAGCATTGAGCAACAGTTTGACCCCGTTCTTGCGCATCTCCTCGTGCAGGATCTCGGCCAAGTCGCCGTCCATGGGTGGAAAAATGTGCGGGTTGTACTCAACTAGAGTAACGTCCAGCCCCAGCATCTTCAGATTCTCGACCGCCTCGACACCGATGAAACCACCGCCCACGACGGCGGCCTTTTTGCAATTGTTGGTGCGGATGAAGTTCTCCAGTTCGCGCAGGTCGGGTATCGTGTGCAGGTGGAACACGCGGGTTGTATCGATGCCCGTGATTTTCGGGAGGAGCGGTTTCGCGCCCATGGCGAGGACGAGTTTGTGATAGGGCAAAGTGGTCGTCGCACCACTCTCATCGCGGATGGTGACGGTCTTGGAGGCACGGTCGACCGACATGAGCTCCGAGTTGACGCGTACGTGCACGTTGAACCAGCTCTGGATCTTCTCGACGGTCTGCACGTTGAGCTTGGACTCGTCCTGGATCACGCCGCCCAGCGCGTAGGGCAGGCCACAGTTGGCGTAGCTGATGAAGGGGCCCTTTTCGATGACGGTGATGTTGGCTTTTTCGTCAAGTCGGCGCAGACGCGTCGCGCAGGACATGCCGCCTGCGACCCCACCGACGATGATGATATTTCGTGGTTGGGACATTGTAATTCCTTAAGAAACCGAGGTGAAGGTCTGGTGGAGATGAATAATCGAATAAAATGGATGAACAGCCCAGAGTTGGGATAATGCAGTTGGGAAGGAACTGCATGAGGGTATTGTCCATGGGAGGAAACATCAGGCATAGCTTTGTTAATGATTTCTGTCAAATCGTCCTGCATCATCGTGACAATCACCTGTTGTGTCAGAGGTTGGTTGGGATGCATGATAAACATCTGATATCATGATGATACCTTAGCCGTGCTGTCTGTCTACTGAGAATCCATTGTACTAGCATGGTCCATCGAGCAACACGCACCGGCCAGCTCTGTAGAAGCTGACTTACGGCAGCCGCAGCAACGCCCGGGCTAAAACTCTATCCTTCCGAACCAAAGGCATTCGTTTTCGACTAGGTTCGTTCGGTTTCAACTCAGACCTAACTCACGATAAATTATAAACTCTATCCAAAGGCAGAAACGGCATTCCGCATAAAACCTCGTCCCTAGCATCGCTTGCTTCCTTCCTTCCTTCTGTAATGGGCTAAGGTAGTATATTTGCAACTAGCTAGGCCTTTGCTACGAAGACGCGAAACATGAGGAGAGGAAAGGAAGAGAAATTGGGCAGCTCTTTGAGAGCTGCATCTAAATGTACATGACTGCGATAGGCCCGCCAGAAAGGGAGAGAAGATTCCAGATGTGTCGGCGCGCGTTTGAGGAATAGTGTTGTGGTCCGTGTATGCGCTTGGTGTTTTCCGGGAATAGCTTCAACATGGGTGGACGGCCGAGGGTTGCCGAGGCCACTCCAGGGCTCAGCCCGTTACATAACACTGGCATGCGTAGTTATCGCAAAGTCCAGTAGGGGAGCCACCACTTTATTAAGAGGCCAACCATCCAGTCAAAAGCGGTCGTCAAGCGCGACTGCAACGGCGAGCTGATACGGAACCACAGATTGGCAGTCGAGGACAAACAGCTTGACAAGGGAAGATGCGAGGTCCTCGGCACCGCCGATCCGGAGGCATGCCACATCATTATTATTCTCAACATGAAACACCCAGGAGAAGCTGGATATCTTTATGTCGAGCCTGAACGATTCGATGGTGGTCCTCCTGTCAGAGGATGTGGAGGTACAGACCTGACAGCACTTTGTGGGCATTGTCGGGGTATCCGACAAGTTATGGAACATGATCTCACCAAGTCCGCATATGCACGTCTGGTGGGGAAAATCCGACTTTGGGTTCAAGTTCGTCGGAATTCTGCCGAGTGAGGCCAAGGATGAGTCCCTTGTGAGGGGTGGCTGACCGGTCGCGATACTATACAAGACTGGATAGACAATGTTAGCGAGGGACCCTCTGCTGAGGATATGGGCGGCGAAGGCGGTGCAGAACGGTCGCTGTCCATTAACACCAACAAGTCAGGGTCACGGGCAGCTCATTCCAGTTACGTACCTCTCTCATGTAATCCGTAGAATTGCTTCTTTCGGAAAGGGATTTCAGAGATTTCACGCGTCGCCATCTCACCTCAACAAAACATGACGCGTCTGCAAGCCATCTCGCCAAACAAGACATCACGCTCTGCAAGCCATTTCACCCATAAAACATCACGCGCGTTGGCAACTTCAAGAGATAACGACCATGGCCCTCAATTATACCAATGACATTCTGAATATGCTCGGCAGCCATGACCCGATCCTGCCCCCGACCGCCGACGTCAGCTTCACAAAGGGTTATGAATAAGAGGATGAGCGGCTGATCCATCGGTCAATTGAGCTGTGGAAGAAGGATCACCCTGATCTTGATGCGGATGCCGGCGGCCGGCGCTCGCGGGTTGCTGGGGAAGCAGCATCCGAAGGAGCGATCAGGCGGTTTATTGAGGTTTTTGAGCTTCAGAGTGTCGACAGTTTTAAACCCAAGCTGTTTGCCATACAGAACACCATGGGCAAGGTGGTCCAATCCATCGGCCACCTCGACGAGGAGGACGCCCGACGGATCACAATGGTGCGTGACGTCTTGAGCGCTGAGGGCTGACATCTTTTCTTGGCCCATTTCAAGGGACTTGGTATGGTCCGAAGCAACAGAGCCCCAATCGCGAGCCACTTCTCGGCCACATTCCTTCGGGGATTAATGATCTAGACTCGTGCCTTGATAACGTCTCCCAGGCGTACCCTCGGCTTCATCAACGTTTCCAGATGGTGAGGGGTCTGGTGCCGCCCGAAACCTTCTCGCAAATGTCACAGGGGGAATTGATGGACTGGGCCATGTCGAAGCTGTCAGACATCACAAGCGGGTTCACGGGTGCATCGCTGCGCACGATCGAAGACGGCCAGGCCTGGTTCGACTGGCATCCTTGTCTCTGGGAGCAGGATATCTCTACGAAGAGTAAGTCAAGTTTAAAGCCTTTCGACAACTAAATTCCAGGATCCAGCCTGACTGACGCACCGGACTCGCAGGGCACTGCCGAATATTCAGTCATTGCTTGACCAAGAACATTCAAAGCAACTACACCGATGACAGCATACTCAACGGCCATGTATGGGCCGTCGGTTTTCTCTCTCGCGTTCTGGATCGGAGCTCTACGCACCTGTTTCGGGATACACAGACAAGCCATGATGTGTATCGTGAAGTAGCCATGCAATTCGTGGATACCATTTCCAACAGCCCGTATTGGATGCATCATGACTTGCGCGATAGCCGGTTCACCTCATACGCAATGATCGCGGACGACCTCGCGCGTTTCACTGTGGACCTGACTCGGCTCGGACCGGATCAGCTCAGAGACCGATGGGTGTTGTCTCTCTTAGGCTCGATGGACCGCACCAGCCACATGCAGTACATCGACGACATGGTACTTGACAAGGATTTTGTGAACCTTTGGATCCCCTTTCTGCACAAGCCTCGTCTCAACTTCTCAGCTCAGAGGCCTCCGCCTGACGTGGCCGACATGCTCGCACTTGTTTTTCACCATCATCGGGGCGTTCGCAAGACTGCGTGTGAAGGAGCAACCGCCTGCGCCTCCCGAGGTGGACGACTGGGAAGTGCCTCTCTACAGTGAGATCCCCGAGCGCCGTAGAACTCTAGGGATTCAAGCATGATACGACTACGTCAAGAGTTCGACGGTTCGGGAGGCCCGATTCCAGTGGGAATGCAAGAAGACCAAGAAAAATGTGAAGATGGCCATTGTGCGTTGCAGGCTGCCGATTACATACATATATGACAGGTCAACGAAACCCTGGTCGTGGGTCTTCACCAAGACGTCCAAGGCGGACCCAGAGCAACACGAGGCGTGGGACGAGCGGTGCCAGGAGTTCAGGCAGGACGTTCTCCTTCAGCTTGACCAGACCCTCCTGGAGGAGCTGGTAGGCTCCCGCAGATATAACGAGCTGACGTACATGTCGTTTTTGAGACAATCGCCGCCGCCTGTCGAGCATATTTATACTGAGACTGAGGCCGGACAGGCGGTTGAAGCGGAAGCAGGTCCGCATCCGCCTCAGCCGTCCGGCTACCAGCGTCAGCCGGCTCAGGCTGATACCCGGGGCTTGCCCACCGTCGTCGACATCCGCCGCAAGATTTCCAGCGATAAATCCCGCAGATACAGTGGCTTTATTTCGAACCGTGACTACTACAAAGCGTTGGCTGTACTCGAACTTCTCGGGCGGAGTACAGAAACGAAGAATCCTCCGGCGACGACGAGGGAGGAATGTAACAACCCGCGCCAGAACCCATTCTATGGGATTACACTTGGCGACGGTAGTTTGGAGGAGGGTTCGGCTAAGGCGTTGGACGAACATCTGCGCGGGATCAAGTTTGATCACTCCCGACGTGGACCCGAACAAAAGCTATTAGTATGCTAGTAGGAAGCGGTGATCATTGAGGGTAGGCGAATTTGGTGAATTCTGGGTATAAAAAAGTTGCAGAAAGCCATGCCATGGCGTTGTTGAAGCGTTTTGTGGGTTGGGTTAGGGTGTCGGCATTATTCTCGAAATGGGTTTGCGCAGAGGGTTAAATGCCTTCGGCTTACAGTAGGAGTAGGGACTCTTGTCAAGGAATTTTCCATATAGTATTCGCATACCAGATTGATGAGCTGCGGTCGAGAAATCGGCACATGTAGGCAGATAGGAATTCACACCAGCCGTTTAAGAACACATCCCCAACTGAAGCGGCAGATTATGACTGAGGTAATTAATCACAAGTCCGACATTAGGCTCTCGAGTCCGACTCTTATGCCCTCAAACCTGCGCATAAGCACTCTTACGCCACGACACGGACGGCTCGGCGCAGTGCATTATATAACCTTGTTGACCCGGATACCAAAGAGAAAGTCTCTCTGTCACAACAGTCATGGTCAACGATGTGGCTCAAATCCAGGACTCTTTTCACAGTAATAACCATCCTCAGAGGCAGCATAATAATAGCTTCCGCATACTACACCCATCATGACGACGACCCAGAACTCACCGTCCGGATTACTGGCGGCGGCGTTATCCACGGATTCGTCGACCCAGCAGCTCCCGCCGTGCGCCAGTTCCTTGGCATCCCTTACGCCCAACCTCCTCTCGGCAACCTACGATTCGCACCACCATTACCAGCTCTTCCTTTCGGTGAGCTGAACGCGACGAAGCTAGGATCGAGCTGTATGCAATACCTGAGCAATACTCCGCCAAACGTCTACGTCAACGAGGTGCTCGAGTTTAACCTCGCCGGCCTAAACGGGACTGACCGTCTGCCCATCAGCGAAGACTGCCTGACGCTCAGCATCTGGACACCACCCCGCATCATCAACAGCAGCAACAAGACAACACCACCGCTACTACCGGTGATCGTATTCTTCTACGGCGGCGCCTTCGCAGCAGGCGGCGCCGACGTGCCCTACCAGATACCCACAAACTGGGTCAAGCGATCACAGAACCACATCGTCGTATCCTTCAACCACCGCGACAACATCTTTGGTTTCCCCAACGCCGCCGGTCTTGACTCCGACAAACAGAATGTCGGGTTACTAGACCAGCGTCTGGCCGTCGAGTGGGTGCGCGACAATATTGTTGCCTTCGGGGGCGACGCGAAGCGCATCGGGCTATGGGGCCAGAGCTCCGGCGCGTGTGCCTTGGGTTACTACAGTTATTCCTTCAGGGACGATCCGATCGCCAACAGTCTGATCATGGACTCGGGGAACGAGTTTATCGATATCCTGACCGTGGATCCGGCGCGCGCAAATTTTACCTACGTAGCTTCGCAGTTGGGATGTGGCCGAGACCTCACTCCTGCTCAAGAGCTGGCGTGTATGCGACGCCTCGACGCGGGTGTCATTGAGGATTTTTTGCGTCAGTACAATGATGCCGGCACCACTCCGTTGCTCACCTTTTCTCCCGTCGTGGACAACACGACCGTGTTTCGGAACTACACCGCTCTGCTCACGGCGCAGCTGCCCGCGCTGATCGGGAGTAACGCGCAGGACGGGGTGCCGTTCGTGCTGCCGTACGACCCAACGGCCGGTGTGGATGTCGGTCTAGCGGACCAGACGACCAAGGTCTTCTTCTTTTGTCCCACGTACCGAGCTGCACTGGTACGCAGCGGTAGTAGCAAGGTGTATCGGTACCTGTACGCGGGCAACTTTACGAACGTGAGTCCCAAGGGTTGGATGGGTGCCTACCATGCGGCCGAGATGCCGCTCGTGTTTGGCACGCATGCGCTGTTCCGCGGCCATTCGTCGGCGTTGGAGGACGAGACTAGCGCTGCGATGCAGGATGTGTGGGTTGCCTTTGTGGCCACCGCCGGTGAGGAGATGCCGGACATTGAGGGTTTGGATGGTGGAGCTTGGGTTGAGGGTCAGGTGGTCGAGTTTGGGAACGGGGTGCCGGCCAGGGTGTTGGATACGGCCGAGATGGATAGGGGTTGCGATTTCTCTTAAGACTGGATTGGTTAACCAAGAGTCCAGTGTGCTTCGTTTGACGGAGGCCTTGTTCCTTGTGATTCTTGAAACCGGCACCAGATCATTGTGTGTGACATGCTGCCTAAAGTGTTGGATAGGCCGGGTGCTTGCATTCGATTGTAAATTAACAGGAATAAGTTTGATTTGAGTATCTCATGCGATGCAATGAACTGTGAGGAGGCCCCCATGAGAATATGTTCCTTTTAACCTTTGGGCCCTTGCTCCTCCCATGGGACTAAGATGATGTTGTTCTCTTTCGGTCTACGACGCTCTTCATAACCCTATCTTTGCATCAAGCCTATGGCCTCCACGCCTACCAGTAGCGAGGGAAAATGGTACTCTGCGAAATATGTCAAGAAATATGTCAATAGACATTGCGAAGATCGGCTGTAGAATGGGCGTTGGTCAATCCGAAACCTCGCATCCACCATTTGAGTGTCCTCAGCTTTCTGCGTGCCGTGGACTTGAAGTGTGATATTTGCTGGCGGGTATATCAAGATCTTGGCCCGATACACCAATGAACCATACGAAAACTCGAAACCAACCTTAGGCGTTCAGGTGTCGATGGCGCGTTCGACGAGCGCTTTTCCTACCTCGAAATAATGCACGGGTGGGGCTCGCCAGTAACTGTGGACATCAGTGTATCTTTTCTGGAGATTATCTCCTCCCTTCAAAGATACGGATATAGAAACCCGACAAGAAACAGAATCGGCCGTCAAGGCTTTCCGACTGGTGGCAGGCTCCACCACTGGACGACCTGGAAGCATCTCGGATTGCCGACGCCTTGCACGACTGCTGCTAAACGGTGGCTCTGTTTTGCTATAGCGAATAATCAGGTAGGTAAGCTTACCTACGTTATTCATTCATGCTTTGCCTCTATAATGATTTAGCTTCGTTCCCCCGAGTATTAAGCCCAGTGAAACTGCTAAAGTCTGTGATATCAGATCGACCTAAACACCTTTTGAAACACCATCTACGCTCAACTCGGACGGACTCGGTGGAGACTTTTGACTTAATCCGCTACTGGATCCAGGATTGTGTCACAAACCATGAGTTATGCAAAGGTCCTAATGAGAAGGAACCCTTGGTACCCGACTCGGCTCATAAATATCGGCTGGCTTGGTGGTGTCGCCTCCGGCTAGTCACCATGCCGACTCGTCGATGGCTCAAAATTACTCGGAAACGAATAGCGGCCAAGTTACATGACTGTTGGTCACCGCTAGGGGGACAGCCAGATCATCCAGCTGACAACGGGGAATTTACACGAGTTCAAGACACAAATCCTCATGGAGTCTTTATCGAGAACTTTTTTCGACTGCATCTTCGTTGCCCAGGCAGCTAGGTATCCGGTATCTGTGGATTGACTCTCTTTGCATCTTTGACCCTTATCCTTGGACTAGCCAAGTGGCTAAATCGCCACTCAACCAGCGAGCCTGGGTTCTTCAGGAGCGTCTTCTTTCACGACGAAACTTACACTTTTGTTTGCAAGAAGTGTTGTGGGAGTGTGCGGATATATTGTGCTGTGAGACACTTCCCGAAAATGCCTGCTCCCAGTCAGGGCTGCACTTTTTCGACGCTGACCTCCAGGGTTGCACATCGCGGTAGTATCGTGACCGTGATACAGAGGGATAAAGTAGACCCGCTCATAAATGCTGAACGAGCGGCATACCGAGATTGGTCCGATATTTTGATAGCGTATTCTAGCGCCCAACTAACTTTTGTGCCTCTGACAGGCATTTTGCTCTGGGCGGTATTGCTCGCTATATGAAAGAGATTTTAGACGATACATACGTTGCCGGTCTGTGGCTCCGTTACCTCGTCGGGGGACTCTTGTGGGATGGAAAGATACGGCCGTCACAAAAGATATTTTTTTGTACCCATCTACAGGGCTATGGTTGAGCTTAAATTGGTTGGTCGTTTGATTCACTTAAAGATCCTGAGAACAGGACACTGCCTTGCGCCATATCATATGGGATGCAGTGTTGGGGAGGCTGAAAATCTGGAGATGATAGGGGGTCTTCAGCTTGACCGCCCGGTCCATAAAGACGAGGTCGAAGGGTTTCTTCAAGGGGCGTACTACGATGTCCCTTGCAGAGACAAGCATGGATATGAGGAGTTTCTGCAGGGTCTGGTATTGGAGCTAGTGAATGCGAAGATGGCAAGATATCGTCGTATCGGGACAATCTCGGTTGCTGGTATTTTCTGGGAAAATCCGCATCTGGAGCAATGGGAGTAGAAGCATAAAGTGGGAAGCTGGCATTACAACGAGACAACGGATGCGCACACCATCTGCATTGTATGAAGGCTGCCGCGCTGCGAGAGGGGTATAATTTCCGCGACTCTTGTTCTATTAATCCACAACCCAATCCATGCCAGCCGGGGACGAATCTAACGGCGAAACAATGAACTCCTAAAAACCACTTAATTGAGTGCTTGTACGCCATAAGAAATAGCAAGAAAACAACAAACTTGAACCGGTGGCTTGGACAGATTAACCACAGGGATACATCTTCGGATAGCAGGGCACCGGTGCACTGAATACCAATCGTTACTCCACTCCACCAACACTTTCCTTGTTATATAATTCCATTGATCAGTACTGTATATGTGGCAGTTCTTGGTAACCCCGGAGCCAACAACAACATAGCACTGGCGTGATAAAACAGGCATTGTCTTCATGGTTGTATTCACACTGCCGGTTGTGTCAACCGATCAGCAGGCCAACTAACGACCAACTGCTGTGACGTCTTGGCAGGGTTTGTGGCTTGGCAATTACCTTACCTCACGATTGCTTCGTTCAAGAACCCATTTGGGATAGCTGGGAGGGCCTTCTCTGCTGGAATTCCACCGGTCGCTTTACAGAAGACCTGCTGAAAGCCGGGCTCCTCCGGCTGTTCCTGGCACTCGACTACTTGCACACTGAATGCAAGCTTGTTCACACAGACATCAAAGCTGACAACATCCTAGGCAAGCTGGAGGACAAGGGCGTCTTCGAGTCATTCACAAAGTCAGAGATAGATACCCCCTCACCTAGGAAATTCGTCAACGGCGCCCCGGTATACATGTCCAGGGGATTCGGCCGCCCCAAGACCTTCTCAGACAGCATCGTACTGAGCGACTTTGGTGCCGCCGTACGCGGCGATGTGAAACGCAATCACGACGCGCAGCCGGCTGTGTACAGGTCGCCCGAGGTCATGCTCAAGACGCCGTGGAGCTACCCGGTCGACATATGGAACGTGGGTGCCATGATCTGGGATATATTTCAAGGGAGGCATCTTTTTTACGGGAACGACCCGGACGGCAGGGGATACACGACGCGCGCACATTCGGTAGAGGTGGTGGCATTGCTGGGGCCACCACCAGTTGATATGCTCAAGCGAGGCGTGCGCAGTAAGGAGTCTTTCGACGGAGATGGTAAGATCTGTCTTGTTTTCATTCGCCGACTTCATTCTCACTTTGATCACCCACCCACACTCACTCATACTGAGTCCTGCTCACCCTCTCACTCACTCACTCACTCACTCTCACTTTTATCATCCACATGCCTAGGTACTCATTCATGCATCCTTAGCCTCACTCACCCACTCAATCGCACCATCCCTACCCTTACTCGCCGACTCGTTCTCGCCAACTTACCTCATTCTTCTCGTCCTTGTTCATTCTCTCTCTTTCTCTCTCTCTCTCTCCCTCTCTTACCCGCTTTCACTTGCTTACACCTTCACTTACCTGCTTCTGCACTTTCTTCGCTGATCCGCGCTAACCATCAAAAACCATGTCTCGTAGGAAAATGGATAGCCGACGTCCCTATCCCGAGCGATGTAACCGTGGAAAACTCTATTGAGTATCTGGACGACAAAACAAAGGCCGAGTTTTTGACCTTTGTCAAAGGCATGCTGCAATGGCGGCCCGAAGACAGGAAAAAAAGCTAGAGAGCTCTATCGCGACCCTTGGCTGTGGAGTTACAGTGACGCCATTACACCAGGTACAGCAGCCCAAATCGTCTGATTTTATTCGGGTTTACAGTGGTAGGACTACACCACTTACAGTAACTGCACCATGCGCAGTAACCTTGGAGGTCTGTCCGGATTGTTTGCTCGATCTAGGGTTATCACTGTAGCGAGCCGAGTATAATAAGGTAGTTATATCATGTACAATAGGGGTAGGTAGGTAGGTACCTAGACTAGTCTTATCATTATAATCTCAACTCATCTGAAGCTTTAACAAATCGGAAGGGTTAGGGTTCTCGATTTTAGTGTTTCAAACAGAACTTATCTCAATTCAAGTTGTTTCCCCGCTCCTCGACGTCACCAAAAGCTTCTCCCAATAAACCTGCAATACACCGTTGAATCACCAGGTAAGACACCAAAAATGGCAGACATATCCGTTCGAGAATACATCCGATGGCTACCTGACGAGGCGAGCGAACCGACGTCGACGATAGTCCTCACGTCGCCGCAGCGTCGCTTCGTGGACATCCGGGTGAATATCGACCCCAACAATGCGGACAATCACGATAACATAAACATCGACACCACAGGTCAGCTCTCCGCTCTCTCTCTCTCTCTCTCTCTCTCTCTCTCTCTCTCTCTCTCTCTCTCTCTCTCTCTCTCTCTCTCCCGCCCCTCTCTCCTCACTTCATCCTGCCTTCAACTAGATATAACGAAATCTCACATTTGACAAGATCTCTCCCGTCTCGACTGGGCCATCGCTGGCACGTCCGAGTCTACCTCTACTCCACCGGATACCACAGGAGACAGGCACTGGCACTCCAAATGGCACCACTGGATTGATTCGCGGGTGGCTGATACCAACTTGGCCACCGTCTCGGACGAGGGCGACATGTTCCCCCAACCACCCGACGGAACCCGTGTCCTAGAAAAAGGACGTATGCCCAACCCTTCCACAGGAATTGAGACCGACTACGAGGAGATGTGGCTCTCCGAAAAGATCGACGTCAACGTGCCAAGGTACTCTCAATTTACTCCTAATCTACCCAGAAGCGTAAAGAGCAGTGATGAGGAAACCGTGAAACGTTGCGCCGTTCTGCAGCTTGAAGACACCTCGACCAAAACAAGGGGCATGATTGTGCGGTTGGGGCAGTATTGCCAGGGTATCCTTCGCGTCGGGGAGGATGTTGTTGTCGAGAGGTGGAAATGGGAGAGTGGTGCCAGTGGCACTGGCGGCGCGTGGACGAGGCAGGTCAGGATTGGCGAGATAGAAGGAGCCGGCGCTTCTACAGAATTACCGGTGGACCTCATGTCGGGGTTTGTTCATTCGGTAGAGGTTGGGGATGCGGTCATCGATGGTAATGGTGTGTGGAAGCTTGTTGAGTGGGCGGACTTGTAAGGGTTAACTCCAGTAATTTTAGTTAGATGATTGGATCCTTTGGACGACGTTGCCGGGGGCTCAGTCCAACCTTTCAATGTTCCTACAAAGTGTTGCGGTCACGACTCCCCAAGAGGATGTGACTCCAAGTCGCGCTCCTTGGCGGCTAGTAGCTCCATCTACAGACGTGGAATCGCCACTCGGGAATGTCCTCGATCGCAAGCCATTTCGAAAAGACGCGCCTCCTTCTCACATCCTCCATGTGGAGGGTCATAGTTGGCCAAGTCATCTACCAGCTAGAACTAATGGCCTACCCTAACCCTTATTAAGATTAGTCATCGTGTGGTTGGCAGTCGATCCAATCCGAATCTTGCCTCGGCAGAGAACTGGCAGATAGGGACGAAAAGCGGGGCCGGATCTGTCAAAGGAGGATTGATCCTCGCACTTTTGTCCAAACTCAATTTCGACGTCTTCTCCAGAGAACTCGAAACAAACAAGGCCCCCTTCTCATCATCCGTTATCACAAAAAGTATTGCCGCCAATATGGGCCCTCAACCAGGACAAAAGACTGTGCTCATCACCGGGTACGTAAATCAAGCATAAGTAGTCAATTTTGAGTGCTGACTTGAGATTAGCTGCACCCCGGGCGGCATCGGTCATGCGTTGGCCATGGAATTCCACGCCAAGGGTGAATACGCTCCCTCTTGGCATTCTCACCCCGACTTAGTACTAACGACCGACTTCCTTGTTGATAGGCGTGCACGTCATCGCCACGGCCCGCAACACCTCGGTGCTTGCCGAGATGGCCGCCCTGGGCATGAGCACCCTCGCGCTCGACGTGACAAAGGCCGAAAGCATCAAGACCTGCCACGATGAGGTCGCCAAGCTCACAGGCGGCAAGCTCGATTTCCTCGTCAACAACGCGTTCGTCTCACCCTTCCCTTACCCCCTTCCCTCCTGTGTCTGTCCCACTAACAATAAGCTGTGTGTATGCGTACAAAGAGGCCGCACACACACCCACCCAGCAACGGACATCGACCTCGACGACGTCCGCGAAACCTTCGAGACAAACGTTTTTGGGGTAATGGCCATGTGCCAAGCCTTTGTCGACCAGCTGATCGCCGCAAAGGGGCTAATCATCAACATCGCTTCCCTGGCGGCCATCACGCCCTACGCCTTCGGGGCCGTCTACTGCGCCTCCAAGGGCGCCGTCGTATCTTTTTCTCGCACCCTAAGGCTCGAGCTCAAGCCCTTCGGCGTGCGCGTCATGGTCGCCATGACTGGCACTGTGCGCAGCCAGATCGCCAGCAAGACCCACCGGACCCTCCCAGAAAACAGCCTGTACCAGCGGGTTAAGGACGTGTTTGAGCGCCGGTTGACTTTTTCGCAGAATAATGGCACCGTCGACACGGCCACCTACGCGCGCAAGCTGGTGAGGTCGGCGCTGACGTACGAGAGTCCGTTGCTCTTGCGCGCGTGGTTCGGCAGGCCGGACTGGTTCTGGGCCGGCGGCTGGTCGACGCTCGTCTGGACGGCTACCTGGCTGGGCGAGTGGGTGCTAGATTTTGCGCTTTACAGGAAGATTGGCTTGATCAAGATTGAGAAGGTGCTCAGAGAGGAGCAGGCTAGGCAGAAGAAGCTGACCTGAATCTGGGTATGGACCATTGTATTGTGGTAGTGGATGTACGTTCTTGAGGATCCGTGTATGGATTTCATTACGGCCGGGCAGTGCGTCTATAGCTAGCTCTGTTTCCAATCTAGCTTCGAGTTTGGTACGGGCAGGTTCAATAACGTGTGTCCGATTTCCAAGTCGCTACAGCAACCCGATTATTATATGCGGGAACTTGGGAAGGACACAACACCTTAACTGCTTAACTGTTTCAAGGCCGTGCACAACAGCTTCTTTCAAGGCACATGAAATCAAGGTTAACAATTAGTCGGATAACTAAGGTAATTATCATCAGGGTATAGTTTTCGTCATTCAGTATCCAACCATGTCCAATTTGCCCAGTCATTTCCTATACTTCCAGAACCCCTCCCCCGTGCATTGTGTTCCCAACGATTCAAATACGCTCATCCAAAACAGATACGCTCAGCCACCCCAGAGCCTCTTCCCAATTCTCATCGTGGGTGGTGCCTTCAAGATTCTCACCCCCAGTCCCATCGACAGGCATGGACCTTGAAGCTGACTTGATGGTTGGTCGTCTGCCACCACTCCCGTTTGTCGGTAGACTCATGACTCGCGACACGATACCAGCGCCAGCCCCATTCGGCGTGTCCGTACTATTAGTCTCATCAGAGTCAATGACAGCAGTAATCTCCGCCTGCAGACATGATTTTCGCAACAGATGCAGATTTATATCGCGCACCGCATCCCACCGCGACCATGGCTTCCACGGCTTCTGAAACCCGGGAATAACCTCAACGTTCAGCTGTCTCTCAGGTGGAGTCTCTTCTTCCTCCTCTTCCTCCTCAGCGTCGCTCCCCCCTGAGTCTTCATCTTCTTTCTCCCTTATCCTTGTAAGCAGTTCAACCGCGCTCTCGACAACCCGTTCCTTGCGCACACATCCTACCTTGGAGTCTACCCCAGTGCACTCTGCCCCCATCTTCAACAAATACCTCACAATATCCTCATCCGATCTGCACGCAGCAGCCTGAAGTGCCGTCCCATAAAACCCTCCCTTTTTATTTACGTCCGCCCCACGCTCGACCAGCAACTTGACCAGCGCAATATCCCCAAAAACACACGCCGCCTGCAACGCGGTGTGATATTTGCCGCCAGTGACGTTGACGCCAGCCCCATACTAGAGGAGAATAAGCGCGTTGCTTACCCATCCGGCGGCAGCAGCTGCCTGGAGCGGCGTGCCATAGACCCCTGCTTTCTCGTTCGCGTTGAGTTTCCCCTTGCGAAGCAACATATCCAGTGTCTCGGCATCACAGTGCAGTGCGGCCGCGTGCAACACACTGCCGTTCTTCCCTCCCTTGGCCGAGATATCCGCCCCACGATTAACGAGGTACTGAATTACATCCTTGTGGTTATACGCTGCCGCAGCCTGCAGCGGAGAGCCGTGCTGTCCGCAGGCAGGCGTGTTGATGGCTGCGCCGGCTTTGACCAACATCCTGACGATGGTCAAATTTCCATACCTCGCAGCAAACTGCAGCGCTGTGCCATGAACCGTAGACACGGGATTCACGACATCCACCCCGTGCTTGAGAAGAAGCTCCAGCGCCTTCTTCTGCGATCCCTGTATCGCCCCAAACGCGGCATTCGGGTACCGCTCGTTGCCGAGGTTGACGTCGACATCCACCTCCAGAAGCTTCTCGAAGTGCGCCATCGGTCCGTACGCAGCGGCAGCGACGAGTGCTGTGCCATAATAGCCGCCCACGCGGTTGACATCGGCACCACCCTTGAGAATGTAGTAAAATGCGTCGTCCTCTCGTTCCTGCCAGATGCAGTCCTGCAGCGCGTTGCCATATTTACCGTACTGCAAGTTGACGTCGAAGTCGTGGTACGCCACAAGCTGGTTGACGAGGGTCTGGCACGAGGCCCGAAGCGCCGCGCCCATCACGCTACCAACCTTGCCGGGGGCGATGAGATCGTGTTTCGCCCCGTTTCGAAAGAGTCTGCCGATGACGATGTAATAACCAGAGGCGTACGCTGATTGCAGAGGCGTGTGGAATTGGCCGCCTGTGATGTTTGGGTCAGCTCCTCTCTCAAGGAGGAAGGACACCATGTCGGCGTCGCCCTCCTTCGCAGCGACTTGCAGAGCCGTGAAGTATCGCCCACCCCTGATGTTTGGATCTGCCCCGGCGTCGAGGAGAATTCTTGCTATCTCGGTTCCCTCGGTGTCATTATAGTCTTTGTACGCCGCAACCTGAAGCGGATATGGCACGTCCTCTTTGATGCCAGAGGGAGCGTTGACGTCTGCCCCGGAGTCAATGAGAAGTTGGATCATCTCGGGCTTGGTACCCTCGTACCAACAAGCCGCCATTAGCGCTGTGCCGCAGTGACTCGAAGCATCGACTGCATTGACGAAGGCGCCTGCCTCTAAAAGAGCGCGAGCAACATCAATATGGCCGCAGTAGGCCGCCGCTTGCAACGATGTGCCGAAGTAGCCGCCTTTTTGGTTGACATCGCCGCCGAACTTGATAAGCATGGATACTGTGGACAGGTGACCACGGTACGCAGCTACCTGCAAAGCAGACACAAACGCAGGCTTGTCGACATTCACGGATAGATCACTTCCGAGGCTCACCAGCTTCTGGACGATATGATCGTGGCCGTGCCAGGCGGCCGTCTGGAGTGCAATGACCAAACTTTCTTCGAGGTCATCGTCAATGTCGTCACGCATATCTTTCGGCTCAATAACGATATTCACGTCTGCGCCGTGCTCGAGCAGGAGATCCATGATGGTGGTGTCTTCGTGTACGGCAGACATGATTAAGGCGGTGCGGATTGTCTCGTGCTTCAAGTTGACATTGGCGCCGCGGTCGAGTAGAAGCTTCAGGGCATCATCGTGTCCCCGTCGGACAGCCCTCACAAGAGGAGGTTCATGACACGAACACACGAAGTTGATATCTGCTCCTGCATCCAACAAGGTCTCAAGGACTTCGATTGAGGGATGGTCTGTCTCGATTGCTGCATTCAGCGATGAGCCGTAGCAACCTCGGTCGCTGGGCTCAATAGAAGCACCAAGAGAAAGCAAAAGCTTAACGGTGTCATTGTGGCCCCTTTCTGCCGCCGCCTCGAGCGCTGTGCAATTGTTGCTGTCATTTGGCTTTCTGGTAACGGCATTGATGTCACCCTTTCCAGCCAGGAGCCTGATTGTCCCCTCGTGACCAGCAAATGATGCGACTTGCAAAGCCCATGTCAAGTTGTCATCTCCTGGCCCACCGGGAGACCCGAGCTCATAGAGCGCCTTAATAACCTTTTCTTGTCCGCAGGAGGCCGCACATACCAATGCAGGGCCCTTGTCGCCGCCGACACCCCATGGATCGATACCGGCTGAAATCAGTGCCCTTACAACGGCCTCGTGGCCTCGATATGCTGCTGTCTGGAGCGCATTTCCGTAGTGCTCGTCGAAGAACTGGATATTAGCACCTTCATGGATAAGGTGTTCGACAACCTCAAGATGGCCTTCAGAACTGGCTGCTCCAAGTGCACTGCGATGCTTTCCTCCCTTGGCATTGATGTCTGCCCCAAGTTTGAGCAACAGTTTGACCGTGCCTAGATGCCCGGCCAGACAGACAGCGTATAGTGCGTCACTGCCCTTGTCGTCTTCGTCGTTCACACGAGCTCCGCAGTCGCAGAGCTCCTTCACTAAATCGTCCATCCCAAGAGAGGCAGCCGCGGCTATGGGATACATATGCCGGCCTCCACGTGCATTGACATCTGCTCCATTCTCGATCAGCAGACGGATGATGTGCAAATTTCGACCCACGATGGCGGAAACAAGGGGCGACGAGTAGTAACCACCACGACCGTTGGGGTTGGCCCCGGCTTCGAGGAGAATCTCCACCGTGCGTTGGTGTCCCTTTTCCGCCGCTACAGCCAGCGGGGTTCCGTAACGCTTGCACGGTATTCCGTGGTTTGCGCCCCGTTTCAACAATAGCTTAACAGCCTCGGTACGGCCTTCCAGGGCAGCGACTTGAAGGGCATTTCGGTCCTTCCCTCGTCGTGCATCGATATCGGCACCAGCATCAAGCAGGTGCTCTATTACGCGCGTATGTCCATTGGCCGCTGCAACATAAAGGCCTTTTGCAAGGTCAAGCCCATGGTGGTTGTTGCTGCTATCGTCGTCTTCATCATCAGCACTGGCATTTTGACCCTTGATCTGATCTTGATGCTCGAGAAAGGCCTTAATAACGTTGGCATGTCCATTTGAGGCAGCAGCATCAAATGCTCCGGCCAAGTTCTCCGACATATCATCGCCTGCGTCTAGCAGTTGTCGGACAGCGTCAGTCAACCCAAACCAAGATGCACAAAGCAGAGGACCAGGGCTGCTATGGGTCGAAAGTTTGCTCAGCTTCCGGTGGTGATTAATCTCCTGCCAGGTATCATAGTTTCTCACATCGCCGCTGCTGGACTGTAAAAAATGGACGGTGAGGTCAACCAGATCTTCCTCTTGGTGGCCATCCTTCTCACTTCGGTGAGCGTGGATGCCCCAGGCCTGTACAGCGTATGCCAGGAACTTGTACTCCGAAAGACGCTCGTCGAAGGCTTCTGTATCTGGCAGCAGTGGCGCGTTGAAATCGTCGAAAGAGAGATAGGTCAGACAAACGGATGCCAACTTCGACTCAACTGGCTCGGTACCAACCCAAAACGAAGGCTTGGCCTTGCGGATATCTTCAGACACCAGGAACTCCTTCACGGAATAGTGCGCGAGAGAAACAACCTTCTCAGCAGACACGGTCACGAGACCGCCAAGAAGCTCAAGAATATCTTCTGGGTCAGTATCAACCGCGCTGAAGTCCATGCGGTTGTCGCCGCTCTCGGGGTCGATGGCAATACCCTCGGCAAGCTCGTGGAGAGTCAAGTTGCGAACACCCCGGACCAACCAGTACAGAACCTTTTGCAGAATTTCAACATCATCCGGGTGGTCGTCCTCGATTCTCTGCAAAATCCGGATATAGGTGTCCTGTAGGGTTCTAGGCAAGTTGGAGAGGGCAGAACGAATAGCCTTGTCGTTTCGAAGCTTGCAAAGTGTGTCGATCTGGCATCTCACCCACTGGAACATACCCTTGGATCCTTCGACCAGATTCTCCCGGATGACACGCTCGAGATCTTTATCTCGCAGCTTCAACCTTTTCTGTGCAATCTTAGCGGCAACCTCGGCGGCAATGAAGTCGTGGATGTCCGAGGCAACATCAGATTGTTCGATAGAGGTGCTCGGGAGGCCTTCGAATGCTCGAGCGATCGGCAATTCGTTCCTGCTAGTCACAAAGACCTTGAGATTACTGCATTGCTGGTGTAGAAACTTCAATGCGTAGGTCAGGCAGTCCCATGCAGCTGGGTTGGACTCATCGAGAGCGTCAACGACAATGATTACGCTCTTGAAGCTGTTGTCGAGGAATATGGCGAAGTTGTTGAGCAGCTCGTCGAAGTCGGCGGTAAAGGTAGGTGATGTTTTGAGCTGATCGAGGAAGAATGCCTGGATGTTATCAAAAACGCCGCGATTTTGCTTTGCGAGCATTGCAAGAATGGTTCCCAGCACTTTGGATGGCTCCTGTTTCTGGACATCTTTGTAGTCGCAGTAAAAGTAGGCGAGCCCAGTGTCCCTGCTCTGGACATTGTCTCGGAGGTAGTTGATGACACTGGACGACAAAACAGTCTTGCCAGCACCAGCTGTCCGGAGGAGTCAGAGAGAAGTGCAGGATGGAGGGTAGCTAGATAACCTACGTATCGCATGCAGCCAAAGAAACGTATTATCCTCCTTCAGCCAAGTCTGGAAAACACTGCCATCCAGAAACCATGTGCCGGTGTCTGCATGGCGCAGACTAGAAGCAGTCTTGTGATTCGCGTTGACATTGACGGGAGACAACCACGCATTGACCTTGGCGGCGCTTTCGTCGTCGATAAACTCGGCCAGAAGTCGTTGGCTTTGTTCGGCCCTGGACCATCGGGCGTCGTCTCTGCGACGCTCCTTGTTGGCAAGCTCACGCTCGGCGACGTCTGCTTCTGACTCGATCGCCTGAACGCTCCTCTCAATACGAGTCTTGATTCCACCAAACTCGACCTTAAACGGCTTCCACAGGACACGCAACGCGGTGACCAGGCCGACCGCAGTGGTCAGCCTCTTGATGCCGCGCGACCGCTCCTTACCGAGGCGGAAAACACGTCTTGCCTTGGTGCAGAAGTCGAAAATGGCGCTGTAGATATTGACCATGTACTCCTTGAGGTTCTTGTTGTCGGGGTAGAGATGTGGATACCTTGGCAATCGACTGAGGACGAGACCGATATCCTCGAGCATGCTCGCAAGCTTGTCGAAGTACTCCCCGAATTCTTGTGCTAGCGAAAGGACAATGCGCATGCCACCCCAGATGGGGCACAACAGTTCACTGCCGTTCGCAAAGACATCGAGACCCCGTCCGTATTGTTCTAGTCCGGCGATGAGAGGAAGCACGGCCTCGCCGACCTTTCGTGAAGACGACTGCTGCTTGTGTGCGGCATCGGCCTGGCTGATCTCGTCGAGGAGCGTCTTTGCTAGCTTTGTCGCGTTGAAGACGAGAAGCTCGTCTGTCGACAGCGACTGGAGGAAGTTGTTAACGCTTTGTGGGTCAAGCGCGCCGGTTTGTAGGGTAGAAATTGGTACGGCTATAGCCATGGCGAGGTGCTGCGGGCCGATTTCAGGCACTTTATAATTAAGTAATGTAGGTTTTTGTATTTTTAAATGTATTATTCTTTATGATTTTGCGGTGAAGAACGCTGGCTTAGTTATCCAGGCAGAATTTCGTTGGGTTTGATGTGTCTCGTTTTTTGTGTCCATGACCTGCCGGGACCCTTCTTCAAGTCCGATCAACGCCCAAGATGCCAAGCGGATCGCCCCATTCCTGTACAACCACTCCATCGTTCCTTCCCACTCAATTGGATTTATGTTCAGCTGGTATTCCCGGTCTGGTCTAGCGGGGAGATTTACCGGTCCCAAATGCACCTGATCCTTGAAGAGCGGAGCCAGTCGGGGGGGGGGGGGGGGGGGAGGGGGCCGTTCAGGCAGCAACGTCCCAATGAAAATCGATCCAGGGGTTAGCGCCACTACAAAAGTCCCCCAGTCCGATCCTGTGGGAATAGGGGCATCGCATTAATCTGACTAATCACACTGATTGGACTCATCCTTGCCCGAAATGCGGCGGCAATGATCCTGGGAAGGTAGGTAGTCTTCACAGTATCCGTACACACCGGCGTATAGAGCATTTCAACGATATTAATGAATAGGACAGCTGACCTTGAAAATCTCTGCTTCTTTCCCTTATTACTTCTACCCCTCTTTTCTTTGCCTTTCGTTTTGTGCACTCGTCATTTATCACATGGGTAGCTGTGATCGATCAATTCTTCGATGATGTGATGATGGCCTGCCTAGGGAGTATACGGTGGAGGTGCAGGTGCAGGAGGATCGAGAAATATCACCTCTATAGAAATAGAGACTCAGACCCGAGTCGCATCGCCGATGCCTATCTACCTACCTTCGTTGCAAAATGCGTGTGCCAGCACAAGGACTGCAACCTCAGAAGCAATACTCCCAGAGCTTGCGCTCGATCTCGAGCTCCTCGGTATAGTCTCCGTAGTGTTCAAACACGCGACCCACGGCAGCCAGCCATCGTCTGTGAAACTTTGTCACATGGCAGGCCTTGGTGTACTCCCAGTATTCAGGATACCAGCCAGAATTCTCCCAGTCCACAACTCCAGACAGCTTTCCGTTTCTGACTAGGATGTTGCGCATGTTGAGGTCCCCATGCGTGAAGACGATCCTGTGTCTCTTGCGTTGGACGACACCGGGCAGAGCGCCACACCTTAGGTTGTTGTTGAAATCGTCCTCGTTTGCGAACGGCCCGACGAAGTCGTCATCCCCGGCCGCGGTGATCCGAAAGTCGTAGCACGTCCCTCCCCCTGCATTGCTGGTAGTATTCTCTGCTATAGCATCTCTCTGTATCGTGCGGAGATAGCCGACGAAGTGTCGCAATTGGCAAACCAAGTCGGCCAGCTCCTCGTCGCTAAGGGTGTCGATGCAGAACCCGAGCCGATTGCCCGGGACCCTAGAGGTCAGAAGGAAGGCGGATCTAGAATTCGAGACCAAGTCCAATGGGGTAGGGACTTTTATATCGGAAGAAGGCCGTCGAAGGAGAGCCAAAGCGCCTTACTCATTCGCCACAGACGACTGCCATTCAAAACGGGTCGTCTTGAGATAGAGACCAAACCGAAGACGCTGAACCTTGGAACTGCCATATGGGGCGTAAATCTTGGCGCCTATACTAGCCAAGGTGGCGATAGGTCCACGTGCCGGTGGGCCTTGGTGCTAGCTTCCAGACAGTCACGGCAACTTTGGTGAGAAGCCCCGTGGCAGGGCTGAATGTGGGCAAGATGGATTTGCGACGCTTTTTCGATCGCCTCTGCTCCATCTCGCTCGCGACATGGGCCCAGCGGACCGGTTTAGCGAAGAGAGATAGTATTTCTAGTGCCACTAGGTCGGGAGCGTCGTCTTGGCCGAATTCTACGAATCGGAGACCGGGCGTTGTCGTGACGATGCTAGGAAATCTAGGACCTCCAATTGCGATAGTCACGACGCTGTACTAGACCAATTGTTAGTACATTGATCGGGGCCGAGAGAAAGGGGTGAAGAATGCAACAAACCTTTGGCCTCATGTTGAAACCAAACTGGAAATAACCCTGGGCAAACGCTGCAGCGGCAGAGCGACGTACAAGCCAGTATCCTCCATCACAGTTTCTTCTCTGGAACCCTTGTTCCGACAGAATCCAGTCCAGCAGTCGGGGGCCAAGGAATGAGTCGCCCAAGCCTGTGAGGCAGCAAACGCGCCCATCACGGTCTGCGATTCTGGCTGCGGCGGTTCTGTCGGTGACTAGGCTCGAAGGAGTGTCATGCATTACTGCTTTCTATGTAAATCCTCTGGTTCATGGAAGCGTTGGGTTGGGTTCAATGGCACGCATACTTACAAATTCAAAGGAGCCTTTTCCAATTTGAATGGAATGCCGCGAGAGCACCACTCGTGTCCGCGCCCGATGAGGGCACCGCCGTAGTAGGTACGCAGCAGCCCTGCTGGGATGAACAGATTCGTGTACGAAACATTCGAGTAATTCTCCACCCGGATGTGGAAGGCTCACGCAGCGGATAGTAGAAAGGGTGGCCGCGAAGTCATCGGGCGAGTCGGCCATGGCGATGGGCCTGCGTTGGAAGGTTTGTTTTTGGGTCATTCCATACAATGGTGGCTTTCAGTGGCATGGCATGGGTTAATATGGTTCCGGATCCGGAGAATCACGTGCCCCTCTCCATCCCTTCCCCCTCCAATACAAAAAGGGGGTTCCTGATCGTGATGTGGTAATCACTCCAATGGTACGGCGTCCTTTAGGACTGGGGAAGCCTTCACCTGTCGTATTTGGGTGAAGGAAGTACTAGTAGCACTCCAAGATGCCGCAGGGCTCGTCTTGCTCCCTTCTGATATTGGTAAATATGTCACACCCCTTATCCCATGAGATCTCGCCCATCTTTGTTAGCTCGCTTTCTCTTTTTAATATTATAGTTGGACAAGGTACCTGAACAACTAGACCACGTCCCCATCCATACATACATCCCATATTGCACTAACTGGCGCGAACTTAAACTCCAGTGCCTAGGCCAAGGACTGGGGCCGTACAAGTTCCACCCGATCTCTCCAAGAATGATATCATTTCCTGTCATTTAAGCCCCGCAGTGATGATTGACACACTGTCAAGAATACCGTGAGTCACAGAAGTATACATCATATTTAGGTAAGAGGACATGTGGGCGACGGGCGATCAAGACTTCACATGTGCACCGACACAATCCTTTCAACCCCAAACGCCCACGACTAGAACCACACCAGCAATCCCTTCGCATTGTCTCGACAGACGCATTGAAGATACCTCAAAATTCTGCCAACAACCAGTCGCCAAAGATGCCAAAACAAGCTGTCTCCATTACCAAGACCCTCGCCGCCCTCGCCGACCTCTCCAATGACACGACCGGCCCCAGATCCGCCCCCCTCAAGATCCATTTCCACTCCAGCACCACATCGCCAACCATCGTCACCCACCCAGGCGCCCGCCTCCCCAAAGAGGCTGCAGCCCCGAACCCGCTCTACTCCGTCTCCACGTCCGCCCTAAGCCACCTCACCATCCCCAACGCCGACCTCTCGCCCTGGACAAGCGCAGACAGCCACAGCAGCGATGGCAGGATCAACCTGCCACTGTCGGACCCGGACCAGCTCGTCCCCAAGTACCTCGTCGTGACCCTCGACCTGGACGCGCCCTTCCCGTCGTTTCCCATCCTCGGCCCGATCCTGCACGGCATCCAGGCGGACCTCACTCTCGCCACGGAGAACCTGGACCCGGACGACGAGTTCATCCCGCTGGAGCCGGCGGAGGAGGACTGGAGCACCGGGTCGGCCGTGGTCGATTACATGGGTCCGGCGCCGCCGGGGCCGAGCGCGCCCCATCGGTACGTGTTTATGCTGTGGGAGCAGCCGGGGGAGCTGACGACGGCGCGGATATGCGAGGAGATGGGGCTGCCGGAGGACGGGGACGACGTGAGCATGTTCTCACGGGTCAGGTGGGACCAGGAGGGGTTTGAGAGGAAGTTGGGACTGGAGAGGGTGGTGGCGGGTAACTATTTTGTTTGCTGAGTGGCGGTGAGTGTGTGATGGAAGAGAGGGGATTCTTTACACCCCTGGAAAGGCCATCAGATCTATAGGTTGTCGGTCTTGGTCGATGCGTCTTCGAATTTGGAAACTTTGTCTTATTAGATAAATAAGATTCCGGGGAAAGGATTCAAGTTTGTGTACATTAAGAATTGCGGTGTATTATCCGGCGGAGAGAGAAGGTCGACTGATTGCCAATTTTGGCGAGATTGCAAGAGAGAGGTCTGATCTGGTCAATGCTATTGAGATGGTGAACTTCACTTCTTCTTTTTTTCTCAGAACATTGACCTGGCATTTCAAATAGAAAAAAACAAGCAGAACACGTCCCACAATGGCACTTGCAACTCCAGATGGTACAGATTACCTAAAGTACATGTAGACATAGTAGCATGTGAATACTCACCGTTCAGTCACTGAACTCAGAACTGCCATGTTATTTCATGTCTTTGATAGACGAGCTTGTTTTGCCATTGATTTAGAGTACATGTATCAGATGATATATGCTTCAAGCATGTGGATCTTAAGATTCCACAAGCTGTCCACCTTAACTAACCCCAGTCCGGATGAGATATCCACACAAATCCACCCCACAAAGAAGGATCCGCGGAATAGAAGAGACTTATCCTGACCCCTTTTACAACACCTATGAAACAAAGAAGTTAACAACAGCCTGGTTGTCTGACATAGGCGAATCTCGGCTTACGAAATTTCCTTTTTCGTTCGCAGCCCTGAGCTGAGGTGAGCTGGGTTCGTCGCTCTCCGGTCATGACTATTATCTTCCCCTCCCTCCTGATCATAATTATCCAAATTATACTAGCCCCCAAAAGGCCGCTGTTTACGTCTCGCATACTTGCGGCCATGATAAACCCTCTCACCCGGCCGCTTGCCTCGCGGTTACGCAAGGACAAGGACATGCGCTGGCCCGGCAGGATGAAATCTGTCAACTTGCGAGATGAGGTCGGACTGGTCAGGAGCAGCTTAAAACTAGCGTTAGCGGCGACGGTAAGGCCACGGAAGGCGTTTAGCACGATATCGTAGTCGGCTTGGCAGGACTCGCGTTCGTAGCTCGAGAAGCTGTCGATGACACGGTATATGGATATATCAGCGGGAATCAGACGTGCGAGTCGATAAATAGGCGACAGACTGCGCCGAGATCATGCTCTGCCAGCAGGTCCTCCTCATTGCACCACCACCGTTAAGGAGCCGCTTGACCTGCGGAGCTGTCATCACCAAAGCGCACGAACAAAGATACAATCTTAGCCACAGCTGCAAATACTACCTTCTAAAGATCCATCGCCACAAATGTCTTTGATCAATACGGGAGACGGTGGGAATCACAAAACGTATAGAAACTGAACGTTTGAGAAACCAGATGTCGGGGCCCATCTCTTGATGGAACTTACGAATCGTGCTGTCCCACTCTCGGAAGCTAGGAGTGGCTAGGTTGGTGGATAGTTTACTTCTTGTTCCGCTTCTGCCGCAGGTACTCCTCGTACTCCTCGATCGAGCCTGTCGTAGGACTATTCTTGGCTCTACCCTGCCTGCCCAACGCCGACGAACGTCCACCAGCCACACCTGGTACAATTAAGCCTCTCATACTCAGGCTTTCGTCATCCGATTCCTCGTCGCTGTTGTCATCGTCACTATCCTCGTCGCTCTCGTCCGTGCTCTCCCGGTTCTTGGTCCTCTGTGCATTGACCCTGACCATCTGATAAGCCGGCTTCGAAGTAGAAGTGGTAGCGGACGACATTTGAGTCGATTGACCGCCACCGCTTGTGAAACGGTCCGACCTGAGTTGCTCACGGCTCGCAATGTCTGAGTCGATGGCGCCGAGCGTTTGGTAGAGATAGTGGTCAAATTCCTCAGAGCCGTCGGCCACGATGTGGAATTGGCGCTTGCCAAGAACGGGGCGGGGTTCGCTCGGCTCCGACTGCTGGCTTTCGTGCTCTGCCAGCGCGATGGCCGTCTGGAAGGCGTTTCGAATCTGGCGACCGTTCCAGGTGCCCAACCCACGCTTCTCCAGTTTCCGGAAATGACGCTCGGCAAACCGCAACAGCTGCTTCTGGTTGATCTTGAAGAGGAACGAGCCCGACCGCTCCTGTTCCTCCTTGGTTCTGCGGATAAACACCTCGTACAGCCGGAGAGTCGTTTCGAGGTCAATGTGTGGGTAAAACAAGCTCATGTGAATGCGCGACTTGAACGCTGGGTCGATGCTGCCGACGCGGTTGGTTGTCAGAAACAGAATACCGGCGTAATACTCGAGACTCCGGAGGAAGACGCTGGTTACAGCATTGCGGCGGAGATCCGTTTTGTTGCGCTTAGCCAAGAACACATCGGCCTCGTCGAGCAAGAGTACACAACCCCATTTGTGGGCGAGCTTGAAGTTGTATTGCAGGTTTTTCTCGACCTCCATTGCCGTCTCGCCGATGTCTCCACACGTTATGGGATAGAGAGGTCGCTTCGTCACATCGGCCACGCATTCGGCTGTCAGCGTCTTTCCGACGCCTATTGGTAGTTAGCTTGGTGCACTGTGAGGGTTAGTTAGCAGGGGACAGATACTTGCCAGGCTCTCCATGAAGCAGCAAGATAAGACCGGCCCCCTTCCCCTTGACGAGGTCAAGCGCAGAAGCCACAGTTGCCGAACCTGCCGACTTGGTGCGGGCGCTTTCGTGAGTCTGGACCAGTGCCTGCACGGTCCGTTTGTGCTTCTCTGGGAGTATCAGATCATCAAACTCGTTCTCGAATTTCACTTCGGACAGATCGGCCGTTCGGAGCGTAACCCACTGTCGACTCCTCAGCACGAAGCCGTGGATGCAGTGCGGCAGGATGACGCGCTCATCTTCCGATATCTCATCCACCCTCCGTGGTCCCAGGAGCCGGCCATGATCCCGCAGATAGCTGTTGAGGTCCAATTTGTCCATCTCCAGGTCTTTCTGGATCCTGTCCGCCCCGCAGCAACCTTCTAGGGATCTATCGTGGCTGCAGTATGACGGCTCGTGCGTCTCACGCTCGTCGCCCAGCGTTAGTTCGTCCTCGGCGATGTTTGTCTTTGGACGCCATTCGACCATGTTGTTGACCGCTAGGCTGACATCAACGATAACCTGTCCGTCAACATTGTGGGACGGCTCGTCGAGCGTTTCCCCTGTTAAAACTCTGTGGCAGAAGGGCGAGCAAGTCAGGTCGAGATACTGATTGCCCTGCTCAATGAGACGTTTGCGGACGTAGTGGGCATTTGGGTCGAACTTCAATGGGTACACGGGCAGCGACGAGATGGGTTGTCTGCCACGAAACTTGCGGATCGAGATCTTCTTCAGGGTAGGCACATAATCGGACCCGTTGTAAGTAAGACTGAAGCACTCAACCAAGAATCCGTCAACGCGAGCGTTTCGTCGGGCTTTATCGTTTTCCTCCTTGCCGGTACGGTCGACCAAGATGTCGCGCCCGCCCGTGTAATTCACGACGCGGTATGCGAAGTCGGGGCTCGACTTGCTGATGACGTAGTCCCCCCGCTCAAACAGATGCCATAGATCTAGGTACTCAATCTCAGTTAGGGTGGCGTTTCTGATATGATGCCGAAGGTCGAAGACAGGCTTGAGGTCAGTATCAAGCACCATGACAAGCAGCTTTAGGTCCTCAAGGAGGTCTTGGTTATTGTATTCCCGATCATGGTCAAATTTCCTGCGTGCCTCTTCGTCCATGGCGGCGAGCTCCTCGGCTTCCCTATTGATGAGATCCTGAACTTCCTGGACGCTGTCCCGGATCTGCTTTTCATACGTCGTGAAGAACTTGAAGGGCCTCAGAAATAGAACCGGAGAGTGTTCAGTTCTGCCCTTGTTCTCAAACTCTTGGGTAAGCTTGGACATGTCACCCCGCACGAGGCGATCGAAATGCGCGATCAACTGGCGCGACCGGATCCTGATCCTCTCGGGGACCTGGGGGCTGCCTGTCGCGTCGTCGAGCCCGGTAGTTCGGCGAGCGGGCGGCCCGAAATCCCCACTCGCCGCCGACTTGACCATCGGATCGGCGACAAGAAGTTCTATGGCCGGCCGTTGTTCGACGGGCACGTCAAAATACCGCGCAGTAATGCGGAACTGGCCTATAGATGAACGCTGGATCGAGTGTCGGTGTACTTCAAATTTTTTCTTCTTCCTCTTTACCCGAAAGTCGGACGGCATGCCCCGGACGGCCTCTTCCAACTGCAGAAGCTGTTCCTCGAGGTTCCTGATCCTCATCTCGGTGAAGGTGAGATGGAGGACAGCCTGGTGTGACCGAGAATGCACGATGCCTTCTTCTTTTTCATTCCCTGTGGAATAGGATTTTTAATAATTTACACATCTGTTTCTTGCCAGGGGTGTCACACTTACGGAGCAGCTCGGCGCCGAGCGTGCTATACTGAGACGTTTGAGCTTTAGATTGGGCAATCTTTTCGCTCTCGATAGGTGCATCTTGGACTGCTCTTAAGAGCTGACGGGCTGCTTCCACATCCTTGACGAGTGCCTCTCCAGTCGCGCTCTGGGAGGACGGTGCGACATTCTCCACTGCGGCGCTGGTCTCAATATCCGTTCCATTCTCCGTAGAGGGTAACATGACGTGTGAATTGAATTGATCCTTGTCGAAATGTAAAAGTATGAAGATAAGTTGTGATGAAATTGATAGAGTTCAGTTGAGGTTGCGCGAGCGCGGGATTATGGTGACCCCTCATTTTAGACAGGGCCGCGCAACGTTACACCAATCATTTCCCTCAAACCCCTGCCTACAGTACTAGCTCCAACCTACATGAGGCCGCCGTCTCAGTCTTCACTGGTGCCTAACCGGTGCCTAGGTAACCGCCACTCATCTCTCCGCTCAGGCTATCGTGAACAAGGCACAAAAAACTCCCATCGCCGCCCCGCCGTGATACTCGAAGACATCAATGGCGGTTGCCCTTGCACAGAGCCAGGCTCAGGAAAGCCTGATCAGGTAAGTCGCGATCAGGGAGTCCTAGTGCTGTGATAGGTTCTGATGGAGTTGAACTCAGTGCAGACCTGTGGTCGCAAGTCGACGGAGAGAAAGAACGACTCTTTGTTCTGATGGACCAAGTCCAGAAGAAGCTGCAAAACAAGTCGGAGGAGAGGACAGTAACTACTGACTTGCGCTGTTGCAAGTGGGACCAAGTGATGCAAGAAGTGCATCAGACAGCAGACGGCTGGGCTGCGGCGTCCAAGAAGAGCTCCAAGGTAGCCACACATCTCGATAAAATCAAGCAGAACGCTGCCGCCTTTGAGAGCTGGCTCGATCTCCTGCCAGCCGGAGACTATGGCTCAAGCATATGCGGTGTCTTTCGTCTGGTTCTGGGGGTAAGCCTACTTCCAATCAACTAACGAATTCCTTTGCTCTGTACTGATATGTATCCAGGCCGCAGGACAGTCTGTCAAAGTCGAGCAGGCTGTCTTTGAGGCACTTTCCGAGATCCCTTATATCATGGGGAGTGCTCGCAAATACCTTGATATCTACAAGGACGTCGGCAGGGAGGCACTAGAGAAGATGACATTCAACTTATTCCGAGCTGCCATTGGAACACTCACTCATATCATGCAATTCTTCGGAGATAGCACCATCAGTATGATCCGTTCGCCTAATCAAGTCCCAGGCGGCAGCGTACTAATTGTGTGAATAGGAAGGGCGTATGAACCCCTACTAAAACAGTCGACATATAAGCGCGAACTCTTTGAAAGTTTAGAAGCCATTAGGACTCACATGGCCAGGATCAGGGAGGAGGCGAACCAGCTACTCGCCGTCCGGCTGCAAAGCCAAGGTTCTGTGATTTCAGCAACACAAGAGAATTCAGAGCAGGCCCTACACCTGTTGGAATCCATTTACGGCATGCTAGTTCACCGTAAGTATCAAAACGCAACATCCAGACTTTTATCTAACAAGAAGCCAGGCAACGGCGGCACCGGAGATCACGCTAGACGGTCCATAGAATCACAAACTTGGCGTCCAGCACCCGATGAATTTATCAGAGCGATGGAAACAACCAGCCACAATCCAAGTTTACCGTCTGCCGAGAGAAACTCGGACCGCCAATCCCATAAACAAGGCCCGGCAACTGACGCTGCGCAGACCTTGCTTGCACTGACTGCGTATCACCCTGATGTGGTCATAGAGGATGTCTCTGCATATCTCCGCCTAGGCCAACTCCTCGACGAAGAGCCGAAAGCCCGCGCGGCCGCTATGGTCCGCCATGACGGTTTCAGAACCTTCCTTGTTGAGAACCAGCGTTCGTCCGCCCTGCTGGTCAACGGTCGTGCCGACCTCGCCACCGCTGAGGGTGTTTCTCCCCTGACACGTGTTGCGGCCGAACTCGCTCAGACCATGGCATCAGCCTCCCCTGCGTTTTCCGTCGCTTACTTGTGCGATCGACATCGGCCTGTCATGGGCGTGGGCGGCGTGTCCTCGTCTCCGCTAGTGGAGCTGATGGCAAGCCTCGTCGGCCAGCTCCTGTGCCAGATGGGAGAGCGCGGCATCGAGGCCGACCTTGGGTTCCTGACAGGAGCGGATTGGCAGGCTATCAAGAGGCGAAAGCTGAATGTGATGTGCGTCGTCTTCCGCGAACTAGTTAATCAGCTGTCGGCGGGCGTGGTGGTGGTGTGTATCATTGATGAGCCAACCGTATACGAGATGAGTTCTCTGCATCGTGATGCGACGGATACGGTTATCAGACGGCTCGTGAGGATGGCGAACAATCGGAGGGATGGTGTCATCTTCAAGTTGCTGGTGACATGCCATGATCGCGCTCTGGGCATCTCACAGTATTTTCTAGAACCTGGGCAGACAATTGATATGGAACAGGAAGTCGAGGCCGACGACTCGGCTGAGTGGTATATTGCACGGTTAGGAACATAGCCGACATCTTGGCGCCGTCGGATTGGGTTGATGTCGAGACGACTGCATACCTATTAACAAAAAAGCAACATGGTGAGGTCACTCGATCGAAACGAGTCGCAGCTAGTAACATGTCTTTTCTGATCATTTTAGTGGCTACGATGCGATATTCTGCTTTTCCCCTTTTCTTCGTCTACATACATACCTACCTTACCTGTCTGTATGAACTCCCGGCTCTTCCATCAATGGAGTGACATCAACACATGCTCACATTATATTCATTATACGCCACAACTAAAGCTTAGCCCGCTCCTTCTCGCCCTTCTCCGACGCAAAGGTCGGCTGGTTATAGTCGATCGGACCCTGCAGCCAGCGAACCAGCCTGCTTGTCGCCTTTTTGGGATTCATGCCATCCGCTAATCACAGTTACAGCCAAAGTCAGCTTTCGTCGTCATCACCATCCCATCAACAGAAAACCCGAGACTCACCGTATCCAATGAATGGCACCGCACTCCGGTAGCCCATCATATCCACAATCTTCTTGGGTATCTCGCCGGACAGCGCCCTCCTAGGGTCGACGGCAATCATCAGGTTCTCCAGCGGCCGGATATACGGCTGGCAGTACTGGATCGTCGCCGCGTACCGGGGTTTATCGGACCTGTTTGCGCCGCCGGCATGCCACGTGGTGCCGAGGAAATAAATAACACTGCCCCGCGGACAGACGGCCGAAATCGCCTCACTCTCCTGCCCGATCCTGTCGCTGCCCCACCTGTGGCTGCCCGGGATCAGCCGCGTCGCCCCGTTGAGTTCCGTATAATCATCCAGCACGATCATGGTCGCGGCGGTGACCGGTTTCCGCGGCCGCTGCAGTCCCGTCACGGCGTCGTCGTGGTGCAGCGTCTGCGCCTTCTCGCCCGGGTTGATCGTGATGCTCTCCATGATGTAGATGAGGTAGTCCGGGTCGAGAAAGTACTCGTTCAGCGCGTGCACCTGTGGCAGCAGGCAGAACTTGTCGAACACCCGGGTCTTGCCCAGCAGTGCGAGGATGCGATTGGTCTTGAAGCCGTCGAAGGGGTTGTGACCGCCACGGGGCGCGGCGCCGTGGAGGCGCTGGATCTCGGCTTTGGCTTTGACGGCTTCGGCTTCGCTGAAGGCGTTGGGGATGATCACGTAGCCGTCCTCGAGCACGCGTGTGACGAGGGAACGTAGGGCTGGGTCGGTGGGCAGCGGCTTTTCTTTGCGCTGGTAGTAATCTGCTGGCGGCGCGTCGGCGGCTTGCGGGTCGTGGATCGGCTGCTGTGAGGGCTTCATCTTGATTCCGTGGTAAGTCACTGTTGAATCAAGGTATGGAGTTTGGGTTACGGACGAAGACGTGGAGTTGAAAGGGGCGAGGTCTGTCCCATACCCAGGACGTCGGGACGGGGGCGTTTATAGTCCAATTTCCCCGGAAACAAGCACGGTTTACGGTGCTACATTTCCCAGCGTTTCGTTCCGGCTTCATGGATGATGGCTTGGCGGCAAGGATGTCGTTCCATTAATCCACGTGTAAGCCGGCCTTAAACTTTGGTAAGGCTCCAGTGAATCGGAAATTGGGCAAATAGGAAAACAGCTGACGTGAGGGATCAGACGCGGCGTAAGATGTTGGCACGGTAAGGGACAAGGAAAGCCAACACTGGTTCAGAGGAACATCAAATGGCAAGGGATGATTGGAAAGACGAAACGAGTCATAAGACGTTTAAAGCCGGGGCAGTCTTTATTTGAAAGCGCAGGAGGAATTTCATGTACCTCAATCCCCTGTGCGATAGTAACAACTACAAAGCAACCACCAACTTCTTCCCCCACACCTCGCCCGACTTGAGCAGCTTCAATCCCCGCAAGGCTCCCTCGAGCCCGCCCTCAACCTCCTGTACCGGATGCGTCTTCAAGAGACCCTGATCCAGCAGTCTCTGCAACATGCCAGTGCACCCGGCAGCAAGGGCGAACTTGGTGGGATCGGCCTTGGTCCCCCATGGTTCAGGAAGCGGGACATGCTCCCCGTTCGCCTCATACGCGATCACGAGCTTCGACCGCACCGCGCGACGCTTGTGCAGCACCTCGTCGGGAACCTTCTCCAGACACACGTATCGGCCCCCGAGCCGACTCAGCGCGGCATAGCAGTGCGCCGCCGAAGTGGCGTCGCCGATGCAATCGTATGCGTACTTCAGCCTGCCACCCGCGCGCTTCTTGATGCTGTCCACCAGGCCGGGGTCGACATAGTCGAATACCGAGTCGGGACTAGCACCGCGGGACCGCACCAGCTCGAAATTCCGAGGGCTGCACGTCACGATCGGGTCGAGCCCGGACAGGCGGAGGAGTTGGATCGCGAGCGTGCCCGTCGCCGTGCTGCCGCCGTATACCAAAACCGGAAACCCGGGGTCCGGCGCCGGGGACTCGGGCGTGAAACCCCCGAGCCCCAGCGCCGAGCTATCCCACAGCGCCATGATGTTGGTGGCTAGGCCGATGCCCAGCGTGGCGGCCTCCTTCATTGTCATGCCGCTCGCTGGTACCCGGTATAACAGCTCGGGTCTGATGCGGACGTACTCGGCAAACGCCCCGTTGGAGGGATTTCCCGGGTTCGAGCCGTGCACCGCGCCGCACACGCGATCGCCGACGACGAAATATGTCTTGGTGTCGTGGTGGATGGCCACAATGGTGCCGGAAAAGTCTGTCCCGACCAGGGCGCCGGGGGTCGGGAAGGCCGCGCCCATCTTGTTGTCGGTTGGGTTCAGGGCTACCGCGACCGTCTTGACGATTACAGTGCCGGGTTTGAGGGATGGCAGGGGCACAGAATCGGTTAGTTGGGGTGAGCCGTCTATGGACTGGGTTATGGCTTTCTGCAAGCTGGGTAGCTTCATGGCGTCGGTGTGAGTAGACAGGCAGGCACTCGGCAGTCCTGTTGGTAGAGGTTTATGTCACCGATTCTAACTATGTGGATGTGTTTAACTGTGATACTTTGTAAGCTCGAGGTGGTTTATTATACATTGAAGGGGGGTGGACAAATATGTTTATTGATGTCTGATGATTCGAGTACCAAGCGGTATGATTATGCACGGAGGTTCCCTGTGCCACAGGAGATCGGTGGGTTGCATGACATTTATCATTCCCATTCGGGTAGTTCAACACCGTCACTTTTTACCCTGAGAGTAATCGTTCGCGGCACAACTTGGCCACAGAGACCTGGAGACGGAGAAAAGCAATAACGGTAGTACAAGACGGGAACCTGCGAGTCAAGAAAGTCCCTCAATCTACCAAGTAGGCACTTATTGTACCAAGAGTCCTTTCTTGAATTGTCACTCAGATTCGATATACAGGACTCAGGTAGGTATCTATCCAGGTGGGCATGGTATCAAACTCCCTGCACCACATCCCCAGCCGCCGCATCTTTTCCATCACCCACGGGATCAGAATCCGTTCCAGCATCAATACCCTTCGCGCGATTATACCGATCATTCTCATGCTTGAGCCCAAATTCGGTATCCAGCCTCTTCCGAAGCACAATCTCATCCTCGAAAAGGGACAGCAGAAACCCAACCCCCGCAAAGGCTATCGATATCTGAAAGACACGACGTAAAGCGAGGGTGTACACCCAACGCATCTCCGCTTGAACCATGTCCGGAAACTGCTCAACCTGCGCAGCCGACGCCGCGCCATATGCTCCCCCAGTAGCCAACATTTTTGCCGCCACGGGATCTGAAATCAGCCCCGAGCCAACCAACTCCCCGATCCGGCTGTTGAAGATACTCGCTGGGATAGCAACGCCCCATACCCACCCGACACTCCGTATAAAGCTCCAAGCAGCCGAGGCCGCCGCTTGATCCCTCTCGGGAACAGTGCTCTGAAAGGCTGGCAGCTGCGAGTTGAGCAGGACACCACCGCCCAGGGCGCAGATGCACTGATAAGAAGCCCACTGCGCCGTGCTTGATACCGGGTCCTGGAGGGTGAACAGGCCGAGGCCGAGCATGAAGATGGCGAACCCAACCACGTGGACCGGCTTATAACGCCCCCACCGGCTTATTGCTGCTGCTGCCAGAGCTGCACCGGGAATGGCTACCAGGGACATGGGCAGGAGGGCTACGCCTGCGTGCTGAGGCCCAAAGAGGAGAACGGCCTGGAAGAAAACGGGCTGTTCGAGGCCAAGTCAGTCATGGCAAGCGCGATCATTGATATAAGCGACTTATACGTACCAGGAAGAAGACGGCCCAAAACGTCAAGGCCGAGTTGATGAACGTATTGATGCTCACGATGATGGCAGTTCGACCCTTGAACAGCCGAGGCGGCATCACGGGCTCGGCAGCGGTCAACCAGCCGCCGCCAGCCTGGGTGTAGGCAAAGAGAAAGATGCCCAGGAACCCAACCAACAGAGGCACAAGCACATGCCAATCTTGCCAGCTGTAACTGGCCCCGGCGTAAGCAAGTGCGTACAGAATGGATACGGTCGAAGCGACCAAGACACCGTTGCCCAGGAGGTCGATGCGCCGAACCTTTTCGGCAAACGTCATGTCCCTCCGATAGTTGACCCGGAGGAAGACAAACAAGAGGGCGAGGGAAGCGCCGGCAATGGGGAGGTTGAGGTAAAAGATCCAGCGCCAGGTCGTCGTGGCCACGATGGAGCCTCCGATGAAGGGGCCCAGGGTTGTGCCGACTCCGTAGATGGACAGGATCACGCCGATGTAGTTTCCCCTGTAACGGAGGGGAACCAGGTCGGAGACAATGATTTCTGATGAGACTCGCCGATCAGTTTTTGGTTTCCAGATTCGTAAGAAGAGAAAAAAAAAAACTAAAAAAAAAAAAAAAAAAAAAAAAAAACTCACCATTCAACAACCCTATCCCGCCCGATCCAAGACCCTGAACCGCGCGCCCGGCAATCATCATGGCCCCCGTTGCCGCGCCGCCGCAGATGCCACTCCCGAGCGCGAACACGGCCACGCTGGCCAGCATAATCCATCTCCGGCCGAAGACGTTGGCCAGCTGGCCCACCAGGGGCTGGACGGCCGCGCTGCAGACGAAGAAGGCGTTGGTCACCCACACGTAGTCGTCACCCATGGCCAGGTCGGAGATGATGTAGGGCATAGCCACCGTAACGACCGTGTTCTCCAGCGCCGTGAGGAGCCCGGTCACGCCAAGTCCGATGATGATTGCCCAGAGACGGGGTCCTGGGTGGAAGTCGTCTTGTTCACCATCGTCTATATCCGCTGCAGCTATCATGTCCCTGGCGGGCTCCTTTTTGGTATCGGGGTTGCCGAGTTGACTTGATGGCTTCGTTTTCGCCTCCGACTTCAGGTCGCTAGCAGCACTCATGGTCATGGAGGGTCTCCTTTGACTGGGTATTACTATACGGGGAGGTATTTTTGGCTGAGCCAACATGCTCATTGTTGTTTCACCTGTCTCTGCTTTTCACCTTTTATTTTTGTTTATGTGGACTTGGGAGGATTTGAACCTCGTGGCACAGAGGCCATTCCGCAGGAACCGACGGGTTGTCTGCTGGTTGGATCGGAGTTCGATTTCCTAATCGGGAAATCTCCAAACAGTATTCTCCTATCCAATTAGATTTCAAATTGCCAGACTTTGCCTGCTGCAAATTTGTCGCGACTGCACATCTCTATTTTTCACTTACATGTAACCTCAAAAGGCAATGGTAAAGAACCTCACAACACGGCGGGTACTGCAGCGCTTCAATATGGCCCCTTCACGACCGCCTTCAGCCTTGAGGAAACAGTCTGGATCGCTGGTTTTTACGCTACTTATCTTACGCATGCATTCTCACTCACTCACTCACTCATTTTTCACCCACTTACTCATACAATCATTACCATTAGGGCCTCAGGCTACCTACCCAGGTACCTAAGGTATCGAGGTAGGATCTATCACTCACGAGCCGTTAATCCCTCCTTAACAGGCTTGAACTTTACCCAAAGCTCCGGTCTCCTATCCCAGGTATTCATGTACCTGAAATCCCTTTCAAACACCGGCAACCCTGCCGGTCCGGGCACACCCGGCTCCAGATCAAACTCCCAGAGCACCCGAGCGGTAAACAGTCTCACCACGGCCGACGCGATCGCACCCCCGGGACACCCCCTCGGGCCCTGGCTGAACGGCCGAGACGCCCTCAGATCATCGTCCTTGTACCTGGCATCGTACCTCGGATGGTCGGGCTTTAACCACCGCTCCGGCCTAAACATCAACGGATCGGTAAAGTATCTCTCGCTCCTGTGCGCCGCAAAGTAGGCGATCTGGCACACCACCCCGGGCGGGACGTAGGACCCGTCGATGACGGCACCGGGGCTGACGCGCGGGAGGCCATCGCCAGTCTCCGGGTGCAGCCGCAGGCTTTCCTGCACGCAGGCGTGGAGGTACTTGAGCTCGCCGACCGCCTCGAGCGTAATATCGTCGTACCGCTTGAAGGCTGCAGCGCCCCGAATCTCCTCGACCAGGGTCTTGTACGCTGTTGCCTCGCCGAGCAAAAAGAGCAGTAGTGCGTAAAACTGGCCCGCCACGGGTTGCCACCCCGCTAGCATCAGCTGGGCCGCGATGTTCTCAATGGTATACAGCTCTTTCTTGGTGCCGTGAGGTAGAGCGGCGCCGGTCTTGTCGTCTGCGTCAGCTGGGATGAGATGCTCAAAGTAGTCGAGATGGTCCGTCTTGCCCCGGCGTGCGATCCGGTCCTTGACGTCTTGGGAGTTGTTCCGGATGAGCTTGGGCATTAGGAAGAGGATCGACGGGGGGATGCAGAGGTACGTCAGCGGGGTCAGGAGTGGGATCTTTCGCGTGATCGTGCTCATGGTGACGACGAGGTTCATCTTCATGGCGGCGGTTAGGAGCATCGAGTCTTTTACTGCGTTTGTTTGAGGCCAAACGTTAGGATCCAAGACCAGCTCAAGGTTAATTGTGGCGGAAACTGTGGAAACAACCGGAAAGGGGGACGAAAGGATTCTTTACTCACAGTTTCTCATTTGCCCCATATCGACGCCATATGTCAGATCCGCGGACAGGTCCAGACCCAGCCAGTCACACCAGCGCCTCATCTCGGCACCCTTTCCTTCACCGCCGTGCTCCCTCATCCGCTGGACAAAGAGGTCGATATGCTTGTAGATGGGCGCCTCTTTTGCCTTGAGGTTCCTGGTGCTGAAGGCGGGCGCGAGCTTCTTTGCGATTGCGCGGTGGCGGACGGGGTCCGTCTCGTTGGCGATGCCACCGTCGCCCGTGTCGAGGGCGTCGTAGCCTACCAGGACAAAGAGCTCCATGCTTTTCTCTTGGGACAGGTAGATGTCTTTTTATCCATCAGGATTAGTGCGAGTTAGCTAAGTCTTCATCTCTGGAAATTCCTCCGCTATGTCGGTGCATCAATCACCTTTCGCGGCCTGCGGCGTGAGGAAAACGAGCTCGTTCGGGGCGATTCGGACGACGGGGCCTAGATGATGGCACAACAACGGTAAGCAGGTATATACGAGTGCCAGGGTATAAAAGAAACACCGAAATGGGCATATCAATTGATCGTGACATACCGTATCGCTTGATGACAGCCTCGATGATCCACGGATACCTCCCAGATACCATGGCCCGAGCCCACCAGAGGTCCGTCATGGCGGCAAGCTTCGGGCCGGGGTACTTGGAGAGGGGATGATAGTATACATTGTAGATAGCTCGGAGGGCAAGATAGCTGACGAGCTGATATTGAACGAGTAGTGAAAAGTAACCATCACATCTGTTAGCTAATTGGAGAAATACGGCAAAGGAGAACAGCAAAGGCATAAAGAATATTGCAAGGTGCGCGGTGAAAGCTGGCCAGTATTAGACGCTACGTACCAGTGCAGCAATGGCTGTCAGAATTTGTGGAACAATGGGCGACAGGCTTCGATAGTTGCTGGTTATCCGTCCCCATAGCTGCCCGACTTGGAGATTGTGGATGGCTGCTGCTAAGGGGCGTCCCATTTTGTTGTCTGTTTTCACCGAATTCGAAAAAAAAAAAAAGTGTCGGCAGAAAGAGGGGCGGCTCGCCCAGCTTTCGTAATCTGCTGATGGAAAGTGCAGATAGAAACAACTTGAGGCGCCAGAATGACAAAAAGAGTAGAGGTTCGGAATGAGTCTGCGTCTTGGCGATGGGAAGAGAAGTGCGTCTGTCCCCGTCCCGTTTTTTGGGGGCCGTAGCCGTAGGACCCTTCCGCTCTATATGCGCGCCGTGAGGATGCCTACCACGCCGTTGACAATAATATGCACCCTGCCGCTGCCACGGGTTGACCCAAGGTTGAAGTACACGTCGACGGCCAGTAGGAGGTCCCCATGCGCGGGACATGTCAGCATTGCATATAAGCCGTTGGTGCCTGCGTGGTACCACCTAACCACCCTTGCATCGTTATCGAAGGGCGGGAGACTTTGCTTTGGTTGGTCGGGTGCTTTCTTCTCCCGGAGTTGTTTTACCCGATTAGGGAAATACACTTGAAACCACGAGCAATTCCACCTACGAATTTGGTCTCGAAAGTCATTATTGACCATGGACGGTGGGAGACCAGTTTTTGCGAGCATGTCTGTTGGTGGACCCAAGAGAGGCAAAGCCAAGACATAAACACCATACCCCTTTGCTTGGTGTAGCACTGCACTCAGTGTCCACCGTCTCGAGGTCCAAGCCAAACCAGTCTTCCAATGACCTGTGCGTGAAGATCTAAAAAGAAGCTCATGACAAAGCCACGATAATAGGTGCCCGCTTAGCAGCCAACCAGCGCCCCCATTCACAGAGTCAATCCACAGAGTCAAGCCAGTGACAGTCCCATTATGGGTGTTTCGGTCGACGATGTTGTCAACTCCCCACAGGGCAAAATCCTCATCCTTTCCCTTGTCGCAATTCCAATATGCATCCTTGTCACCGTCCTCCGCGTGGTTGCGACCTGGCGCTTGAACCACAAGCTTGGCTGGGACGATGGATTTGCTGTCATGGCTTTGCTCGGCTTCCTTGTCTACGCGGGCACTCCGATTGTTGGTAAGATGGCCCCCCTGATTTGCCACCACTTCTGACTACAGTTCATTGTTTTTATTCAACGTCTTATCAGCCTTTCTAACACGTCGTTTTGCTTCTGCCCAGGAACTGCCATGGCGGGTAACATCGACGATGACTATGAAATCGCCGTTCTAACAGCAAAGGTAGGCCACAGTGACTTGGTTACTTGGTTTCTGTCTCCGTCCATCAAGCCGAGAATATCAAACTGACCAAGGTACCTATCAAAAAGTTGGCCTACATAGGAACCCCCTTCTTCTTCGTCAACCAGCTCTTTGCCCGCGGCAGCCTGATCGTCCTCTACCACCGCATCTTCTGGAGCGACCGCGCCTTTGTCCGGTGGATTTACCTTCTCGCGGCCGTCCACGTGTCGTGGTTCATCGCCTTCTTCTTCACTATCCTCTTCCTTTGCACCCCCGTCTCCAAGTGGTGGGATGTCGTGGGCGACCAACCCGGGTGGTGCATCAGCGGAGAGGCATACCTGGTCGCCGAAGAGGGTATCAACTCGTTGCTGGACTTTGCCGTGCTCGCTCTCGCAATATACGTGGTGCAGAAAGTCATGACGAAGACCAACATCAAGAGGAAGCTGGCCTTTATCTTTGCCGTTGGCGGCCTGTCCGGCGTCATTGGCTTCATCAAGATCGGCCTCGTCTATAATATTGAAAACACCGCTGGACGTAAGTTAATATAATCTCTTGCTCTGTAATGGCTGTTTCTTTGCCCGGGTAAACAAACTAATCTTGGCTTTGTCTGAAACGAAACAGAGGAAAACGACGAAAACGCCTTCTGGGACATCTTGCAAATGACCACCAGCGTCCTCTGCACTTGTGCGCCCATGTATAGGACCATGCTCCCTCTCGGGCCGGTATGGAACCGCATCAAGCTTTCCACCAAGTCATGGGCTAGAAGGAGCAGAGGGTACTACTGGACGCTGGTGCATACTAGTACCAGTCACTCAGGAAGCAGAAGTCGCCGCCTTCATACAAAGGACTCGAACAATGTCAGTAACAGTGGTGGTGGTAGCGATATTGCCAGTCATGGTAAGAGAAATGGCGCCGCCGCAGCCGACAGACGAGACTTGCAAGGTTCGGGCACCTCCGGCCCGGTCCTTCCATTCTACATTGGCGGCGCCGAGGCCGAGTACACCTGGTCGCAGTTCGACAAGTCCGAAGACATTCTGCTTCCCATATACAAGTCGGAATCTGGTACAGGGCGTTCGGCGGAGATTGAATCAAAACCCGGGACGCGGTTTGAGGTGCATCGGGTCGTCTAGATACCTCTATATACCGTGTGTCTGCGGCTTGACTTTGTAACTATCCATGTATCACTAAACAACAGCCATAGGGGCTTTGATGTGTATTACTTGTCCTTCAGCGGAGAAGCTTCGGAATGGTGCGAAAGGAGATCTATCATCGGAAGTTCCAAGTTATGCAGGACAATAGCAATGCTCATCAACCTCATCAAAGTTCTCAGAATCATGGGAGGTAAACCTCAGCACAAGCCAGAACCAATGACGACAAATAAGTACCTGCGATCTAAATCTCCTATCCTTTTTCTTCGGAATTTGATCTTGCAATCACGCCCTCAGAGCAAGGACCTGCTTCCTTCTGACTCCAAATACGAGGAAGAATTGTATAATTACAATTTGCAAGAATTAACTATGGCAATTATGGCAAGATCTGAATGCCCAAAGGGTGGGATACGGCATGGCGCATCTGCTTTCGCAGCAACCTAGCCGGAACACAATTACCGGTTTAGGCAATGTGACTCCGTATCATTCCACATTCCGGTCCGTGATGTCTATGGGCTGGCAATAGCCAGGGCTGATGCCAAGGTCAAGATGGAGTTAAATCCGGATACTGCCTAGTAGTGGCATTGGTTGGTTATTTTAAGAGTAAAGAAAACGTGGGACGGTTTAGATATTTCTTTTGGACGAACTGGCCGAGAATGTGGCGAGTCTCCTACCTGGTATCAACACGCGTCATCACCTCCTTGAAGGAGCTCCCATTTTATATGTACCACTCTCTTCGTTCGTTCCTAAGGAGGGAGACTCAACACGATCCACCTCGACTTTGCAGTCGGGCCAGATTGGATTAACCATGACTATGTCTTCTCTGTCGGAACTACCAGTTCTGGACTGGAATACCTTGTCAAGATTTCTGCACTATCTCACAGTGTGGAGGCTGCTGCTCTTGGTCGGAGCAATAGTACGTCAAGCGGTCTTGTACTAGGACTCTCGGTCTTCATTCATGCTCTTCTTCTTAACCCGGGGTCCAAGATACACCAGGAAAATGACTAACTGGATTTCTACTAGCTGATTATCCGGACTCTCGGTTTCTACATCTACAATGCATACTTTCACCCGCTCGCAAAATATCCCGGGCCCCGGCTAGCTTCTGTTTCCGACACCTGGACTGCCTATCACATGTGAGAGCCTACCCTCACTTGATGCTAACCCGAAAACACGGAGAGGGAAGATAAGGGTTTTAAGAGTATCATCCTAACGAAGCCTTGGGCAGGTCCGCGGGTAGATGGCCGTGGGTCCTCGAAGCAGCCCTGGAGAGATACGGGGACATAGTGCGCATCGGACCGAATTCCCTCGCATTTCTGGAGCCACAGGCCTTTATCGACACCCATGGACCAAAACGAGACCTCAAGGATACCTTTGTCAAGACCCCCATGGCAGATGGCATCGGCGACGGAGATGACGGCTTGTTGTGGGAGCGCGATCCCGAGCAGCACCGCCGGGTGTCAAAGGTCATGTCACATGCCTTCAGCGGTAATTCCTTGAGGACCAAGGTACCAACCATTCACAAGCACGTCGACCTCGCAATCAGCCAGTTGAGGGAGCTTGCTGTTGGGGGAAAGGAAGGGGTTGATCTGACCGAGGTACGTCCCCGATTACGAAGTCACAGAGTTACACCGTTGCTAAACCGTGCAGTGGATCAACTGGATCATCATGGACACTGCAGCAGATCTCGCATTTAACTGGGAGATGCACCAGGTCAGAGACAGTAAGGATCATTGTCCAAAGAGGAACTCTTTCTTGGAATCACCTAACAAGACAATCCCCATATACAGTGAGAAGCCACGACTTTCTCGACGCGCTCGAGGCGGCAAAATTCACGTCAGTCATCCTGGCCAACGCCAAGACGTACCCGATAATCCTGCCACTGGCGCCCGTGTTCGTGCCGTGGAGGGTGATGCGCTCCGTGCCCAGGATGATCCGGGAGCTACGAATCCGGATCACGCAGCGTATCGAAACGCCGACGGACAGACTTGCTCATTCCGACTACTTCGAACAGCTCCTCCTCGCCCGGCCGGCCGAAGACAACATGAAGCCAGATCATCGGCCGCTGGTGCCCACGACTCGGACGAGAAAGGAAATCGGACACATGCTTACGGTGGCTGGGCAACTGATTCTCGGGGGCTACGATCCCACTTCGGTGACCATGTGCTACCTCTTCTTCTTTCTGCTGCAGAATCCGGAGGCCTTCGTCGTGCTGAAGGACGAGATCAGGACAGCGTTCTCGACTTATGACGAAATCGAGGCGGATAAGTTGGCGGGTTTGCCGTGGCTGAACGCTTGCCTGCAGGAGTCTATGCGTCTCTGTGCCCCGGCCACCCACCATGCTGTACCCCGGATCAGTCCCGGGGCGCTGGTGAACGGCGTGTATGTCCCCAAAGGTGTAAGTTCTATTCTGCTTTTACATACCTTACCTGTTGATCACTGACTGGCACACCATACTCATCAATCTGCTATCAGACCATCTGCCGCTCATCCCTCTTCGCGTACAGCCGCAGTGCTCGCTTCTTCCACGACGCCAAGAGCTTCAGACCCGAGCGCTGGCTGGCCCCGACTCATGCCCGGTACGATGGCTCATTTGCGCAGGATGACCACAGCGGCCACTTTCCCTTCATCATCGGTCCGCGACAGTGTCCCGGGCGCGAGGTGGCCAAAATAACCTGCCGGATAGTAGCGGCGAAGCTGTTGTGGACGTTTGATCTCGAGCAGACATCTCCAATGGAGGATTTCGATAGTGATATGCGCGCTTATGGCCTCTGGGCCAAGCCGGAGATGCGGGCGAGGCTTGTCCCTGTGGAGAGAACATGAACTACGTTTAAATTGAAGAATTTATTAGGTACATTTCTTTTGATAGGAAAGCTTAAAGCGAGATGCATTCCGGTATGATGGGAATTATTTGGATGCTTATTATGCTGATTATACGTAAGTGAGGTATGTTTGGCCCTCATTCCTTATTATTGCAAGGTACCTACCTACCTCACTTGAGGTTGAAAATGCATGTCAAGAGTGTTTCAAGACGGGGGGCCTATTTCGGTAGCAATGCACTCACTGATTGGCTTCTCACTCACGGTTTTGAGACCGAACAGCCCGAACAAATCCTACCTCTTCAGGCTCTCAGACGGGTGTTCGGGATCGATTGCCAAGATCAGGTGCCGAACAGCTCCGCCACAGTTCAGCATCTGGAACCCCTCACTCGTGCCGTACGTATATTGGTGTGCCGTGCTGTGGGACAGGCGAGCGATTCGAAGGCAGAATACCGGTACCTTATTATGTTGTGTAACCTGGTTGGTGCTCGGGCTGACTGATGGCGGAAAGAGCCCTGAAACGGCGACCGACAGGATGCACCGTTGTCCGTTGGGGTTTGCCCAAGCTTTCGCCCCAAGACTTACCTACCTTAGCTCCTCCAAGATAATAATTACCTTGGAGACGCCACCTCAGCATGCTGGGTGCGCCTCCACCATCTCTGTCTGCAAGCGTTTGCAAGACTCCATGTCTGCAAGGCCAATGGCCAATGCACCAAACGGCGGCCACGGTGCTCGTGGTGGTGCTCGTGGTAGCATATCGGGCATATCGACAAGACGATCTGCCTGCGACAAGTGCCGCTTCTCCAAAGCCAGATGTACCCGGAAAACCGACCACCAGGCCCGCTGCGACCGCTGTTGTCGCGCCGACTCGGAATGCATCACCAGTCCCATCTTCAGGCTTAGAAACTGGCAGCCTCCGACGGCTGTACCTGTTGATCCCCATGTCGACCAAGTTTTTTTTTCCCGAAGCAGTCGCCAGGCCAACAAGCGCCAAAGACCTAGCATCAGAAGCTCAAGCAGTAGCACCAGCAGACAGCTCCCGACACCGAGGGAGCCCGAGTCGGACAGCATCATGGTGCTCCATCTCGATCCACAACATGAACTCGAACAAGACACCCCCAGCCCGACCACGCATGTGCAACCGCCGTTTACAAACGACGAGGGCCTAATACATTTCGTCTCAAGCTCGAGAGAAGACATTCCCAGAGACTGGCCGACACAGTCCATGTCACCACTATCGAACCTGTCCTCCAGCGGCCACTTGTACGAGTCAGGGGCGGGCGAATCCATGGACGGTAACATCATGACATCGTTTAATAACGTCGAAAGCATTTTCGACATGAATCTCTTGCATGACTTGTTTCCCCCGACAAATGCGCCTACTCCGCCAACTCAGACAGATGTCGCGGCACCCGAGGAACTCGCTGTCGTCCATCACGCCCTCCCAGTCCCAGCCGACGACCAGACCGAGATTGGGCCGACGTGTCCTCAGCGGCTGTCGAAGCTCGACTACGAACTGATCACGATGCTCAATCAACTAGGTCAGGAATCGTCGCCAAAACCAGATATGAAGTGGCTCGTCATGCCCGCCAACCCGTCGTCCTCCCAGTCAGTGGCCCATCAGATACTCGACAAGACAACAGAGTTCATAGACGTCATTGGGCTCATGGCCAACATCCATCCTCCACCTCCTCCGAGCACCACGTGTATTCCACCGGCCGCAGCCCCAAGCAACAAGCTGTCGAGCCGTGTATCCCATGGCGGGTCGAGGGACGCTCATATCAGTTTGAGCCCCTTTTCCGACTACGAAGACGAAGACAGCATTACCAGCTCTCCTACCACAGACTACGTGGACTACGCCGTCAACAATGATACACCACACGGGCCACCAGCAGCGCAACAGCAGCACGAGCTCGACACGCCTTCGCTGCTCATGGTAATGATCGCATATATGCGGCTCGTACAGCTGTACCTCATCGTCTTTGCCAACGTCAACGGGCACCTCAAGGAGCTCTCCCAGAGCGATGACCCCCATCTAGGCCCCGTTCCCGGCCTGGCGTTCAGCAACTTTCCCATGCGTAAGTTAGCCATTTATATTCCCTGTCAAATACTGCATACTCATGGCCCGATATCAAACATGTCCACGGCCACGGCAGAAGGAAAGAAGCTAATTAGTCGTGCCAAACTCCACAGAATCAGGCAACCTGCAAACCCTGATCCTCATTCAGATCGTGACCAACCTGTTTGAGAAGATGGATGACCTGCTTGCCCTGCCCAGGGAGTTCCGGATGAGCAGCAGGCGACGGCGCCGACCTCAAGGAGTGAGGCAAGGCCTACTAGACCAAGCGCCGGGTTTCTCTGGAATAGCGCGGCGCCTACTCGAGAGAGAGGAGAGTGCTGGCAGTAACATGTCTTGGGATGGTGGTACCACTAATCAGAGAGCCGAGGGCAGTGGCGGCATGAAGGCCCTACGTAAGCACATTGTGGAGACGAAGCAGTTGTTGAGGGACTGTATTCCTCCTTGATATTGCCGCATAATAGGAACTCAACAGTAGTGAGGCCTTATATTATCCATCTAATCGAGGTGACTATTCAAATCCATCCAAACCATAATGGATACGGTACCTAAGAATTACCACCATTCATACATTTTGCAGCGTAAATTTTTTCAGCTAAATGTCACTGGCATAGTTTGTCATCAGTTGGTAGGTAAGGCAGACAGGCAATGCTAATTGACATCCTTCCAGGGTGCCCAGGTTCAACCACGCTCAACGAGAACACTTGAGATCCCAAGTCTGGCCTCCAAGCAAATTTACCATGACTCGTTGTTACACTCACGATAAGTACCTAGGTTAACGCACCAACCAGCCGCCGCCAACAGCAAGCGAAGCATCTCGGTGCATGCACAGGAGCCGTCTTCGTCATCACAGTACATGACTCGGATGCCGTGACAACTTCCTGGCCCCCCATCCCTCATGTCGAGCAGTGCAGTCCGGGCAACTGTCCCGGCAACCAAGGTTGCCAAAAGCTTGTTGTGTGTTTCCTAGGTACAGTAATTAACAGCACTATTAATACCCCGTATTTTCCCGCCCTTTTGGGTCAATTAATTTATCGTGCAGCATTACCGCTTAAATAACCTCTGTCAACGAAGATATGGAATCATGCTTGCCTGTTCTGCCTTGCCTATGTTGCCTACCACCAAAACAAAGATAAGGAACCTCAGTCACAAACAAATTAATTATGCTACGCCGTGGGGTGATACAGCATTTTATAATCGATTACTCAAAACGTGTGAATGAATTATCACGCGCTTCTCGTTGTCTGATTGCTCCAGATACGGAAGGTGTCAGACGGGAAAAGACCAACATACAATAACCCAGATGTAGTGATGCGGCCCGGACCGCACTCCCAGTCCTTTTGTAGGCGGCATCAGTTTTCTCTTGTTAAATACCACAGGCTCCGAATTCTGCAGCCGAAAGTTGTCCGTCTGTACTCTGCGCCGCTTGCTCACAGCCCCCACAAAGGCTTCAATGCCCGACATAGCCGTTCATGCTCCGAGGTTCTGGACCGTGGTCTGACCTCTAATTCCCATCTCGATCGTGCAAATCATCGTAACCCGATCCAACTCCGTTTGTGCCACACGGTCACGTTAAAAGCTCGGGCTCGCATGCCCTGGAAGGGACACGGTTCAGGTCAGCCCGACTGCGATCGTGTGGCAAAAGTTTGTGCCACAAACGGCCGCAATATTGAATGATATCGATGGGTTCTTCGGATATGTCAATTATTACCCGTGAAGTTGGTAGCCTACCGCGGTGCAGTATTGTGATAACGGTGAAAGAAAGAAAGAAAGAAAGAAAAAAAAAAAACATTAGGGCAAGGTCGGGCGAGGCGGCACCATGATATTCACGGCTCATGCAGTGGCTATCACCAACGAGGCGGACTTTTAGTTCAGTTACCGAATCTGGCATCCGGAAGGGATACCTTGACACGAAGGGAGTCATCGGCATGGAGACCCGGAGGTGGACCGCAGACTATACTCAGGTACCGTTCTCCGGAACTCAAAGGCCCAAAAGGGGTAGAATTCGCCAGAGTGCAGGAAAAGGAATCGAGCAAGGGATTTGATGGGAGGATACCGTCAAAGAGCACAGGAGTGAGGGTATAGAATGAAAATGAGCAAAGTTTTCAATAGAAATAACCAATGTGGACGCATGGGAGACTGATATAGCCTCTGATCGCTGCCAAGTCTTAAAAGATGTAATACTACTGCTACTGCTTTGACTGACACGCACAGAAACTTGACATCAAATTGGGACCTTGTCAGTCTGAGATTCTGAACAATCAGTGTTTATTGCTCGCGCTGTGTTTTCATCTTTATCACTGTCCAGTCGGTCGGTAACTAAGGTAGTTTACCCTAACCTTACTTACCTGTACTGTAGAGATAACATAGTAGCCTAACGACTTATTAGCACTACTACTTCCAAATGGCCCAATCTCAGCATCGCAGAAATACCACCCCCAGCGAGCCCATTGCTATCATAGGCACGGGGTGCCGCTTCCCCGGCGATGTGACCACGCCGCCGGCATTCTGGGATCTGCTCGCCCAGCCTCGCGACCTCGTCCAACCGCTGACGGACCGCTTCAGCACAGAGGGATGGCACCACCCGGACGGCAAGCACCACGGGCACTGCAATGTCGAGCAGTCGTATCTCCTTGGCGCTGTGGGAGAAGAGCAATACCGCCGTTTCGATGCCCAGTTCTTCGGCATCAACACCGTCGAGGCCAATACTCTCGATCCGCAGGTCCGGATGCTGCTGGAGACGGTGTATGAAGCCCTGGAGAGTGCCGGGGTGGCCATCGAGGACTTGAGGGGCTCGGACACGGCCGTTTATGCCGGTGTAGGTCTCCCTACATACCTAATAATCCAGTATCTGTGAAATGTTCACGTAGGTAGTAATCACTGACGTCAAACCTGCTCCGCATCGACTATATAGATGATGAGCAATAGCTACAAGTCCGTCATGGAACGAGACCTCGACACCATCGGAACTTACCACGCCAGCGGCGTGAACCGGGCCATGATGTCCAACCGGATATCGTACTTCTTCGACTGGCGCGGGCCCTCGATGTAATTACGTCCCTTTGCTTACAGTTTGTTGTCAGCCATGAATTCTATCTTGGAGTACTGACCTGTAGTTTTTACGGTAAAATAGAACCATCGACACAGCTTGCAGCTCCAGCATGATAGCAGTCCACCAGGCTGTCCAGCAGCTCCGCTCCGGACACTCGCGGGTGGCCGTCGCAGCCGGGGCCAACCTGCTCCTCGATCCGGCAGACTACGTCGCCATGAGCAAACTCGGGATGCTCTCCCCTGACAGCCGCTCGCGCATGTGGGACAAGAACGCCAACGGCTATGCTCGAGGAGAGGGCGTCGCGGCCGTGATCCTCAAGACGCTCCGCGCCGCCGAGGCTGACGGGGACCATATCGAGTGTGTCATCCGGGAGACTGCGACGAATCAAGACGGACGGACGCTAGGTATTACCATGTAAGGAACTCTACCTTATCCAGCAGCATTTTGCCTTATTTCATACTAATTATGCATGTTTCTTCTCGAGTCCAGGCCGAGCGCCGCGGCCCAAGCACAGCTTATACGCGATTGCTATGCCCGAGCGGGACTGAACCTCGCGGATCCAAAAGACAGACCGCAGTATTTTGAGGCTCATGGTATGTGACGTGAACAAGTCCGCAACAAGCCGAGTCGTAATATTCAGCTAGCTAACCATTGCCAGGCACCGGAACACAAGCAGGCGATCCCATCGAGGCCGAGGCAATCAGAACGGCCTTCTTCCCAGATCATCAGAGCCACCACACCCACGACGCGGAGAGTAAACTGGAAGGCAAAGTGCTATTAGTCGGCGGCGTCAAGACGGTCATAGGCCACTCCGAGAGCGTCGCCGGTCTTGCCGGACTGATCAAGACGTCGCTGGCTTTGCAGCACGCTACCATCCCGCCCAACCTGCTGTTCCGCGAGATCAACCCTAAGGTGGAGCCATTCTACAGAGGTTTTCTAAAGATTCCCACCGGCGAAGCGGTTGCTTGGCCGGCTGCATCTCATGCCCAGCCTCGTAGGGCCAGTGTGAATAGGTAGGTCCTTTACTGGGTAACCCCCGACCGATACCAGCTATCTCTAACCATGACTTTCATTCCTCACCAGCTTCGGCTTTGGTGGCTCCAACGCGCACGCCATCCTCGAGAGTTACACGCCCTGCAGCCACCCACCTTCTGCCAGTCCCACTCCTTCATCTTCCCGAGATCGTCCCCCTTTTCTCCCCTTTGTGTTTTCGGCCGCCTCCGAGACTTCCCTAATCTCATACCTCGACTCGTTCTGTGAGTATTTACGACATCACGAGGGACTTGACCAGACCGTCATCAACCTCCGCGACCTAGCCATGACGCTGCACTCTCGCAGGTCCCGGTTCCCTTTTGGTGTTTCCGTAACCGCCTCCACGGTCCCTGAACTACTTCAGAAACTGGAGGAAATACTCCACAAGCCACCCAGCGAGCGAGGAAGTATCATTGCACGTCCGACATTCCGTGATTCCTCCGTTTCTTCCCCCTTGGACAAAGACACTGCCAATACCACCACCACCACCACCGGGAAGAAACCAAGCATCCTAGCCGTTTTTACCGGCCAAGGCGCACAGTCCGCACGCATGGGGGCAGCCCTTCTCGAACAATCTGGCGACGGCTTAGCGGTTTGCAGCCGAACGATCGCCAAGCTCGAGTCGCGACTCGCCCAGCTTCCCGCAGCAGATCGTCCTGCTTGGTCCCTCAGAGAGGAACTACTGCGCAACCATGACCACACCAGGATCGGCGAGGCAGCCATTTCCCAACCGCTCTGCACGGCTCTACAAATCCTGCAAGTCGACCTCATGCGCGCGGTCGTGCCCGGGGTCCAGTTCAGTGCCGTGGTGGGCCACTCGTCCGGCGAGATTGCCGCCGCGTACTGTGCCGGCGACATTTCCGCCGAGGACGCCATCTGCATTGCCTACTACCGAGGGATGTATTCTAGTCTTGCCACCGCCGAGAGAGATGGGAATATTAGCAGCGCTACTGATAATTGCCAGAAGAAGAAAGGGGCCATGCTAGCCGTGGGGACCTCTTTCGAGGACGCCCGGGAGATCTGCAACGAACCAGAGCTTGTCGGGCGAATATCCATCGCCGCCGTCAACTCGTCCGCCAGCGTGACCTTGTCGGGAGATGAAGACGCCATAGAGGAGGTCAGTGTCGTCTTCAAGGACGAAGGAAAATTCGTTCGCCGTCTCAAGGTCGATACGGCGTACCACTCGCCGCACATGCTCGCTTGTTCCGGTGCGTATCTCTCTGCTTTGGGGAGGCTCGATATTCAGATTCACTCGGCCGGTAGTTCGACCAGTACATGCCGTTGGGTATCCAGTGTCGGTGTCGATGGGGGGCAGGGTACAGAGCTGATGATTGCCGAGGGCGAGGTGGCCGCTACTGCTGAGAATACCACCCTTCTGAAAGGAAGGTACTGGAACGACAACATGCTCAACCCCGTCATGTTCGAGTCTGCAGTCAGGGCAGCTTGGAAAAATTATGGGTCCTTCGATCTAGTTATCGAGATTGGACCACACCCAGCTTTGAAGGGTCCGACATTGCAAATTGTTCAGGACCTATCACCCGGACGCAACCTCCTCTACACAGGCCTTCATTCAAGAGGCCAAAACGCCATCGAGTCATTCTCGAACGCGCTCGGCTACATTTGGACTCACCTGGGGCCTGTAGCTTCCCTGGATCTGTCAGCCTACGACACATTCATCACCGGCGGTGTTTCGGGATACAGACTTCAACCCGTCAAAGGACTGCCGCCTTACGCCTGGAATCATGAGAAGGAGTACTGGCATGAGTCCAGACACGCCAAGTCCACGCGGTTCCGACCCGGGCCGGTGCACGAGCTGCTCGGCCATCTCACCGCCAACAGCACCACGCAGGACATGCGCTGGCGCAACATCCTCAGCCCCAGGGAGGTACCCTGGCTGAACGGCCACATGCTCCAGAACCAGGCCGTCTTCCCCGCCGCAGGCTACGTCGTGGCGGCTGCAGAGGCTGCTGTGGCTATGGCACGAGTCGCCGTAAGGGACTCGGATACGCTCTCGGTTTCCCTGGTTGAGATTCTGGATATCGACATCGGCAACGCGTTGACGTTTGACTCAGACAAGACGCGCGTCGAAACCATGACTTCCCTGACCGACATCCGACACCAAAGGGGCGGCGATAATATCCACAAGATCCACGCCGTGTTCAAGTTCAACGCCACGCCGACACTTGGAGGCACTGCCCTGACCCTCCTCGCCAGCGGCAGGGTCACGGCCACGCTGAATGTAACCACCGCCGAGGGCTATATCCTCCCCCCTCGAGACCTTCACCCCAGCCGGTCCGTCCCGGACCTATTTAGCATCGACAGCGATGCCTTTTACGGGTCCCTCTCGGAGCTCGAGTACCAGTACACGGGCCCGTTCCGAGCCCTGTCTGGCCTCAAGAGGAGGCTTGGCTTCGCAACGGGATATATCGACCGACCTTCCGAGTCACCTTCATCGGAAATGCTCATCCACCCGGCTGTCCTGGACGCAGCGTTTCAGTCCGTGTTCTTGGCCTACTGCGCACCGAATAGCGGCGGGATTTGGGCGCTACACGTCCCCAGGACTATCGCCGCCGTAAGGATAGATGCACGTCTTTGTCGGAGTCTGAGGACCGGAGACGAGCAGGGGGGAACTGACAGCAGGATTGCATTCGAATGTACACAACAACCCACCGGGGCGTCATCATCATCATCATCATCATCATCATCATCATCATCATCGTCATCATCATCGTCATCTCTCGACGGAGATATTGAACTTTTTGTCAGCACTCCTACCAGTGACATGGGCGCGGACAGGAAGCAAAAGCAAGAGGACGCGATGATGATCCGAGTCGAGTCCCTCAGCTGCGTGCCCCTGTCGCAGGCGACTCCGCAAGACGACAAGCCCATGTTCGGCCAGGTAGTCTGGGGCGTGGCATCCCCCGATGCGTCTCTCGTCACGACGTCCCCCGACGGCCACCATCACACGGCCGAGGACGCCCGAGTTGCCAGCCTGCTAGAACGCATGGCCATCTACTATCTGCGTCGTCTCGACGCCCAGTTTCCGAGAAATCACCCGTCCAGACTCGAAGCTTCGCCCTGGAAGTATTACTTCGGCTTCGCGACGCACATCCTGTCCCGCGCTGCGAGGGGAGACCTCCCCTTCTGGGCAGCTGAGTGGCATCAAGACACCCCCGAGATTCTGGAAGTGGCATGCGAGCCATATAAACAGCTTGTCGACGTCAGGCTCCTTAAGGCGATCGGCGAAAACATGGCAGACATCGTGGCCGGCAAGACGCAGGCTGTTGACGTCGCCATGCGCGACGACGGCTTGCTGTCTGGGTACTACCAGGATGCTATCGGAATGGCCCAACACACGCAATACCTAGCCCAGCTGGTCCGGCAGATTGTCTTCCGATACGGGCGGCGCTTGAACATCCTGGAGGTCGGCGCTGGCACTGGCAGTGCGACCAGGGAGGTGTTGAAAGAAATTGCCGGCCAAGAAGGAATCGCTAATACAACCGGCGGATTCGCGTCGTACACGTTTACGGATATCTCGTCGGGGTTCTTCGAGGCTGCTCAAGCAGAGTTTTCCGCGGCTCAGCTCAGCAAGATGGCGTTCAAGCTGCTGGATGTGAGCAAGGATGTCAGAGGACAGGGCTACAGGGAGGGTTCGTATGACTTGATTATTGCTTCGGCCGTCTTGCATGCAAGTGAGTCTCTGCCTATTATCTTTCCAAGTTGGAACACACACACATTGTCAAGATCAAGGGACAAAGGCGAGGAGGACATATTCAAGGAGACGAACAACAAAGAAACTGACCTTAATCTCCAGCGCCAAATCTCTCAGAAACGGTCCGAAACGTCCGTCGGCTGCTCAGACCAGGCGGCTTCCTGGTCGTGCTCGAACTGCCCGAACTCGACTCGGTCGCCAGGATCGGAACCATCTTCGGCGCCATGCCGGGCTGGTGGCTCGGTGCCGACGGCGACGGCCGAATTCTTTCGCCCTGCGTCGGTCTCGCGCGTTGGGACCACCTGCTCCGCACCACGGGGTTTTCCGGTTGCGATACCACGACTGCTCCGACCAGGCTCAATGGTGATGTTGCCACCGTGGTGACGCCTGTTTTTGTCTTTGTGTCGCAGGCTGTCGATGAGCGCGTCGCGTTTCTGAGAGATCCGTTGACCGTGCCCCTGTCATTGTTTGGAGGGGACGACGATTCCCCTCCAGAGGGTAGGAAGTACAGTCAGAATCTTCTCCTCCTGGGCGGAGGCACCCTGCATACGTCGAGACTTCTTGCGCAGGTCAGGTCCATCCTGGGCAACGGCCAGTGGAGAGACGGCAATATACAAACAGCTCAATCTCTGTCTGACATTGCCTCGACCTCCTTCATCAACAACATCACAAGCGAAACAACTATTCTGAGCCTGATCGATGTGGACCACTCGTCGACAATCTCGACAGATGCCGACTGGCGTGGACTCAAAACGCTCCTCCAACAAGCCGGAACCATCCTCTGGGTCTCGGTGGGCCGCCGCACCCAAAACCCGCACGCCAACATGATGGTTGGCCTGCTTCGCTCTGCTCGACACGAGATCCCCACGCTCGAGGTCCAGTCTTTTGATGTCGAGACGGCCGCAGCGCTGGACGCACGCGAGCTGGCCGAGGCATTGCTCCGGTTCAAGGCAGCCACCAGGTGGCAGCGCCGGGATGGTCCCGATAGCTTCCTCGCGACGATAGAGCCCGAGCTAGTCCGTCAGTCTGTTGGCAACGGAGAGGCTAGTGCCCGGACGACATTGGCTATCCCGCGTATGGTTCCCAGCCGGGAGATGAATGATCGGTACAACTCTTCAAGACGTCCCATTTTTGCTGCTGCCTCGTCAGTTGGTCGGACAGAACACAACTATGAACTTGTTATTCCACCACCCGGCACGGGACATCATGATGAGATGTTCCTCCAGGGAGTCCCTGCCGACGCCACTACTACTAGTAGGTCGGATGTAATAAACCCAGTGGGGGTCGTCCGCACAGCCTACTCCCTCCGTTCAGCGATCCGAGCCTCCAACAACCCTCGCGGCTTCATGAATCTCGTCTTGGGCCATAGTGATTCGGAATCCCACACCCATGTCGTTGCGCTTTCCCGTTCTCGCACGCTCTTGGCGACGCCCATCACCGCTGTCCCCGTCATTCCCGTATCGGCGATCCCCGGAGACGAGGCTGCCTTTGTGACCATACTCGCATACCATCTGCTGGCAGCGCAGTTCTTTGGGGACCTCGTTCGCGACCTTGAGGACAGGGAAAAGAACAAAGCTACTAGGATGGTAGTTATAGTCCATGAGCCGCCCGACGAGACCTTTGCTACCGTCATAGCGGACGAGGCAGCTCGATGCGAGCTAAGCGTTCCAGTCCATGTGATGTTCACAACGACGGGAACTTGCCCTTCCCAGTCCCCCAAGCCCAACTGGAGAGTGATCCATCCAATGGCCACCGATAATGCCATCCTCGCCTTGCTTCCTGTCGACACTGCGGGGATTCTTGATCTTGGGCGTGATGTAGAAGCAGGGATTACACCACGTCTTCGCAGATCTGTTGTGAGGAATCACTGCTATTACAGTACGCTCGATATGCTCTTAGGCCACACTCCCGACCATGAGGACGCATGGAGCGAGGCGCTCTCAAAGAACCAGGCGTCTGTCATCAACGCTCGCTTGAAGGACTGTGTTTCACGGACTCTGATGCTGTTGGAGAGGTGCAAAGCGCATGGTCTCGACTTGTCGACTTACACAATCTGTCTCCGCACGCCGGGTGCGGGTGACTCTGTTACAGACACAAGGACAGAGAGGCCAGATGGCAACCACGCGCTCAAAGAAGTCAAGGGTCGGTATCTCGACGCAGTTATCGATTGGTCCAGCAACTCAAGCACAGCAATTCCCTTCCGAGTCCAACCAGCCTCTTCCCAAATCCGCTTCTCAGCCTCCAAGACTTACTGGCTGGCCGGCCTCAGCGGTGGTCTAGGCCTTCTCCTCAGCGAGTGGATGATCGACCACGGGGCCAGGTACCTTGTCATTTCGAGCCGGTCTGCTCGGGAAACCGTCAAGCAGGCCTGGGTGGATAAGATGCTCGACCTTCACGGCGCCGTTGTCAGCGTGTTCTCATGCGACCTAACTAGCAAATCGGCCATGACAGACCTCTACCACAACCACATAAGGCTCGCACTGCCCCCCGTCGGCGGCGTCTGCCAGGGCGCAATGGTCCTCGAAGACACATCGATCCGCGAAATGACGTTTGATGCCTTTCTCAGGGTCACTAGGCCAAAGGTAGACGGGAGTTTGCACCTGGACCAAATGTTTGAGCACGCAGATGACTCGGCCGCCGCCGATCTCGACTTCTTCGTCTTCTTCTCCTCGGTTGGCTCCATCTTTGGGCGGCCCGGCCAGGCAAACTACGCAGCTGCCAACATGTTCATGACCGCGCTCGCGGAACGCCGACGCCGTCGTGGCCAGGCGGCTTCGGTCATGCATATCGGGCCAATATTCGGCGCAGGCTACATCACCCAGGAGGGCCTCGAGTCGACCCTGAAGTCGACGTCGGCTAAAAACACAAAATCCGAGTCCGCGACGCAAAAGTGGTTCCCCATCGCGGAGCAAGACTTTTTGCAGCATTTTGCCGAGGCTGTGCTGGCAGGACGCCGCGGCCCCTGTTGTCAGAGCGACGGCATAATACCGCTCGAAACTACCAGTGGCTTGGCGATGGCCCCCTCGTCTTCATGGCACGAAGCCCCCTTGTTGATGCATTACACGCTAGACCAACACGACGACGAGGTCGACAGTGAGCAGTCCATGCTGGCTGCGAGTGTGGACAAAACAAACATCCCTTTAAAAACCCGACTCGCGCAGGTGAGAGGCCGCTCCCAGCTGATGCGTGTAGTTCGCGAGGCTGTCCTGCGCAAGCTCAGTGCCTTGTTTCAGGTGGACCTCGACAAGCTGGAGCAGGCAGACGCTGCAACGCTCCACCTGTCCGAGATGGGCGTGGACTCGATCATGGCCGTGGAGCTGCGTGGCTGGTTTGTCAAGACGTTCCAGGTCAATGTGCCCGTGCTCAAAATCCTGAGCGGTGCAGCGGTTGCTGAGCTTGTTGATCTTGCGGTAGAGGGGATACCGAAGGCCCATGTACCGCTGATCGATGAAGAGGGAGGTGATGCCACTGTGGTTGCGCCGGCTGGGGTGAGCGCGAGGCCCGGGTCAATATTACCATCTGCCCGACCAGATGATCAGGCCAAGGGCGTAGTTCTCAGGGGCACCGTTGTAACTGCAACGGTATCCAAGAACTCTCGACAGGTGGAGCCCATCCTGGAGACATTCGGTTTCAAGGCCGAGACACCCACGGACAAAGAGACGCGAGTCAAGGACCCAACGACCGCCGACTTATCACAATTCGATCCCCTTTTCGTTACTTCTCACTCGTATACTTCCAGCACTGGTAGCAGTGACGCTGACAACACCGCAACAACCCCCAGTGGGTCGGTCAACAGTTTTGGGCCTGATACACCTCTTACTGCTCCGCGTTTAAATCCCAGTTGTCCTGAATCCGGGCTCGACCTTCAAAACCGAGGCGACAACGACGACGACAAGGCATATTCAGAACCCATAGACGCACCTTTGACCGGCCACGGGCTTCAACTTTCCAGAATCACGGAGACATCGGTACCAAACCATCTGAAGTACAAGGCTAACAACAGTGACAACAACAACGACAACAACAACAACAACAACAACAACAACAACAACACAACCCTCGAAAAATCCCAACCCCTCTCCTACAGCCAGTCACTCTTCTGGTTCTCATCAGCATTCTCAGCACAACAAAGCCCGACAAGCCTCAACCTGACCGCCGCGTTCCGCGTGACCGGTGCGGCGGAGCTCGACATCGAAGCCCTCAAACGCGCCGTGATAGCTGTTGGGCAGCAGCACGAATCTCTCCGCACCTGTTTCCTCGTCGACCCCTCCGACAACCAGCCGAAGCAGGGCGTCATGCCCCGTACTGCGCTGCGTTTGGAATATACCGCCATCAGCCACGAAGGTGAGCTGCAGGCCATCGTCGACGAAATTCATAGCCACGTCTACGACCTCGCCACCGGCAAGACCGTTCGGCTTGCCTTTGTTTCTTTGCTCGGCGATTCCGGCAGTGTCAAGACCAATTTCTTCGTCATCGGCGTCCATCATCTGGCCATGGATGGCGCGTCGTTTCAGCCGCTCATGGCAGATATCCTGGTGCACTACAACCGCCTTCTCCGCTACTCCAGCAGCCCCCCTATTACCCAAGTGGAGGGGCCAGAAACTACCACCGATGATACCATCCCATCCCAGACGTTGCAATACCCCGACTACAGCTCACGTCAACACGCAGACCTCGCCGCCGGGAAGCTAACCCAACCCCTTGGCTTCTGGAAATCCCTTCTATCGGGTCCTCCTCCAACTCTGCCAATCCTCCGGCTCTCCCCCCTCAAAACCCGCCCATCCCTCACGGGCTCACAGGGAAACAGGTACCTTGACCTACTCATCGGCCCCGAGATCAAGTCCGGAGTCCAGGCACTCTGCCGGCGGTGCAGGGCGACGCCGTTCCACTTTTACCTGGCCGTCTTCAGGGTTCTGCTATGGCGATACTCGGGCAGCGACAGCTTTTCAATCGGAATCGGGGATGCGAACCGAATCGAGGAAGATATGATGAGCGCTGTTGGGGATTTTGTGAACATCTTGCCGGTTATTTTTCCCGAGAGGGCCGAGAGCAGCAGCAGCAGCAGTAGCAGCAGTAGCCGCGCGCCGGAAGCTCTGTCGTCCAAAAGGTTTGAGGATCTCCTGAGCGAGGTGAGGGAGAAAGCTCACCGTACACTGGAGAACTCGATGGTACCGTTTCAGTTGATATTGAACGAGTATGTTTCACTTCCGTATTGATTCCGAATGCCTAACACGGCTAACCTTCCTGACACCCCCTAACCAACAGAACCGGCATCTCCCGATCGGCAAACACATCACCCATCTTCCAGGCCTTCATCGACTACCGAATGGTCCGCGGCGAGAAAATGGCTTGGGGCCACACCCACGAGCTCGAGCTTCTGTCTTTCCAGCCATCCAAGGTAGCCTACGACGTTGCGCTCGATATCGTCGACAATAATAACCACAGCGAGCAGCCGGGGGAGCAAGGCTCCCAGTGCAAGATCACCTTTATCCTCCGCGACGACCTGTACACCCAAGCAGACGCCCAGGTCCTCGCCAGCAGCTATTCGTCGCTCGTGGCGAGCTTTGCAGCAACACCCAGTCTCCCCCTAGGGAAGGCTGACGTCTTTGGCCAGGCAGCCGAGATGGAACAAGGTCTGGACCTCGGCAGAGGTCCCCTGTACAAGCCACGTGGGCAGCACCAGTGGGGGAGCACAATAATCCACCGCATAGACGCCATGGCCGAGCGGTTTCCAGACCGGAAGGCCGTGCTGTCCGGACATGACGGGGCTGCGGCCTCATACAAAGACGTCGTACATGGCAGAGTCGACAAGATAGTCGGTGAGCTCCTGGCGGCCGGGCTTGGTCCCGGATCACGAGTCGCCGTGATGCAGGAGCCCACCCCCGACTGGGTCTCTTCGATACTGGCCGTCATGAGGGTAGGCGCCGCGTATTTACCACTGGATCTGGGCACGCCGTGGCCTCGTCTCACAGCAATGGTCAAGGACTGCCAGCCGCAGTTGGTGCTTGTTGATGAGCATACGATGGAACATGCCGACAGGTTGTTGGATGGTTGGCCGGATATGAAGGTTGTGAACGTGTCACTTCCACCTATGCATAGTAGCACCGAAAGCAACGAAGCCATCACAGCATCCTCAACACCTCTTGACGGCCGCAAACACCGACCCCAGATCCAAGCCACCCCGGACGCCGTATCCACGATCCTCTACACCAGCGGCTCGTCTGGCACCCCGAAGGGCATACTCCTCACACACCGAGGCGTCAGTTCATGGCTCGAGCCCTGCCAGCTCCTTTACGGGCTGAGGCCAACATCCGACGGCTCCGACGTCGTGCTCCAGCAAAGCGCCCAAGGCTTCGACATGTCCCTGATGCAGGTCTTCACGGCCCTCTGCTTCGGCGGCCGCGTGGTCCTCCTGCCCCGCAGGTTCCGCGGTGACGCCAGCGCCATCTCGGAGCTCATTGTCCGGCATGGCGTAACCCACACGTACGGGACGCCGTCCGAGTACCTGAGCTGGCTCAGACACGGCGCTGGGGGTGGTGACACGGGTGGTGCCGGTGCCTTGAGAGCATCGCCGTGGCGAACGGCTCTCGTCGGGGGCGAAATGCTTTCCCCGGTCGTTGTGAACGAGTTCGCAGCCTTGGGAAAGCGGGACCTGCGATTCCATCACATGTACGGGACTACCGAATCGACCTTTTGCGCGGTGGTGGGGGAGTTGGATTATTTTCGATACGCTCATGCTGCGAACGAGGCCAAGGAACAATCCCACTCCGACAACATACACTCGGCTGGTCAACTACCCTATCCAGTTGGCGTCCCGTTGCCAAACTACAGCATATATATCCTGGACGAGCTCAAGGCCGTCTTACCGCCCGGCCTCCAAGGGGAAGTATATATCGGTGGTCCGGGAGTTGCGAGGGGGTATCTCAACAGACCTTTGTTGAACGACGAGACCTTCATGCCCGATCCCTTTGCCTCGTCCGAGGACTGTGCCAGGGGGTGGGGGATGATGCAGCGAACAGGGGATCTTGGACGGTGGTCTCGGGATGGCGGTGCGCTCGTCATTGAGGGCCGTATCTCGGGTGACACCATGGTCAAGCTGCGTGGTCTGAGGGTGGATCTGAGAGAGGTTGAGGTGGCAATCATACAGGCAGCTGGCTGCCTTGAAGTCGATCAGGGGGTTGAAGACAACGTGTCGCTGAATGGTGCCGTCGTATCGGTGCGTCGCACGTCGCCTGACTCGCCCGAGTTTCTCGTTGCTCATGTTGCTTTTGATGCCGCCGTGACACCATCATCATCAGTCGCTATGGGACATGGCAAAGGGCCGAAGGAGAAAGAGTTATCGCCGAATTACCTGCGACGACTTCGCGCACAGCTCGAGCTTCAGGGTGTTCCCCTCTATATGCGACCAGCCTACATCGTGACACTGGACAAGCTACCCACGACAAGTTCAGGGAAGCTGGATCGCAGGGCCGTCAGCCAGTTACCTCTCCCGAGACAGGACGACCGGGATGGACATGTCCAAATCATAGTCTGGTCCACAACAGAGGAGAAGCTCAGGGATATTTGGGAGCGAATCCTCGGTCCAAAGACCAACATCACCCCAGATGCAGATTTTTTCCATCTCGGGGGAACCTCTCTGACACTGTTGACTCTACGGGACGCGATACGAGCCGAGTTTGACGTCAAGGTCCCACTGGCGGCCCTGTTCGAAGCGAGCGTCTTGTCCGACATGGCTCACCGAATTCATCAAGACGACACCGTCGTCGACGACGATAAATCAGCCAATGACGCAGACTCTGTTGCTTCCTCCCGTTCGATTGACTGGGAGAAGGAGACCCAACTCAGTCCTAGTATGCTTGAGTTAAGTCTCCAACTCGGCAAAGCGGACACGTTTTCCTCCTCAAAACGAGTGGTCCTCCTGACCGGTGCAACGGGCCTCCTCGGCACGGCTCTCGTCCGCGCCATGACGGCAGATGAGTCAATCACCGAGATCCACTGCTTGGCCGTTCGCCCGCGGGCCCCGGCCGACCTCCCGTCGTTCTTCACCGCTGACAACAAAATTACCCTCCACCAGGGTGACCTCAACCACCCGCGAATGGGCTTGTCCCAGCAAACCATAACCCAACTCTTCAGCCGCGCGTCCCTGGTGATCCACAACGGTGCCGACACGTCCCACATGAAGACGTACCACTCCCTCAAACAGTCCAATTTTGCCACCACAAGAGACCTGATCGAGTGGAGTGCTTCGCGCCAGATCCCATTTCACTACATCTCTTCCGCTGGTGTGGGGAGTCTGTTGCCCTCTCCAGAGACTGCTGTTTTGGACGAGGTCTCGGTGTCTTCAACGCCACCACCACCGCAGCAGCCATCAACAACCGACGGCCTTCGGGCAGACGGTTACACGGCGTGCAAGTGGGCGAGCGAAAGGTTTTTAGAGAAAGTTGCAGAGCGGTATCCCAGTTGGCAAGTCTATGTCCATCGACCTACCCTCATCAGTCGAATCACGGTGGATGGAGACGACGACACAACAGCATCGCCGCCTGAGCTCGATGGTCTTCACAACATATTCGCGTATATCCACAAACTTCGAGCTGTCCCTGCATTATCTCACGGGACTTTTGGACGCGGGTTCCTGAACGTGGTTCGACTGGAGGATGTCGTGTCGAGGATTTTGCGGGCTTCTGCTCTATCCATGTCGGACTCGGACCACCGCTCGGAGGTTGTTGTTGGCAAAGAAGGCTGCTGCCAGGGAGGAGGAGTGGTCCGTTTCGTCAACCACGCTGGTCGCCTCAATCTGCCGCTCAATAACATGCGCGATTGGGTCCTTAAAGGCACGGCCGACGGCACGTACGTCGACTTGGCGTCCGACAGGGACGATTTCGCCGAGGTTCCGTTGGTCGAGTGGGCGCGCAGAGCGACCGAGGTCGGCATGCATCCCGCCGTGGCTGCGGTGCTGGTTGCGTTTGGGCATGATAGTGGTGAGGTTGGTTTCCCCCTTGTTGTCAGTAGTTGTGGTGGTAGTGGTGATGATGGAAATGGTCGTCGTGGCGATGAGGGAGAGGTTGATAAAGCTAAAGCCAAAGCCGCCGGTGATGGTTCTGGCCTGGCTACATGTAGTATCCGCAGCCCAGTGCTGATGGAGGACGGAAACGCCAAAGGAAATCTTGGAAGTGGAAGTTCGGAGTGGGGTGGGGTGGAAAAGTCGCTTTTGGCTTCTGGATCTGAAGCTGTCGAGGCTTTTCATGGACAGTCGATAAAAATAAGGGGATGGCGGGAGGCGATGTGGATGCTGTTTTCGGGAGCCAAGTTGTTGGTGGTGTTTCTGTTTCTCGTCATCGTTTTGGTCAGGATGGTAGGGTGAAGTTACTCTGAGTGCCAAGATTGAAGTGTCGTTTGCCGAAGGAATATATAGCTTATACTACTTTCCTTTGTTATCAAAAAGTTGAAGCAGAAACTTGAAAGTCCGACACCCATCTCCTTTTCAACGGTGGTGCTAGACTGGTTGTTCAGATCTTACCATAACTGAAGTACCTACAACAGTCAATTCTTGCACCTGTAAAGTTCTTGGTCGTATTTGGAGTCGAAAGGAAGCAAGTCCTGCTCTGAGGACGTGATTGCAGGATCAAATACCACCAAAGAGATAGGGGACGGGAGGGTTGCGTGTTGCTGGCAAAGAGGTGTTTGTTAAGAGTGGTAAGTACCTCGTAGTCGAGCGACGTTTTCTCCCGTACTATCCGTAAATTTGGGGGAAAGTTGAGCTTCAACTAACAGCGGGGCTTTCAGACGTCGAATTAGGAGAAACGATAAATCTGACTCTGAGCTTCGTAGATGGAAAGACGGAGCCAATGAGACGATGAGTTCAGGCTCCATAATTTCTCGGCTTAAAACAGTTTCACCATTCTGCTCATGATCAGGTTGCTAGTGTTAAGCCAGCGTTGATACGATTCCATAGTACCTCGAGTCCGAATCGAATCACAAAGTTGCGGTACTTGGCCAAAAAGTGTTGCATATAAAGGGCTAATCAGAATTCCACGCAGCTCATCTCCGGTCTATATCTCGTCCATAGTTGCCTTGATAGCATCCTAAGCCCAAACTCCAGAAACAAAAAGCCTGGTTGGGAAAACAGAAACCATAAACTAAAGCAATCAGCTAACTCTCGCCAAGTGGCTTGCTAACCTCATCCTACTTGAGGCCTGCTGAATGTGATTTTGCCACGGCAGTCTTTCTCTACCATCGACATGCGTTGGATCACCTGATCATCAAATTCAGAAGCAGGTAGTGTGTGAGCAGGAGCGGGCATGCTGACGTCGCTACCGCTACCCGAAGAGTCGGACTGGGATAACGCAGCACGCCCCGTCGCGAGCCTACGCCTCTTACCTCGGTGTGGCTGGTCATTATCATCATCGTCATCATCAGACCGCCCCCCGTTTCTCGCCGGATCCGCCTCCATTTTTGCCATCATCCACGAAGTTCCGGCCTCTCCCCCGGTAGGTTTCGCTTGTCACCGTTTAGATACTGCCACTCGCCGCACCCGGTCTCGAGCGGAGGGTGCGGGATTCTGAAGACACGGAGTTTAGGTTTGCTAATATCACTAAAACAGATCTTGCCGACACCGAGGGTGCCGCGCAGCATGTTGATCGGGTGTAGGTGGTCGACACGCCCGGCCATGGTCCGGCTCTTGTCTTCCAGGTCGAGATTAATAGACGCGGGGCAGCGGATTACCACGCCCTGGACGAACCGAGGTTCGGCTTCGGAAACCAGGTCGGCTGGGAGGATGCGCGTCATCGCCGGGACGTAAGCCTGACCGTGCCAGACGAAAAAGTCAAACACGCAGCGCATGTCGGCCGCCGTGAGGTCCTCCGAGGTTGCCGTCCGTGCTGCAGCGGACGACCAGGACGGTTGTCCCACCAGGGAAAACGCGGCTTGGGCCCCTCTTCCACGTCGTCGAACACATGCGGACATCGTGCCATTCGAAAAAGGATTCGGGCCGTTCTGTACGCTGCAAAAAAATTCTGAGCTCGTAGTCGAGGCCGCCGGCGCCGTATCCGCGGCCGAGGTGGTTGCGGGTGATGGTGTGGACGGTGTAGTATGCTTTCTGGCCGACGTCGAGATAATGACTCAGTAGGTGCTTGGTTTCCTAGTTGTTCCTCTGAACGTCTATGCATTTGAATTTTTTTCGTTCGTCGTCTTTTTCGTATGGGAAGTAGAGCGCTCTGGACTTTTTGTCGTTTGTGTCCCCGGCCGCTTTGAACTTGGGACATATATGTTTACGAGTAACCCGGTTGTGCGTGGCGCAGTTTGCGTCACAGTAGAGAATTGACCGGCACTGTTCGCAGCAATTGTCTATTGTCGGCAGCTGCTTGTCACATTTGCCGCAGCGTCGCTCCTCGTCTCGGCTCATTGTTGTGGGGCATTTCTTGCATTTCTTCACTCCGGATCCCTGCTTGGTCGATTACCGAGACATGTTGAAAGGGTTGTTTAATAAGTTAATGACTAGAGCACAGGATGGTCGTGATAATCATAAGGTACCTACCTACCTACCTAGACTGAGCCGGCAGTTTTGAAAATATTTATCAACGCTGTAAAGTGTGTTTGGTATATTGTAGCGCACCGAGAAGAATGGAGATGTTGGAGAACGAGACTAGCATATGATCTGGGAGGGGAAAATATATGATTTGAGAAGCAGAAGAAAACAAGATTGACTTGAGCAAAGAAACCGCGGTAAGGAACACACCCCTCATCCTCAAAGATCATGTATTATCTAGCTGAAGTTTATCGTTCCTAATCCTTTGTAAGATGATGGTGTTGCCTTCGAAAGACAAGAGAATTAAAGAACGGTCTGGTCAGGTGGCACGAACTCGTAAAGGGCTGAAAGAAAAGGAGATTTAGAAGCTCGAGAGCTCTGAATTATGGTAGACTCGGAGCGTGTCATACCGGAGCAGAGTATCCACTCACAGCCTTCTATTTGAACAATCAGCCACCGAGTCTTTGAAACCGAGCCGCACTGGCACGGCAAAAAGTCTTTGAAATGCTGAACAATGCATGGCGTCCAGGCTTTTTTGCCAAATTTAACTCTCCTTTATTATCAAAATCCAGCGCATAGCTGAATATGCCTACTGAGAATCATTGAAGACTCGGACAGGCTCAGAACTGCAAACTATCCTCAAGCCACAGAGATCCCAAGGGGAAAAAAATGAAACTGGAAAACATGATCCCTATTACAGCACGCCAACACAGCAATACGTATTGGCCAGCAGCTTCGTGCAGTCTGACCTCGCAAATGGGTTCCACGCAATCAGCTGGTCCGTCGAGACGTTGTACTTTGCTGCGATATTGACACACGTATCGCCCTGCTGGACAAAGTAGAAGGTCTTGCAGTTGCCCACCATGCCCGGCTGGTACGGCACCGGCGTCGTGATGCCGTTGCCTCCTGCGGACGGGGTCGGGTAGACGCTAGTCGTTCTGACCGCTGTGACGGTGGACATGAAAACCGAGGTGAGGACCGTGGTGACGGGTACTGTCATGGGGACCGTCACTGGGACGGTATAGGGCACGGTGACGGTGACGAGAGTCGGCGGCGGGAAAGGCACTCGTGTTCTGCTCAGGCTCGGGGCTTCGTACGCGGCTATGCAGTAGGACTGATTTGAAGGAAGCGTGGTGCATGGGATTGCTACTGACGGGTTCTGCTCTCTCCCCCGCTACTGGTCAGCTTTGAGAGAGTTCGACTTGGAGACTGCGACGCACCCATCTGTGGAAATCCGCCATGGCAACCCCGTACGTCTCCTCCATCATCGGGCAGGTCCATGATCCGTCGTTGTCCAGCCACCAAGCGCAGAATCTTGTCGTTGTCTCCTCATAGGGGTACTTGGGGATTGCATTCTGCAGACCGCGGCGGAGGTCTCCTTGAATTCGGTTTGCGCTGACCGAAGCAATGGTCGAGATGAGTGCCAGGAGCAGCACGTCGCAGACCGGTGGTAACATCATCTTGTCGGCGAGGATGCAGACATGCAATACATGTGAAGAGAGGTAAGTATCTTGGGATCTCACGAGCGAGAGAAAACAAATGAAAGCAAATACCATCATTGGAAAAGGTTTTCCAGGTCGGCCGCCCTTCAAGATATTGGTCGACGTGGATCATTCCGACTGCTTCGGTGGCTTATTCTCCGCGGCATTGCGTGGACCTTTGTTGGTGACGGAGGTGACGAGGCTGATAATCTAGCCACCAAATTGCATCCCAATATCGAGCTTTTAAGGAACCTGGCACTTTCCGACTGCGAACTGTTATGCGGGGAAGCCTGAACGAACGATCGGGATGTTGCTTTTTGCTTGGCATGCAATAACTATACGGTTATTGGTATAGGGGACTCGACGAGGGAGTAAGACGAGCATGATTGACGCATTCTGCCTCAAAGGCCGGGCTTATGCCGACCCCCTATTCAGCCTCTCACACCGGAATGGCACAATTAGCTGTCGAGGGGCCAAATACAGCATTTGCAAAAACCAGGACGTTCATTGCAAAATCTGTTATATATCGTCAGACGAATCTGGGCACCTCCATGTCTTCCACAGCAATGGTAGCTGGCATGATGTAGCTTGTTTTGGTCGGGAAAGCCCGGGTGCGACTCGAGTCTCCTGTTCATCACGAGCTTTCCCGCAACAAATGGGAGTCACCGGTCGACATCTCTGCGTTCAGATACAAGAGATGAAACATCACATCAAGTTAAAGTACTGCATATTATAAAGCCATGTCAGTAGATAGCAAGCAATGCCGTATGGTAATGGGATTTAAAATGAAGATTTCTAATTGAAAACTATGGAAGCTGCATTATGCTTTTACATAAGCCGGGGAAAAAAAAAAGAAGAAAAAAGAAAAGCAGATGCCACAACTTGGAATCTGATACAGGAAAGGAAGGCTGGATGGATGGAGCTCAATTGCTTCAATTGTGGTGGATTAGACTAGCCTATCAGAGCGCTCGATTCCGAGCGCTCGTCAAGAATGGCACTAGGCCAAAAGTAGACTAGCTTTATGTGGCCCGTGCTCGCATGCAACCCTCAAAAGGTCGTGCGAGCCAGCCACACAACCTAATTCATCATCCTTCTCTACAACAAAATACTACATCAATTGCTTGGATCAACATCAATTGCTTGGATCAACCCCGACGCCATTAGAATCGAACCGGCGACATTACCCCTACCCCTCCCAAAAAAAAAATAAAAAAATAAAAAAAATAACCCTTTTAAATGGGCGCGTTTAACACAGAATCCATAGATGCGGTGTCGATTAGTTCCCTTAAAGACATCCACAATGTGAGGTTGGCTGTGGTTTACCACTGCGCTACTGTGCCTTGTATGTCGGCGGACATTAACGTTGCTGGGTGAACCGAATGATATACTGCGAGCACAGGTCAGTTCAGTTGGCAGGATGGGGTTGTTACAGCTGTCTGGCATGCGTTAGGGGGTAGCGCGTTGATAGATGGTATGAAAAAGAAGGAGTGAGCTGCCTCCCATTTGTTACCTTTCGATGCCTAGGAAGTCATTGAAGAAGTGATAAAACGACACTTGGTCGGTCTAGGCCATGATGCTGGAAATGTCGTGATTTTGGTGATGTAGCACTTCAGTTGTTATGATATCTTTGTTTTTTCCAGTCATGACCGATAGTGACAATCACTCGGCTTCTCACTCCATTTCACGGTAATTTCATAGATTCAGGTTTTTTCACGTCCATACTCACTGGTGTATCCTTAATACTTTATATACGGCTTCTGATGAAGTAGGTATCTGCAATGCGTTGCATTTAAGCCTGGAGCCTTGTTCGAAGAGCAGAGTGTGTTGATGCTGTAATCCGTACGAACATCAGTCCTGACTAGGTAGACATATTATGTAGAATTAGAATTAGTCCGAAATGCAAGCTCGGCAAACCAGGCAGCCACATTGCCTGACTGGCGTGGTCGGCAATTGGTTGTTGGCTAAATCCTGCCACATACCTGGTAGGCAGTGTAGGTAAGGTACCTTAGGTAGGACCGACACCGCTTCTCTTCTCGTCCAGTTGAAATACTTTCGTAGTGTAACTGTGTAACAATCTTTACCAAAAAGACATATCACCAATCCCGACACGACAGCATGGCCGATACGCCTCACCTTGCCCAACTCCCTTCCGAGTTATTCCAAAAGATGGCCCTGCTCTGTTCGCCCGATGACGTCGCCGCTCTCGGCCGCACATACCGCTGCCTCCATGGCATATGCGATGATGTCTATATCCTCCAGGCGTCCTTTTCAGCAGACATTCCCGAACCAGACTCGGCTGCGATTCCAGACAAGAATGCGCTGCGAGACCTGCTCAGAGAGAAGCTCGACCGCGAAGACGCCCAGACGGCAAAGGCCATCTGTCGCGGCGAACCGGCAGGGTGTCGCTGACAAAACAGTATGTCGGGAGGCGTTCGTGGCACATCGAAGGAACGCTGACGCCGCTTGGCATCGCCGGTTTCTGGGGCGTCGGCCGTGATCGGCCGCATGGTTGGGTTTGGTTCTACAAGAAGGCTTGGATATAAAAACTCGAAGCAAAGGAATGATAATGACACGACATACCAAAGGTACCTAAGCCACTTCATCCCATGCCTATATATGTATGCCCAAGATATGTACCAGGTACCTACCTACATGTTATGTGTAACCACACCTAACAGCTTTACCAGCTTCTCCACCTACCTAGGTACATCATATTCACCAACTACCTAGTAAGCGGCGGGTTCCCAGGCAACGCCGGCAGCCACCCATCAATCGGCTCGTCCACCACCGCGGCCTTGGAGCACTTGTTCGCCTCCTGTATCGTCTGCTTCTTCAACTCGGGGCAGTCGACGCCACAGTACTTGTCCATGGCCCGCTGCAACGCGTCGCCCTTCCAGCCAAACAGATAGTCGCCGTGCCAGCCGTAGCCGGTCTCGTCGCCCATGCTGAAGACGAACGGCTGGCTGCCGTCCTCGGGCCATGTGGTCGGGTCGTTGAAGGCCGACGTGTTCCATATCGTCTCGTACAGGATCTGAGGGAGACGAACAGGATGGCTAATTTAATGAGTGTCAATTAGCACGGAAGTCAGTGGTCATATCCAGGAGCATAAGAGCAGACATACGTGGATGGGCACTCTCCCTCCGTCTCAAAGGTGCCCGTAACCGGATACGCGACGTGGCTCTTGTGATCCGGGCTGTCGACGTTGACTCCGTCCCAGCACGTCGGGAAGAAATTATTGATTCGCATACCGTAGGGGCAGGGCTGCTTGGGAAACGTGCGCGTGTCGTAGCTGCCGCCTATCTCCGAATTCGCTGGAGCTGGGCCCCAGGGCGTCGTGAAGCAGCGGAAGGCGATGCTCTTGAACTCGTTGGCGTCTGGGCTGGGTTCGCGGTACATGGGGTCGCCGATGAGCATACGGAAGCCAGGTTTGAAAGCCGTGACTTTTGTTTTCTTGTCGTACGGAGCTGTGTAGTAGACGGTCATGCCGCCCTTTGCCCCTTCGAGGCCCAGGTTCTCCATCAGGGGCACCCTGTGGAAGGATCCGTTGCGATGACGGAAGAAGAGGACGGCCGTCCAGTAGTTGGAAAAGTCTTCGGTGAAGGTGCATGTGGTGCATGTTGCTTCGGCCGAAATATTTAGGTCCGGGTCCATCTTGGGCGCCAGAGCGTTTCCTCCCACGATCTGGTGTAGATGGGGTGAAGGCGCGACGCCGGGTGTCACGAGCGGGTCGATTCGCTGGATATTGAGCTCGGAGCACGAGAATCTCAGGAAGTCTTTGAAACTTGGGCCTCCGGAGTTGTATGGTATGCCACCCACTTGTGCCGTGACGCCTCGTGCCATGAGCACGGTTGGGACGATGTGAAGCTTCATGATTTCAGTGCAACGTCTTGCTCAGACAACCAAGACCGGATTAGTTGTGAATAGACGCACGTTCTTGAAGCGGCTTGAATAGAAAACGGGACGAGAGATGATCTAGTAATGATTCAAGAGCCCCCACTTTCCGAAGTTATCGTAATATAAAAAGGGGCGGATAGGACGTGCAGGTATATAACCAAGGTAATATGCCGCGCGACCAACAGGATAGCCGCGTCTTTATTGACAATAAGGGTAAACTTTGTCTGCACTGGTAAAGTCAACGACGCGAGGAGTTACGCATGAAACTATCCGATGAAATTCCACATCACGGGAGTTGATTGTCGGTCGGGACCTGCGGTGAGAAGATTCTTGGTCAAGCTCGAGACTCGGACCTGGAGCTATATCTTCCTTGGCTTTGGAATGAACTGCGACATCAATGCCAAACTAGGCGGCAACATGAAGTCCCAGCACAAATATAATGAAATTTCAGCTTTCTCCTTGGTGCACATTGATTGCTGAGTCTATCCATCTGAGGTATCAGTTTGCGTGACTGCAACTCTCTTGTAACACACAGTCGAAGCACGAGGCCTCGATCGGAGTCAACATCCGTCACGTAACGAACGGACTGGAATCATTGCGTGAATCACTGCAAACTTGAAAGCAGCCCGAGATGCAAACTCCAAGTAGTTACCTATATATACCAGGTCTTTCTGAGCACCCTGGTAATCCGGGACGTGATGCTAGACCCAACATCTTTCACTACCAACATCCATCATCACCGACCAACACCCATCGCTGAAACGTCAATCGCTGCCAACGTCCTTCACTGCCAACAACTTGGCAGCAATCTAGTTCGAGGCCAGGTAGGTAGGTATCTTTAGTTCTACCCCCTTCAACGGCGCAACCATACTAACTGCACAGCATGGCATCCTCAACGTCGCCAAACGAAATCAAAATGTCCGAGGTCTCGCCAGACAGTCCGGAGACCACCCTGAGAAACATGTTCTCGCCATACGGCCCGAAGACCACCTTGGGAACCATGCCTCCAGGTCAACCAACCCCCGAAGCGGAGGAGACTTCATCGTCGTTCGGCGAGTCCATGATAGCCATCGCCGTCGACAATTCCTGAAGTACGTTGTATGAGGCTCTAGGAGCCGAGAAACGTGCGATAAGAAGTGTCAGCTCTCCTTGTCGCGGCAGACAAGCAGGCACAAAATCTGATAAGTTCTGCCTTGGAACCACACGGCATCATCACCCCAGCAACTTAGCATGCTCGACAACATCTGTTGTCAGGGTGGGACTGTTCCACGCAGCCTCTTTCTCGACCCGGCGTCCCGTTCGTCGCTTCGTGAATCGGATTTGTGGTTCCTCATGACCGATGGCCTCATCGATCATTGGTTGATCAGCACATTTGCAGACGGCATCAGGAGGAACGGCATGTACGGAAAGGCTTGCATCATCACAGTCTTCGGTGACGGTGAGCGGAAGGGGCAGCGGCCTTGCGCCTGCAATATCAGCGTCGGACTTGCTGTGTTTGCTGTCAGTCCCCATGTGGCGTTCCTCTTCACCGACGTCAACACCGACAGGACATACATCCTGGCCATCAAGAGATGTTTTTCCGCACTCCTTGACCCCGGTCAGCTAATTCCTCCTCTAACTACCAGCACTGAGTGGGATCATCTCCCTCAAATCTCCTACGAAAGATCTAGCAATGGTGTCCATTCCCAAGGCACAGATACTGGAGAAAGATAAGGTCGCCGTTCATGAGCCAGGAAATATCAGCGAGGCCGTCAATCTTCAGATCCTATTCTCAAGCCCTGATGCAGATCCAAGACTGGCGCAGCAGATTCTGTTGAACAACGACAACGCCAGAATGATTGCTCTTACGGCAGACACCTGGGACCAGAGCAACAACTTCACCAGCTGGATCAACAGAGTGGTCAGCGTCCCTCGAGTCCGATCTCAGTTGCCCTAGGCGCAGCTCCCCCAACTCAGAGCAAGCGCAACAGCGATGCGGGAACTCTCGACCGCTTCCCATCATCACAGTACCTGACTATCCACTCCGATGACAAATCTTCAGATCGGCTCCGATGGCGACAAGCCCCGTGCCCCGTCCAAGGTAAGCACGGGTAGAGGAGGAAAAAGCGGAGGGCCTCCACGGAAGAGGGAGGCAGGCATCATGGAGGCAGGGAATGACACAGAAACACAGGGGTGGGAGATGGAGCCGGCCGAGGTTGGCATATCAGAAAAGCAATGAAAACAAATGATATTTCTAGAAACTTGCATTGATACTTGCCTCTGCATGTTGTCCCATCGCCAGCAGCACGAAGACTAAAGCAAGTCATACATTGTTTTTGACGACACGTTCCAAAGCAAAAAAAGAAAGAGGGCCACGCCGCCAAGTGTAAGGCCGACCTGGACGACCTGAGGTTTAAAGCGCCGCCAATCACGAATCGACTTCTGTTTAAAGATGTGGGGTGGCAAAAGTGCGTGATGTCCCCATTAGCCATGATATATCGGGGTAGCTACCGTACCTAGGTAGATAGCCCACAGGGTCCTCGGTAAGGACCAGACCAGCCGTGTGAATAATACGTACGGCCTTGCCCAAGGATGTCGTTTGGTATCAGCCTCACATAGAGGTACGTAATGGAACTAACACACTCAAAGATATCATTGGGTGTCTTTGGCGTATCCTTCGCTTCCTTCGAGGCAACCTCCATCATACCACTACATAAATCAGAACACATATTATTCAAGTCGCACATCAGAGCAAAGAACCAAGCCACCAAGTATGCACAGTTCAGATTATCTATCTAGCAAGCCACAAACCCTGAGGATCGGGCACGTATCAGGGCACATGCACATCTGTTGTGTGTATTTCTCACTCTTTGCCTGGGACCAAAATCTGATATCTGACAAAAAATACCAGAAATAACTCCCACACACTTCAACTTGCTTGCTGATGCCACGCACCGGGTCTGTCACCGCCTTCCCGTGCCATACTCACGAAATGCGACAGGCAACTTTTCACACAAGTTCATAGCGAGGCCTCCCTCCCTTCAGCCCAAAATCGTATTGAGCACCACGATGTAGGTAGTCATATCGCTATGTCTCTCTCCGCCCGCTCAGTCGGTCTTATTAAACACACAAAAGACAATTTCACATGTTTTTATCCGAGCCAGCCCTGTTGGGAGAGATTTTTGGTTTTGTCATACTTCGTAACAACATCATACACACACACCCCCTCGAGGGAGGGAAAAAAAGACATGCATATTATGCGACTCATGCGAGACAAAACATACACAACGCTCGCTGCCGAGACATACCCAAACCTGGCACCTCTACACTCCATTATGCGACACGCATGCTGCGCAGCACGTAATATACCCAAGTACGTACTAGTCAATTACAGGGACAACCTTTGTTTAGCTGCCCGTTAAAAGTCCATCCCACACTGGTAGATACAGCAACGCTCGCAAAGCCACCGTTGCTCTGTTGTCTTTCTCCCCCGCTTGCGCCCTCACTTCGCCTGCCTTACATGATGGGTGGGAAAACGCCTCCCTCGCATACTGGCGCCATCGGCCTCCTATCTAGCGGTCTGCCTGTACTCTGCTGCCACGGTGGTAACCAACTTGAAACCCATCTACCAACCAACCCCAAGGCTGAGATGTAATCATTATGTCGATGCGCCTTGCACTGCATACCGCCAAAACAGCCCCCAAATTCATGTCAGGCAGGCAGGCAGGCAGGCAGGCAGGCAGGCAGGCAGGCTGTTGCATCGCACAACTCCCAACCAAGTGGAGACTGAGATGTATGTCGAGCAGCCTCGCATTGCATACCGCAAGTCCCAATTCTCTCCTCTCTCCATCTGTATGTATTGGATGTATGTAGGGACTTATAGGCTAGTCTTGTTTTCTTTGCTTGCCAGTGAACCAAGTCGCACACACCCAGTCATCTTGGAGTCTGCCATTGCATCCGGTAAAGTGTATACGCGATATCTGGCACGCACTGAGTTCAATGCGCACTTATCCAGATCGAGTTGGTTTCCCGGAACATTGTCTACGATCCAGAACCAGATTCTCCGGTCTTCAGATGTGCTAGGGGTGAGTGCAGCTGAGATCACTTACTCACTCAATTCCATATCCCTGCCTACCTTACCAGGCTTAACCTCCAGCCAATGCTTACCTTAGCTCAGCCGAGATCTATCTCTCATCGTGAATCGTGATTCATATATGTCTTGACCCCGACCAATTCTGGGGAAACCTCTCAGGACCAGGCCCAGGACTGGGTACCCAGGTTAAGGCCAACTTTAAAATCCCCAAGACTGGCTCAAAACTTACTCACATCTCAGATCCCGTGTCCACATCGCATCGGCGGTAAGTCCTCACTGGCCGCGACTGGCGGTGGCTTATGCAGACAACTCCAACCACTACCGCGCAATGTTTCACGCATCCGCCTGTAGTCTGTCGGTCTGCAGGTCTCACTTTGGGACCAGCATTGATTGACTCTGAGAGACGCAAGAGAGAGACAACGCAAACACCACACTGCAGCAAGCCACCACCACCACCCACCCCACAAGCCATTCACCGTTGTTTTGTCCACTTTCAGCCTCCAAACTTGCGCGGGAGGGGTGTGTAACGAAGCCTTATTTTCTTTTAATTTTTTTTTTGGTGTGGTTGTACCAGATCTCGCCCATCTGCCTTCGTCCTCCCTCCTCCCACCTGGCAACACAAACCAGGCAATGGATCTGGGTGACCTTGTCACGAGGAGGCAATCAACACCATCACAAAAGTCGCAAGAAACAAGTAGCTATAGTCAAAATCTTGACTCGAATTTGTTCATTATGTCTTTTCTACTACCTTATGGCAGGATATGTTCGTGTATATGCAGCCCAATCATCATCAATTCCGTCCCTTCGCCCCTTCACCTGGCACACCCTTCCCCAATCATAATCGCCAGTCAAAAACACCAAGAAACAGGTCCAGTATATGGGGGGTATGAAAGACATTAAAGACCGCTACTGCAGATGTGAGACAACCAACCCAGAAAGCAAGCTACCGAAAAAAAAAACCACCACGCCAAAAAAGAAGCAAGAAAAAAAAGGAGAAACAGAGAGATCATGCCAATATGTTTGCTGCGGCCCTAAGCTCCATTTGCCGCGAGTACGTATCTTATAATGACGGAATCGAGTCCATGGTGCGGAGTTCCGGCTTAGACAGCAAGCTGTACCGATCCTCGGCCAGCAGACGCTTGGTAGTGATACGATCTGGGTAGTTGCGCATAAACATGTTGGTGAAGTGGGTGCCGTAGTGAATGCCCTCACTGGTTTGGGCTGTCTTATCTTGCATCATGCCGCCGCAGCCACCTTCGAGTGGCTTGAGGACTGCTTGGAAGCTCGGCTCGTGGAAGTAGGCGTACGCGAAGCGTTCCCGCGTATTGAGGCCGACCTTGTGCGGAGTTGCCGTGAGGTAGTTGCGGGTGAGATATTGCATCATGTCCCCAAGAATGACCGTGTGAACACCGTCGACCGGAGGAACATAGTACCAGTCGTCTGCGTCTTCCTTCAGGCCAGCCGCGCTCTTTTCCCAGTTGGCGAACTTCTCATTCTCAGCCGGGCGACGGATGAAGAGTCCTAGCGCAGCACTGTTAGCCATCATGTCCCCCGTGGCCCAAGTCTCAAGGCTGCCTCGGCTCACCTCCGACATCGTCTTGCGCAGCAATGACAAAAAGGCCGTAATCCGTGTGGGACCCGATCCCGCGGCCCTCCTTGCCTTTCCCATTGGTGGCATATCGTGGGGGAAATCTAAAGATCCACCTGGTAAGACACGTTTCAAGACAACAGTATGACAGAATCGGGCTGGCTTACCGGAGGACCCTTGTGTGATGCCAACCGTCCCGGGTGTATTGTGTCAGCGAGCCCGGTGCAACCCCCAGTCCAAGCTCGGTAAGCTGGAGTAGCTTCTCGCCCTCAGCACCAAGATTCTCGTTGTAGCGCACCATGGGCTCCTTCATCTCGATATCAGGCCATGGGCAAGGGCCGTGGCAAGGCCACTTGGCGCGAACGCGGGGCTCCGACATATCGAGATCTTTGGTGACGGTGAAGATCTCTGAGTAGTCAGCAATTCCATCTGTCACCTCCTCGCCAGAGCCAATGTAGCCCGCGTAGCTCTGCGAGTCGATGCAGGCTGCCTTTTCGCCGTGAGACTTCTTGAAGAATCGCTTGCTTGCTGAGTAGGCGTCTTTCCAGAGCTGCCTCTGCGTGTCGGTCATGGAAAGCTGGATGATGCCATCACGGCGCCAAGCGTCGACCAGAGCTTTGCCTAGGGCTCGGTCACCGCGAGATCCGGTGACCCGATCCGGGATGGTAAATGTATCGAGCTCAGCGACATGAGCTTTAAAGCCGGGTGGCATCGTCTTACCGAGGCCACCATCGGCGTGATGGCGAGCTTCGGGTTTTGGGCAATTGAGTGATGTGCGCCGAGCTGCCTGGGTGTTGAAGCCGGGCGGCATAACCATACCCGACGCAGCCTCCGGGGAGCCATATGATGTGGTGCTCAGCATGGCTCGACCAAGCACGACACGCCGGCCCAAGGGCAACACACGACGGGAAAGGAGACTCATATCTGCGTTTCTGCACGTGTATGGACTGTTGGTGTTGTAGTTTGTTCTTGCGAACCAAAGATATCAAGGAAGTGTGCCGAGAGTTGGTGAAAGAGACGAGATACTTGTAGTGAATGGAAATGTGCTTGGAAAGAGTGCGAGATGAGGGAGTCAAGGAGGAGATGCTCTCCTTATAACCTTGGGAGATGCGAGGATTCGAGCCGGGACTTGTCGGCGGTGAAGGAAACCTATCACGGGGAGTGTGGGTACTGCCATCTTGATGTCTTGGGACCAAAGTGAGCATGTAGAGAGACGGGCCTGACCGGGAGTGTGTAATGAGCTGCTTCCGGCGCTGTATCCGACGTCGTCTGTTCACACCCTGAATAACGGTATGCGGAGTAACGTACCCTGACTCCTGTAGTCAAGCCCGACTAAACCTGCCACGCGGGCAGGATCTGTTATCGCTAGACGGGGTGGGTGACGACGGTGCGCGAGCCGCATTAGCAGGGCTACCATATACGTCGAGACAAGTCTTGGGGGCAGCGCGATCGGACGAAGCTCCCCGTGCCCCCATTCCTACTCGCACGCCTTTGGGATACCGGCTCCGGATTCTCCAACTGGCGCCGAGCTAACGGTGACACACCAAATGCGAGACAGACTCTGCAATAGGAGCCGAGGGGAGCACAAGGTAGGGTATGGTAGGCGGCCTAAGGTACTTGCCACGGTAGAGAGGCCCGGCTATGCACTATGAAGACTGCCAATGTAAGACAAGACCTCACAAATGGTCTCTTTTCTTTTTCTTGCCTTAGCTGATGTTCGTCACAGGTATGCACCGGAGGTAATTGGTTGCTCGGCAAGCTATGGTGGCCACCATGGGTGGCAACAAAACACGAGTGAGCGAAACCCTCCGAACAGATCAGCAGACGATGCGAATGAATGGACAGACAGCCCAAGCTCTTGGCTGGAGAATGCCCGAATACCTTTGGCCACCTTTCAGAAAACGGATTGTGTTCTCTCGCAAGTCGCCGATGGCGTCGTTCGGCGTGGGCGGGTGGAGCTATTTCTGTCATGGCCATGGGCATGCAAGCCATCCCCACGCGTGAGATGTGCAGGCGTCGTCGACTGACGGAGGGACGGTGGAAGGGATGGACGAGTCTAGGTCTTTTTGCCTGGAGTCTGTGGTCGAGAGTCGGTCTACACAAACAAGCCAGAATGAGTTTCGATTCCATCCCACAAACTCGAGTGGTGCCTGTGGCTGTCACTGTGCTAGGCCATCAGTATTTGCGTTCCGTCCTGTCAGGGTCAGATGTGCCCCCCGGGAGCTCGAGGGATGCGGTTGTGTTGGAGCACAATATCGAATCTCGATGAATAAATTCCCCATGGTGCTATCTGGATGATCGAGATCTGCCCAATTTGCGTGTCGGGTCTTCTCTCCACTGGTCAATGACCAGCTCCCGGGTCGTCTGGAGAGCACCCCAGATACTCTCTTTCCACGTTCACGGGTTGGTGGATCGTCGTAGTCTAAGGCAGTGGTTCGTCAGTAAGGCCGCTGTAGCGTACGATGAGGTCAAAGGAAGTCGAGGAAGAAGACCCTTGGACGCGGGTTGACGGCTTCTTCTCTCCCGAATGTGCGGTGCCCTCCAGGGGTCTCGAAATTTGTCAGTTCCCACAGGGCAGTCCTTCTGTCGCGGCCATGGGCAACCATCCATGTGGATTGTGTGGATGCTGTGTTCCGTGTCAAAGACTCAAAGTGTGGCTGCCCTAGGTCTAGACTAAAAAAAAACACCGAAACACACCGAATCGGTACAGTCAGTGAATAGGGGAAGTCTCAACCTACGATACCTTCCTTAGGTGCGTCCTAGCCTCTAAGGTCTGTCCCTCCCAAATTTGATGCCTGTAGTCTACAGTGGGTCGGTGCCAGCTGCCGTGCGATTGGCTCATCTTCACCCCTCCTTCTCCCTAAAGTACCTACCTACACAAGGCAACAAAGGCACTCTAAGGAAGGTGCGTGGGTGACTGATGAATGAGGTGGGCAGGAATGGAAGTCGGGAAGGAGCTTGAATCCGAGGCAGTTTGAGTCGAGGTCGGTGCCCCCCAACCATTGGTGTATTGGAGCCCAGTGACACTGGCAAGATCATCAGTGGTGCATGGTATACAGTGCACATGGACGAGCAGGCATCAGCAATGACGGGCCTTGACCGCTATGGATTGGGCATAAATGTAAAACGGGATGTAACCCGGATCGTGATAGTTTATTTACTGTTAAATTACATGAGATAACAGGAGGGCACCGTGCTCGTTGCCAACACTTTCCAGCTCTTGGTCCGCATTGAGGCAAGCCGACCCCCGTCCTGCCTTGCTGATTGCTTGCCATATGTACCTGAAGCGCCGTGAGGCTCTATCGCGGTAGTCGCGAAAGTGTATTATACATGGTATTATAGATTAAATCCAACCCAAGAAGCATGGCTCTGCGTCATCTCTCCAAGGGTATCTGTTCCTTTCTCCACCGCCTTCATCTGCGGGCGCCTGACCGCCTGACCCGGACGAGGTTTCTTAAACCGTCTGCCGCGGCCGCGGTCGTGTTTGACGCCGTGCGAGGCTAGTCCCATTCCACGCCGGGTAAGTTGTGTGCCACATGCCATCATCATACGTCGAACTACTGCTGCTACTGACGCCAGAGGAAGTTTGAAGCGGCGGCGAAGTAGTCGCAGACGAGGCAATAATAGAGGCAACTATTGTTGATGGCGTAGCCAGTCCCAAGCTCGGGTAGCTGATCGGCAATGATGAGGTCAAGCTTGACACCGGCAAGGTAGACGTCTGCAGTGAGATCGTCGATGAGGTTGTTGAAATAGTTATCGCGCTTGTGGCTGGGACCGCCGTCGGTGACGTTGATGTTGATGATGCCGCATAGATGATCGTCGTGGTTGTTGTGGGGTTGGGCTGGATGGGGACAATGGGGACGGTCTTGGTGACAAAAACCGTGTCGGTAGTTGGCGGTGATGATTTATAGACTGTTTGGATAGAAGTCTTTGGCGGAGCCGTCTCGACCACCGTATGCACCACGGTCACTGCCGGATTCCCTTGACCGGAACCGGAACCGGAACCGGAGCCGGGGCCGGAGGACGGCCGACCGCCATTGATGGGTACTACCGAGTACGTCGCTCTCGGCGCCAAGACATTCGGCTGCGGCACCCGTTGCTCATTCAGAGGCAAGGAATAGCAGGATTCGAAGATGACGGAAATGGACAAGAAAATGGACGGGTTTCCCCAATTGACACGCATCTTGATCAACCTGACCGTCGTGACGCGTGGGATGCGGGAAAGGGGCCGAATGAAAAGGCAGGTTACTCGTACATGCGTTCGCGGCAGAGAGTCACGCAGCGCAGGTACGGAGTAAACGCACAAGGACGCAAAAGCACGGAAGGGATTTGGATTTGGCGGCGTGCACTGGCAAGCTTGGAAGGACCAAAAGTGGAGGGAATGAAGGAAAAATAGAGCAAACCTGGAATGGATCATCGTTCTTATCTGAACAATCGTAAATCGGATGGCTGGCCGTTTCACTGCGAAAGGAGCATTGGTGGAGTTTTCACGATGGAAATTCAGGTGGTTGAAAGTACGGATCTGAAGTGCTGAGATGGGTTTGGCAGCGCCGACGACAGGCGGCCTGCCGCGAAACGCTAACAATTTATCCCCAGCCACCCCGTTACCCGCACCTGCCTGTGTGGACGTACATAAAACAGGGGTCCCGCCAACTCAGCTCAGGGGACGTCAGGTACGGATACCTAGTTCCATATCCGTATTCCGTACTCCGTACAGGCTACCAAATTCCATCCAGGTGTGGATTGAAAAGTGTTCAGCGAACAATGATTCGCACCTCAACATTAGGGTCAACTGGCATTTGTACGAGCTAGCATTTTTACTTTTCATATTCCGGGTTGTGGCTTTAAGGCTGGTTACTGGGGACCAGTTCTGACAGGCCCCAACCCCACAGTCAGGCTTCAGGGGAAAGGCGCCCATGACTGGCCAATGAATATTTTGCCCTGAAGCTTGAGAACGTCATACCTCAAATTCACTGGGTCGCTGACGCCGTGTCACACGAGTTTTGACCTTTGGTGTTCACCGCGTTTTAGTGATTCCGTCGCGAGCCGGAGGCCTGCCGTGCTTGTCAACGAATCTGATAAGTCAGGCACCTCAGCTGTTCAGCGTGTGGCCGGCATCAAGTCCGAACTCCAATCGAACTTCCACTGCCCGACCACCGCTATCAAAGCCTCAAGAACACGCGCCGGCTGTGTAGTGGGCCTAGCCTACGAATCCGGGTGCTACTTACCATTGGCTCAGCCACACCTTGACGCAACTTGTCGCCATCCATGGCGCGCCAACAATCAAGTTTCATTGCTGGTCGTCGGGTCATGACGGACGGAAAACCTTCCTTTCCAGCGATCCACAGGTTACACAGCCACCAACAATCAAGTCTGCTGGTCATAGGATTTATAGTTCCATGAGTAGATATTTCAGGTGGTCCGCAGTCAAATTCACACCTTCGTAGGCAACTTAAAAGTTGAGCTTAGAAAGTGAAAACCCCTCGTCTGTCCTTCCCTCGTGTCCAGATCCGTACCCTGTCGACACTTACCCCTCCCCCACAGGACCGATAAAGCTGAGTGCTTTCCTTGCTCAGTGCTCCGTTGTTCCTGTTGTCTAGGTCATTCCATCCCCCTCCCACGGCGAATATTTCCTCGCGAGGCAACTCCGTACAAGTGGTAAGATCTGCCTCATAGTTCTCGCCGACGCGGGATTTGCTCCGAGTCGCCGAGTCGCCTTGCGCCATGTCTTACCAAGGTTACCCACCTTACGGCCGTGAGTACTTCTTTGACACAGGCATTCCTTGCCGAGCTGACACAAACAGAGGCGCCGCCGCAGCCCGGGGGTTACTATCAACAGCAGCAGCCTCCTCCGCAACAGTCACCCTATGGCGCCGCGCCTCCTCCAGGCCAATACTATCAACCGCCGCCGGGTTCTCCTCCGCAACAGCCGCCCTATGGTGCCGCACCTCCTCCCGGTCAATACTATCAACATCCTCCTGCTCCCAGCTACGGACAACCCGCCTACGGCACCCCATCTCCACAACCGCCGTACGGTGCTCCTCCGCCGTACGGTGCTCCTCCGCCGGGAGCCTACGGCGCCCCGCCGCCTCCACAACAACAACAACCGCCATACGGACAGCCATACGGTGCTCCACAAGGCTACGGCCAGCCGCCCCCGGGACAGCAGCCGTATGGTCAGCCTTACGGTCAGCCGCCGCCCGCGGCACCACAACCATACGGAAGTTACGCGCCTCAGTACCCCCCGACACCGCCGTCGTTGGGATACGGCCCTCCACAGATCATCCAGTGGAGCGGCGATGCAGATGCGCAAGCGTTGCGGTCGGCCATGAAGGGATTCGGCACAAACGAGAAGGTGTTGATACAAATACTGTCAACCAAGGACCCTCTGCAGATCAACGCAATCCGCGACGCTTACTCCCGCATCCACCGCCGCGAGCTCATAGCCGACATCAAGAGCGAGACCCGCAGCTGGTTCGAGGTCGGCCTCGTGGCTCTGGCCCGCGGTCCGCTGCAGCACGACGCCCACATGCTGTACGATGCCATATCAGGGCCCGGCACCAACGAAGCGGCGCTCAACGACGTGCTGCTGGGCCGGTCCAACGCCGACATAAACGCCATCAAGAGTGAGTACCACCGCCTGTTTCGGCGCCGGCTCGACGAGGACGTGCGCGGCGATTTGAGCATGAAGACGGAGCGGCATTTTATGATTGTGCTCTCGGCGCAGCGTACCGAGGACGCCGCGCCTGTGGTCAAGGCCGAGATTGATCGCGACGTCAACGATTTGTATAATGCGACCGAAGGCAAGGTGGGCACAGACGAGATGAAAGTGTGCAGCATCCTGAGCACGAGGAACGACAACCAGATCCGCGCCATCGCGGCTGAGTATCAGGCGAAATATGCGCGAAATTTGGAAGACGTCATACGCAAGGTGAGTTTTTTTTGGCTGCCACAATTCTTGCAAGATCTGCAATACCCGTATCTCAGGTGTTTTTGCGCAAAAAAATAGAGAGAGGAGGGGACACAGAAGGCAACTGACATTGACAATGTTGAACAAACACAGGAATTCTCCGGTCATATGGAGGATGCGCTGCTCTTCCAGCTCCGTCACGGACTGGACAAGTACATGCATCAAGCGATACTTCTCGAGGACGCCATGGCCGGCATGGGCACCAAAGATTACCTGCTTGTGAATCGCGTCGTCCGCTTCCACTGGGACCGCGCCAATATGGCAAACGTCAAGGCCGCCTACGAGAAGAGATATCACAAGAGTCTGGCCCGACGTATCCAAGGCGAGACCAGCGGCGACCAGGAGCGGCTTCTCCTGGCTTGTCTTGGATAAGACAATATGCGGAATATCAGAAGATGACCTTTTATTTTCTTGTCATTGCATGTGAGGTTGACGAGCGTGGTGCTTGCAGAGCCGGCCGGGGTTCGTGGACGTTGAATGGATTTATACCTTGGTCAAGCAAGAACAAGCTGCCCGGATCCACAGTGGTAGTATTTTGGTTTACTCGGGGTGGCTGGGTCAACTGAACGGAGTTTCTCATCAGGGGCAAGTGAGATCGCGGGAACTGCATTTTTACTTTACTTTTCTTATTTCCCTCTTATTCCCTAACTCCGAGCCTGCTGCACGAGTTTCTCCAATGAGTACTTTTGGTTATCATTCCTGGAGATGATTGTTGAGTATTCCGTACACTACCCACAAAAATACGAAGTCTGAGAGCGAGCCCTGCGTAAACTTGAACCCGCACTAGCGAATCAGATGTAACAATTTGTGTGGTAGTGGTGGTAAGTGGTGGTACAGCATGTAAATCCGTAAGCAGACAAACCATGGACTCATTCATATGCGGTAATGATAGGGAGACACGTAGGGATAACTACTGGGCCAACAAAACGGGCATTTCGTATACCTTATTGGATATATTAAAGGGGTGTTGTGTGTGGTTGTTTATTGGACCATCATCCAGGGAGGTTGTTGGTTTCCCTGCGTTCCATGTACTGTACGGAATACATCCGCTTAAAACCTGTAAGATCCATGGAAGTGGAAAAGTCCGAGAGGTAGTCATCACCGGATCAGATAACGGTAGGTAGGTAAGCACGGCACGTAACGTAGTGATATAAGGCAAGGTAGTACCTTATTTATCATGGATTGATCAGCCTCGTGCATTTATCCGTCTCGGGAGGAGTGGCAGTTCAAAGTATCATGTCATACAAAGCAAAAATGGAACAGCAGTTATTATGCATGCCAGTAAACCTTTGTCTTATTAATTGCACACTCGACCTTCTGCGCTGAGACGCTACTATCTACTTACCCAAGTAGGTAGGTCGATACGAATGGACCAACCAACCGAGAAAGCAAGACCATCACCAACAAACAAAAGTTCCTGGCTGGCTGCTGAAGGCTCGACCACGGCGTGATGCAATGTACCGACACCGAGGACCGACGAGGCCGACCCTGCACACGCGTGCATACTTACTGCATCCTAATGTAAGTCTGGTACAAGGACATAAACTAGATAGAGTGTCAATGTTCGTATAAAGCGTACTTGCTGGGAGCTATTTACGTAAAAGAGTAGCAGCTAGCTTTTCTGCCGGGGAGCTTATGGTTTTGTTGCTAATAACGATGTCTGCGGCCCAACGGCATAAAACTAAGGTACCTTAACGACAGCTTTAAAATGGCACCTAAGGTACGGAAGTATTCCGTACGTTCCGTACATGTTCCAAACTTGGCTGGTGCAACGGGGTCTCCCATCATTCGTCAACACGGCGGCGTCATTTTGTGTGTGCAACAACAGGCTATCTCAGCTCAGGTCCCTCTGCTTCTGCTGCAATTATAAGATGCTTGGTTGCTCGTATTCGCTCGACTTGCGAGCATGTAATCTGGTACTCTGTGCAGAGCACAATCGACCAGACAGACCCCTTGTTGTTTCAGCACACGAGGCTTTAGAGAGAGTCCGTTCTCGTCTCGGCCATATCCCGGGGCTAAAAAGGGAATTATTATGGACAAATGATACCGTTGCAAGGTTGCGCAAGGTCAAAGTAAAATACCAGAGTACAAGAAATGCATGGTGCGAGAGACCATTGGTGCTCCATTGTAAGGTACCAGGTAACCAGTTGGTACACGAAAATACCGAGGATGCAACTGAAAAAGAGAAGATTGTATATATTTGTAATCCGGAGTTGGCATCAGTTGCAGCAACAGGAGCCCTAACCAGGTATCACCACAGTCCACAATTCGGGATCAACCTAGCCCCTTGATCCAAAAGGAGATGTTGATGGAAAAAGAAAGAAAGCAAAGAATTTTTTTTTCTTTTATTATCGGGGTCTCGGATGTCTTGGAAGTAGCGATCGTACACCAGTCTTGTGGATCATTTCATGGGGTTTTGGAAGTGGAGCACGGGCCGACACCAAAGTGCCAAAGTTGGATGCCCTAGTAAGGCAGGTTCCATAAGGCTCTCGTCCTGACTTTGTCCCTTCGGAAAAGAGTTCTGGAAAATGATACGAACTACAGATGTATTCCGTACCCTGGACAAAAAAGGGAGACGGCTTTCTCCTGAACAGGCGGATGGTCACGGACAGTGGAAAGTGTCATCCCCCATCCATGCTCTCACGCTGCTCTCAGGTACGGATTACTGGATAGCAAATATAAATCTCGGAAGCTAGCCAGATTTGTAACATGGGCTTTAATTAAGTTTGTTAATTTTATTAAACAAGTGGGTCCTTGGTGCTTTTTAACCGAACCTTACCTGAAAAGTTTTTTTTTTCTTAAGAAAAGAAGGTACTCCGTAGCGACGCTACCGTGCCAACCTCAGGTTATTACCTCTACGATTTTACTTTCCTGACCTTGAATTCTGCGTCGTCGTCGTCGTTCTTTTTCATCTTGACAAACAACCGCCTCTGCTGTTTGTCTTGTAGACTGTAGGTCTTGCTCCAGTTGCCTCTTCCCTAACCCGTTCTCAACCGGGCTCGAGTCGACGGCAGACAAGCCTCCTACTCTTTGACTTTCTCCCGGGTGCCACAGCCGGAGTTGCGCTGGCGCTGCACCGGAGGAGCCAAGAACAATTTGCATTTCCAGGTTGTTTTTGACTTCTCTGACGGGAGCCTTGGTCCACGTCAGAGGGACCCTACCGGTATCCTATCCCACACCTTCTCAAAGCCTGTAAGATCTGGTCTGGGCAAAGACGGACAACACACCCACACACCTGACGCGTCTCGGCACCTGGCGGAAGCCTAAAAAAAACGGATTTTGGACGCCACCATCCATACCGTCCACCCGCAGCCTTTGCTAGGTGGAAAGTTTAAAGATGGCCGAACCAACAAGCGCAGCACCGTTGTCATTACTACCGACGCCGACGGTCCAGACTCCAGAGGTGCCAAGCCCCGCCCCCGTGGCATCCGACATCCACCGTGACCCGTCGTCACTGGCCGTCACCGCTGTACCCGCGGCCGGACCAGACCTTAGCCCCCAGACCGTGAATGGTGTCGCGCTTGCTGCCGCTGCCACGGCCGTTGCCGCTGCGCACTCGCACAATGCCCAGTCGGTAAGCACCAGCACTCCAGCCACTCGGTCTGGCACTCCGTTGTCACACCCGCCCACACCCGCCGGGGTAAATGGGCAACCGCCGCCGCCGCCGCCGGTTCCCGGTGCAGCCGTCGCCGGGTCGGGGTCCGGGTATTCGGAGGGTGCTGGTGGTGGTGGTGGGCATGCCCCGAACACGCCCGGGGCAGCGGCCAGGGCAAAGGAACAGCTGCGATGGCGAGACCCAATGACGGTAAAATATGATGGTGGCCAAGCCCAACCGGGAAAGCTCCAGCCCTCCAATTCTATTTCATCGCCGCAATTGAAGCAACAGCCCTACCAGCAGCAACACCATTCACCGCAGACACCACAGCAGCATCAACAACAGCAACCACAGCAGACCCGGCAGGAGACACCACAGCAGCAGCAGCAGACTCAAGTTTTGCACCAGCAACCTGCACAGCTTCCACCGCAACAACATCAACAACATCAACAAGCGCACCCACACCCGTCCCAGCAGCAAATTCTTCAACACCCGGCTGCACCACCTCAATCGCAACTGCACGCGCATCACCCGCATGCACATCAGCAGCAGCAGCAGCAGCAACATCCTCACCAGCACCCGCATGCGCATTCACAGTCGCATCAACAGCACCAACACCAGCACCAGCAGTACCACCCCAATCAGCCACCGCCTCCGCCTGCGACTCTCCCGCCACTCCACCACCAACCACCCCAACTGCCGCTACAACCACCGCCGCCGCCCAGACCGCCCGCGACACAAAGTCCGATCTCGAAGCCCGTCATCATGGACCCACCCGGCGTCCGGAGAGGAACCCAGGCTCCGGCCGCCAACCCGCATGCCACCGGCTTCGCCTCACCGACTGTGGACCACGCACGCATCAACCCAAAGTTTGTCGACGACTGCACGCGCATGACCTTTGCCGTTCAACAGAGCCTTCCCGAGTCTGTCCGGCGCATTGTCCGGGATAATTGGGAAAAGTGCCTCCTGGGTTCCGAGTTTCACCAGGCCTTTATCGTGAGCGCCCCATTCTCTATGCCGTCACCTATCATTTCTGTTTGCAACTGAAACATATAAAATGATATTCCCGTTCCCGGTCCTTCCTTGCATAATCCCATCATCTCCCCACTTCTCATCCATGCTCTTTCCGTCTGTCGTTGTTGTCGTCGTCGTCCGTCTCGTTGTTAGAGTCTCATTCCCACTAATTCAGACGTAGCTCAATGCATCAATCCACCACGCGTTGCCCTCCATTACCCGTCGAGCGGTGAGGGATTTCGGTAAAAAGATGGTTCTTGAGTCCAAAAATGAACTCATTGGTCACTTTGAAGAACCGGACTTCGATGAAGTGGCCGACTTCATCATCAGCAAAGTCAGCGACAACTTTCTCGATAAGTGTCTCGCCAAGCGTCTGCGAACTATCGAAGCAAAGCCCTTGGTCACTGCCCTTGCTAAAGCCGAGCGCTTGGGGTATGATCCGGGTGACATGGTCGAGGAAGACCATGAGCGCGTCATACCCCAGGAGGCGTACCCCGGTGCCACAGCGGCGGCTGTAGCTAATGGCTTTAGCCATGCTCGTCCGGCCCAACCTCCGCACCAACCTCAGCCACAGCCTCAGCCAGCCTATCCCTCTCCTCACCAGCAGCTGCAATGCATGAGTTGCTTCCGAACGTTTACGCAGGTTCCCGCGTACGAACATGTAAGTGGCAGCTCTTCATACGAGTCTAATATTTGATCTAACGATCAACAGCACACGAGGCATGCCGTCTGTAGCCAAACACCTCCTACAAGCAAAGGCTTCGAGCACTCCTGCCCCCTTTGTGGCCAAGGATTCACAACCTGGGACTCCTTGCAAGCTGTAAGATTGGATTTAAATCTGATACTTCACCCTCGTTGCCTATTGCTAATATCCATCACAGCATGTCGACAGCAGAATCTGCAGCACGGTTCTGCCCAAAGTTTCCCGTGGGCCGGGGCGGCCCCCTCGCTCCGCGCCGCTTAGTCAAGGCAACCCGGTCGCCATTCTTCCTTCCATGAGCGCTCAAAGTAGTCCTGTCCCCGACGGATATTCTACGTCATCTTACCCACAGACGCAGGCTACCCCGACACACCACGCGACCGCCGGCCGTACCTCCATAGGGTCACGAGCATCAAATGCTTCGCCAAATCCGTCAGATCCATACGCACATCTAACACCAGAGGAGTTGGCTCAAATGAATGAAGAACTCCAAGGGGCTGAGATGAAGTATGCGCCACGATTCGCCGAAGCCGAGAACATCCAAGACGAAAATGAACGGCGCGCCAGGATCGAAGGACTCCGCAATAGTTTTGGGACCAAGCAGTCCATGATCCGGAAGAAGTACGGCGTGCGGTTGCGCGAGCGGCGAACCAAGGCCGAGATTGCGGCCGAACGGGAGCGCCTCGGCCTCAAGCGCGCCGAGAAGGAGAAGGCAAAGATTTTGGCTAATCAGCACCATCAAGGCTTGAGCCCTGCTCCCGCGCCTGCTCCTGTCAAGACGGACGGCTCACCGGCACCCGGCGCGTCCGGCAGCGGTTGGGTAGCTGCTAATACTCCTCGGTCGCAAACGGTCTGGGAGGAGCACGATGCCAAGCGCCGCCGCCTCGATGGGACGGGAACGTATCAGACGCCTTATAAATCGGCGCCGGGTGATGAGACGCCTCCCACGCGTAAAACGTTGTCGGTGTCGGAGCTAGGAGGAGGCCTATCCGGTACCCGAGCATCAGCCGCCACGCAGGATCCCACTGCTGTCCAGACTACTCAGCAATACGAACAAAAACAGCATACGACTACCGGAAACAGTACCCCCATTGACAACGCTAGCAGCAACGCCGGAAGTTTCCGCAACACCGAGCAGCAGCAACAGCTAAATGGCAATAATGGCGACCACGACAACAGCCGTCGGACCAGCAGCAGTGTAGAGGAAGCACCTGCTGCTACTACTATGATCGCGACGAAAGAAGAAGCCCGTGACGACGACAACTCGGATTCGTCTGACGACGATATGCAGGATATTCCTCCCACGCTGCCGCCTAATGTCCGACAGAGTCTGGCGTTGTCACAACAACAACAACAGCAGCAGCAGCAGCAGCAGCAACCTGAACTGCAGACCTAAACCACCTAAACAAGAGCGTCAACTTCTTTTAGTCCACATCTTTTTGTGGATGTTTGCGACCATACACACACACACATACACACACACACGTCAGCATCAATTCTTTTTCGGCATGTAGACTCACTCGGTTTGCTGATGAGGGCAAGCGACAACGAACATAGGTACAAGTTACTGGTTGATATATACACTACGTTAAGTAAATAAGATGTGTATATGTTGTTTTGTACATGGATGGGTTGAGGATAGATTTGGCGTCTATCTTGATTTCTCATCTTCGATTCCCCCTCATAATATCTTTTATTTTTATTTTTCTGGAGCAAAAGACCTATTATGGTTTGGTTGGTTGGGTGAGCGGTTCAGAGGCTTTGGTTCTTTTTCTTCAAATACCTAAAAGTTTGCTGGGTTGGTGAACAAAGATGGAACGGATTTTATCTCGCTAGAAAGTAAGCAAGGAGTTTTATTCTTTTAAGGATGGCACATACATTTACAAGGGATATCCGCTTTTGGTTTCTTCTCAGGCTTGAATACCTCATTACAGACGGACTTTAGAGAAATGGGTGATGCGCTTTGGTTGGTCAACAGGTAAAGAAACTGGAAGCGCGTTCGTTCGTTCGCTCCTTGATTCTTTACTATACCACGGATACTTCAACACACAAAAGTTTATACCTCAACTATTCACATAGACTTATTTTTATTTTCTCATTAATAATGGTTTCCTTCATCAATCAGTTCATTGATTCGCCGGGATCTATCTGGTCAGGGTCTATCTATAATCATGTTGATATAACCATCGTGTCATGGGCGGTAGCATTCATCAGTGACCTCTTCCTCGTCATCGAGTGTACAAACACGTCGGTAGATGATGAAGATTAACTGTAAGGAAGCTATAACATCGTCCTGCCGGGTACGAACTTCAGTACCTTTACGCTCTGTAGGCGTGTTGTGTCTGTATCTTTTGGTCGTTGTAAACAAGAACCTAAGAATCCGAAAACAAGAACACCAGTGATAGAACCATCCGCCGTCCAATTCCGTGCGCTCAAACCTCAACCTTGGCAGATCTGCATCTAGGTTAGACAAGCCGCCCCAACTCTGAACTGTGTAATTAAATACAATAAAATAACACATCGGCCAAACAACAACAAATCAATCAACGCAATGGGATATCATAACAAATGCCCTGCCCTGTAATTTGGGAAAACGAGAAGAAAAACATCACCCAGTAACCCTCCTAACCCACAGCGTAGTGGGCTCCCACTGCGCATCCTTGTCGAGCCTCTTGTATGCCCTGTGCAGCTTTAGTCCGAGTTCGTACTCCTCCCTCTGTACCTCGGAGAGCTCCTGTTTCAGTGATTCGACCTTGCGCTTCTCCATCTCCCGCTTGCGTCTGACCTCGAGGCTGTCCATCAGGTTATCCGTCGGCATCAGTTCTGTCATCTGTTTGATGGAGCGGTTGATGTTGATCCTCCTATTCCCGAGCGCCTGCAGCTGGGCGTTGAGCATGCCGACGCGGTCTCTAGCCTCGCCGGCCGATGCCTCTGGTGGTGCCGGGGGAAGCATCTTGTTGATGCTGGATGCCGTCGATACACGTCGTTCCGCCCGTTCAGTAGCGGCGCTGGCAGCAGCCCGAGCGCGGGCTACGGCAGGACTGGGTCCCGGAGCCGCAGCCTTCCGGTCGCGGGCCGCCTGCGATTCCCGATCACTGTTACCGAATGGTGACGACATAAACTGATCTTTCAACGAGATGACGACCGGACTACCGGTAGTCTCACTAGCATATACCTGGCCATTGTTGGCACCCGGACCATCAAGCTTAGGCCATCTCTGATCTATCACGGACTCCTGTTGAGCCACCTTGGGACTCTCGGTGAACCCTGGTGGCAGGGTGGGCATGGGCGGCCGATCTTGGTGGTTGAAGTCGTCGAAAGATTCGCGCGGTGTGTTGACAGCACTTGTAGCGTAGGTAGTTACGCTGAACCGAGAGGCAGGTTGTACCCAAGGGTCATTCGCAGCGAGGAAGGTGGCATCGGCTTTGTGTGGAGGAGGGGCTGACGGCGCCTGGGATTGTTGCGAGTAAACCGACGAGACTGACTCGTGGTGCAGGTGGTTTGCGTGCACAGGAGGTGGTTTCCTGCGAATCATGGCTGGGTTGTCATGCAGACTGGGGTTCGATGTCGGGCTCGCTGGTGAGGTGGGAGAAGGAGCACTGATATGAGCTCGGGCGAGTTCCCTGGCTGCTAGTGATGGCGCGTCTCCCGAGGGCAGCGTACCGGATAGTGGTGGGCTAGGGTAGGTCTGGGGACTCGGAGGTTGCGGCTGTGTCGCAGATGGGGACTGCTGGGACGAGGGCATGATTTTCCTAATGGTGTCTCGGGGCGCGGACCCAGCGACCGTTTCAGATACGGGAGGGCTGACAGGGGGGGTCTGCCCTCGTCTTGCGCCGCCGAAAAGGCCGGTCTGGGGACTGGACGCAGATGTTGGAGATATAACCCTTCTGCTGCTCTTGTCGGGAATCCTCAAAGGTGCCACCTCGGGAGTATCTCGAACCGGGTCGACGATTGCAGTCCGACCACTAGCTCCCCGCCAGCCGGGACGAGACGACGCTCCGAAGGCGGCAGCTGCCGGGTCGACGTTGTTCTCCTTGCCTCCGGCCCGCTTCGCCATCCTCCATACCCTATCACCGAAGGAGGGAATCGCAGTAGGCAGGCTCCTTTGCGGTGCAGATGACGCGTGCGAGGAAATACCCAGACCGTGGGCAAATTCGGCAGGCTTAACCTGGGACGGCTTGCCATGTGGGCTAGATGTCCGCTCTCCAGTCAGCGGATCCCACCGTGGGTCTTCCTGTCTGGGGGCGTGCTGATGATGCAGTTGCTGGCGTGATGATGGACGCTGATTTGCAAGGGCGTGGGCTTCGCGCAGAGCGGCATCTGATTGCTTCCGGCGAGCACGACGCATCATGGGGATGTTGGTCGAGGCCTGGTGCTGCGGCGATTCTCGCGTTTCATGGCGGTCGGGTTGATTGGTCCTCGCCGTCCGGGAGGAACCGATTCCAAACCTCGAGAAGTCGGGCCCGTCTTCATCCCCGTCGATGGGGGAAACATCGCCCTGCTCGTGGTCTGCACCACCGTAGCCCGGCTCGGGGGAGCTGGGAGGCGAGATATCCTCGCCTCCCCCATACCGGCGACTGTGCTTGGACGCCAGGTTTGCTGGGTAGCCGTGGTCACCAGGCTGGTGTTGGTGTTGGTGTTGGTGTTGTTGTGGATGTTGAGAGTGGGAAGACGACGTCTGGCGAAGGTTCGAGGTGCGACTTGCAAGACGGCGGGGGTTTCGCGGGGGCGGCTCTTGGACTGGAGGGGCAGTCTCGCTGTAAATCGGGGAGTCAACTAACAGAACACGAAGTAAAAGCTGTTTAAAGGGAAGAAAAAAAGCAGCGGTGAAAGTAATGCAAAATGAAAATCCAGTGGCAGCTGATCTGACACGGCACAACGCACGACAGTGCACGACAGATGATGCCAGCACAGGTCGCTTGTGTTGCTGATTGCTGATGCGTTGAGGAAATGGCAGGGGGTCAGTTATCTGCAGTGAGCCGCGCAGTGCGAGTGCCCAGCCGGCGGTGCGATGACACTGGAAGGTAGGTACCTTATTCCGTATCCTCCTGGCCACTTTGATGCAGGAACGAAGACTGCCCAAAGCACCTAGCTGGGTAAAGGTGGTGGATGGTCGGAAGCTGTGCCGCCGACGTGCAAAGAAAGGACCGACAAACACAAAGAAAAAAAAAACAACCGTTGGACTAAAAACTTACTATTGCGACTCGATATACTCTCTGGGCGGTCTTGGAGGTGGTGGACCGCCTTTGATAGAGTAGCTGTAGCCTCTGTTCAAGCTGGTGCTAGAACTAGAATGCAGGCCCAGACCGGCCATCATCATTCTATCGTCATCGTCGTCAAACCGGCCGCTGACCTGTCTTTGTTGAGGGCCTCCTGTTCTCATCCTGTCCCACATGACAGGCATTGTTATCGCTGGGCCGTCCTCCCAGTTCCTGGGTTCCGGGACTGGCACTGGAATTGCGGGGGGGTTTTGGTGGATCTAGCGGAGATGGAGCGGTTTGAAGGGTTGAAATGTCTAGAAGGCGACCAGGGCGAGCATGAACTTGATATTTCCCAACCCAGGTTATTATCTTTGCGATGAATACGACTGGATAACGAAAGAAAAGGCGTGTTGGTGTTGTGTGTTGTGGTTCGGCCAACCTTTATTCGTCGGTTTGCTGTCAAAAATGCCGCGACCTTGGTGGATAAATTGCCCAGCAGCCCTTTTAGGATGGATAGATATACCTTTGGGATTAATAAGTATGCAGTTGGCAGGTTTATTTGTTTGTTGACGCCTTCGCCCGCTGTCGAGATCAATTTGAACAGGATAAGGCCCGGCCGTTTTCAGTAGCCCATCTTGCACCCAATCCTTTGGCAATGACTCTCCTGTGGTGTTGTCGTCGAGGGGTTCTTCACCAGTCATCTGCGTCAGTCGGATCCCTGGCCGCGGGATGGCGCACAAGACTGGTCGTGTCCACTGGTTGGGCTGAACTGGGACAGCGCGCCTGCGGGGGGTCGCGCCGGTCGGCGGGTGCTTAACGCGTCGCGGGGGAGAGCTGAGGGCCACTGAGTGGTTGGAGGCTAGTGGCTGGTCAGGTTTGGCAGGTTTGGCTCCTTCCAGATACCTATCGGCTGGTGAAACGCCCAACCTGGAACCTCCGGTGACCTGACCTGAGCTCCGAGATACGGATACTGGCTTCCAACCAAGACGACTCGGAGGGACAGGCCAGAGATTTATCTCTTGACAAATCTAACAGAGACACCCACTGATCGACGCAAGCTATCACCGGTTGTCAGCCGCTAATGCGAGCCTCACACGCCGGCGCACTGCGGGAATGCAGGAGTGGCAGTTGTTTATCTAATAACTGACAACAGCACTTGCAAGATGAGAGAAGGGGCTCAGGCTCGGGTTTCAACGCAACAGGCCTCAGCCACACTAACGCGCACTTCCCCATCACACCCATTCGCACGAGAATGAATTCCAGCCTGTTCCTGCGTCGGTCAGGGGCCGGGCACTGCGGGGCAGCAATAAGCCTGCTGAAGAAGCGAGATGGTCATTTTGTCGACCTCGTATCTTTTCCGAAAGGTGAGACTTCCGTCTTTGTGGGGGCGGCTCATGGAAGCGTTCATCCCGTCCTTCCATCGGACCTGTCCCTCGGTATGGATGCAGATCTCCGGCCGATGAAGGCCTTGGCCAGGCATGATGACCAGATCGATCTTCCCACCATTTCATGCTTTCTCGCAAGATGGTCCAGACTCCACGGATAACAGAGACCCTCTCTTACCTACTGAGCCCTAACCCTGGTCCCAGGTCGGGTCAGGATCTGAAGTACCGGTAGTATTAACCGAAGTATATCAAAGCGATTGCATTGGAAGTGAAGCAAGCCATTGAAACTGGTGCCACGCAGTACGTCTGGTCTCTCCAGGGACATGGGTAGTTGGAAAAGTATAACTCGACTTGAATTCCCGACTCAACCGTGACCTGACTTGAAAGATTCGTTCTCCATTTCTGCCGCCTGTTCGAGACGATAAGCCCAAGTTCCCGACGTGGAACTATCTGTGCGAGTGTGCGTGCGTTCGTTACAACCGGTTCGATTTCCAATGTAGAGTCTACTTCTGGGCAATGGAGAGGGAGAGAGCGAAGTAGAAAAAGGAAAGTGGGGATGACTTCATGACAACCTACACAAACTTATAGCATGACTGTTGTTAGTGGTGTTTTGTTCCATGCTGGCGTTTCGCAATCAACTATTATAGCTCGCCGGTCATCTTAACGTTGCAATGAAGAAGTTACGAGTATTATCATGGTGCGTTATATCATCTCTCAGTGGCAAGCCCAGTTGTACATGAAAGTCGCATGACACAATAGAAGTCCTCGCATTCCGTGCAGTCAAGCTCGGTTTGCAAACAGTTTTGAAAATAAGTGGCAGACAAAGCCAAATCAGGTACATACCAAAATATTGATAGCATCACTCTCCCACAGTTAATTGATCACGGCACAGGAGCAATAGACTGCCCGCTGACAGGCGGCACATAACAGAGCTGAGTCAAATTGAAATACAAAGCGGCGCATAGCACAATCTGCAGTGAGGCAAAGTGATAAACATATAGAAAAGTTGATTTTCTTCATCAACGATGCAGCGGCGCAGCCTTGAAAATTTGTGTTACCATACTCTTCTTGACACGAGATGTTGATTACAAGGTATTTGAAACTTATTGGCACACCTGAGTAGTGATAATCGAGGTCGATGTGTGCCGCGGGAGCAAAAGGACTGCCCTGTCAGATCGGCCTGCTTCGGCGTCAAGTCGTTAAGCTACACTTTCACAGAATTACTCTTGGCCGGTGATACATAGCTCAGTCTAATAATTCCCAAAAGAAATTTCAATATTTATTACATATATTTCCGCAGGCTGACTACCTAGGTAAATTCATCTACTCGATTTCGTTGTCTTCAATATACCATTTTGCAAGACGAATGGCAGCCCGTACTGCCTACCAAGGGATAGTAGTCCCATCATAGTTGAAGAACGACCCGGTTACATCAAGGGTGGCATCATTCAGCACCTGGACCACCCCAGCTGCGGCCTCCTCCGGGCTAATGCTCTTCAGATTAGGGACGTACTTCTCCATGTACGGTGCGATGGCGTAGCCGATATCCGTCGCTTTGATCCAGCCTAAACACGAATCATATTAGCTAGGTAGGTACCTATATCAAGTTAAAAGTTGTGTGTGAAACTTACCAGGATGGATAAGAAGCGTGATGATAGCCTCCGATTTCAAAGAAGCACCCCATTTTCTGATCAGCCTAGTGCCACACAAAAACATGTCAGTTATTTTGGACTGTTTGACCGAGTAGTCATCGCACTTACATATTCAACGCAGCCTTCGCCACCGAGTACGTTGGCGTGAGACCAGGGGTCCAGGCAGCCTGCTCGATGGAGCCCAGAACGGACGACAACTGCAAGACTTTCTTGGTTCTACTCTTGCGGACGAGCGGCAGGAAAGCGCGGAGCACGAGGATCGTGCCGACCAAAGTAAAATCGATCTCCTTTCTGAACGCTTCGAGGTCCACCTGCTCAAACGGTACCAGCGCTTGGTCGTTGACACCAGCGTTGTTGATGAGGTTGTCCAGCCCGTCGGGCAGGATGCGAGACACTTCGGCCGCCGCGGCTTCGATGCTTGTTTGGGACGAGACGTCCAGGTCTACCAGAACCAGACGGTCCGGCGGAAATTTGGCCGCAAGAGTCTGCAGGCCCTCGGCGGCCTTGGTGTTTCTGGCGGTGGCGATGACCTTGTTCTCGGGATCTTTGAGCTATTCCGTTGTTAGAACTGTGTTCTTTCCAGAAAAGCTGTCTTGGGCCGGTGATTGGCTGACTTACAAGCTCGGTGACGAGGGTCAAACCCAAGCCGCGGCTGGATCCGGTAATGAGGAAGGAAGGCATGGTTATGTTGTTGATGATATCTTGTACGTGAATATATTCAAGCTGTAGTCCAAAAAGAATAACGGCAATTTGATATAGCTTGAACGGTAAGACGCTCTAATTATTTAGTAGTATCTGAGGTAGTTGGTTTGTTGTTTGAAGACTGCAGAGTTGTTGCTCCTCCCATCTCATCAGTGCGGGCAAAAGCAATTGATATATATATATATATATATATCACAATGGTCTTGAACACGAAACCAAACCGCAAGCAATCGTATCTATCTCATGCAGCATGTGAGTACAACCTGAACTGGAATAAAATTACAAACCAACATATTTCCTTCCCAGGGGGGCCGAAGCCACGTAACTCCCGGTCAGTCAACACCAACACGCTCATGCATCAAGTAGTAGTGGTAACGCAACCAACATTTGAAATCAACAAAGAAAAAAAGCCCGAGTACGTTCTACTATGGTGATCACATCACATCCCGCGCCTGGGCCGGTCGGTCGGTATGTTAGGCAGCCAGGCCTCCGCAAGAGATAACCCTACAAGGAACAAAGAGGTCATCATGTACGGGATCTCGGGGTTGGTAGATCGAGCCTGCAAGGACAGACTGGTACCTAGGTAGGTAGGTAATTAGTACGCAACATGCATTTCTTGGCTCGCCCGAGTCATCTAAGAAGTCCAGTAGGAAACAATCAAAAGACATCAGAGAGTTACTCAACGATAACCTTCCAAATACAAATACTATTATTAATTGAGCAATGTCAAATACCGGGCTAATGGGACGATTGATCAAGCTTAGTATTAAATTGTTGGAGTTTGACTAGGTAAGGTATCTTCCTATCGACCCGTCTTACCGATGCCACGGAAATTTCAAGTGGCCGTGTTTGGCCAGACCGAGACCGTGTGATCAGTAATCGCCAGTGATTAACAGATCCTTATCGAATTGTCTTCAGTCCTGCTGCATTGAGATTACTCATTCGGATGTGGCCGAATACTAGGTACTATATTCCGTTCACCCAATTAGAAATGGATAATCTATTTGTAGCATGGGACCATTAACCACAATATACGGAATCCGCATGAGGGCAGCATCATCAGCATACGACGCATATATCTAGGTTAGAATTGACTGATTGCTGCAGTGCCGTGACTGGTTAATTCCCAATCAAGTTACTTACCTAGGTACTCAATGAACAAGACTGTTAAACCTATGGTAGCCTGCAGTGGCAAGGAAGGGAAGAGAGCAACAGCGTCCTGTGTCGAGCCTGAGCATCATGAACTGAATTGAATTGTGAGGTATTCCGCACAGTCAAGCGTTCCCAAAACGCCGGCAATCATTTCCCGCTTTGACATCTTCCTCTACAGAAGTCAAGTACCCGGACGGATCTTGGAGCTCTTGCTGGCTATCCACATAATGTATAAAGTTCCCATCATCGGCATCGCCATCTCCTCCTCGTCCACGGGGCGGGTATTCACCTCCTTGTCCAAACTGCGTCTCTACTACTAGTTCCTCCTTTCGTTTTTCCACCACCACACTAGTTACCATGTCCATCTGGATAGCCATCTCATTCTGCATATGCTGCTGCCGCACAATAGTCGTGCTGCTGCCTCTCAACGATTCCTGGCTGACGGTTCTACGTCCCACCTGCCTAGTACAACTTGAACTGTCCTCCTGTTTTCGTGTAATCATGCCACTCAAACCTGGCAGCCTCAGATCCAGTCGTTCCCAGCCCATGCCCATGCGCCGCTTGATCCAGCCCAGAGACGGCAGCCTGCTGCGATGACTCTCATTGTCGACAGATCCTGGCCTCTGGATACTCGCGCCCTCGACCCAGACGATATTCCCGTACTTCCGCTCCGGCGGGGTCCTCATAAAAGTAAACGTGTCGAGGCCGGTATCTTCGCTGTCCACGTCCGAGTTGAAGAGCAAGTTATGGCGCGTGAGGCCCCACAGCAGAACGTCCAGCCACCCGTTGCTGCCAATGAGCGCGCCGGCTACGCAAAAATATGCGACTGGGACGTTGGCTTTTGCCATGGTGGCGATGCGCCCGACGGCTAGCGGGGCGGTGCAAACGACATAGATGACGGGGTAGAGGAGGAAGGCCTTGTGGTGACCGCCCGACGAGTGGGCTGTTGTCTTGTCGGCTTGTCGGCTGCTGTTTTCTCGGCCAGGACCGGAATCGATAGGTGTCGTACTCGTCGTGGGTAGCCATGACCTCATGTTGGCGGAATCGTGCTGTCTGTGTTGCTGTCGGCGGAGAGAAAGGAAGATTAACATGTAGAGGGCGCTGGTCATGACCAGGGCAATGAAGATGAAGAGATAATGTAGCACCAGGCGGTGAGTTTCATACTTGACACTGATCCAGCACTAATTAATTGCATTTCGGTTGTTAGTTCTCAGAGAAAGCAAGCCTGAGTGGGCACCGCTACCGGCTGTTTGATTTTGAGCCCTGAGCTCGGTATGGTATGGATGCACTACTCACCCACGCGGCTGCTCGAACATAGAACCCACCATGCTCCCTCCCATTGTGCGTCACCGCTGGACCAAGTGACGCGAGCAGGTAGTCGAATATCCACAGCCCGACGATAGTGGAATAGAGCGCCTTGTGGGACGGCCGGTAGCGCCAGACGACGGCCAGGTAGGTGTGTACCGCAATAGCGGTGATGAAGCAGCTCGATGCCAGATCCCCCGTCGACACCAGCCAGCCTTGAAGAAAACACGCCGGACGGTGAACCTGGATAGCGTTCTCCCCAACCCAGATGCCGTTGAGCAGGAACGCGGCGGCCTGGTGCAAGTCCGCAAGCAAGAGGTTGTAGATCAAGACCAGGAACTGGTTGGGATATCGTTTTTCGGTGGTAGCAGTAGTGTGCTGTCGCCCTCCTCGGCTCCGGCAGCCGGCCCCGGTGAAGTGACGCTCCGCTATGCCTAGAGACAGGTCGACCGGTGAAGAGAACGGGTCCTCCCCGTTGGCCGACTCCCTAGTGGGCCGGGACCTTCGTGTTTGTTGAATGTGCCACCGTATGAGCTTGAATGTGAGATAGAATAGAACGATGGCGGACGAGCCAAAGGAAATACCGGCTAGAACAGCCACGGCCACTAAGCCCTGCCGATGGGCGTCGGGCAGAGGGTTGAGGGTGTCGCTCTCCTTTCCCAGTGGGTAGTAGCCATTGCTGTCTGCCATAACAGCGTCCAGGCCCGGCAGTAAAATACCAAAAAAGAACGAAAACCCTCCCTCAATTTAAATCCATTCAAGATTCGTGGCATGACCGTCTCCATAAGGAGAGAGGGAGGGGAAAGGTGAGTTATTGTACGACCTCGGCCGTATCCGGCAGGTGAACGAAATAAGAAGACATATTGTGAATCTTTCACTGGGCTTGTCAACCATCCATGGATGGTGACACCAACGCAACCCACGCTGCGATTCCGGAGCAACTTTTGGCCATGGGACCTGCCGTTGTGCCTTTGTCTGACGGATCTTTCCCTCTACAACTATTGACGCCTGGTTCAGTGCACCCTGACAACATGTCAGCTCGACCGATGCAGGACCCAGGCACAGCACTTCTGCGCCGCACATCTAACCTGGTACTGTCACCCCAGTCTCACTCACTCAATCAAGTGCGAGGATAACGGATCTGATACCGAATGGACAGTGAGGAGCCATGTACTTTCATGGTTTCTTGCAGAACAAGTTCGTGAGCACGCAGGTGGATTGGTAAGAAGCCCATGCCTCTAGCAAGGAGCCAGGATCATTCAAGTGCTCTGCGTTTGCATGGGGTTTGTGGGGATTAGTGACGATTACCGTTTGTCAGGAACCGGGTTCAAGATGAGGCAGACTTTGTTGATCCCGTTGTGCTACCCATAAAGCCTCAATCAACCGATAATGAGCCTCCTTCCGCTCAAACGGCGTCGTCGACAAACCCGTCTAAATGGATGGACGCCAATGACTTCTGGAGAGATGACCTCCTCCAAACGCCCATGCCATACCGGCGGGGAAAGGATTAGAAAAAATATCTGTACGAATTGTTTGTTGCTTGATATTCCAACGTCCCAACTCAGTCAAAAGCGCATGAACATACTATGGGTATCGAAAGGCAAGTCAATTCGAGTCGTTGCCAAACTTGGCACCCCCTTTTCCAAGGCTGGTGATATATCCCAATGCACACTACTCAATACCGCGCCACATAGGGGCATTCTTCCGCGTACCTATACGTGCATCTATAATATGTAGGGACGGAAACGAGTTTCCGTGGACCTGCGTAGCCGATAGGACCGTGCCCAAGGACAATCACCGCGTGGAATCGTTGCAAGTCAAACGTGGTTAGGCTTGGGCTGACTGACGGATGAAGTGAGATGACGAACAAGAAAAGATCCAACCGCCGCTTAGCACAACATGGTGATGGTCTACACAAGCCGGCAACAAAATCCGAAAGGGGAAAACCAGGGTTCCCATCCTGAGCAGAGTCGTCTACCGATATCCATGATGCAGCTTTTAGACCAGATAAGAACAAGACAGGGAGGTCTGACCGCCGTTCGTTGGAGTGCTTGCTTGCGGTCGATTCCGGCGGCGGCGCCGCATTGAAATTCCGGTTCCACATCCCGGACCGTCAACTTGGCGACTCGAAGGAACAAGAAAGAGTCGGGTACATACCCGAACGCATGAAAGACGAGTAAGATGCCAGCCGGAAAAGGGATTCAACTCGTCCTTGATGTCACCAAGGAGGCAGATCCAGCCTGCCGGGTTGGGTTGTATTCGACTTTACGCCCAGTTAGTATCCGTACGGATTCGTGTATGGTTCAACTCAAATGGGAACTTTCAATGGTCGGACAAGAGTGACATGGGTAGAATAAACCGCTCGGACAGACAGGACTGTTGGAATCACACGTTGTATGTACCAAAGGAATGTAGGGAATCTGGAAGTCTGCAAGATCTCAGCCGCATGCATGGAATGGAAGCTTCAAAGAAGCACCAGTGGCAGCCAAGCTGTGCGCTTCAATTCTGCTGTCGATTGTGGGTTGTGGACTTGAGACTTGATTGCGCGGAATGACAGGTGAAGTGCAGGTACTGCTCAACCCCTCCCAATCAGATTGGTCGAAAGTGGTGCAATCCGCGCTAGTCCCGAAATGGAAAACCTTGGAAAGCATGTCTTCAACTCGAGCCGACGACGACATCGAATCTTGCTCTTTCTTTCTTTTATTCTCTTCTCATTCATCTTTTCTCATCACTGGGATTGAGTTATGTTTTATTTCGAATTTGTTTCCAGATTTTGGAGCACTATGTGCCACCAAAACGGTCTGATTTTTGATGGTGAAACTTCAGTATGGCACCGCCAACCCATTATCCACGGATCGGGCTCGAACGCAAAGATGAGACAACATCGGATTCTCTACTCCAAGCTACCTAACAGCAAAATCGCTGATATCCAAAAAAAAATCAATAAAAAACCAATAAAAAAAACCAAACGCCATCCGCTGTCGACACCAACTGTCTCGTCTTTCCTTTTCATTTCTCATGACACGCGACACCATTCAAAGGCATTCTTTCCCCAGCCTATCATCATCCCAAGTGGTTGCCCGGCTCCCCCTTTCTGCTACCTACCCCTTTCTTTTTGTTTACAATCTGCTTCCATATGCGGAGTAGTACCCGCACTTCTTCACATGGCACTTCTTACCCGTGTTTGGGTTAAAGATATGGCACCCGCCTCTGGCGACATTGGGCGGCGTGTACAGATGGAGCGAGACAGCAAAGTCGCTGCCCTGGTTCGACACCCGGTGCACGCCGAGCTCGTCGGCCATGTATGCCACCTTGTTCTCCTCGTGTACTTTCTCCGATATCACCTTCATCGGTCCCTCTTTGCCCTTATCTGGGAACGCATAGCGCGTCTCTGTCAGGTTTCCGCGGAGGATCTTCATCAAGCAGTGCGCTTTGCCGTGGTCGTGGATCGGGCTACCCTTGCCGGGGGACCAGACGAGTACAAGCTGTCGTTGTCTACGGTCAGCAATAACAAACGGTTTACAGAAGTAGTGCTTTTGTTCTGGGAATGCTCACTAGGTTGCTCTTGCCATTCCCTTCGTCGACCAAGTTTCTGGTGTACGCCTGGTGTGCATCGTCCATGGCGAACCTGGACCACTCTTCCGGGTTGCTGTCGTATTCGGCCATCAGCCGGGTGAGGTACTCGACGTCGACGTCGTCGGACGTGAGGCCGGACGACGGGCCCAGAGCGTCTTTCAAGGCCACGACGAGATCATCGAACTGGTTGTGGCTGGCCATGCCACTACTACTGCGCTTCTCACCCAACGCCAACGACCCACCGACCGAAGAATTTGTCATGACGATACCGACGGCCATATTGCCAATATTGTACAATGAAAGATCACGAGCGGGGTTGCCAAGTTCTATCTTAACGGGATCGACTCCGGTGCTGCGGTGGAGTTTGACGCTGAGTTGGGGTAATAAGATTGCTGGTATTGGTAAAACTGATCGCTAGGTGTTGAGGGCTTTAGCGAAAGAGATATCTTTATAAGGGTATGGTGAAGAGGAGGAATATCGCGATGATGGAAATGGCGGTGTCTCTGAGAGAGGCTGATGGGATGGATGGATCAGGTACCACTTTCGACGGACGGGGTCATTCCCGTTGGAGCAGCAGGCAAACACTAAGGTGGAAACCTGGAAGATACCATGATCTGACTGACGACTGTTGTCTCCTCTCCCGGGTCCGGCACCGGTGTCGGGTGGGTCACCTGTGGCTTGGCGTGTCCATGTGACCCAGATATCGCGTTATCGTTGGATAATGCCGGGCGCCGTCAGCAATCCTCCCTCCCCCTTATCTTTGGTTTGAAAGAAGGATATTGTATGTTGTTGGCATTAAGTTCGGGAATCAGTAGCAGCGGGGGGTTGATATGCCAGTCGTCAGTTGTGTGTTTTTTCTTTAGTTTTTGCTAGGTACGGAGTGACCCGTCGATCGGCACCAACTCAACTAAACCTCAACGGATCCGTACCTTATTAGCTTTTTTCCTTTGTCCGGAATTCCCCCGCTCCAGGCCAGCTCGACGTCCGTACCACCAAATACGGATACCCGTCCTGTTTTCGTCACGACACACCACATTGGCTTGGTTCAATTGCTTTTGTACAACCTCAATGAAATTTGAAAGACGTGTAGGAGTGAAGGTCGGGAGCTTTGGTAAGAGCAATGTCGGATTTTTACAGAACCATTCGGCTTGCTTATTGCTTGTCCCGCCCGCACGACCAGTTCGCGCAATCACATGGCTGTATAATCCGGACACATCATTCCACAGTAAGTATTTGACCTGCTCTACGAGGTTATAGTCATAATTTCAAGACATCAAGATAGCCTATCCAAAACACCGTATACAGGAGAGGAAGACCGCTAAACCCCAATGCTAAATTACCCAAAGTAAACCACATCATACAAACATGATTTACCTATTCTCCAACTCAACGCCGTCCGCATCATCCATAAGATCTTCCGTCCCATCCAAAATCTCACTTGCCCCTGTTGTCCTCAACAGCGAAGAGCTCCTATCGTGCTCCAACGAATCTCTTAGCCGTATCCTTCCCCCGGATGCACTCGACACCTTATCCGACACCCACCCGGCTGCCCTCCTCATCAAACCCCACAGCTTCTCCTGGCCCTCGTCCAGTTGGTGGTCGTCCCGCGGGTTCTCCGCCGCCTCGACCTTGAACTGGTACTTTAAGCAATCCTTAACCGTAACGAGGCCCGTCAGCTGGCCGTGATACTCGATAAGAATAACACGCGGGCCGATCTTGCGGAATAGTTCCATGACCGTCTCGAGCGGAAGCCGCGGATGGACCGAGACGGGCGTCGTGTCCACGTAGCGACTGAAGTCGATAGAGGTAGAGGACGCCGAGTCGAAATAATGGACAGTCACCGGGCGGCTGAGCGGGGTGACGGCGGAATCCAGCTCCGATTCTCGCGGCGAAAGCGCAAAAGTGCACTTGGCGAGCGGGCTGAGCGACCGCTCACGCTTCACCCGATCGACCGCGTACCGCAGTTCGGTGCGGCCGATATACCCCACCAGGGTCTTGGAGTGCTCGTCCTCGACGATCGGGAATCCCTGGTAGCTATCTTTGGACAAAAGCTGCTCGACAGCCTGCAGCGTCATACCAGTAGTCGGTATCGATACCACGTCTGGTATCATGACCCGGGATACGGGGACGCCAAAGTTGTGGTCTTCCTTGTTGTCAAGGTATGGGAAGCCGCTGAACCAAATCATGCGGTCAGCAATGCCGCCCTTCCCAAACAGCTCGCCGACGGCCTTGGTGACACCGACAACAATCATGGTAGGTAAGATATAGTCAAGGGCCCCGGTGAGCTCGAACATTATGACTACAACAGATACTGTGATGTGCATGATGCCGCTCAGAGCCGCGCCCGCACCGAGGAAGGCATAGGTCCCCGGCGTGATGCAGGGAACGTCCGGTTGACAAGCAGAGAAGAAGACGCTCTGCGGATTTGCGTCGTACAGCGCTTGCACAACAATGCCAACGGATCGCCCAAATGAGGCGCCAATCGCCATGGAGGGCACAAAAATACCCGCTGGCACTTTGCAGCCATACGATATGATGACAAAGAATATGCGAATGACAGTGGCAAGGAGTAGGGAGAGAATATTGCGGAGACGGTGCTCGCTTTCACAGAGACCCTGGTAATCCTCAGAGCCTTCGCACTCGAGGAAGAGGATCTCCATGCTTTCCGTCATGTCAATCCTTAAGAAGCTGTTTGGGTAGCAGACAATGGCCGTAGCGGCGGCGAGCAAAGTCGCCTCGAGAATGGCGTAATTCGCCAAGTACTTCTTCCGAAACGCTTGAGCTCTCAGATTCCACTTCATAACGAGAGCTCCATAGAGACCGCCAAAGACGCCGATGATGATATAGAATACAACCTCGAAAAAGTGCCATGATCGGTCATATTTGACCTGGAACATGACCAGCTGGCCCGTCCGGAAGGGATTCATGGCAGACAGCACGGCCGTAGCTACCAGGGCGCAAAAGTAGCTGCGCCACATAGTTTTGAGGGGGAAATAGCTCGACATTTCCTCAAGGGAAAAGAGGACGCCGCCGATAGGACTGCCGAAGGCGACAGCCACACCGGCGGCAGCACAAGCGCTGAGAATTTCGCGCGTTTTGGAAGCATTTCGCCTATATTTGGCAAAAAGCCGCGAGATGACATTTCCAGTACACACGGCATAGTGTACACTGGGGCCTTCTTTTCCAACCGAGAGGCCGGAGCCGATGGCGAGGGGCAAGGCGACCGATTTGATAACCAGTGTCCATAGGCCCAGAAAGCCTTTCATGACGAAACCGGCAATGATGCATTTGATCTCTGAAATACCGGACCCAGCAGCATAAGGGGCGTAAGACTTGACTAGAGTCGCCGATGTGAAGGCGAAGGTTGTCTGTAGAATGTCAGTGGAGGGTTCGTTCATAAGAACTGCTAGCTCTTCCTACTCACAGCGAAAATGATGTATATAAGATAGTTAACCGGGCCAATGCCTGTCCATGGATGCCAGTCGGCACAGCCTGCACGGTGTCAGTATGTTTGGTGTAGCTCTAGGGCTGAAGCCACTTCATACCATTATCCTCTCCCCAACAGCAGAAGTTCTCGTTCAGGTAGAAAGCTGTGGTGCAATGACCGAGCTTGATGTCCGCAAGCCACTCGGTCACAATATTGAGAAATCCAGCATTCAATCCGATAGCAGCGCCAATGATGGTTACGACAATCCACCCTTGGGCAGCATCATATGATTCTTGTATTCTATGTCTCCAGTCAAGCTGGCCCGAGTCGAAGAGGCCGGCATGTCGTCTCCGTCGGGACTTCCTGCGAAGCTGCTCTCGAGCTGCGTCCTGCACCCAATCTGTCCACATCGGTCAGCATATTGTGACTCTTCAAATGCATGCGACAAAGGGCGGGTGATCGTACCGATGGTTGTAAAGTCCTGAAGTAGCTGGACGTTAGCAGACAGTGCAGGGCTGTACTAGGCTAGCAGGCATTGCTGACCTCGTAGCGCTTGATCTTTGCAATCTCCTCCTCGATCTGATGCTGCGCGGCAATGCCTTGGCCGGTTTCGGTCTGGTTCTCGCCTCGCTCGGCGGTGGAAAGAAAGGACAACCTCGAGTTCACCGACGGGCGTCGCACGGGCTGCTGTCTTGTCGCCGACGCCGAGAACGATGCCGATCGTGATTGGGGATTCATGGCGCCCTGTCCGCCCCTCGTTGTCATGTCTGTAGCATTGGGCCAGGCGTGTTGACTGGCTTGGAGTCGTCGGTGCGGTGTTGCGGCCGTCTTTGGAGTGAGAATCGCGAGGTTGGATGCCGGAAGAGCTGCAAGGCTGACGAGTGACGACTGCTAAACTGGGCCGCCTTGATTCTGGCTGCAGTGGCTTTCCAGGGCCTTGGAAGCTGAAGCTTGTTCTTAATTGTCTTGGCAAGATATGTGGGGTTGCCGAGCAGCAGCCACAGTGTGAACCTGAACCCTGGTGGATAACGGCGGCGCCGATGTGGGGAGAACTCAGTCGCGTTCTCACGCGCGTCCCAGGGGCCGGCACTGGCACTTACCTAAGAGGTTCTCATCTCCAATTACCTATGCATGAAGAACTCTCGACTCAGGCAAACAACCAATCTCACAAGAATCTCGATTATCAACACTGCTGTCTATACGTCTACCTAACAGATCACCGTGATTTGGATCGCAGACATACGGATTACACTACTCCAGGTCGGCAAACCTCAAATCGTCTCATCTTTCTCAATATCCTCTCATCGGCCTCGAGTTTCCTCTCAACAGCCCGCATAATTTCTACGCGAGAACGGTGACAACACAACCAACATAGAAATGCCATATAACACCACAGCCATCCCTCCCCGAAAGGAGGTGACTGGCCAGACTCAGCTTCCACGTACGACTACTACCCCATTGATCCGACTCAGGTCCATCTGCTAATAAGTTAATCCCATGATATAGTCACAAGAGTCAAGAAGATCATTGCAGTAGACCCAGATATCACCATCTGCTCCAACAATGCCGCCTTTGTCATTACCCTAGCAACAGTGAGTACCTGCTGCCCGCCAAAGTCTTTCTCATCTCTCACCACATACACCAAAATGCTGATAGAGCCATCCACAACAAACAGGAGATGTTCATCCAGCACCTCGCCACCGAGGCGCAAAACATGGCCAAGCTGGAACGTAAACCTCGCCGAAACATCCAGTACAAGGACCTAGGTACCTTATATATACTCTTCCTCATTACGTTCTTGATGCTCTGTCCCCTCGACTAACTTTCTCCCTAAAAACAAAGCCACCGCGGTTCATACACACGATAACCTCGAATTCCTCGAGGACGTCGTCCCGAAAGTCGCAACCTTCAAGCACGTCAAATCGCAAGCAGCCGCGACACGCGCCAAACTCAACGGCGAAAAGTCCGCTGCCAACAACAACGGCGACGCGGCAGCTGCTGCCGGAGAAGGCTCGCCGCTACCCAACGGCAGCAGCAAGAAAGCCAAGGTACCGGTGTCGGCTATCCTCAACGGCACGACGACGACGAAGACGAACGGGTTCATCTCGCATGGCAGGGGCGTTCTGTCGTCAGAAGAGGACCCCAACGCCCAACTCGAGCTGGAGATGAGGCAGGCGCAGCAGCTGTCACAGCAGCCGCCCCATGATGATGGGGATGTGGATATGATTGGCTGAAATTTTGAATCTGTATTTTAGATATGATATGTTCTTGGGTTTAAGTAGGCATAGACGGAACATCGCTCGGTTTTTTATACTGTAGTTATTTGAGGGTAACAAGCGGTAAATATCATCTCGTTCGTCTTCTGAAAGCAAAAGGCAAAACTGGCAGCTACCGAATCTGCGGATACCATTCTCCCCTGCCTAGACCAACTTGACTACTCAGATGTGATAGCCCCAAGATTAATGAACCAAGATGCCAATCCAGTTGCCATATCTTTGAGAGGATACCATAAACACGCCACCCTTCCCGGCTCACAGGCATCATCTCACAATGAGTCCATCGTCCTTCCAACCCATTACGAAGGACAGGGCATGGCCATCGTCTCTTTTGGATACCCAGTCATACTACAGTCATACCAACAAATCGAGACAGACCAAACAAACACACTCACTCCTCCATCGCGTCATCGTCGTCACCTTCCAAAATGACTCCAGGCGGAACTTTGCCCTCGGCCAGAGCCTTCTCCAGTCGCATGATCTCCTCCAAGCTATCCGCCTTCCTGATCATATCCTTGAGCTTCAGCTTTTCCTTCTCAGTCAACTTCAGACGTGACATCTTTGAAGGCTGAGCAGTAGCCGCGTTGCCACTTGGACCCGTCGCGCCGGCGACGTTTAACGTCTTGGACTTCAGACCCATAATCTGATCATATACTGTTAGTTACCAATTCCAAGAGCCCAATAAAGTAGATATACGTACCTGAGAAGCCAACTCGGTCGGCGCATCCTCCTTAGCTCCAAACAGCTCCTTGGCCCTCTCGCGCTCAGCCTGCTTGACCTTGACGAAATCCAGAAAGCGAACAGTCGGGCAGCGCCAGATGACCCAGTATCGGTAATTCTATTTCACAATCAGCATCCTCTCCCCAAATCCCAATTTTGTTGTATTATCATACCTCTTTCTTCGTAACAGGGTTATCCACCAGCACCAGATGCGTCAGCCGCGCAAACTGGCCCAATACATCCAGGTCCGACAGCTCAGAGAGCAAATTCGACATGAGCGTCAGGTTCGTCAACTTCGGGATAGCGTTTGGCAGCGTCGGCTGGATTGCGGAAATACGATTGTGCGAAAGCAGCAGACTCGTGATGCGCGGCGACAGTGGGAAATTGCCCAACGTCTGGATGTCGTTGTCGGTAAAGTCTATGCAGTCTAGGGGCTATCATAACTGTCAGATTATTTCGCTTCAATCAATAACAGTTGGGGGGGAAAAAGACTCACCCCAGCGACGCCCAAGTTCTCAATGGCGGGTATTTTATGTCCTGTTTATCACAGGAAGAAAAAGTAGAATTTCGATATCAACTCTGGTTCCTCAAGCTCGCGCAGGCGCAATAGTATCTGCTCTTTTCGAGTTTAAACGTACCTCGGAGATTGATTTCCCTCTCCTTAAGTGGATTTAGATAGATAAGGGAATTGGTGATGAGGTCTGCCGTAAGCCTCATTTTGGCGACGGGGATGGACGGTTGGTCGCCTTTCCTTTTCTTCGTTCGATATGCTTTGCTTCGTTTTCGCGCCTCAGTTTGTTGTTGGAAACTAGATTAGCCTCGATTTTTTGGTTAGTTGCGGTGGGTTACGGGAATATCTTCCCGTCGTCAATCTCGTTTTCGCTTTTCGACATGTGGTGGTGTTGTCAAGTGGTCGATGCGCTCGGCGGGACGCGTGCAAAAAGTTGGGTCGTGTCGAATACTCTGCGGTCTCTTGCATTCAAAAAGTTCGCCACAGGGCTGAACGACCTGGAAGAAGGGAGGGTGGGGATCGAAAGTCTGGCGGACGCCGGACGGAGCTTCCGCTGAATTTAGTGGGTGGGATGCGGGGAAGCTCCACTGTCGCTTACTTGAAGCCACTTGTACGGTACCTGTACCAACTTCGTGCCAGCCCTTATTTCCAGAACAACACACAGAGATGTTGATAGTCTTCAAACCTATCTTCATATTGGCTGATAGAATTTACTGCGATTATCTATCTCATGGTATTTTCAAAACAAAACATCAACGCTGCTTCGAATAGCCAGTCTTGCCCATATCTTGTGAAACTCCTCGTTACGCCATTTCCCACTCCAACAACTCCAACTCTTCAACTCCCATTCCCCGTGAATTCCTCATGTCTGCATACCAATGCTACTGGAAAACAAATACCACTCCACTCCGATCGACCGACACTGTCATGGTATACGGCGACTCCAAGATAGCCACATCCGTAATCGCATCCAGATGGCTCTTAAGCAACTGCTGCTGTTGGAGTGATATGACCGTTGACCTGGGCGGCCTGGAAGTCTGGCCTCTCACACCCTTTGAACCACCGCCCGAGTTCCCAGATGCCCCCCCTCCCATACTTGACGATGCAGCAGCGGCTGCAGCAGACGACAGCCGAGGCAGCCTCTCCGTATTCAACGTCATCGATGTAGTCGGGTGGCTCGCCGTAAACGTCGGCCGGCCCTCGTCCGGCTGCAAGCCACTAAACACGACGCTATTCTCAACACGAGAGATATCCCAGAACCGGAGCTTCTTGTCCGATCCCGCTGTGATTATGTACGCGTGTCTGACGTCTCGCTGTTCCTCCGTCACACCAGTGCCCACAACCATGGCGCGCACGCCGCGGTCAGCATTGCCAGTGGCGGCGGGTTCGATATTGGTTGCGAACCGCCCTAGCATCCCCTCGGGCTTATCCTCGTCCACCTCCCAAGCTTCATATCCCCTCGGGCCCTCCTTGTTGCCACCAACACGATAGATCTCCCGACAGAGCGTGCGTTCCAGATCCCATACTGTAACCTCTCCTTGCCCAGTCCCGCCGGCCACACATACCCACCTTCCCCTACCCTTTGTCGGGTGTATGCAGAGCCGGTAGATGGACCCTTTACCCGGGACACCCCATCCCTTGAGGCGCACCTTGAATCGGAGATCCCACAAGTCCAGTACACCATGAGACGTTCCCAGAACCAGCCAGTTCCTCTTACGGTCCACGCAAAAGCATGTCGGCGTTCCGTGATGCACCGGGTTCTCGAGCTTGTAGAGAAGCGACATTGCCCGCAGATCAATGCCACGTATGACCGATTTGTTCGTTGCAAGGATCAAGACGGAGTTGACATCTTGTTTAAAGTGCTCACACCAGACTGCGAATTCGCCATCTACCAACTGATATTCACGCAGAAGTCGAAGTTTGGGATAGCGGAAGGTGGCGTTGCTGAACTGCGTTTCCACCTTGACCACATGAACGCTGCCATCGCTGGCGCAGCTGACGAAGCAATGCGTATTCTCAATGAAGCACAAGGCAACAATCTTGGATCCAGGAGCGTGCCGATGGGTGAGCCTCGATCGGTGGGTGATGTTCCGCTCCAGCCTTGCCGTATCCCAGACCTTGACACAGCCATCATCACCAGCCGTGAGGAAGAACCGATGGTCCGGCGAGACCACGATTCGGTTGATGGCACCGGTATGTTCAGAAAACGTGGCAACCAGCTTTCCAGTGGGCTTCCAGCCTTCTTCCGCCGATTGGTTCCCTGGAGCTCTGCCAGCTTTCCTGCGAACCACCGAGTTGACATAGGGTCCATACTCGGCAGCATCGTGGGGGTAGTTGTCAACATACATCGACTCCAGCATTTTGAGAATGCTGGGATCGTTACCCGTGTATGTGTGGTTAGCCCGGAACCTCGTCTGTGCATATGCTGTATGTTCAGAATCGGGTGAGGAAACACTGGTTGGCAGGGCTTGCGCAAAGGGTGCTTCAACCTCACCGAAAGCATTAGTTTCGGTGGTGCTTGTTTCGGGGATAGATTTGCCGCTGTCCTTGCGGTTCATGAGACTCATCGCACTAGATTGGTGTCTCAGACGTCTTCGGGCGGCATAAGGGGCATCCTGTGCAGATCCCTCGTCGTCTAGGGGCGACAGGGCAGCGGTCTTTCCATGAGCAACTGATGTCACTTTTGAAGCATTACTTGGGCTCTCACCCTGCCTTGTTGGTGACGAAGCAAGCGATTCTTCCTCAAGCGGCCGTCTGCCATCCGCGGACATAGGAGACAGATTACCCCTGCTATTGAGTCGGGTTCTGTGGTTGTTCAGCGCCGCTCGCCGTCTCTTGCTAATTGGATCATCGATAGTCATGGAAGCGTCAAGGAGAGCATCCTTGATCGTCCTGGGGGCATTTACATCCTGGTCTGAAGGTTGCATGAGCTGTTGGAGAGGTTCTTCGTCAAACAAGATAGTTTGTGGAGTAATGCCCAGGCTTCGGAGAGGGATGATGGTGTTGAGGGCTGCAGCAGTCGGGTTGTCTTGAGCAGCCGAATCTCTTGCTTTGATTTGACTTAAACGCCAGATAAATTCCCTAAGCGCCAGAAGTTTGTGCTCATCCTCCTGAGACAAACCTAGGTTCCTCAACCTCCCCAGCCATTGTTCATCCTCTTCATTTTTTGAGACCTTGCTGAGAACCTGGGGATTCAAGTCTCCACGCGTCCTGGCACCTGAGAATGGTCCAATAGCCACATCACGGAACTTCTTAATTGATCTCCAGAAATCACCTCTGTCTGTTTTGGATGCCCATACAAGGGCTTGATCGAAGACAGATCGCGATAGCGGTCTTTGCAGTGCATCCAACAGCTCAAACTCCGAAAACCCAGGGATTATGTTGGGTTTCAGATACGTTTTTATCTGAGGGTAAACCAGCACTCTGAGATATGAGGGACTCAAGAAGCGTTGACCAGCGGCGATAAACTCGGCTGTCGACTCCCGAATCCAAATGTTGGGATGCATGGTGAAGCGCCCGACGACACCCACAAGTTCAAGGAAGGTGTGCTTGGTCAACAGCCCAAGGTTCGTCAGCTCTGCCAGAGAATGTATTGCACCCTGAACCACAAATTCCTCAGGGTCAGTGACAGCCTGGATCATGAGCGGTAGGATAAATGTTTCAAGGGTGCTGCTGCCCAGAAAGGCCGAGATGCCAACAATGGTGTCGAAAAATGCGCATTTCAACATCCAGTCGCAGTCGTTGAGGTATGTATTGAGATGGGTGAGTATGATGTCGTTGGCCTGGCTGACACCGAAGAATATGCAAAGATCGGGGACTGAACTCAGAAAGGCTCGTCGCACAAACGGATCCGGATCTTCAATCAGAATCTTGGTATGCGTCTCAAAAAGCTCTGCCAATTCTCGACGCGCATTATCAAAAAGTCCATCAAAGGTGGCGTCTGCCTGGTGACCAGGTTCAACTTCAGGGTCCGTTATCACGGACGATCCTTCTGCCCTGAGAGTCGCAGCCATTGCTAGGAAACGGTCCGCCGTTGTCGCGAGCTTGCCGAGAGCAGAAGCGTATGTCGATCTGACCATTGGGCTCGGTGTCTGCTGCGTGCCTAGCAAAGCTACTTGCATTCTGGGCAATATGTATTCTAAGAAAATCTGCGAATTGACGGGAGTAATCACCTTGACCAAGTCGAGGAGTTGTGTTATGGTTCGTATAGCCGCAACAACGACCATGTCGTACTTGTCAGAAAGGAGAGTTATTAGATACGGCAGGACTCGGTCTAACTTGGCTTCGTCAGTGAGCCGTTCAGCAAAAGCCAACATGATATCGCAAGCCTTTATTTTGGCGGCAGCGTGTGCGGTGTTTCGAAGTGACGAGACAATCAAGGTAAGGAATATGAGCGTTCCGTCATCTGCAGATGGCTGCTTCTCTCCTGATATGTAGTGCTCGTTGTTCGGTATATTCAAACGGATAGGGAAATGACCAAGCCCCAGTCGCGGTGCTAGCTGTCGCTCGTGGCCCTGGTTACCATCATTCTCATAGCCGAGAAAGTAAGATATCTTGTCGAAATCGAGCCAGACACGCTCGATTCTCTGGTCTGCTTCCCCTAGGTTCTTTGGCTCCGTGGCTGAGGAATATTGAGGAAGTGTCAAGTCCGTAATGACCTCCATGTATTGGTGCAAGAAGCTGTAAAAGTACGGCGGAAACACCTTGCCCTTCCAGAACTCGAGATACTCGTCGGCCGAGTACCGCTTCTCCGGGTCCAGCTGGATCATATGGGCAATCATCTCTCTTAAATCCTTGTCCGGAATGCGACTCAAGTAGGAAATGCCGGGATCGTACTCGCCCCTGCGATACTTGTAGAGCTGGCTGAGATTGAATATAGGAGTCTCGAGGAACAGTTCAGCAATGACGCAGCCTGCACTGAACACATCCATCGCCCATGTGACTCTTGCGTTCGGGTCAGCTTCTTCGCCAGGTGGTAGAAATCTCTCGGGCGCTAGATAGCAGGTCCGACGACCGGATGTATCGAAATAGTAGGAAAAGTCGGCGGGATTGTCCTCGGGTAGCATGACCCTCTTGAACGAGGACGAGAAGTCGGAGAGGTACAACCAGTTCCATGAAGTCACCAATGTGTTCTCCGTCTTGATATCCCCATGATAGATGTCTTTGCTGTGGCAGTCGCGCAGTCCGCACAGAAGCTGGAATGCAAGCCATTTCTTCTCTATGTCTTCGAGAAAGGGTCTTGTGCTCAGGCGATCGTACAGGGAATTGTAGAAGAACTGTCGGACGAGGTAACCGTTCGTCTCCGTCTCGATCGCTCGCTGGTATGGGAGTGCATTTGGCACATCTACAAGAGCTCTCCTCTCCCCTGCGCAACGCGGTTAGTCTACCTTGAAATCTCAACAACTTGACACGTGTGGAAATCTGCGTACCAATGATCTCCTGTTTGTATTTGTCTAGTGACATGGGGTATGGCTTGATGAGAACCTTGACGAGCACGACGCCATCATGGTTCCGGGCGCGGATGCTTTTCATGAAGCGGGCGGCACCGATGGACTTCTCGTAGACCAAGTCGGCCAGCTCGGGGACGTCGATACCGGCAGCCCCAGCTGGGGGTGCTGCCAGAGAAAAGCCCTGACCCATTGTCGCAAATCCACGGAGCTGAGATGCTCAAACTCGCCAGCTACCTAGGACGGGAGTTTGGAAGGCCGTATTGCATCTTGGGGATCTCTGAGCTGGAATAAGGACGAGTTTCTTGGTCGCCGGGTCAGATTGCGCAAGTATAAGCAGCTTTAAACAGTCAGATGGAACCGGTTTACCTAGGAAGTAGCTGGGATGAAAGTAGACGTGTCGAAATAATGACAAGACGGGACGGCACTGAATGCGAGGTTGCGAAGTAGAAGTGTTGGCAGCCGCACGTTCAGTGCACATGATTGGGCAGGCGACGAAGCTGTCAGCTGCCACTCGCTGGAGCCTCCAGCTTGGATGACGCAGGCAGGGGCCCTGGTGTTGATAAGATAAGGGACATCAGTCCCCTTATTCCGTAACTCACTCAGACTGACGAAAAGGCTGACTTTCACCAGCTGATGTAAGTTTATGTAGATGTATTCTATTCATAATTCTTGAGAAACAGTCATCTGATTCAACAATGTTTCCAAACTTAAGGATCATAGAGGAGCATGTTGTCACCATAGTCTATCGCATCTAATCGTTCGTATACCTCGCTGGCCACCCCCTGGACTTGACCCCGCCATGCCCCAAATGGCCAAGCTCCCCCAACATGGGGCTTCCTTAGCACCGACAACAGCGTCCACAAGGGAGACTGTTGATGCTGAGTAACAGCCTCATATAAGTGCCCAGTCATACTCTTTATGACGATTGATTGATGTGTTACAATTGAAAAAAGGAAGGAACAAAGAAAGTGCACACCATGTCGTCCTCCCTCCGAGCAGCTATTCTCGTCGTCTCAACCACAGCAGCCAAGGACCCATCCACAGATGCTGCAGACACCGCACTCCGAGATGTCTTCGAGAAAGACGGTGGCCAGCAATGGATCGTTGCGGATTCAAAAATTGTCAGTGATGTCGTCACCCAGATTCAGCGACAGATCATGGACTGGAGCGACAACGAGGTGGTCAACCTGATCGTCACCACCGGGGGCACAGGCTTCGCCGTGACGGACCACACCCCCGAGGCGGTCTCTGCGCTGTTGTCCAAGCAAGCGCCTGGCCTCGTCCACGGCATGCTGGCCGCTTCTCTCGCCGTCACTCCATTTGCCATGATGTCGCGGCCGGTCGCGGGGGTGCGGAACAAGACGGTGATCATCACACTGCCCGGGTCGCCCAAGGGTGCGAGGGAGAACCTGCAGGCCGTGATCAAGATGCTGCCGCACGCTTGCTTACAGGCTGCCGGTAGCGACTCAAGGGCGGTGCACGCCGGGGGTGTGAAGAAGCTAGAACAAGACGCAGGTGTCTCCACGTCTTCTGCGTCTCCATCTGCCGGCGGCCACCATCATCACGGCGGCCATGGCCATGGCCACGGACACGGACACGGACACGGACACGGACACGGACACGGACACGGGCATGGAGGTCTCTTTCGACACACCAAACCCAACGAGAACCCAAAATCGAACGACCCCAGCCTGGGCCCGGGCCGACGGCACCGGGAATCCCCGTTTTCGATGCTGTCGGTAGAAGAAGCCCTAGAACAGATAAAACAGCACACCCCGAGCCCCGAGGTTACGACAGCAAAAGTCGACAGCGGACTGGTCGGGGCGGTCCTGGCCCAAGACGTCCAAGCCAGGGAGAACGTGCCTGCCTTCCGGGCAAGCATAGTTGATGGCTACGCCGTGGTCGTGCCCGCCGACGGGAACATGAAGGGCGTGTTCCCGGTCACTGCGGTCTCGCATGCCGCCCCTGGCGAAGTGGCCGCCCTAAAAGAGGGCGAGATCGCGAGAATCACCACCGGTGCGCCGCTTCCGCCCGGGGCCACCTCCGTGATCATGGTCGAGGACACCGTGCTCGCGTCGTCCAAGAAGACCAACGACGGCAAGGAAGAAGAGACCAAGGTTGAGATCTTGGCCGATAACGTCAAAGAGGGCGAGAACATCAGGGAAGTCGGCAGCGACGTCAAGAAAGGCGCTCTTATACTAGGCAAGGGCGATCAGGTGTCGGCGGTCGGCGGGGAGATTGGTCTCCTCGCGGCGGTCGGCGTGGCCGAGGTGGAGGTATACCAACGGCCGGTCGTCGGCGTGCTCTCGACCGGGGATGAGATCGTGGCCCACGACCGGCCCGGCGATCTGCGCCTGGGCGAGGTGCGAGACACGAACAGGCCCACCCTGATATCCGCCGCCAGGGGTTGGGGTTACGAAGTCATCGACCTCGGCGTTGCAACTGACAAGCCCGGCACGCTGGAAGAGGTTCTTCGTCAGGCGATGCGGCAGGTGGACGTTGTGATCACTACAGGCGGTGTGTCGATGGGCGAGCTGGATCTCCTGAAGCCGACCATCGAGCGCTCGCTGGGCGGGACCATCCATTTTGGCCGCGTGGCTATGAAGCCGGGTAAGCCGACGACGTTTGCCACGGTGCCTGTGAAGAACAATGCGGGCGAGAGGATCTCCAAGGTCATATTCTCATTGCCGGGAAATCCTGCCTCGGCACTGGTTACGTTTCACTTGTTCGTGCTGCCCTCGCTCCACCAATTATCGGGCGTCTCTCCGCCGGGCTTGCCGAGAGTGCCTGTGGTGTTATCTCATGACTTCATCTTGGATAAGGCGCGGCCTGAGTACCATCGTGCTATCGTGACAGCAACGAAGGAAGGCGTTCTGTCTGCAACGAGCACAGGCGGCCAGAGGAGCTCGCGCGTGGGGAGTATGAAAGGGGCGAATGCTCTGCTCTGTTTACCTAGCGGTCAAGAGCCCTTACGCAAGGGAGCTAGGGTGGAAGCGTTGCTAATGGGTGATATACGAAGCGATGTGTAAATGAATAGGATACCTCTAGATTACAGGGCGGTGGGATAATTAAAGACCCCTGCATGCCACCTTTTGTACAGTTGAGCTTCTACACCTGTGATACTGACCGTCCCGGTTGACCGTCCCTTGCCGCCCGCCCACTTCCAAAAAAACGCCAGTGTTAATGAAGCTACTTAGACACGCTATTTGAAGCACTCGTCCTGGATACTGATGGCAAGCAGGGCGTGTAGGATGTTATGATCGTATGACGACCGAGACTTCTGCCCTCTATTTGTTCTGGCCGAATTCGGGGGCCTTACTGGATACGAGCAAGCCAATAATCAGGCCAAATAGGCCCAGAACAGAGCTGAAGATTTCGATAACCAATATCTTGACAAAGCTGGAGTGGAGTTTGCGTGTTAGTATGGGATACCCCTCGTTTGAGAGTCCTAGATCGCGCGCAAAGAAACATACAGTGTAGGGTCAGCAGCGTCCGCGAGGGCGGCACCGCTTCCGTTGATGCCGACGGCAACACCACAAACCAGGTTGCACATGCCGACTGTGATGCCGGACCAGAAGAGCGCATAGCCCGTGTAGTAGCTATCGGCCGAGTATATCTCGGCGCCTTGGACGGCGCTAAGCTTCGCGGAGAAGACGATGGCCATGATGACACCGTAAATGGCCACGACCTCACAAAAGATGATGGAGATCAGGTTTTTGGTTCGAATCCGAGGTGCTTTGACGCCGCCGCCTAGGATGGACGAGCCTGTGATGAAGATGCCCCTGTCACAATGATGCCGTGTCAGCAAACAGAGGAATTCAGGAAGGCAGCTTTGATGCGTACCATGCTGCGCCAACTACCGAAAGGCCTATACAGAGTGCGATGCCTAAGTCTGCCCATGCATATGGCGAGATGGATTCGAGAAAGGCGCCGACCTAGAAACCTGGTATGAGACTCATCTCCAACAGAGGGTCAGATGGAATTGTTCGGGCTTGGTACTGCGTACATTGAAAGCTTCGCCACTGCCTGTAAACAGCATGTCTACCCAAAAGCCACAGGTCAGTCTAATATGCAACAAGCATTCATCTGGGATAACCCACAAGCTCCCACCACCGCCAAACCTGTCCCTATCCCGCCGGCTCCGTACGTCAAGCTCATTGCGACGGTTGTGGAAATTGATAGACTCCCTCAGCGTTTGTTTCGAAACTGGGTCTCGCAGGTTGAGCGAGGAATTTGTGGTGTTGCCGAGTCGAGACTTGTCGCTCGAATCTTGGGAATCGTCGTCACTTTCGCTTTCGAATCCAAGGAGCTGCGAACGCGCCAATTCGACGCTGCCTCCAACGACCCCGAGCAAGCCCACCAGCAGGTCAGGTAGCAGCAACCGACAACCGGTCCGTCAGCCAGGCCGGCTCCACCTTCACGTGACTAAGAAACGGCGGCGTGTCCACGTCTGCCACTCAGCTGTCAGCTGCCAGCACGGACTCTGCCGAGTCACCAAATCTCAGTGACTCTGTCGCCTTCCGTCAGACTATTTAAGCGCTTTCTCCCCTCAACACCAACAAACCACCAAAAATCGAGCCACTACAGAGAAAGTCAAGGCACGATGGCGACCAACACCAACTACTACGATTTATATCGTCATGGAAGGTACACGCCAGTCGGTCCATGTTTTTATCGCAGACCTCCTGCCGCTCGCTTGCTACACACTCGCTCAGAATGCTAACCGTCTCGAATGCAGCCTCGGCATCACGCTGACAGATGCGCTGGACGAGTTGATCGGTAACGAGCGCATTGATCCGCAGCTGGCGATGAAGGTCTTGATGCAGTATGACCGTATCATCTCTGAGACATTGTCCGACAGAGTCAAGTCTCGCTTGACCTTCAAGGTGAATGGCGCCTTCGCATTCAACCCAGCCTGATGCTTTCACGCCCGTTCCTGGGTTGGAAGTTGAGCAACGGTCCAAGTGGTGCCTTCGCTTTCTCATGAGTTGGAAAAGCGCAGTGCTCAAATGCTACGCGAGCGATACAACTGGCAGTGGACTGACATGACAAATGCAACAGGGATCGCTCGACACCTACCGATTCTGTGACGAAGTCTGGACGTTTTTGATCAAGAACGTCACTTTCAAGATGGACAATGGCTCTCAGACCGTGCAAGCAGACAAGGTTAAGATCGTCAGCTGCAGCGCCAAACGGAGCGACGACAAGTAGCGATTGCGGCCGCGCATGATGTTGCTGGAGTAAGATGATTTTTTTAAACGCAGAGTTTACATGGGTTTCGGCTTTTCGCCAGCACACCACACAGGAAATGTTTCTCTTGGGGATGTGCTTTGCATTTGCACTTTCTTTGGGTCGGCGTTTAGCTTGTGGGGTGTTCATACCAGGTCTTCGGCATGGAGTTGGTTGGAGTTTCGGCTTTGAGTTTTTAGATGGAATCCAGTGCGGTGCACAACTGGTTATCAGATTGAACTAACTTCATCTGGGCGGTTAAATGGCATCGCTGCATGTTTTGAAGAGATACCAACAAGCATAGTGAACCAATTTCTCTTGTGAAAGCGCAGTGACCGTGTCGCCAACTGCTGGCAAGTCCTCCGGGCTCTTCTGGCAAATATGTCCTCTAAATATTCTCCTTTTTTATTAGATCCTTTGCTAATCGCTCGCCACGGAGTGCCTAATTCGGACAAGGTATCTTGACAGTTGAAATGGTCCCTTTCAAAAGGTCCGGTGCCACCTTAGGCAGGTCAGGAACTGCCCACCCTGATGATGTAACTTCCAGGTCTTGCGGCGACTACCAGGTAGGTAATGAAGACCCTGCCGTCGGCAAGCAAACCTGGGTCTCCACGTGCAAACTCCACTGAAAACGGTATACCGTATTGTCTGTCAGTGGGACGACCCCAACCAGATTGAGGTGGGCGCGATTGAACCTGCAAAGGGTCCTTTGCAACAGTGGAAGCAGCAACCGAAGTACTCTGGGATCCTCCTATCACCGTTCACCTTTTTGACCCCCAGGATCCCCAAAGAATGCCGCGCCGCCAGGAGGTTGCTCATCAGCGTTCAGCAGCTACGAATAAGGCTCCCGGTTCTTCACCATCCACCACAGCGGGCATCCCTATCGCTGCAACCACTTCCCACTCCACCCTGGCCCCGTCCCCCATTAAGAAAAGACAGTTAAGATCCCGGGCATCCGGCGCGGGCCCTGCCGACAGCTCCGAAGCAGAAATGGACACCCAAGACGACGACCGCCGGCCGTTGCTGGACGGCCAAACGGTCAACACCTATTCCACCCCCGACGCCGCCATGATCAAATCGTCGACCTGGACCACTCGAAACCAATGGATCGTCCTTGCTCTAGCCAGCGGAGCCTGTGCTGCTTTTAACGGTGTCTTTGCAAAGTTGTGAGTCCAGCGCAACTTAATTTCCTTGTTTGACTTTTTACCTTGTTGGTTGATGGTGACCTAACATAATAACTATTCCAGAACAACCACTGAACTTACATCGACTTTCTCGCAGGGGATAGCTCGTCTTCTTCATCTTTCTGGTGTTGAAAATGTAATTGAGGTCATGATCCGATGTGTAAGTCGGCCCACAGCAGTTTTGAATTATCCAGTTCAACTAACATGCTGCTTGCTATTCGCTGAATACAGATCTTCTTCGGTCTCAATCTTGTCTTTAACGGTGTGGTAAGTGTCATCTTGACGGATCATTTAATTCATTCATAAACCGGATAAAGCCCTTACTGAAACCCGTTTTAGATGTGGACGCTCTTCACAAAAGCTCTTACACTAGGCAACTCGACGACCCAGGTGTCCATCATCAATACGTCGTCCAACTTTGTCATCACCGCCATCCTCGGGTTCGCCATCTTCTCCGAGTCTCTGCCTCCATTATGGTGGCTTGGTGCCGCCATGCTCATCGCCGGCAATCTGATTATCGGACGCAAAGACGAAGGGTCTTCGCAAAGCGGCAAGGGTGTTGACAACAGCAACGCTGCTTCGCCTGTTGAGACACGCGTTGCTGATGATAATGTGGGGACATATCATCAAGTGCCGGGGTCAGAGGAGCCTGTCTTTATCCCGAGAGAGGAGAAGGACGAGGATGACGACGACGATGTATTGGATCTCAACCTGGGGGATGAGACAAGGTAACCAGGCCTGCTGGGTTGTCATATCTGAGACTCGCTACCTGCCTTGTTGTTGATACCCCTCCGCAGGATGGATTTATAGACGCGTATTTGCTGACCATTTCACCCTATTTAAGATCATAGATACCGATATAAATATGGCAACAGGAGTTTTCAATTAAAATTAAAATATATAGCTCGTACACGTACTTATGGGCGTCACAGAGTTGAGTTGCTCCTAGCAAACGGTAGGCATCTAGGGCATCAAAACCGAAAGTTGTCTATCTAGCCGTTGAGGCCGTCTGTTAGTGGTGTGCCATTCCCAGCCGCTAGCTCAAGTAAATTTCCGTAGTGCGGGGCAGGAATCTTGGAGGGGTCACTTTCAAAGCTGCCCGCCCGTTAAAATTTCAACATTTGACAATTTCAAGCAAAAAAAGGAAAACGACGAGGAGTCTCTGCAGCTCTCTTTCATGGAATAATGTAATTGAGAAACAGAACTATGGCTTCAGACGATCAATTACCGGGCACAGGCCCTTTTCCCCTCTTAGGAAGTGCTTCCTGTAAGTTTTCATTCCGCGGTCTTGTACACTCTTGCGACCAGACCGTCAGCCTCAACTTGCTTGGTTGTGTTGACGAACCATATACTGATCACATATCACCGTCGGTGACAGCTATCGATGTCATGGAATTGTGGCATGCCCACCGAATCCCTATCATACTATCGGTGTTGTGCATCCTCGGCCTCTTGATCCTGCAATCAAGGTCGATGTTAGAACAGAAAGCGGTGGAAATGCTGTCGCGGGACCTTTCTACACCGGCGCCGGAACACGAACAGAACGAACAGCCGGCGGTGAAAAAAGCCACTACTCTCTGGGATGAAAAGGAAGAAAAGCCGAAGAAGAAGCCGACGAGCAGTGTGCCGCGCAGGATAAAGGGCGAACTGAACAGAAAGACCACGCGCGGAGGAGCAGACAAGACAGAGGAGGCACCAAAGATCCAAGCATTGGTCTTCTATTCGTCGCTTACAGCCAACACCGAGAGGACCGCACGAGAGTTTACGCAAACGTTTGGACGTGCTCTTCGGGAGGTAAGGGAGGCGGAGGAGACACAAGCAGACTGCCCATTTCTTGCGCCGCATGTCCTGGACCTTGCCGAGATCGACTACGACGATTACTTCATCTCGCCCGCGAAGGCGCTCGAAAGCCTCCAAGAGAATCAGGTAGTCACTGGGCCGGTCGAACTGTTCTACCTCTTCCTCGTGCCGAGCTACAATATCGACACTATCAACGATACCTTCCTTGAGCACCTGCAAGAAACACACCACGATTTTCGTATCGACACGGCACCTCTGTCGTCGATCCTAGGATACTCTGTGTTTGGCTTCGGCGATCGGGAGGGATGGCCGACAGAGGAGGAAGGGTTCTGCTTCCAGGCCAAGGAGGTCGACAGATGGATGGCCAAGCTGACGGGGCGGAAACGCGCATACCCCCTCGGAATGGGCGACTGGAAGAGAGATGGGACAACAAGGCTTTCAGAGTGGGAGGTTGGGCTGACGGAGACTCTGAAACTTTTGGAGCAGACTGGCTGTTTAGGGGAGGGCGTCGCCGGCTCAGGAGACCCTCTCGAGAGCGACGACGAGGTGGATGACGACGATGATGGCGAGGTGGTGTTCGACGAAACGTCCGACTCGAAAACTACGAAATCAAAGAGCTCAGGCGACCTCGAAGATGTCGAAGATATCGGTCGCATTATGGCCTTGTCGCGAATCGATGCCCCTGGAGGACAGCAGACGAAGGCACCAATCGCGGTTGACTTTACGACAGTCGGAAAGTCAAAGACGAGGAAAGCGGCGACGACCGTTGCGGTCAAGGAGATGGTGCCAAAGGGCTCACCAACATATGCCTCCCTAACCAAGCAGGGATACTCGATCGTCGGATCGCATTCAGGGGTAAAGATCTGCCGCTGGACTAAATCCGCCCTCCGCGGGAGAGGTTCCTGCTACAAATTCTCCTTCTACGGAATCAACTCCCACCAGTGTATGGAGACGACGCCGTCGCTCTCGTGCTCCAACAAGTGCGTCTTCTGCTGGCGCCACGGCACCAACCCCGTCGGCACGACTTGGCGCTGGGTCGTCGACCCCCCGCAGCTCATCTTCGACGGTGTCAAGGAGAACCACTACAAAAAGATCAAGATGATGCGCGGCGTGCCCGGCGTCAGGGCCGAGCGCTTCGCCGAGGCCATGCGCATCCGGCACTGCGCCCTGTCGCTGGTCGGCGAGCCCATCTTCTACCCGCACATCAACGAGTTCCTCGGCATGCTCCACGCCGAGCGCATCTCTTCCTTCCTGGTCTGCAACGCCCAGCACCCCGACGAGCTGGCCGCGCTGCAGCACGTTACGCAGCTGTACGTCAGCATCGACGCCTCGAACCGCGAGTCGCTCCGGCGCATCGACCGCCCCCTGCATCGCGACTTTTGGGAGCGCTTCCAGCGCTGTCTCGAGATCCTGCGCAAGCGTCGCTTCCGCCAGCGGACCGTGTTCCGCCTGACGCTCGTCAAGGGGTTCAACGTCGAGGACGAGGCCGAAGGCTACGCGGACCTGGTCGAGAAGGGCCTGCCCTGCTTTGTGGAGGTCAAGGGCGTCACGTACTGCGGCACGTCGACGGCCGGGAACGCCGGCCTGACCATGGCCAACGTCCCTTTCTACCAGGAGGTATGCGACTTCGTGACGGCGCTGGAGAAGAGTCTGCAGAAGAGGGGCCTCAAGTACGGCATCGCCGCTGAGCACGCGCACAGCTGCTGTATCCTGCTCGCGAGTGAGAGGTTCAAGGTTGATGGCAAGTGGCACACGCTCATCGATTATGACAGGTTCTTCCAGCTGCTCGAGGCCAAGGGGCCGGACGGAGACTTTTCTCCTGAGGATTACATGGGTGCTGCGACCCCGGAGTGGGCGACCTGGGGACAGGGAGGGTTCGATCCCCGGGATCAGAGGGTAGACAGAAAGGGGAGGCCGATCGAAGTATCATAAATAGGGAGACTACCGGTCTAAAGTTAGTAAAGATTGTTCAAAACCAGATTTAGACTAGTCCAGGTTGCAGGTGAAGTGCTAATGTCTGTGTTTGTTTCGGTGTGTTTATTGGAATGTTTTGTTATTTATGTCATTACGGTCACAAGCGTGACAGGCAGCGCACGCATTTCCGCTGATCCCCGTCCCGAGATCTTATTTTATGTACACTTTCCTCTTACATCTGTTGGTCGCTGGAGACAGGTACACACTTTCCGCCGTCTTGCCAATAGGGGGAAAAAAAAAACCGAAACCCAGCAAAGAGAAAAACACAGAGAATTCTAATAATAGTGTTACAAGTAGAACAGAGATGGAGTAAATCATGTAAGGCCCCAACTCTTGGTGTAGATATTGCCGTTCCGTACAAGTAAGTCACCGTGCACTGGAAAAGGGTGGAGATGAGATATTATTGAATCGGGTGTTGTCTGGTGTTGTCGATACTTTATAGATGCGACGAGTCCCCACCCTCTCGGAGGCGCGTCAGTTTTTCGAGGAAGTCGTCAACCGCACGATAGACTAGAGGATAAACTGGGGAGCGGACGGTCGTTAACAGGAAACAAGCCCATGTCGTTGTCGAGATAAGGCCTTCCAGACCATCTTCGTCGTCGAGGGCGTGGATATGCCGGTCTCATAGCCCGAATCTTCTTCTAGTCGAGGCCGGGGCCAGATATTCCCATCTCGCGCATCATCTCGGCCACATCGTCATTAGAGGGGCCACCGTACGAAGCTCCGGAGGCTCCAATCTTGAGGGTTCCGTCGTAGGCAATCATCTCGGCGAGGATATCTAGGATTGGCTATTTCAAGAGAAAACGTCAGTTGATCGGGTCTCTTCTTGTGTGTCTGCATTGCCATAGACGGGGAAGTTCGGTTTCCATCCATTACCTTGGCGACGGTCTTGTCGTAAATCCCGATCAGATCACCTGGGGTCGGGTAGACCTTGAGGGCCCTGTAGAAAGATAGGGCGGCCTCAACGGCCTTGGTAGCTGTTGTGTGAACCACGGAGTTAGTCGTCCTGTGATCTTGTCGGTGGGTTAACAAGTCGGGGGAGACTAACGATCAGCGCCCAGTAGCTCGCCATTCGAGACCTGTTCTAGGAAGTAGGCCTCCTTCGCCTCGACAGCCGTGGGGAAGCCCTCCTCCTTTGCCTCGTCGACGAACCGCCTGATCGCATATCTCTGGGCATTCACGTTCTGTTCGGCCCGCTCCTTGTCAAGGCGCGCCTGTCTGCGATAGCTGCGCCGAATCTCTCTCCGGAACTCGGGGTCGGTCCGCCGGCGGTGGTCAAAGTATACGGCATAGGCTGGAACGATGGAAAGAGTTGGTTAGGGCTGAGACGGGGTTATATGCGCTTAGATTTGGGAGAGATGTTGAAAGAGCATACCAAGAACTCCGGTAGCTATTGCGGCAACCGTGGATGCGACGATGGTTGTGGTGGTAGGGGCCATGTTGGCGATGCTTTTTAAGATGAATGAGAGTGGAAGAAAATGATCAATTTGGATCCGGAGGATGAGAGATTATTTGTAGTCAACTGGCGCAGCTACTAGCAAAGTATATGGATTGTTGGGAGTTTAGAGTCGTCCACTTTCAAGATAGCTCTTTCACATCGAGAATCTTAAACCATCTCCAGCTGGGCGATTTTTTTCTGGCTCTGAACTCTGATCCTGGTCCCATGTCTTTCACAGTGACGCTAGAAGTGCACGTTCCACGCGGCTCGGAGGCTGATATTGCTGTACTGCTGTACCCGTGCAGTAGCGGTACGTACCCCATTACCTTACCTTCTGTAGCCTGGAACTTGGACAGCTCAGATACGCGCAGACGGGACGGATTGCGGTGGTACCGACGGCAATTAGGTAAAACAGCGGAAACATAGTCGTCGTCGTTGCCAGGCATCGTCAAATGCGCCTTTGGAGCTCCTAACGACCTACCTAGCTAACAATTCAATCAACCACTCGAGGATCCCGCACGAATCTATCACCCCTTTCAACAGCAATTCATCCTGTCCGGTACAGCGTCCTGTCTATCTGGTCTTGTTATTGCATTATAATCGGCACGCTGCGCCTGTGCAAAGGGTAGTGTCCAAGCAACATGTCTGAAGAGCGATCCAAGATATCTCTAAGGAGTGGAGGCAAGAGAAAGGGCCGTCCGACTATCAGCGCGCCGAGACAGATCTCGAATCCCATATCACAAGATGCGAGGTCCCAGGGGTCAGCCGGTCGTTCAGTCGACGAGACTCCCCGTCCGCGACCACGGCCACCTCCTCAAAGTAGTGGAAAGGTAAGAAGCAGATCTCCCGGTGTCTTTGATCCCTAATAACTAATGCCCTCTCCCTATCTACGACAGACTTCCGATCTGGTGAAGCGCCGCTATTCGACGCGTTTCAACAATATCCCGGCTGACTTTGATCCAACCGCCAACCCGATGCCATCTCTCCCTAATTTTGACAAGTATGAGCCACCACAGAATCGCCGGCAACCCCCATCTAGGGGAAGGGGGGGAAGTGGTGGCAGCGGTGGTGGTGGCGCCGCACCACAGGTGGATATCAGGGCCCTGCGAGATCCAAACCTCTCTGCTGAACAGTGTACGTGGGAAAAATCAGCTTAAACCTGGATTGAAGCAAACAACATGGCTAACTTATACCAGATGTGGCCGAAATACTAAGTGAGGCAACAGAGGACGAGATCCGAGACTACGAAGCCACATTGAGGAAGCTGAAAAGCAGAGCGTCCACCGACTTGCAGCAGAATGTGTACCAGAACCGCACACAATTCATCAAGATCAGCAAGGAAGCGGAGAAGCTCAAGGGCGAAATGCGCACCCTCAAGAACCTCATGTCAGAGCTGAAGGTGAACACGACTGCGCTGCGGTCGGCTTCCAGCAACGCCGATACCTCGGGCTTTGGTGGTGAATTTTCGACTGGCCTCAGCAAGAGGGACAAGCGGAGCTCTGTTGCTGATCGAACCGCGCTTTGGAGCTCTCAGATGCAGGCTTTGTACAAGAACGTCGAGGGGTCGCAAAAGTTCCTGCCCAACTCCCAGGGTCGCCATGTTGTGCAGAACGCAGGTCCGTGGATCGAGCTCGATAATGCAACATATAAATCGAGGCGATCAATGCAGATCTTCCTGCTCAATGACCACCTGCTGGTTGCGTCACGCAAGAAGCGCAAGACGGATGGCCCCACTACTCCCGACAGTCGAGGCCCCATGACGAAGCTCGTCGCTGACCGTTGTTGGCATCTCCAGGATGTGGAAGTCATCGACATGGCCGGAACTGGCGAGTCGTCGAGTGGAAGAAACAAGCTTGCCGATGCGATCATGGTCAGAGGCGGTGGCCAAAACGAGTCTTTCATCTACAGAACAGAAAAGCCAGAAGATAGAGAGAAGAACACATTAATCCTCAATATCCGGAAAACTGTGGAAGAGTTGAGGAGGAACCTGCAATCGGAAAGGGAGGCAACGAACAAGGCCAAAGAAACCATCAACTACTTTGCATCGCGTGATCCCGGTCTCCTACAGAAGACCGAGTTGCTGGAGACGCTCTCCGATATCAAAGATATGCTTATTGAAGTGGACGGTAAGCAACAGAATCTTCGTTGGGTGGAGAGCCAGATGGATGAACTGGATATCAACATTGCGCTGCAACAAATTGAGCCAGCGGTCGCTCGGATCGAGAAACTGAAGAGCCTTGCGTATGGCTTGAGGAACAATGTGATTGCCCAGGACTTCATCTCGTTTAAGGTCGATGAGAGATGCGCCAAGCTGGCAACCTTGGTCGTTCGTGAGCTGGCCAGCACCCACGACCAGCCCCGAAAGACCAAGCTCAACGTGACTTGGCTGACCCGACTGGGCTTTGAGGATCGCGCCCGGGAGGCCTACTTGGAGGCTCGAAGTGAGATCATCCAGAAGCGTTCCAGGTACGTTTTGACTAACCACCCGAATATCGAGTTGTCGTATGTAGCAATGAACTGACAACAATAACAACAGGCAATGCATATTTCAAGGCGATCTACATCTCTACATTTGGGAGATATCGTTTGTCTACTTTACCATCATCCGGAATACTGTCAGCTGTTTCCAGACCTGCTTCCCGCCGCCCATGATGAGCGCCTGCGTCAAGTGGGCCAAGGAGGAGGTTGATGCGTTCAATTCCCTTCTGGCTCGGCAGCTGAGTAGTGCCGAGGAAGGCGGCGAGGTGTGGACGCAGTGCATGAGCAGAGCCAAGGAGCACGCCACCATGCTCAACGAGGTCGGGCTGGATTTCCGCAACCTGGTGGGACGGAATGTGAACGGTACCATGGATGGCAGTCCAGTTGGGCAGAATGGGAAGACGAACTCTCAAGTCGGGCTCGGCCTCATGTGAGCTGAACTGAACTGGATTGGGAATATCTTCTATGTATATGAGATGGGGACGGGAGTTACGTATGGATATCTGACGTTAGATTTGGTGTTTTAGAAAAGTACTCTGTAATCAGAGAAATCTGCACTGATCTAAAATTTCAGTCCCAGCTTTTGAGGCGAGATGGCGATGTCTCCAACGGTGCTGCGTGAAAATAAATAGACAAGGGGCCGCAAATTGAAATTGCCCCTCACTCAAGCGCCGTTTGTTTACTTTGGGTCGTGGCAACGCCATCTGTTCTCCAAATTCGTCTGATTGAACACTTAAACAATTAAATCACCGCCAAAACACGCGTCATTTAGTTGTAATTCGATCTGCAGATTACCGGTACTTATCTTACCTAACAATCCGTCCCAAGCTAAACCTTGTTTTCTGGCTTTTCTGCCTCCACAGAAATCCACATCACTTGACCGACCGACCGACCGGCGCACGCGCGTGACATATCCTTGGCGCGCTTTTCCGATGTCGAGCGCGAAATTCCGCTCTCAGTTGCTGGAGTTGGTGGATTCGGATTCGGAGGACGGATTGAGCGGCGGCGTCATAACTACTACTACCACAATCGCACGAAAACTGGCAACCAAGAAGTTGGTGTCGCCTGTTGTCAATACGAAAAAGATCAAGAATAACGCCGCCATGCCTCCCGCAAAGAAACGCGCCGGCCGGCAACCGGCTGCCACAGCTGCTGCCAATAAGGTCACCAAACCGGCACAGAAGAAGCGACGCGCAGCTGCGGCGGTTGAAGAAGACGACGGAGCATCATCGACGGTATTGGTGGAAAAGTCGGCAAACGTGCCACCTGCGACGACGACGACGACGCGCGGGCGAAAGCGCGCTGCCCCCGCCGTGGTTGAGGAGGATGATGATGACGTTGAGGATACTGTTATGGTGGATGCACCCGCGACCGCGCAGACTGCTGTTCCGAAAGCCACGACGCGCGGCCGGCCAAAGAAGACGGCCGCAGCCGGTGAAGCGAAACCGGAGCCACCAGTTCGTGCGGCGCAGAGAGGAAGGAAGGCAATGACAAAGAAGCACGAGGCTGTGGAGGAGGCAGAGGAGGAGGACGAGACCGAGATTCCGGAAACACAACAGCCGCAGGACCTTGAAGAAGCGTCGCGTGTGGAGCTTAGCGAGCCTGAGGACGACGACGACAACGATGACAACCGGGGAGTTGAACAGGAGGAACCACCAATCGTTCCACGAGGAAGTCGTCGCAACGCATCTGCTGCTCCCCAAGCACTGCCGAGCCCGACGAAGAGACGGCCTATATATGGGTCTTCTGCGTCGCCTTCTAAGGACGGTGGTGGCGACGGTCCGGCTCTTCGCCGGCGACTTGGCGAGATGACGCAGAAATATGAGGCTCTGGAGCTCAGGTACCGAGATCTGCGCGAGATCGCGGTCAGAGAGGCAGAGAGCAATTTTGATAAGCTCAGGAAGCAAGGGGAGGAGAAGTCAAAGTGTAAGTTGCGCTTGCTTCCAAGCCAGTTAATTCGATATTTTTATCTTTCAATTTTGCTAACAGGAGAACACAAAATTGTACAGCGGCCGATGAACTGATCGCCAGCCTCAAGAACGAGCTAGCAGCCCAGAGGGAAGCAGCCAAAGAGACCCAGCGCCTACGCAAACAGCTTGAAGCAAGCGACGCCAACGTTGAGAGTCTTGAAGCCAAAGTCAGGGAACTTACCACCTCGCTGGGCGAGTACAAGACCGAGATCAAGGCGCTCAATATGAAGCTCACGGCCGCCAGGACGGCCGAAGCCGCCGCCGCCGCCAAGGTTGTGGCGATGCCCGGCAGCGCCATGAAGGCAAACGGCAACCCGCGCATGATGGCGAACATGGCCAAGGGTAATGCCAGCTCCATCGCCACGATCAACGCGCAAAAGAAGGAGGACCTGTACGGCGACCTCACGGGCCTGATCGTGCTCGGCATCGAGCGCGAGGGCGACGAGGACGTGTACGATTGCATCCAGACCGGCCGCAACGGGAGCCTGCACTTCAAGCTTGCCATCCAGGCTGATCCGTCTCTGACCAATGGTTCTGTCACAGCTGAAGGGGGAGGGGGTGAGGATGGCCCGCGGTCCAGATACACGCCCCTTATTCATCCCGATCGCGACCGCGAGCTGATGGACAAGCTGCCTGACTACTTGACGGATGAGATCGATTTCCCGAGGGCGCACACGGCCAAGTTTTATGCGAGGGTTACCAAGGCTTTGACTGAGCATTGAGGTCAGCCGCACTGGACGACATGTTTTGGGGTTTGTTTGATGAATAAACGGAAACAAGGGGCTAGAGATAGCCCAGCCGCAAATGTGTCTCTTGCTTTATATAGGATCGGTGTTGGACCGGTTATGTTCTGATCGCCCCGAAGGAGTTTAGGTTCTATTTTGGTCGGGTGTGTGTGTCCACTCGAGGTAGTTTCCTGTCCCTCAGTTTACCCTTCTTTCGGTTTTGTTCACATTATATGTACGGATCAACCTGGAAGTGACGTGGATCCCTATCGTCGCGGCCGGGAGAGGCGCATAACCGGCGAGGGTGGTTGGCAGCCATGTCTAGAGGGACTTACTTTGATATGAAGGAAGGAAAGTGATGGTTAGGTCTGTGCATTGCATGTGCGTGGATGTCGGCGTATCTGCATTGGTGTGGGAGGGAGGATAAATACAGGTATCTATCTAGGTAGGTAATTATGGTAATGACTGCTTTTCTTGTAACAATCGTGGACTTGGCGGGATGGATCTCAATCGATTCGTCGTCGTCGTCGTCGTCATCGTCCAATTTCAAACTCGTTGTGTCCCCGTACGATGTCAAACTTCGTCAGACGAAAAAGGGGAGTATCATTCATAATTCTACTCTTTAAAGAAATCAACAAGCCATTAGACAACTTATATCCCGTACCAAACTCCAAACCCGCGAGCCTACCCAGTCCAAAGCAATAACAGCGAGACACCCACCCAGAGAGACCAGACCCAACAAGTGGTGCAAATGAAAGCACAATAAGCCACGCTCGCATCATCTCTTGAGCGCGGCAAACCGTTTAGCCAACTCATCCACGTCGGGAACCCCATCTGCGATGCTTCCCTTTTTTGGCGTTGCTGCTTTCTTCGGCGCGGCCGCATCCGTCATCCTTTTACTCGGTTTGAGTTCCATGGAGTTGAGCGTCACCTTGGGGTGGATATTGTCGGTCGACGGACTCGGCGGGTTGACATGGAGCGGGCTGGCCGGTCCAAACGACCTGGGCGGCGTCGCCTTGCTGAGCTCCGCCCGGGCCTCAACCTCCCTGTCTTCGGAATCCTCTCCAGCGAGAGGTTCTTCGAAATTCTTTTGAGCCTGGCCACCACTTGGGTTCCCGTCATCGTCGTCGTCCACAAAATCAGGTGGATCCCCCAGGTCCGTCGGCGCCTTCTTGGGCCAGTTCACCCCGTATGCCTTGGCGATCTCTTCCAGGTACCCGACAATAAGCTCCTCCTTAGGCGGCGTGACGCTGAGCTTCTTGACCACCTTCTCCGATACTTTTCCTCCGTGGTTCTCCATCGCTTGTGTGACAAAGTCCTTGCCGAACTTCTCCGCCAGTATCGTCCGCACCTGCTGCAGCTCCTTGATTTCCGTCTTGGGCGCGGCGTACATGATGCTCTTGACGGCCTCCTCGAGCCCCGGGTCGCACGTGAGCGCCTCGAGCAGACCTGCTCTCGCCAGCAAGAGCTCGCAGTATAGCTCGAGTATCTCGTGCAGCTCGGTGGTGATGTCGGACCGGATGATGTTCTCGACGCGGATGCGGGCCGAGTCGATCTTGCCCGCCTCTAGGAGCTGGGCCATGGCCCTCCGTTGTTGTTTGGACAGCGCTTCGTCGCGCTTCTGCACCATGCGCAGCCTGGCAATGGCCAGCTTGAGTTGGACCTTGACCTTGGCCTGTTACACATTAGTTGAGATTCCGCATCATTTTCGAAACAGGGGCGGTGATTAGGGAGGGACGGACCACGAGGAGATGCGACGGAGGTGGCATTTTGAAGGTACTAAGAGAGGTTTCAACGGGAGACTAATCGATGATTGGCACTGAATTTGTGCAGTTGGTAAGGAAGCGTTCTCGGAATAGTTTGCGACAGTTTCTTTGGATATCTGCCTGGGAGGCTGCCGGGCACTCTCTTGATCGATGCTGGATGAATGAATGCGATAGGCGTGTCCCGGCGCGGGGAGCTTGCGCAGCTGCTGTGGTATCCGTGGTGGGGCGCATGGCGGGGTACCGCTCCGCTGCACAGTGCAGATGATATCTGTATAGCCCTTCCCGCCCCCACAGCACGTGATAAGCGAGGATGGTCCTCAGCCGCCACCGGCTTGGCATTCCCATATGAACTTCAATGAAACATTGAGTTCGACTTCCTATCATCAATTCTTTGGCCTTTACGTTTTGTGTCGGACTTTTCAACAAGCTTTATTTATTTGCATAGCTTCCACAAGTCGAACCTGTGTACGCCGTCTACGAGAGTTAACGCAGTTTAATGTTGCTTATAGTATAACGAACAGGATCTTATTATCTATTATTCAAAATGTCGGAACGAGACAAACAATACAAATACCGCCAGGAAATCCAGCAGGTTGGTGCTGTCTCTTTGTTTCTTTCCCTTTCTTGTGTCTGGTGGTTGTCCCCGTGTCCCTATTTCATATGATGGATGTGACTTCAGCAAGTGTTGGACTTATTTGGGTTGGCAAGGGCAGAGTCGAAAGGGAACCACGCGTTACCGTTGTTGGCACATTGACCAAGTGGCTGTATAATGTGATTGTCGTTAGTGTCGTCCACGGTGGAGCTTCGACATTGGTGGATAGTGGAAATCGAAACATACGCCTCGCCATCTTAGAGCAATACTTTCCAGCATGGGGATTTGGTGGCATAAGTCGATATACAGGATATGGTGTGTCCCAGTGATTTCGCAGCTGTCGATTGGGCGCCCTAGACGCAAATGCTGGATGCGTCCTGCCTGGACGGTCACCGATGCACTGGAACGGAGCAAGGTCATCTATCCGTCCATCGGTTGAGTGGAAACGAGTCTATGATGGCAGAGTCTCGTGTCTGTGCTATAAGAGGCCTGAGGAGGACGTCAACAGCCCATGCTGCAGAATCTGGACGACCTGGAGCAAGAGCCAGCATGGCCACAGGTCATGCAATACGAGCAGTTCAGCAACAGTTCAACAGCAGTTCAACAGAAATTCAACAACAGATCTCTCCACCGTCGATTTGGACTTGTTGATCTCTCGGTTTCCCCGTGAATGGAACACGCTGCATGCGCACTCGCCGTCGACGTCCCGTGCACCAAGTGATAGCAGCCCCACGCAGCGACGTCGACACCTGTATCGCGCACTCGAGATCCGCGGTCGACCCAACAGGTATCGATTGGAGGTCAAATCTCCGTACAAAACTTCCCGAGTCCGTCAGCGACACTATCGCCAAAATTTGGCGAACGCTTGGGAAGAACGGTGGCCAATATCCAACACGTTTAGTTTCCATCGCCCCAAGCATGGCACCAGGTAAAACGCAATTCCCATCACATCACGCAGCTCCTCTCAACCCTGGGTCTTCCCACGGTTCTCGAGATTCCCGCCCTCAATTCACCAGCGCCGATGCACGAGCTTTCATTCCCACATCACGCTCTCAAACCGGCAACGTGGAGTCAAACATCGACCCCCGGCGGCCTTCTTGGATCGCTCCAGGGTCCTTTGGTTCAAACAAAAAGCTGGAATATACCGCGTCTCCTAATATTCGAACTGCATCTCAAAGTCCAGGATTAGCCAGCAATATTGCATGCCTCAATCGTCCTTTGGCTGCCCACCAAACTATGGCGCCATCTCCTCTCACGAGACCGCCAGTCAACCTCCAACATTCCAGAGCCCACCTGGAAGCTCCAAATAACAGCACCAAAAGCAGTCGGGGAAAGCCAGGGCTCGAAGCAGAGTATATCAAGTCAGTGGCCGAGCAACATGGTGTGCATTTCCATCACGTTTCAGTGACACAGATGGGAATCGACTCCATGGCTCTTAATAGTTCATGGAATATCGCTGCAGTTAAGAACGCACAACAACCTGGCACTCCATCTACCGATAGCCCTGTTGACTTCATGCTTCTTGGGAACCGTCCAAAAATTGGAGATATGCGCTACAGCGGGCCAGTACATTCTGATGTTTCAGGCTCTGGTGGCAGTCCCTCTTCACCCCCAAAAGCTACGCCTGGACATTCACGAACTGGACAACCATGGACTCCACTTAGAAACTATGAGCATCCTCCGTCAGGTCCATTGTCGGATCCCCGTACGGTTCACCAAAACTATCCTGTGACGCCTATTGCCAACCGCGCACAACCTTCAAATCACAGGGTCGAGGCGCTGCAGACAACAGAAACACCCCTTGTGAACCATGGGCCACCTTCGTCGGGCTCAATGTCGGAGACAAGCACGGTGTCTTCAAATCTACGTGCTCAACCGAATGTCTTCACCACGCCAAGGCATGCTGTAGCCGCTTATCTGTTGGCCAAGGGAAAGGACGAAGAAGAACAGCGTCTACACAAAAGTTGGGGTTCGACTGCCACTGAGCATGTTCCGTCGGTTCTGAGACTGTCTGTTCTCAATCATGGCCATGTTGCTAGTCAGCCTACGTTCACTCCTCAGTCCCAGACCATGAGCCTGACCACACGCTCGCCAAATGGTGGCAGTCCGCAGCCTAGAGGCAAGGACAGACCGCGGCAGCCTCCGGCGGGGGGTCTGCCTCGTAATTGGGACCTGATGAATAGTCGCGATCTTTGTCCCGGGTTCCATGATTGGATTGATTCGGTTCACTCGCGTGAGGCGTCTTCTCTTGCCGAAGAATCCTGCGATGCTGAACATCCGGCTACTGTCCTTCCACCTTTAGCTATCACTCCACCAGCGGATGACTGGGAGGATGCGATTGAACGGCAGAATTTTCATGACGGGCTTACTGACTCGATCAAACAGATGATGTACGTCTCTGGTGAGACTGGCGAACCATCGGTGGAAACCACCGGTATCATTGAAGACATTGTGCGGCAACAAGTCGTCGAGATTGTAAGTTGAGCCAAATGACGATGCCACTTACGTATGTATATTCTGTGCTAATATTGTTATATAGCTGCGTAGTTGTACCGAACTCGCGGCTCGTCGTGGTTCGAGATCAATCACTATTAATGATTTGATCTTCCAAATCCGCGACGACGCGCCGAAAGTCTCGCGGCTCCGCACATTCCTCTCCTGGAAAGACGTTCGGAAGAACGTGAAGGACTCGGACGACAAGGGCGGCGAGGTAGAGATGGGTGCCGGTGAGGATCCCGGCGGCGTGGTCCCCGGCGGGCCCGTCGACGACACGACAAAGAAGAATAAGAAAGCCAAGGTCGGCCTGCCCTGGGAACCGTCGTCCTTCTACGGCGTCGAGGTGCCCGAGCGGGAGGACGAGGAAGACGAGGAGGAGGAGGAGATGAACTACATCACGCTGCAGCGGCTCCGTAAGGCGGACGAGCGGACAAAGGCCATGACGCGCGAGGAATACGTGACGTGGTCCGAGTTCCGGCAGGCCTCGTTCACGTACCGCAAGGGCAAGCGGTTCCGCGAGTGGGCGGGCTTTGGTCTCGTGACGGACAGCAAGCCGTCGGATGATATAGTTGATATTCTTGGGTTTCTGACGTTTGAGATGGTCCAGACGCTGACGGAGGAGGCGCTCAAGATCAAGGACTACGAGGATCTGATCAAGGAGCGGACCGGTGATAACGCGGGAGCCAAGAAGCGCAAGCTTGCTCAGGGTTTGTTTGATCCGCCGAGCGAGGGCCGCACGCCGGTCGAGCCGCGGCACGTTCAGGAGGCGTTTCGCCGGCTGCAGGCCAGGCCGAAGAAGTTGAGGGCTATGCTCAACGGCACGAGGATACAGCAGCGGACGAACTTGAAGCTGTTTTAGGGGGTTTCTTTCTTTTCTTTCGTTATTTCGTAAGATTTATTGGGAGTTGTTGCTTCCTGGGTTTATTGCTTGCCGAGAAAGGCCTGGCTCTCGGTTGAGATAGGCGTTTTGGGGCCGGTCAGGTTTGGGTTCACATGATCCCCGGGAGGAGGGCCGATGGTTTGATACCTGCATAGCGACGCCTGGAATAGTTTCCAGGTATTCAATAGTGATAGATGGGGTAGTAATTGTATGTATGTTCTTCGTTTGTAGGATAGAGAGTGTTCAGTTGGTTCATATACATTGTTTTGGGTGTTACTTTCGGTGTGATGCTTGAAAATGACTAGAGGGATGGATAGATATGGCGATGAAGTTGTTGGTGTTGACGAAGCGATATATGGCAGTTTTTCACGTCTTGGGACATGGTGCGGTGGCTCCGTGCCAAGCGGTCGGTCGGCGAGGCTGGAGTGCGGCCTTGCGGCCGTCCGTCTCCGGGTAGTTTGAGCTGGTACACCCGCCGCATTAAGTCTGACCAACCACAACGAACGGGACAGGCACATATGTAAATCATGGACTTGGTAAGCCCGGCAGCAGTGTGCGCGACATTGCAGCAGAAGCCTTAAGAATAAATAATATGGATGTCTTTATTTTTCAAGACATGATCTTGGGGCAGCGCTGGACGGGCATGCAGCCCAGAACGAGCAGGTCCAGTCAATTCCGCAGGTCGGTCGGCTGTGACAGACGGTGGCAGTGGTGAAAGAACGAGGAGTTTCTTTCTCGACGACAATGGAAGTTGGAACATTCAAAGGCGAGCCGGAAGTGAAACCGTGCCGCTATGCCGCCGTGCCCCCGGTGTTAGGGGGCCGCACAGACCATCAAAGGCCGCTTGTCAAGGACTCAGGTGTCACTGCCAAACGACACCCGTTCATGGCCCCCTTGTCAAAGTCGGTTCGGGAGCCAAACTGAACTTCCGCCGTCCAACTCTTTGGATCGTAAAACGATCCAACAGCAACATAATCCACATGCTAATAATAAATCGATACGTAGGGTAACTATTAATTACGTCAGTGTCATCACGGAAACTAAATTGAATTGTTTCTGGTCTCACTCATCTCGTCACGACTCACGACTCACGGCCCAGACGGTGCCCACCTCAGTCACCATCTCGCTAGTGCTGAAGTTAGCGACGGATCGAGGGGTCACATAGTATAAGGACTACAGTCTGCGCCGTCCCAGCGACAGATTGGTTGATGCCGAGTTTCTACGCCGTCACAGTCGTGAGCGAACCTAGGACGGGGACAAGATGTCGAACGCGACAGCTCAAGAGGCTGAAGCCAAGGCGGAATACTACCCCATCCACATCGCCCGCAGCGATGGCAAGGGATACGCCAACCTTGACCACAATGCCCTCAGTCCCAAGGAGGACCAAGACATAGTCCAACTCGAGCGATGGGAGGTTATTATCGCCGGCCATCTCCATTACCAGCTGGGCCCCAAAGACGACAGTGAGTCCACCCTCCCGATTTGGACCCCGAAACCTGATGCTGACCTACCCCAGAACGACAATACAAGCTTGCATCCTTCCCAAAGGGGTACGAGCTGAGATGCGCTATTAGGAGGGATGGCGGCAGAGACTACTACCTGTACGGCCATCCAGCAGGCCCAAAGGCCACTTTCCGCACACCAGGTGACTTTGTCCTGCATCTTCTCTGGCTCGCCAGCGAGTCGACTGACTACAGCCAATGCTCTTGCGATCTATGTGCCCGGATGGTCGACTCGAACAAGCAGAGGCAATCTCTGAATACCGGTGCCGAAGCCCAACCCTCGACTTCGGCTCCTTCGTCTCTTACCCAGGCTCAGGCTCAGGCTCAAGCTCAAGCTCAAGCACAGGCACAAGCTCGTGCACAACAAGCCCAGGCGGTACAACAAGCCCAACTAGTCCAGTCGCAGGCACAGGCACAACAAACCAAGGTAGAGGCTCAGTCCAAGCCGGCGGTTTCGGGACCTCGGCCAAGTGCAGCGCAGCCTAGGCCGCGAACTACATTCCTACCACCAAATTTTAGAGGCATTAAAGGCTTCTCGAATGTCTTCCGTGTAGGTGAGATGGTGTGGTACAAGCATGCGGCCTGGCGACTTGGCCTGATCCTCGACATCACACCCAGGGCGGAAAATACCGACGGAGATGACAGCAAGTACAACTTTACCCTGGCACCCCTGGGACATTCCGCCTTGCAGCAGCAGAACGTTGTCAAGGGTGCCGGAGAGATGCGGCCATTTCTCACCTTCAGCGTGCCGAACGTGTCCATTGCCGACATAGCGAACAAGGCGTACGCCGAGGTCGACTGGCCGGCGTTTGCCATGCGCTACGCGCAGAGCCCTGATAATAATCAGCGGGCTGTACAGTTGCAAATGCTGGGCCTCGAGGCGTCCAAGATGGCGGCAAGGACCATCAACGACTCGTATTCTACTTTCAATAAACTCAACGAACAATTTGCGCAGGGCCACCTTTACAGTGTGCAGAGCTACATGGGCGTCTACTTCGGCGCTGAGATGATATGCATCCGCGATCCCATCCGCGTCAGTCCCAGCGCCAACATCGACCCAAGTTTCTCGATGGGAGCAGAAGCCGTCAGCAAATCGGCCATCATGCTCATTGCGGAGATCCAGCTGATTTCCGAGACTACCAACCCCAATGCGATCCCGAGGCTACAGTTTCGAGGCAGCATCTACCACCCTATCTGCGCGGCGCTACCGCACCCGCCCAACGTTGTGGCGCCCGAGACTCTCGGGCCCGTCTTCGTGGAGGAGCTCGCGGTCAGAAACCAGATCGAGCCGGACAAGTCGGTGCAGTGGGGCTGGGCGCTCCTTCAGGCGAATACCGTGCTCGGCGAGGGTGACGTGCAGGGCCGCTTCTACGTTACACATAAGCTTATGAGTATTATCGACCGCGAGCGCTTCCAGTCGTCAGTGAAGTCGGGCGTCGTCGAGGAGGCCCAGTCCTACCTCAACAGCCGGGTCCAGAGCGGGCTGAGCGAGTTGAACAAGTTTGTGGGTCGGCAGCCGACACGGGCCGCGGCTCTAGGTGCCGCGGTCTCTACACACTTCCAGTCGCCCGAGGGAATGATTGAGAGTTAGAATTACCCTCTTGACTTCTTTGGTCGTTTTGATACGCGGGAGGATATGCGTACACTACCTTGAGAGACGTATGCAGGCTGGTTGCAGTGGAGAAAGGTTTATTAGATAGAACAAAAAAGGAGTGTGGGAGGGATATTGCGTAGGGTACCCTGAATGGCTTGAGAACTTCCGGATCAAGATAATACCGTGCATTGTACGGACCACAGGTTACAAGTTCGCTGGTTCCCCTTTTTCCTCTTTTCGATGCGACAATCGTCCCCGTCACAGCGATTTCCCGCCACACAGGTCCGTTCTCGAGGACGGGACTAATAAACCCCGAAGCTGGACGGAACATGGAGCCTCATGATAGCCAATGTAGTATTATACCAAGATCGATAGACCAAAAAGATAAACTGATTCTTCTGTGATTTCAAAGTTGTGGTGGTCTAGACCGCGGTGTTGTGTTGGGTCGTATTGGCGCCAATGTAAGGGGCTGGCAGGCTGCTGGCTTGCCAGAGTCCAGACCGTTCGCTTGCCTGATGACCCAGAAACCGACCGGATGGTCATCCCCAAGAACCAAAAGAACCACACAGGCGGTAACGACTGTCTCCAACAAAACTTTTCCAGCTGATTACTTGCATGAATCAATCACACTAGGAACCAAAAACTAAACTAGCGTACCGTACGATCGAGCGGCGAGTGAATCGACTATCGAATCGAACCGGGAAGCACATCATCAACCGCCCGCCTGCACCACCTGCCTGATGGATCTGACGACACGACGGCTGACGGGGAGAATCTTCCGGCCTGCGTGGTCTTGACCTCTACCATCAGGTCGGTTCGTGACTTGACTTTGTGTTTTGCGCGCGCTGTGATGTTGGTGAAACAATTTCCGCCGTCAGCCGTGGGCTCGTTACCGACTGACCGTCCACCTACCTGAAACATGGACACCCCAGCATCTGCAGTATCGCTAGCATCAGTTCTACGCGCTCACTAAACCCTTCTTTTCCCTCTTTCTGCTGTCATTCATCTCCGTATATCCTTACAACTAATGTTCTCCGTCTTACAGCCAAGGTGACGAGATATACTCCGTAGGCAACGCACATATGCCGCGCACCTGGAAAGTGGAAAAGGGGGCCGAAACATATACCACCCAAAACCGTAGTACGGTACCGAAACTTGAAGGATTCGAGCACTACTGAGTGACGCAGAAAAAAACATCCGAGCCTACTCATCAATCACTGCTTATTAAACTGCATTGCATAAGTAATACGGTTGATATAGAGAATAATTTGTCGGGTCCGCTCGTTCGGATTCGGTTTACGCGTAATCCATACCTAAGGACTCCGTACCGAGCGAAACGTGCACGTCCATCGTCCCATCCATCCTGTAATCTGTTCCAGTCTGTCGGTAACATCCTATATTATTGGGGAATAAACGGGCCGTCTGACCAGAAGGTTATGTATAAGCTGGAAAGCTACAGACACTCAGGCAGGCTGACGGCAGGAGTTGGTGCTGCCCGGCGGTGGTCATCACTTAATTAAGAGCAGAATTTATTTACGTAACTATGTAAGCCAGAATCTGGCAGGTAGAGTAGAAGATACAAAATAAAATTAAATCAAACTCTGCAGTCTGTCTCCTTCTGAAAACGTTGCGTAGTGGCATCCGGGATGTGGGTGCCGTGGGAGACACAGGTACCTCGAAATGGGCTGATCCCGCCTGGCTGGGAACAATTCCATAGGGTGGAGATGGGTCTCGGTCCGGGTCGGTCGGTCGAGAGATTTGGAAGCTGAAAAAGAGGAAGACGTGGGAGAGAAGACGACTAGAACCTGAGACATGCCTAAGTCGGTACTAACTCAATGAGACGCCGAATTCCGAGACAGAATCCCACGCGGGATAGATTTCACCAACGAAGAGAGAGAGAGAGCAATGATATTGGTGGTAAAGGCAGCATGACCAACACCCAGCCAAACCAATACCGACCCTTCAGTTGGAGATGCAGTTGGTTCCCCAGCTCTCCCAAGGGGGCGGGATACCGCTTCAGGGGGGCCGGGCTGACCGCCAGCTCTGAACTTTCCTTCCTCTCTCCGTAGCGTCCCAGCCAATCGTGCAATTGTGCAATAAACACTAGAACTATACCACAAATGCTTGTGGGCGGTGATGGTATGATATGGTGAGTTCATGTGACCCAACACCAAAATAAACGGCCGTCACCAAGCAGAATTGTCAACAACGAACGGAGAGACAGTCATCATATATAATTTTCTCTCCAGATAGCGCTCTCTTGTCAGAGAAAGACGCATTTGGACCCCCGTCCAGACTTTTGTTGTTGTGCAAAAGATAAACCACAAAATTTCTCCTAAAAGAGAGTCGTGTACGTAGAATATGTGCATGGGGCCTTTTCTGTTTGATCTCTCACCAAGAGCAAGAATTGAGAGACACAAACATCACCCACAATCCAAGAACCAACGACCAACCAATCAACCATCACCACAACCTCACAGTAGCCAGCACGACGCGTTCCAGGGCGGGAAAACTTCAGAAACACCGCCTCTTAGGCTTGTGCGTTGTGTCCAACTGTTTCGTGATACACCTTTCGGGACTTCAGACCTAGCTTTCCACCTCTTTCAGCCAAAACGTATACGATGATCCATTGCTCGCTTCCCATCCCGGTCTCTCGGGAATCCTCGTTATCCAATTGGCAATGGGAACCTGTCTCGCTCTCCTCTGTGATCCATACCACTTCCGTAAGCCTCTCCAAGAAAGGTCCGAGTCCCTCAGAAGATCGAAGCCCGGCATACTGAAGTACCAAGACATCAACGCCTCCAATGTATCCAAACAATAGTTGCACAGTAGTTAAGAAGTTGGTCGTGTAGTGAAGAAGTTGATCGTGGTTGTCGCCGTGGTCAACCGTATGTGGCGTGTGGTGTAGCAGGTGAATCGTAAATGTCCTCATTCTTGCTCCAACGGAAATCGAATGAATAGACCAACAGCCTCGAAGCTAGCTGAGCGGGGGTTGTATAAAATGAAACAAAACATAAAACCAATATGTCTTCATAGTCTTCATGAACTTCTTCCCCTTTTCCCCTCCTCCAGACGTGGGAACAAAGACTCGCTCTTCGCTAGAAGTAGCTGGGGGTCGTAGTAGGGGGTATCCATCAATCGCGATGCTTTGTGAGGTACCTCTCTGCAAATTAGAGATCACATGAAAAGAAAAGGTCGGGGAATTCGTTAGAAGTGGTTTCATGCTGGACAGAAAGATTGTATGAATAAACGGAATGCATGCATTCACGAAAGATGAAGAAGCAAAAAAAGAAAATCCATCTTTCCAAGTCGTTTGTTCATTATCCTGTCCAAAGTGGACAGACAGGACTCCCGCAAATTGGAACCAATTCCCATACACCGAAAAACGGATGCCGCGGTACGGGAGTGGCATTTAAATTCCGTGTCACTTGAGTTTTAAATCCTCCAGTTTGGCCTGTATGCTCTTCCAGACCTCTGGATCCGGCTCCGGCTCAACTCGTTTGGGCTTTTGTCGGTCGCAGGATCCGCACTTTGGATGCGAGCATTTGGGACACTGGGTTCCCGCTTCAGGTTCGCTGGGAAAGATTGTCTTGCACTCATGACACACAAAATGGGCATTTTTCGTCCCTAGTGCGTCGCCTGGGTAGCCGTATGGATATTTATCCTTTTTCGAACTGCAGAGCGGGTTAGAATCAGAGCACAGAATTTAAACAGAATTGCGAAACTTACGGATCTCGAGGACAGTCCGTACAACGGACATGGGAGCAGCTTTCGCACGTCTTGTTTCCAGCTGAGAAGAGCTTCTCACACTGGCAACAGGTCCGACGAACTCGCTGTCGGGGTTTCTTGTGGACCAGGTCCTGGCCACCTGTCTTCGCTGGCCTCCGGAGGACCACCTTCTTCTCTGACATTGGGTTCCAGTCCGGAATGATGGGGGCGTTGTCCGCACGCTCCTTAAGAATTGCAGCCCTCTTCTTGCGGCTCTCCTCCTTCTCGGCCTCGGTCCGCTTGGGCGGCACGCGAGGACATTGCTTGCATCGCGGATGCTTGCACTTCGGGCACTCCTTTCCAAGACCAAACGACGTGCTGCAGACGTGACATTTGCGGTGTATACGCATACGGATGGGCTTCTCAACGCGCAGGGCGTGACCCTCTGATTGGTGCCATTCACTGGGCTTCAGCTCCAACCCATATTGCTCACCCAGCTTCTTCGCACGCTCCTCGAAGACTTGAATCCTAGGCACCTTGGTTACTGGCGGTCCAGCTGGGGTAGGTTCCGTGGGAGGTGCAGGCGTGCTACTTCAATGTTAGCTCCGATACATCGAGTGTCACATAGAAGGTCATGAGAGCGGTAATTACCTTTCCGTCACACCGCCAGCTGGAGCGGCGGCAGGAGTTGAAGGACCGGGCTTGCCCAGTGTCGACAATCGCTTGGTGGGATCGGCAGCCTTCTTCAGCACCGTCTTCATCCTTGACAGCACCTTTCCAAACCCCTTCTTCTCCTTGGAGACCGTAGTCCCCGGCTGCGCAGGTGAACTCATTGTTGCTGATTTAGTGTTGCGCTAAAGTGTTGATGTTATCTGGCCCAAGCAGTCATCGATTGCGTGTGAGAGGTCAGGCGCAAGATGTTGTTCTTGGTCCTATACTATCGACGGGCGATGGGACGAGAGGTGTGAGGCCTCGGCAGTTGATGCAAGACAAAACGGATGAATTGGAAACACTAGGTGCTTCCAGGCGATATATGCGGGGCGAGAGAATCCGACACGGTGTTTCCGGGGAAGTGTCTGGCGATTAAATTCGAGGATGGCGATTGGGAGGTGGTTGTGTGTCGTCCCAGGCGCGCGGGAAGAGAGGCGAGACCCAAACGCTTGCAATCCAAGCCCCCGTCGATCAATGCTTTGCCCCTTCCGAGCGGTTGGTAACAAGAATCCTTCCTCCCCAGATTATGCCATAAACAGGCCGCCTCGAGTCGGTTGGTGCTGAATTGCCGGTCGTCGCCGTGATCACCGGTGTTTGGTGTTTGGTGACAGCAAGGGACTGCCTCTGCTCTGGAGGAAAGATGGGAACAGCAACAGAAAAGGGCACGGCAAGGTAGGGTCAAATGGTGGTGGTGGTGCGGGAAGGAGACAGCCCGAGAGGAGAAGGGTACCAGAGCACCGAGTAGACGATGGTTCAAAGAGGCTAGTGTCGTCTGTTCCACCAGCAGCAGCAACACCAGCAGGTGGGAAACGGAAACGGGGAGCTTGCAGCACGCTAGCGATAGTATCGACAGGACTGGTATGGTACACGCCAAGTACACGCCAATTGTGGAACACGGGGCACGGCCGGTCTAGCTAGCCAGCTTGGACAGGTTGGGACAGGTTGGGACAGGCGTCCACCGCTTATCAATAGCGCCGTTGTTAACAAAAATCCAGGCCTGATGCCGTTAAACCTGACGGGTGACAGCCGGGCTTGCGGGCGAAGCGAGGATGGACTGATTTTGCTCGACGACAACAGGACGCCCGGGCAGGTGACGGAGGTAGGTTGTGGAAGCGCCCAGGGGAAAAGGCACGCGAACTTTCAGGATTTTCCAATCGACTCTTTTCGTTCGCTTTCCAATTGCTGAGAGGCGCTTCCCCTTCCGTTTTGCCACCACCAGTGGCAGAGAGCAATGGCAGGTTCCCGTCCCGGCGCACCGGTTTAAAGCGGGAACGGTGTGAGGGTGAGAACTCACCAATCCAGCACCCAAAACCAACTTTGGACACCAGGCCCAATCCCAGCCCAGAAAAAGGTGGCACCGGCTCGACTGGGCAAGCTGCAGTGAAATGGCGAATCAATGGGTCCATGTGCCCGGGAGGGGAACGGACGGGAGCTCTGTGCCCCGACAGTCCGCCCCTCCGCAATCTGGGTTGGTACGGGATACCGTTTAGGGTCGCAGCGTAGGTAAGCACACTGGCACGACTGGCACAATACTCCAGCACCAACACTCTGTCCGCAATCAAACAATTGGAATGAATTACACAAAGCCACTGCATCGAGCGGCTTTCCCGTCTGGCGGCGCAGGCAGGCGGCGCGGTGCGTGGTCCAAGACTCCAACTGGGTGACCGACGGAAGTCGGGTTGGAATTCAGTTCCCAAGTGCTTGGGTGCCGGTGCGAGACCGACATGGAGGTGGCTCAAGCTTCTGGGTGAACCAGGAGCGACCAGTAGCACCCTTTGCCTCTCTGTTGGAACGACACTCGACAGGAGTGCGGGGCCTGAACCCCTGTCATGTTACCGTCAAAATGGGAAAATCGCCCGACACCCAGATTTTCAAAAAGCGGGTACTCCCCCGTGGCCCCAACGAACCCGTCGCAAGTGCGCCAGAAGATTGGGAGACCCAAGTGAAATCCACAAGACAGGTTGTGCTCGGTCCGCCCCTGAAGTCGCTTGGTAACGCGCTACATTCCATTTGCACAGCGCAGTAACGGAGTAGCACTGGGGCCTAATCCGTACTGTAATCCGTAATAAATTACCATAAGTTCATGTTGACGCCAGGGACACGATATTTCTCTGTTGGTGGTGGCGTTACAGTTGAGACTCCTTACGGGTTACGGATACCCTCGGAGCAAACGTCGTCTTCACTTCCAGCCAAGCTCATGCGGTTGGTCCCAGTCGGCGTCGTGACTTTGAAGTGAAGCGCATTCGAGCGACATTTCGCTGTTCTAACGTGGTCGGATGCAACTTTGTGGAAGGCGAGTCGTCGAATTGGGTTTTGCTGCATGCGCCATGTCATTCAGACGACCAAGTTTGGTGACCAGCCTATTCAGGCAAGACCTGTTGCTGTTGGCTTTAGGGAAGTGGAATTATTCCGTCCAGACCGTCGGATAACAGTGGACATGTTACGCAAACCGTTTTCCGCGAAGGACTGCCACCTGGAATGATAGCGGAACCGTAACGCTCTAATAAAATTCCCACGGCAGGTTCGCGGAACCGAGTCGCGGTGGACAGGTGGAGACGGGGGCTGCGCGCAGCGTTTCTATTGGCCTTGGGGCTTCGTGTTCCCGAAATACCGGATAAAACCTTGGGCCAATCCCACCTCCACCTCCCGTCCATCAGTCTTCTCTCTCCAGTTGCGCGATTTTTAGCGCCCCATCAGAAGGAAACGGTGCAAGCACGAAGTCGCGGCGGTGCGACACCATACCGAACTGTCCTCCCTCACAACTTTGCGTCGAAGTTGACATGTCAAATGCTGCACCTCTCAGCAAATATTCGAGAGCAACGTACCAGTGCATTTAATATATACCTACCCCGTACCACTGGGACTGGTTTTAATCTATCAAAACGCCACACATGCCTCTCAACCGATTCTTTCCATCTTCTGGACGTCGCATTTCCATCAAGGAGAAAGTCTTCCCTCTGTCGTTAAATCCGGTCTTCCTGGTTGTTCAATCGGTCCACTTCATTATTCAAATAAAAAGCTCACATCCAATGCCATGGGCCAACACCAATACCATTTTGATATGCCAAGTCCTTAAGAACACCTTAACAAAGGACAACCTGTGATGTTCCCGACAATTTCCAGCGCAGACAACTCACAACTTTGCTCATGCAACTTCAACCTGACGGACGAAACGGGAGCGATCGCGATTCTTCGCTGGATCAATGCCGTCTTGCTTCCGCCGCACTGGAACCAATCACGCTGTCGTGGATAGTACCGAAGTGGAACCGAGCCCTCAGCAAATTTGGCAGAATTTCCAGGCTTTCTTCCAGGCCTTCGTTCGGCCTGTGAGTTCCAATTCCCAAATCCTGAGGTGCTCCCGGACCACCACCCATTATCCATCCTGGGCTGGAAGCAACCTCACGACTCAAGCTCTCCTTCAACACGTTTCACCAATGACTCGAGAAATACGGATGCCATATCTGGGACCGTTAATTAAACGGCGACATCATTTCAATAACATGTCAAAAGGCGGTCTAGGTCTATTGTACGGATAAGGGAATCTCTCTCTCTATCGACACTTTATCATATATAAGTTTTGTTTTTGACAGTTGGTAAGAATGTGCCTTCCAACTTATCATACCAGGTATTGACAAATAGACTATAATACGTAAGGTACGGATTACTCCGTACTTCGTATCTCTGTCAGACCCTCCATCAGTCTGCCGATGCATGGACTCCTCTTGTTAGATCATCGCATGTGGGTGGGATCTCCGGTTGTTGTGCGGCGAAGCAGTCCCGCTCTCAACACGCGTGTGCTCCTGTCCAGTCAGAATCCTTGGCTATCCAATAGCGGGCTGTCGTTTGATCACTGTGCCAGACTGTCGGGTCCGCAAACTTTCAGCCTGCTTTTCTTCTTTGACCCCCTTGCACTTTTGGAATCTTTTTCACCGCTCGATGAAGGGCACCATCCATCGCGGAGGCCAACCCGTGATACGCGTGGATACGCCTCGTTACCTTGTTCTGGAAGTTCCTCCCACTACCACACACGTCGAATGTGTCGAGGGGCGCAGAAAGCAGGACTCCAACATCACGATGGCTGATACGAGTAGCTTGGTGACGCAATGCCTACTCCGTAGCCCATCCGGTTTTCTGGACCCGACAGACTGGATGTACAACCACTCTTCCAGTATCGTATCACACATGACAGCTCTTTGCATTTGAGCATCAGCGATAGAGTCCGCCGCCACTCGCGTACTGCCGCACGAACGAGTTCTTCCGGAAGTCCTGCATATATTCCGCACACGTGTACAAATCTGCAGTTCACTACGGCTCGGGCGGCCGCCAAAGCTCATGACGCCGATGATGAAAGACTTTGATCATCCAAACTCCGCACGCGGAAACAATTCCGTGATGCTTTTGTTGATTCAAGCCATTGTTGAACGATGCGGGTTCAACGTCATAAATAAACACCGCAAGGCGATGTACCCCGTACCACGCTCCGACTCGGACACCGTAGTGCAACGGGATGCACTGGCCACCCCGATAATCTCGGACTCCCGGTATCCCTTACTCTCGGTCCGAGAGTCGTTTCTGTCTACCTTCCCTTTCATTTCTTATTCCTCGCCGATTCTTTCTTTTCTGCAACGGGCGCCTGTCTTCCCGTCGCCGATCACATTTCGTTCCCGCAGACAAAGATAAAACCCCTCTTTCCATCGCAACCCTAGCCCGAATCCGGCAGTTCTCCTTCTCGAGCAAGAGCAGCAACAGGTGACGCAAGCCCTGCCAATGGCAAGCCATGCCACACCTGCAGACCTGCACTCTTGCACTTCCTGCTTCCCCGCCCCCTGTACTCTCCTGGACCGAATGGTTGACAGACTCACGCCAGCTGCGCAACAATTCCAATTCGCCAAAGAGACTGAGCGGATCGGCCGACGGGCCCCCGAGTGTTCGACCCGGGCTTTTGACGTGGTGGAAATTTATTTCTACTTAAGCTTTTCTTGAACACTCCAGGACTCAATTTTTTGCGGGACACTTCAAGTTTTATTCCCGCTAAAACGGGCGGCAAGTGGGGGCAATCGGGTGCTCCCGTCCTGACTCGTCGGGTTCCATCTCCGTTGTGGGGCCCTTCTCCTCTTCCATCCGAAGAAAAAATGCTCTGTGATTGGAGTCGTTCGATTGCAAGGGGGAAAATGTTATACCATCCGGGAATCTTGAGAGATTGCCACCAGCAAAAGATGATCAATGGTTTTGAGGGTCCTGAAGAGACCGTCAAAGACCGTTTGGTGATAAGCACTATTTTTGTCCAACCCTTGCTCAATAGTTAAACGCCACGCGACTGGGGGCGGAGGCGAGATCGCCGAACTGCCCACAAAAGACTGAACACCAGAGGCAGTGACAAAGGATACGATCGTGGGCTGACCGAGATCAACTACTCCGTAGATATCGCTGACTATTGGATCTGGTGAGAACATGGATACATACCTGACTTTTTGTAGAACTGATCAAGTTGAGATTCCCGTTGAACATGTGATTACCAGGAGCAGAGTGTATTATCAGGTAAGGTAATCTTGAGAGCTAGAATCACAGGTATTCTTCAGCATACTAGATTGCTAGTTATTATGAAAGTGTTGATTCTTCCTTTCAGACTTTTTGTGAGCATCAGTTGCGAATGCACGTTCAAGGGCTGTCGATGCGATACCTCCCGCTTGCACGTGATGTCGTGCCTTGAAGACGACGGGAGTTAATCCATACTAGTGGACCCAGTCAGTGGACCTTCAACGTCGGGTGTTTGGAACAGCATCAAAGGCAAATTGACTTGATGGTCCTTCGATTGATGTTGATCAGAAGGAGCACCTAAATTTCGCCAATGCTAGTTAACATTCTTCGGTCACTCTAGAGACGGCGTGAAACCAGAACTACAGTGCGGCAACAGACAAACAAAAACCAAAATGTCAGCGCCGTCCATCCCGAATTTACTTTCGCTGCGGGGTGCCTCGCGTGGCGGAGGAGACCGGGGCGGCCGGGGCCGAAGCCGGGGCCGGGGCTTTGGCGGACCCGGACGCGGCGCCGCATCCGGATCCGCGTCCGCATCGGCCTTGGGCCACGACGCCGCCATCCAAGGAACCGATACAGACGCCGCAGTGTCACGACTCAGCGCCGTCGAGCTCGGGTACCTGCAAGACCCCTTTGCGAGCCTGTTTGTCCAGCAGGCCGCCATGCCACCTACGAGGAGGCTGCCCATCATCAACAGAGGCACATACACCCGGACGACCGCCATCGACAAAGTCGTCGAGCGCTTTCTTTCACAGACCGATGCTCCGGGACAAGAGAGGCAGATTATCTCGCTGGGTGCCGGCACCGACACACGCAGTCTGCGGCTTTTTTCGTCGTCGTCATCCTTCCAGCGGATCATCTATCACGAAATCGACTTTCCGGCGATATGCGACAGGAAATTCCGCACCGTACGCGGCTCGCCACAGCTTCGCTCAGTCCTCTCTGACCCGGTCGTCATAACTCCTCCTCCCGTTGCCGGCGCTGCTGCTGTTGAAAATAACAACAACAACAACAACATATCCATCAACTCCTGGCACAGCATCCAATCCTCCACTCCGTCCGGTACCGGCACCTGCCATCTCTACTGCCACGGCCTGGACCTCCGCACTCTAGCTCAAGATCAGGACAACAACCAAGCAGACCCAAATTCCGCCGCCACCACCTCGTCGTCCATAACCATCCCCAACCTCCGCACCCACGACGACAACATCCCCACTCTACTCATCTCAGAATGCTGCCTCTGCTACCTCTCCCCTCATGAAGCCAGCGCCTCAATCCAATGGTTCGCATCCCGGATCCCCCACCTCGGCATCGTCCTCTACGAGCCGATCAAGCCCGACGACCCCTTCGGCAAGATGATGGTCTCCAACCTCGCCGCGCGGGGGATCAGCATGCCCACGCTCGAGGCGTACAAGCAGCCGGCCGACCAGGAGGCACGCCTGCGCCAGGCCGGGTTCAATCAGACGAGGCAGATGACTGTCGACACCATCTGGGATCGGTGGGTGTCTGACGAAGAGAAGGAGCGAGTCGACGGGTTGGAAGGGTTGGATGAGGTGGAGGAGTGGAAGTTGCTTGCAGGTCACTATATCGTTACCTGGGGATGGAGAGGAGGCGGTTTTGATTTGTTAGACACGTAATTAATTAGCTCTTGAATACGAGCTATTTAAGATGGAAATTTGGGTCTGCATATTCTCAAAGTCAAGTACCGAACATGCTAGATTTGATGGGCATATCCATAATGACTCTGTTCATCTTTGCTAGACACAACGGATGGAAGACCGGCGAAAGTTGAAGAAGCCATGCATGGCGTCAACTCTGTCATAATTATCGCTGGACCTATATAATTTACTAACACCATGTCTGCGGTTTGCATTCGAAACCGAAGGGCATCGAGTAAGTGTCCAGTTCAGCGACCAAGTGAAGGGCCGCCGCACATGTAAGATCTTGGCGCCTCCATACTAACCTCCCTTCCATTCTTTCACATCAAACTAACACCCTCCCCACCGAGACAAAACCTCGTCACCGGCCCAGGCTAAGGCGGAATCAGCGCGAAGGACAGTCACCTCTCTCGCCCGTGGCGGTCCCGCCGCCTTGAATCTTGAGCGAGGAGTTTGGTTGGGGAGAGGTTTGCAATTTAATTTGTGTCCAGATACCTTAGGTAGGGTGGGACAGTATCTACTTGGTTTGTCGTTTTATGTGTATATTACGGTGCAGTACGGCTGTATCATAATGGCATAGACTTGGCTCGGGAGTTGGTCACCTAAGGCGGGTAGCTAAACCAAATGAGTTACGGGATTTTGGTATATACCTAGACGATACTTTCGGTAACTAACAGAGATGTGGTATTCGGCAGGAGTTGGTTATGTTTTGTTTATTATTGTAGGCCACATCTTCAATAAAACTTATTCAGTCAGATGGAAGGAAGTCATTAATTACACCTCACGCAATATTGGGTCTCTGAATTTTCTTGAAAAGGATCGTGGTTAGAAGGACTATGTGACTAATTATACCATTATGTCTTGTCACACTCGGTAGGCAGAAAAGATCTACCCGCCCAAGTCCCCGTGGCAAGCCCCTGGGTTGATCCCCTCAACAAACAAACCCCAGCTTTCATAAATTTGTCCTGAATGGAAGGAAGGGATGAGAAGTGAAGAGTGGTGTTTGTTGGGTATGTGTGTTTTTTGGTGTTTTATAGAGAGAGACGAAAGAAAAATGATGAATGCAAGAAAATACAAACGCTCAATGCTCGCTCCAGAATATGCAATGCGGTAACCCAATGATGAAAATGCAAACAAAGACACCAAAAACAATGCTAGCCAAACATCCTGATTAAACCATTACTATCCGACCACCATTATCGCCCGACGTCGGAGCATGATCTATTTGCTCTTGGGGATCTTGCACTTCTTCAGACACTCGTCCACACCATTGGCAATGCTGGCCGGAATCCCCTTGCGGACCTTGTCAATATCAGCACCGGCGATGGTCTGCCCGAAGGTGGCAGCGATAACATCATCACTAAAAGCAAACGTCTCGTCGGCGATCTGGCCGGCCCCGAAGTCCTCTGAGGGAAAGGCCGCGATGAACACGGCGTCCTCGCAGTCGGGGTTGAACTGCGTGTGCACGCTGCCCTGGTAGAAGGGTGTCATCTGGAATGCCTCGACCGTGTTGGTGATGACGCGCCGCTTTCCGTTGGCGTCGTTGACCCCGTTCTCCGGCACCATCTCGGTCACCAGGCGGCCCTTGACGACGATCTGCAGCTCGGCCGCGCGCGGGTGCACGTGCAGCGTGTTCATGCCGCAGGGGTTGACGCGGCCGACGGCCATGCCGGCGCCGCTGCCCACGAGCGCTGGGAACGTCTTGCGGTTGGCGGCGACGAGCTCGCCACCCTTGCCCGGGTTGTTCTGCTTGGTGTTGAAGTCGAAGACGAACTGTTTATTGTCTGGCAGGAGGGCGAAGCGGTCGACGGCACTGAGTAAAAAGGGGTTAATTAATCTTATTTATGACTGGACAGATGATGGGAGACATACGTATCAGCGATGGACAGCTGCTGGGTCAAGCTCAGGCCCGAAGCTGCCGGTGCCGGAGCAGGGGCAGCCTGAACAGAGCTGGTGTAGGCCAGGACGACGAGAGCGATGGCTGAAGTGAATTGCATGTTGGCTAGTGTTTTGGAGTTTGTTGATTTTGTTGTCTTGGTTGGATTACTGCGGAGATATGCCAGAGAAAAGAACAGTTGAACGGCTGAATTGACTTGACAGAAAGAAATGAGACCACAAAGGAAACAAGGAAAGAAAGAAAAAAGCAAAAGAAAAGAAAATGGAACTGGTGTTTTTGTTTGATGTTGGGTTGTATGATGAACAGAACAAAAAGGGTGTATCTCGCTGGGCGGGCACGATGCTCTTATAGACATCTTCACCGACAATGCTTAGAAACCACCATCACAAGATTCACGAAGGAGGTGAGATACAGTCGCCTAGAGTGGAAAGCTCACGCACTCGGACTTTGCGTGGCCACCACCATCTCGGTGCCACGGGCTTCCGTCCCGGGATGCTGGGCTGTGTTGCCGGAAGGCCATTTTCAAGAAGCTGACCGACGGTTCCCGGGACCCGAAAGCTCCGGGCCTATCATCACTTGACCGAGAAGCTTAGCTCCCATGTTGACGGGGGACTTTCAGTCCCCCAAAGGTCATTCCCATGGAGGGTAAGATTCCGTCCAGTGGCTCCGATGGCAAAACCTGGGTTTACTTGGAGCATGGGCCAGCTCAACAACACAGCTTGAGCCTTGGTCTGTGAGCAAAGCTGAGCCGTTGATGACATTCTCATGCTCACTCGCCGTCAGCATACGAAATACGTGCCCTATCTTGACTCGAGTGACCAGTACCCAACCTCACCATAGCTTATCTTACGCAACTTGGGGGGCAGTGCTGTTGTAGAGGTTGTGGCCCTTGGCGTTGCTGTTCCTGGAAGTTCTGGAACCCATCCTTCCGCGCTTAAAATAGGCGCAAGCCTTACCCCAGGTTTCTGATCACTGATCGGACCTAACTGCGTCTATGTGCAATATTGTCGACGAATGGTTTCACACAGCCAAATGCGAGCTCGCTTTTCCGCCATCTGGAAAGCTCGTGGCACAGGCGGCCCGCGGGGTTGAGCACATGTGATGAATTACAGTAAAAGATATTTCAAAGTCCGAAAAGTCCTCGACACAATTTGGCCATCTGATCATTGCAAATACCCTGAATGAGCGACCGGAGCAATGTGGCAACAGCGATGACTGGCGTTATCTGGGGAGTGAGTAACCGCAGCCAGCTGTTTACTGATCGATCTGGGCTGACTGAACGAATCGGCCGCCGACATTAACGTAAGCGGAACATAGATATGCTTGATGGAGATAGGAAGTGTAAGATGTCAGAAACCCGCAGTGTGTAAACTTTTACTACTCGTGATCGATAGCTTGATGAGCAAGGCCCATTATCATGGGCGACGTAGTCAGCTCTTATATCCGGTGTCTACCTAAGATAGGTATCTAGCATACAAATCATGACCAAGGCATGGGCCCTCAGAGCCACGATTCATCAGGCGCAGCTCGACGAGGCGAAGGGTTATACAAGGACAGGCACCGACAAATTATAAGCATTTGTAAAATACATGCAGACACTTACCTAACTCCGTAGCAGCATCGGATGTTTGTGTCCATGTCCACGTAACTCTAGCCATGGAATTGGCGCTCCTTCTGGGTTCGGTGTTCTTTATCGCATGGCGTCCCATCCTATCCCATCCCACTCCGCAAGCTGACAACCTCTGACGTGTCTCCCCCAAACTGTCGGGTCGAAGATTGCAGTCGCATTGCTGATATGAAATGCAATGTTGCCCAATAACCAGCCTTGCCAGTGCAGGTGTCTGTAGTGTCTGTTCAGCTCGGTAAAACTCCCGCATGGTCTCAGACTCACAGGCCCGGCCGACAGCACATCAGAAGAAAAGCCTGAGGGTCCAAAGGAACTTCTCTCCCGAAGCTGTTGACAGTAGGGGTCCAATCTCAACAGTCATGCGATTGCGGAATGATAAATGAATCGGATATGACGGTAGAAGAAATAACTTTATTCGTGTCGGCGGGAAACATTGCCAAGACACGGTAACTGCTGGTGACGACGATGGGGGTTTTAGCCGGGTGAAAGAATCTTTGGTACTCCGTACACACTTTCGAAAAAGAAAGGCTGAGCTGAGCCCGCGAAAAGGGCCGACAAGAGAATATGCAGAAATGGAAAACAGTGGAGAGGGCACGGCTTGCTGAAGACGGTTCTCGTTGTGTTGCCGTCTCGAGACAGCCTGGTATCCGTAGTTTCGAGATGCTCTAGCATCAGCTTTCAAAGAGCAGACCTCTGGAATGACCGCCGATGAGTAGCAGCAAAGAGAAAATATTTCCAGTCAGGACGTAAGCTCGACTTGGTCCGTGTTGAAGCTGAAATACACGGCGGCCAGACTGAAGATGAAGAGTGGCTCTGTTTCCGGACAAGCATCTGCATGTCCGTGTACGGGCTACAAGTCACGAGCTGAGCCTCAAAGTCACGTCCCAAGTGCCCATCGGCGCCGACCTCGACCGTGACTCCGAGTCCCAAGTCCGACCGGTGTCGACTTGGTCCGGGATGTAGTTTCAGGGTAAGGGTTCTAACCCACCAAAACTTAACCGCCAGTGGAAGACTTAAAACGGGCTGACTGGCAATGTCCTCACACCAGCAATATTGGGTGACCGACGCCGTGTCGTTTTATGATCGCCCGATGACTCTGGAGGTAATTGGGCTGTCCAGACACCCAGTTTCAGTGGTTTTAATTTGATCTTTCTTTTCTTTCGGTGGACGAGCATGAATTGAATTCCATCACGGTGATATTTTGTGATGATTGAGAGAGCAGATCGGCGGCATCAATGGGACCTCCTCCCAGTCTCCTTGTTAGTTGACGATTCCACCCCAATTTCCCTGTGGAGAGCCGGCTGGCATCTGGACCGTGGTTGAGCCTCTCGACGCCTGTGTGACGCCGGGGGAAACTGGAGAACAAATGGAACTGTGACAGCTTGATTCAACGAGAAGCGGATCTTGTTCAAGTCGAGGCTAAAATAAGTTAGACTATGAGGGGATTGAGCCTGCGCGAACCGCATCACGAGTGGATGTTGGTGGAGATGGCTGGTTGCTCGTCTCATTACGGGTGGTTAGTGCGTTAATATCCGTCTGGCCTCTCATTGGGCCGAGAGCTCTGTTCCTGCTTTAGCCCCTGTTGGATCTCACCTAGTGCCGAGATGACGAACCAGGGTCCCGGGGGCATCGCGGAATCTGATTGGCCACAATTTTGAGCCTATCGAGCTGGGTGCAGAGAGCGTGGGCCACGCCCCCAAGGGGCACCACAGCACCAGGCGCACCTTCTGCTTCCTGCCCGTCGCCGGTCAAGCGTGTGGTTTTTGCGTGGTTTGCGTGAAGAGAAAAAATCATGGCCAAGAGCTGGAGCCGAAGTGACATGGGGCCCATTGGGCCAACCATGGGGCACGACATCCGACCCAGGACTCCATCTTGCGAGCCTTTCCTCTTTCTCTCCATGCTCCCGACTCTCGACCGCCACACCTGGGCTTGACACGTCCCGACTCTCTTTTTCGTCGCTCTTTTCGCGCTCCTTTTTTCCCATCGTCTTGGAACCATCTTCACGCTCGCTGACACCGGTGGAGCTGTCTGTCGCCTGTACATACCTTGCGACATCGATATCGACATCGACACCGATTTGTCCTGCTCGCGAAAGCCGAAACGTCTTATCCGCTTTCGTCCACTCATTTTGCTATGCTTTGAAAAGGAAAGCGAGTTCCCAAGCATCGAATGCTCCCAAGATAATAGTCGTTGAACCGATTTCACCGTATAGCCCCGAAACGCGCCGAGCTGCAAGACTGGGTTCTTGCTTGATTCGTCCCGAAGCCGACGACGAGATTTAGAGGGAAATTGCGAACGATGAGGCTCACAACACTACAGGCCGCGGCGCTCGGCTCTGCCACAGTCCTCTTCGCCGCCCCGACAGCAACCGCAACTCACGGTCATCGCCATGCGCACGAACAATACGGGAGGCGGCATAGCCACAACCCTCGCTCTGGTGAGCTCGTGGAGAAGAGGAGCGGCTGTTCTTTGCCAGACCACCCCGATTTGGTGTTTGTGCCCGGAGACGTTAACAACGGCTTCGCCATGAGCCCAGACGAGCCGTGTACTGATGGCAAGTATTGTCCGTTTGCTTGCGTACCCGGCAAGGTCATGGCACAGTGGGAACCAAATTCGACATATGTCTACCCACAGTCAATGGTGAGTACTCCAAAGCTATATGGCGGAAAGCAATTTGCTGACATCGGTTCAAAGAACGGCGGTCTATATTGTAACGGTGGAACTGCTGAGAAGCCCTTCCCAAACGAGCCGTATTGTGTGGATGGAACAGGTGCGGTCCAGGCTGTGAATAAGTGTGGAAAAGTGATATCATTCTGCCAGACCGTTCTGCCTGGTAACGAAGCCATGATCATTCCCACCGATGTTAAATTAGCGGCCACGATCGCTGTTCCGGGAATCAAGTACTGGGACAAAACTGCGGCGCAGTAAGTATACCAAAGACATACAAACCGTGAAAGCTGTATACTTGTAGGGTGGGGAAAAAAACTGACCATATAATTCGCTAGTTACTATATCAACCCGCCTGGGGTTTCGGCTTCGGAGGGTTGCGTGTGGGGTGACGACAGCAAACCAGTAGGAAACTGGAGTCCCTACGTTGCTGGAGCGAACACGGTCGAGAACGGCGAAACGTTTGTCAAGATCGCGTGGAACCCCATCTTCACTGGCTGCGATCTCTCTAAGACGAAACCTTCGTACGGCGTCAAGATCGAGTGTCCCCAGGGCGGCTGCAACGGCCTCCCGTGCTCGATCGACCCGTCCAAAAACGGAGTTGGGGGCGTAGACAGTCCGGTTTCGACCGTGGGCGTCGGAGGCGCATCCTTCTGCGTCGTAACCGTTCCTAAGGGACAGATTGCCAATATAATTGTCTTCAACACCGACGGATCCACAGGAACAGTCGAATCCTCCGCTGCCCCTCCACCACCCAAACCGACCACGACCTCGACGACAGCGGCACCGCCCAAATCGACAACATCATCGACACCGACAACTTCGGCCGAGAAAGAAGCCATCTCGTCAGCTGCGTACTCGTCCGAGTCGCCAGTCTCCAGCTCGACAACAAGCGACGGTAACCCCTTTGGCGGTATTTTCCACGAGAACGGGACGCACACCATGGATAGCGAAACTCGTTCCTCTCACAGCACCACCGTGGCGCCGCCTCTGAGCACCACCGCGGATATCGTCGATCCGGTTTCTACCACGTCAAAGAACGAAGGCGTGGCTCCGGACCAAGGCGGTACCGCCATTGCCGGGCTGATCGTTGCTCTTGTTGCAGCGGCAGCTCTTTACTGATCTGATCCTATCAAGCCACCACCACTAGGGAACTCTTCTCGAAGTTTTGCTTTGCCAGCAGTACTTTCCGAGTTCCGTTTACTGTTAATATTTGGCACCGACGCTGTCCTCTCCGCAACCACCCAACACCACCAACCACAACCACTTTCACAACCACCACCTTATGATGCGTTACGGACCAGTGCCCTCCAGACGAAAATAACGAGCTATATAAAATCGCGTCCCCGGTTTGCTGGCATTTCTTTCCGATTCTTGGATATATCCTTCGCCGCGGTTTAAGGCGCTAGTGTCTATTATTACAATATTGTTTATTTGGGCTGATGGTTGGCCCCTCACGGGCTGGCTATCGCTTTTTTCCCCAATTACGACAAATCCATGCTGCCCGGCTGTTTTTCTTCCTTTCTGGTGGGAGAGCTCCAATATTTTATCTCTGTTTCTCGCGCTTTTGTTTTGCACGATATACCCACTTCTGCTAGTTTATGATTATTACCATTTTTTGGATGTTTATTTCGGAGGATGAGAGGAGATATGTTTTTGTTTTTGAAAGGAGACGTACTTGCAGGATTTGATTGAAGCTATATATATACTTTTTTGATATTTAAATGTTAATCCTTGAGGAGGGGTTGGAGAATATAGGCAGGCTTGGAATATATGATGGCAGGATATAGGGGATGGGTGGCCAACGAGGTACATATGGATCCAGAGAACATCTGGTATCACCACATGAGGAGCGTGGGGAGGAGGGGTAGAGAGACAAACGTTTCTTGACAAGATTCAAGGCGGGATTACAAAAGCTTTCCTCATCTATGTAGAGGGGATGCATTGAGAGAAGCAGGGAGAGGAGCTTGGAGCAACGGCACTGCGCTGTTGTTTGAAACTTTGCTCAGGTAGATACGACAGTTGTTTCTTGAAATGAAAAAAATATGTGTCTGACGATACTTACGTGTGCTGATTCACACGACTTCATGTGTTTTGCGTGCTTTCCTTTAATATGTCTACTCCTGATCCGTGAAAATCGAAGCGATACGGAGTACTTCAGGTTGAATTCACCGCAATATTGATAGATATCACGGTACCGTCTCCGAGTACCTTGAAATCTCACCAAATCCCATATCAGGTGCAAACTTAGCGTGCTGATTAAACAGCAAACCAAAAAGGGTATCAAATTCTTCTAGCTGTCTCTCTCACATACACACTCAGTCTCTCCTGCTAAACATGTCCCCCTTCACCCACCCCGGGACGTCCTCAAACTCGCCAGGCGGGTCAGGGCTCTCGCCACTCTCATACGCCGCGACAGCATCTTGCCAGCTCTCCTTGAACCGTTCCATGACGCTCTCGTACGGAACCGGCCACCCGGCCTTGACCGGATCGCCGTTGAACCGCTTGGCGCCCTCGATAGCAAAAGCGCCCTGCCGGCGCGCGATGAAGCCGTTCAACAAACCCGCGTACACCAGACCGGCGATAACGGCCTCGATATTCTTGACGTCGGGCCGCTTGTTCCCGAAGATCAGGCCCTCGGACGGCATCAGAAAGCGCGGGCCTGCCGGCGGCGGGACGAGGCTGTCTCCTCCTCCATCGGCTTCCGCCGCCGCGGTGCTGCTATTCGTCACGGCCTTCATGAACAGCGGGTTGACCTGTAGTTTGCGCTGCGGCTGTTTCGGCGGCAAGCCTGCTGTTGCAGCTCGCTTCGGCGCGGGCGTGTAGCCCTCCAGCTGTTTTTGGACGTAGGTGGCCGTCGTGACCATGTCCTGGAAGGAAAGGGTTGGTACGCTGGCGCGGTTTCCGCCGCCCACCGAGCCTTGCCAGGCTAGGAGGAATGTCCTGCGGGTAAAAGACCGCCACACCAAAGGCTTTAGACGGTACAATAAGGTGAGGTAAAAGCCCTTGGCCCACAGCCAGTCTCTGCTGAGGAACAAGGCCGTATGAAAGTCTACAAAATTCCCGCGTCGAATTGAGGCGCATATCGGGAGGAATATGTCCAGGAAGCCGGCCGCCTCGGGTCTTTGAAGGAGGGCCAGGGATGGGAAGCGTCCAAGCAGGAGGTTTGTGGGCACCCAATATGTGAGAATCTGTCGGCGATGCTTCATGAACTGTGGTGGGCACTGTAGGTAGGCTGCCTCAAATGCCTGGTGAGCACGCCAGTAGTCGCCTTGGTCGAAGTTGAACCGACCCAGGTAGTAGAGGAAGGTGACGCGTTGAGATGCTGGGTATAGCGCAAGGGCCGGTCCACTGGTCGATAGGTTGGTAAACATCTGAATTGCGAGTCGGGATTTATCGCACTGAATTGCCAGTTAGTAGGAGATAGGAATATCTTTGTGGAAAAGTCTTTCGACGTACCGCGAATAGCAACTTCAGGGTAAGATTCGCAAATAAGTAGACGGCAACCTTTTTCCCTTTTGGGGGTTGCCATCTCGTACTCGATCGGTCGGTGAGGCAGGAGGTAAATATCTTTTGGATGATATCTGCCGCCAGCTCGACGATGGACTTCTTCTCGTTACCTTCCTCGCCGAGCAAGCCAATGCCTCCCTGAATCTGGGAGAGAAGCTCCGGCTGTCTCGTTAGGCCCATTACCAGCTTGGACAGCGCCTCGGAGAGTGACATGCTTGTCTGAAGCAGCATAGCGCCGTACGTAGGATTCGCAAGCGCATTGGCGCAAGAGCTATAATGTGCGAGTTGATCTTTTAGCCACATGTTCTAGATGTAAGGACAGATAGTAATGAAAATCATACTTGAGCAGATCACTGAGCCGAGCGTGGACTTTGACAAGGTTGGAAAAGTCGGCATCACGCCAGTATTCGAGATATTCCTTCATGAACGAGTTGAAACCGGGCCACGGAGAGCCCCTGCTCTCCGGGACGTCATTCTCTTCGGGGAGACAATTGTCGACCAGATTCTCAACCGAGTTGCTGTTAGCAGGGAAGGATGTCTTGAGCTCCCGCGCGAGCTGGAAATAGATGTCGGGAACGTTGTTCTCGACAAGTAGCCATTTGCGGAGCTCGTCGCCGTTTTGTTCAAGGACAAAGCGACGAATGCTCGAAAGGAACTCCACGAGTAGACTCATGTTGGCTGACGGTGTTGATGAGATGATGTATGCAGGTTTGTAGAGCACGTCGGTCGATCGTCATATATCGGAGATGTGAGTGAGAGTAAGAGTGAGAGTGAGCGTAGAAGTGTTTACTGTGTTGAGGCGACAGATGTCATTGTTTGTCCGCTGAAGGTCAGGTGGTACTTCAGCGGCACAAGCTCCTTAGATGATTTTTTGCACTGGCAATAGGACCAGCCAGACAAAGTCTGTGACAACAATAGGAGCGATACTTAAGGTTGGGATGAAATGGGATCTGGGTACGTATGTAAGTTGTATCATTTGAGCCACCAATGCAGTGCAATTGAATAAAGGAAATCAGGTCCACATACGGACGTTGGATGAAAGACCGGACACTGTAGTGCTTGGCAGTCACAGTAAAAACCCCAACCCTGGGAGTTGCTGCCACCGGCACAGTGCGGCTTTCATCGGTTGGATATTGGACTTTAAACCAAGGTGGGTGACTCCCATATATACAAATCAACCGCCAGACTTGGGGGAAAGAAAACAAGAAAAAATGAGAAATTCAAGCAGCACGAAGATCAATTTGCTTTATATACATGCGCTCCATATATGTTCATTATGCCTTGAAAGCTCGTTTCCAACCACGCCTAAGCCCGCATCATACAGATTCGATTCTTTGCACAACCATGGCCGTAGCGGCACCTCCGCCATTGCAGATGGCAGCAACGCCATACTCACCAGGCTTCAACTGATGAAGAAGGGTCACGAGAATTCGAGACCCTGAGCTTCCAAGAGCGTGTCCCAATGCGATCGCCCCGCCAAGCGGATTCACATTCGCGCCTTCAAGTCCCAGAATCTACCACGGGCCGTTAGCACACTAGTCAAAAAAGGAGAAGAAAGAACACGGGGTCTATGTTACCTGTTCGTTGGCCTTGATCACAGCCGCAAAGGCCTCGTTAAACTCCCAATGCGCCACCTGCTCCTTGGCGATCCCTGCCCGCTCCAGAGCAATGGGGACTGCCTTTGCGGGGGCGATGGGGAAGTCGACCGGGTCCACAGCAGCATCAGCAGAGCCGCAGATGCGCGCGAGAACCCTGGAGCCCGAGCCGAACTCCTGCGCAATGGCCTTGCTGCCGAGTACGAGAGCACTCGCGCCGTCGTTGAGCGTCGACGAGTTCGCTGCTGTGACTGTGCCAGTGCCGTCGCGGACGAATGCCGGCTTGAGGGTCGGCACCTTATCCAGCTTGACATCAAGGTATCCTTCGTCCGTGCTGATGATGGTATCGCCCTTCCTCCCCGGTACGGTGACAGGCGCTATCTCTTCGGCAAAGATCCCCGACTTCCACGCAGCCTGCGCCCGTTCGTACGACTCAATCGCGTACTGGTCCTGCATCTCTCTTGTGATTCCGTACTTCTTTGCCGTGTTCTCAGCGCAGTTTCCCATGTGGAATTGGTCGTAGACGTCAGTCAGGCCGTCTTTGATGAGGCCGTCCTCCATCTTGACGTGGCCGAACGCCGGCATACCGCTGGCACGGGGCACATAGTATGGCACTCTCGTCATGTTCTCCATGCCTCCGGCAATCTGCGCCTCCGAGAGACCCAGCTGAATGTTTTGCGCGGCAAAGACAACGGCTTTTAGTCCGGAGGCGCACACCTTGTTGATAGTGATGGCTTCGACGCTGGGAGGGAGACCAGCAAAGATGGAGGCTTGGCGCGCCGGGGCCTGCCCGACGGAGCCCTGCAGAACATTTCCCATGTAAACATCGGTAATCTTGGAAACTGGTACTTTGGACTTTTCGAGCGCAGACTGGATGGCAACGGCGCCGAGCTGTGGAGCGGTTACGGTTGTGAAGGACCCATTGAACTGCCCGCGCGTGTGTTAGAGTAGGACGAAATCATTGATAGTCAGACCGGCCCAACGTACCTTTGCTGTCGGTGTCCTGGAGGCGCTTAGAATATAGGCGTCCCTTATTTCTTGACGAAGAGAGGACTGAGAGGAGAAGAGCCGAGCGGAAACGGCGGCGCATCCGCCGCTCGACCGTTGCGACAAGCGCAGAGAAGCTCCAAATGGCTGAACTCGGCAACGTACGACCATGATTGCTTCTGGTATGAATTGTCACGACAACGATGTACGGGGAAACGAGACAAAAGGCAGAACGATAAAGATGACAAAAAGCACGGAAAAAGAAGAATGAATACAGGTGCTGAAACAAAACATGACCGGGAGGCGAGAACGACCGTCGGCCTATCTCCCTCGGGTCAATGGCCCTCTTACACCATACAATGACGGCACTAGTCGGCTTGTGACGGCCACCAAGTGGAGAATAAACTGGGAGGGGCCCCTCATCCCCGCTAAGCTGCCGTTTCCTCGACGAGGCTCCGCCTGGGGAAGCAACTGATTACTACCCGTAAGGTGTTGAATATTCCGGGCACAACCCGTAATACCTATGGTCCCTTTAGATACTGATATTACTTTGAACTGAACTTCTCGTGGTACATAACCCTGGGCGAAGTAATGCAAACCCGGCAACTTGGGTCCATCGAATAGTTGCCAAGGGTCGCAGGCCGGTCGCAGGCAGGTCACTGGGTCGTTGATCTGTTGTGCCGACAACATGGCTGCGGGTGGAATGGCTTGTCAGGGAACCTTTATGGTTCCCGATTCATAGAAGTTGAAATCACTACCGATACTTCCATTGTACGAACCGTACTTGTAGCGGGAGGCAGGTGAGGCAAAGTTATTGTGCTTCCGCCCGGCCGACATCGCCCGGCGACTGGTGGCGGGGTGATTACATACACTGTGAGGATTACGGCAAGGAGATGGAGTTTGGAGATTCTGGACAATCGGCAATCCAATGATTTCTCAGCCGGGCAGCTCCCGCCCAGCGCTCGCACGTGCCGCAGGTAGGGTGTCGCGGTTCTATAAGCACTGTGCTGATTGGCCGCAGCGAGCAGCCGAGACTCGCAATCTCACAGTCGCCATTCCCAACTGGACGTGCTTGTTCCATCTTTGTCCTACTTCCATCATCGCCTTCGTGGACTGTAAATTCGCTTTAGACTAGGTTGACCGGTAAACCTTGCTACCTTTCCACATCTTCATTGAGCGTTGCACATATAGGCTTCCATTTTGCAGCTATTGCAGCTATTGCAGCTAGCCTCCTTGCCTCCTTGCCTCCAAACCGCTAAAACCTACTGCCGTATTTCTCTATTGAGCGCCAGAATGTCGACCGCCGCCCGTCGCCGTCTCATGCGAGACTTCAAGGTAGGAGAGAAACCAAACCAAACCAGCATCGAGGAATCTGGGAGATACTTACACCAGGTGTTCTTCAGCGCATGCAAACCGATCCTCCTGCCGGCGTTTCCGCCTCTCCAGTTCCCGACAATGTAATGACTTGGTACGATTTCCCTCAGGATGCTGTTCTCTAAACTCTACCCTCACTGACTGTCTCGTCAACAGGAATGCCGTCATCATCGGTCCCGCAGACACGCCTTTTGAAGACGGTACCTTCCGACTTGTTATGCACTTCGAGGAGCAATACCCAAACAAACCGCCCTCTGTCAAATTCATCAGCCAGATGTTTCACCCGAATGTTTACGCGACCGGCGAACTCTGCCTCGACATCCTGCAGAACCGCTGGAGCCCTACGTACGATGTGGCAGCTGTCTTGACCAGCATTCAGAGGTAGGAGGACGCGTTGGGCTCTGTCCGACTATCTGCCCTGATGGGTTTCAAGCTGACGAGGTTCTTCCTCTAGCTTGCTCAACGACCCCAACACCGGATCACCTGCCAACGTCGAAGCGTCTAATCTCTACAAAGACAACCGGAAAGAATACACGAAGCGAGTACGAGAGACGGTTGAGAAAAGCTGGGAAGATTAGGCCAACACCTATATAGGCAGTCCAACAGGAAGTAGTCGAGAGGCGTACCGAGATCGACGATATTTCTGGGCGCAAGCTTGCGACACCAACTACTTGTCCCCGTCAAACGGGTTCAGGACCACCAGCGGGGTAAATGGAGTCATGGCGTTTCGGCTTCCCCAAGCCATCATTGGTGTTCGAACAAGTGGCGGTGTCCACATACAGAAAGCATTCGGAAGGCATGTATTTTACAGGCGTTTAATCGTTGCAACGGGTTCTTTCGGTTCATGGGATCAGTTGGCGCCCCTCATCCTCGACATCAGGGGCATGGAGGGGAAATCTGGACCGGGGCCGGAATGGCGGGGTGGCAGCAGCCAGCAAGATGATACCTTAAGCTTCACGTTAGCAACGGAGTTCAGGGCCCACATCACAGTAACATTTCTTACGGGATAGGTCGTGCATATACTCAGATATAATACTATTTACACGTTAATTATTTGAAACTGCTAGTAAGTCTTTGCGAAGGCAGCCGAGTGTGCCTGCTGTAGCCACGAGGACGACAATAGACGGGAGCATTTGGGCTGATGGTACGAGTCGTGTCCGGCTGAAATAATGCATGTACCTGTACTGTATGGATACATAGAAAAGGGTGCTGTTGGTGGCGCTCCATCAACATCCCTTGCTACCAAAGGTGCATAACGAGGCCAATCTGCCGTAATTTTGCTTTTAGCCCCTGTGCCTGGCCCGTTGTCATCGGCCGGGCAGCGAGCGCATCTACACTAGGACCTGCATTTATTGCCCAGGTGTGCAGTGCAGGCAGCCTGGAAAGTGGAATCTTGCCGAGCTCTCGCAGCCTATCGCAGCCCACGCGCCGCATGAAACACTTCGCCCAAGAGCCAAGACCGGTTCATACAGCACGGGTTAGCGCGTCACTCCAACTCCCGACCTGCCAAATGGCAACTGTCGTGAAAACATCGATCCATCGCCCGCACAATCTATCGTACACGACTCTCTTTTGACCTGTGCACCTGACCCCAGCCCGGGACCCTGCGTCACATCTACAGTCTACATTCACTTCTACCCTTTGCGGAAGTTTGTATACAGCTCTTGATACCCGTCGATTCAGCGAGCGAGCGCGACTGCTGCCCATATCTGCGACCGTAGCCCTCGATCGGTGTCGTCTCCTGCAGTGTCATCTCCATTCCACGCCGCCAGCCCGCCTGCTTGGCCGTGAAACTGAACCTCGACGACGCTCTCGCTCCTTATATTGTTCGACTGCGCTTCCTTCCATGTTAGTGCGCTACCCGGCGCGGAAAGGGGATCCCAGTCATGTCGAGCGCGAATAGCATCAAGGTTGTCGCGCGGTTTCGCCCGCAAAACAAGATTGAGATCGAGTCCGGCGGCCAGCCTATCGTTAGCTTCGATGGCCCAGATACATGCACCATCGATGTGAGCAACTCTCTCTCCCCTTCGTCGCCTCACACGTGGAACGTTGGTACTGACGTGCTATTTCCCCCTCCTAGTCCCGCGAGAACCAGGGCTCTTTTACCTTTGACAGAGTGTTTGATATGTCATGCAAGCAATCCGACATCTTCGATTTCTCCATTAAACCTACCGTCGACGACATTTTGAACGGCTACAATGGCACCGTCTTCGCCTATGGCCAAACGGGCGCGGGCAAGTCGTGAGTTCTTCTCGTTCTTCGTTTTCGCCATATTATTTTAAGGAGCACATTTGACTCAACAACATCTTGTCCAATTCAAGTTACACCATGATGGGTACTAGCATAGACGATCTGGACGGCAGAGGTGTTATTCCGAGGATAGTCGAACAAATATTTGCCAGCATTCTATCCAGCGCGGCAAATATCGAGTACACCGTCCGTGTGAGCTACATGGAAATTTACATGGAGCGCATCCGCGATCTCTTGGCCCCGCAAAATGACAATCTACCGGTCCACGAGGAAAAGAACAGAGGCGTCTACGTCAAGGGACTGCTTGAGATCTACGTCTCGAGCGTGGCCGAAGTTTACGAGGTTATGCGAAGGGGTGGAAATGCCAGAGCGGTGGCCGCTACTAATATGAATCAGGAGTCGTCGCGTTCCCACTCCATTTTTGTCATCACCATCACCCAGAAGAATGTCGAGACCGGCTCAGCAAAGAGTGGGCAACTTTTCCTGGTTGATTTGGCAGGCAGCGAAAAGGTCGGCAAGACCGGTGCCAGTGGCCAGACTCTCGAGGAGGCGAAAAAGATCAACAAGAGTTTGAGTGCCTTGGGAATGGTCATCAATTCTCTAACGGACGGAAAATCGTCCCACATCCCCTACCGAGACTCGAAACTCACCCGTATCCTGCAAGAGTCTTTAGGTGGCAACAGCCGGACGACGTTAATCATTAACTGCTCGCCCAGCAGTTATAACGATGCCGAGACTCTAAGCACACTGCGGTTTGGTATGAGAGCCAAATCAATCAAGAATAAGGCCAAGGTCAACGCCGAGCTCAGCCCGGCAGAACTCAAGTCGATGCTTGCCAGGGCTAAGACTCAGATGACCACATTTGAGAACTATATCGTGAACCTAGAGGGCGAGGTGCAGCTTTGGCGTGCTGGAGATACTGTGCCAAAGGAGAAGTGGGTGCCGCCCCTTTCGGCAGATGGCGTGGCAGGGCCGAGAGCTGAACCCAGGCCAGCTCGGCCCTCAACTCCTTCACGACTACTCCCTGACAGCAGAGCCGAGACGCCAGCCATTTCCGAACGAGCCGGGACACCCAGTCTACCACTTGATAAGGATGAACGGGAAGAGTTCCTACGCCGCGAAAACGAGCTCCAGGACCAGATTGCTGAAAAGGAGAGCCTAGCGGCCGCCGCAGAGAGATCATTACGGGAAACAAAAGAAGAACTCGTCATCTTGAAAGAACATGATGGCAAGCTTGGAAAAGAGAATGAGAGGTTGCTCAGCGAGTCCAACGAGTTCAAGATGCAGCTAGAAAGGCTGGCTTTTGAGAACAAGGAAGCACAAATCACCATCGACGGCTTGAAGGACGCAAACTCCGAGCTTACTTCTGAGCTGGACGAAGTCAAACAACAGATGCTGGACATGAAGATGAGCGCCAAGGAGACCAATGCGGTGCTTGATGAGAAGGAAAAGAAGAAGGCGGAGAAGATGGCCAAGATGATGGCTGGCTTCGACCTCACTGGGGACGTCTTTAGTGAGAATGAACGGTCTGTCGCGGATGCGATCGCTCAAATAGACGCCCTGTTTGAAATAAGCTCTACCGGCGATCCCATCCCGCCCGACGATCTGAAGGCCTTAAAGGAAAAGTTGTTGCAGACACAGGGCTTTGTACGGCAAGCGGAGCTATCTTCGTACAGCGTCGCATCCGGGGAGGTAGAAGCTCGCAAGCGAGCTGAACTGGAGGCGAGGCTGGCTGCTCTTCAGCAGGAGCACGAGGATATCCTCACTCGGAGTCTCGGCGAGGAGGACGCAGAAGAGGTTAAAGCCCGTTTAGCGAAGATGCTCTCGGACAAGTCCAGCGCACAAGTCGAGCTGGTCGAGGAGCTCAAGGCGGACATCGCTCTGAAGACTCAGGAGAACGAGCGCCTCAAGACCCTCGTCGAGGACCTGCAGCAGCGCGTCAAGACCAGCGGCCCTGCGCTCGCCATGGTTAACGGCAAGACGGCGCAGCAGCAGTTGGCAGAGTTCGACGTCATGAAGAAGAGCCTGATGCGCGACCTGCAGAACCGTTGCGAGCGCGTGGTCGAACTCGAGATATCGCTCGACGAGACACGCGAGCAGTATAACAATGTGCTGCGCAGCACGAACAACCGCGCCCAGCAGAAGAAGATGGCCTTCCTCGAGCGCAACCTCGAGCAGCTGACGCAGGTCCAGCGCCAGCTGGTCGAGCAGAACTCGACGCTCAAGAAGGAGGTCGCTATTGCGGAGCGCAAGCTGATTGCCCGAAACGAGCGTATCCAGAGCTTGGAGAGTCTTCTTCAGGAGAGCCAAGAGAAGATGGCGCAGGCCAACCACAAGTATGTTCTTTTCCCCCTTCTACTGGTATAAGCGTTGTTGTCTGAATTTGGATGAATACTGATATGTTTTGGTGTAAACAGATTCGAGGTACAGCTCGCGGCCGTAAAGGACCGTCTGGAGGCTGCCAAGGCTGGCAGCACCCGAGGATTGAGCTCGCCGACCGGACTGGGCGGGTTCAATATCGGAAGCCGGATCGCCAAGCCGCTTCGGGGTGGCGGCGATGTTGCCAATACTACCACTTCCGCTGGAAACCCGACCATTGTGAACTTGCAGAGCAACCCGTCGGAGAATAAGCGATCGAGCTGGTTCTTCCAGAAGTCGTAAATTAGATTTCTGGTCTCTCTTTTTTTGCTCCCCGATGCACGGAAATTTCTACCTACCGTACTACCTACATGTCATGTAAAGAGAGAGAAGGGATTGGCTTGGTAGGGTTAGGATAAATCAATCATATGGAGTCAACAAGAAAGAAATATTGTTTATCTGGACTTTTTGTTGTTATATTCCTCTCTTGTTGTTTTTTGTCCTGTTGCTCCCCGTTTTTTCAATACTATTACATGCACGCTCGGAGAGCAGCGAGGGGGGGAGCGGTAGAGAACGGTGGCAGCGATCCATGTTGTTTGTGTTTTGTTGTTTTAGCTTGTTCGGTTTGGTTGCCAGAAGGGTTAGGTAGGGGTAGAATAGGCGGCTTCCCAGTCGTCCTATTCACTAGGATAACTTATTTTAGCTGTCTTATGGGGCTGTCTGTTCATCTCGAGGAGGAACGTTGAGGACTTTTGTACTTACGTAGCTAAGATACCAGAAGTCATTAGGCAGGCAAATCAAAGGAAGACAAAACAAAGCAAGATAAAGCGTTTTACACGAGAAGCCATGTGGGTATTCAGCTGTTGACCATCGAATATTTAATTAAATTCCAAAGACACACTAGAAGAAATCACCGAACTTTCAAGTCCAACTGGCTCTTGAAAGAGCTAAATTTCAAGTAACATTTTAGGAGATAAACAAGCAAGCAGATGTCCCCCGAGCCTCCGTACCAAGTAATGAAATGAACCCTTGCCTCGATATCCAAGCCAATTCGGGCTTCGCTCGCCGGTCGGATCCTCTATCCCTAATAAACTCGAGCTGAATATCATCACATGCCACTATATCGGTCTCGTATCCCCAGTTGTTGTGAACAACCAGCCACATGCCTTGGCCTGTTGGCTGACTTTGAGGCGTCCCGCACTCCACATATACCTAATCATTCTTTCCACGTCCTTCATTGTGCAGAGATTCTAGCCCTTTACTTGGCCTTGGAAAGGATCAACCACATCTCGGGGAGGAGGACAAGAGCGACGACGAAGTACGCAGCCACGCCGACGGCCCAGGTCTTGATGTACAGCTTGACCAACCGGATCCAGCTAGAGCGACCAAAGGTGGCCAGCGCGTCGCGCGCCGTCACGAAGCCCTTGCCATCCACAACAGCCGGTCCGACCCTGCCCTGGAAGGACGAGTCGAAAGGAACAACGGTCTCGTCCTCCTGCGGCAGCAGCGAGGCCTGCACGCGGACGAGCACGACGGTGCTGGGCACCACGAGTAGGACGTGCAGCGAAACGGCGACGAGCCACATGACGAGCACCTTCCAACCGTCCTGGCCGCCGTACTTGGGCACTTCGTTCGGCTGCCTCGGATTCCAGATCTCGAGACCGAGGGCCTTGGCGATCAGGATAGGAACGCTCGCGGAGGCGGACACGGCGGCCCAGTTGATCAGCACGGGGAAGCAGGTGGCCTCGAAGGTCTTGCGGAGCGGCGGCAGGCGGCAGTAGAACGGACGCGGGTTTGGGGCCGAGATGACGACGTGCACCCAGACGGTGCTGAGCTGGACGAGCGCGAGCGACGCGACGAGGGTTCCGACGAAGGCCGGGAGTCCGAAGGCGCCGACGAACTGGGCGAGGGTCTGGGTGGCGAAGACGGCAGCGAAAGCGGGGACGATACCGCGGAACAGGGCACGCCAGCCGGCGATGGACCGCAAAAGGCGGGTGGTGGCGCGGATCGACGACGTGACGGGCTTGCCGTCGCTGACGACGGTGCTGCTACCGGCGGCCGGTTCGGCGTCCTCGTTCACGGCCAGAGCCTCGTAAGCCGGCGGATTCGGGTCCTCGACCATGGCGAGGGTGGGCAGCACGGCACCGAGGGTGTAGGCGACGTAGAGGAAGAGCGGAGCGAAGAGCAGGGCGTCGATGACAAAGACAATCCAGGACCATCCGGGCAGCTCGACGTGCTTGGGCTCATCGTAGAAGCGTTTGGCGATGGCGGCGCCCACGAAGGGGGACACGTGTTGGACCATGTTGAACGATGGTTACAAGTCTAACTGTTACTGTGGTGTGAAAAATGAAGGAAGAATAAAATGAATGTCGATGGTAAAACGATAAAAATATCAAATCCAAGATGCCCCGTTTACTTATGGGGGGTCGGGAGGCTCGGAGAAGGGGACAATGGACAACACGCGCGGCTGGACTGGACACCGGGCTCTGTCTGGCCTTATATAATACATACGGGGAACAAGGTTTACAAATTGAACTTGGTAGACGTTGAGACGGATCCTGCAGGCACGACGCAGCCAACAGGGAGGGGCCAATTGCCCCTCATCTCCTCACTGTCACACGAGCTTTTGGGCCCTTGACCTGCCGGGCGAAGAACGGGCTTTAATGACACCCCGCCTCCAGCTAGGCAGCTCCAGACACGGCCAGCAATATTCCAGCCATGAAATCGACTTCTCGACCAAGCAAATCGCTGCACTGCCTCACCGTGCCGCTGGGATGCAAGTGGTCCGGGCCAGGCAGGCCGCTCCACCAAATCACAGAAACTGTCCTAACTCCGAACGGGGGACTTGTCTGCCTGACTGGTCGTGAATACGGACTTTGTACTTTGGGTCCCGCTAACATTTTTCTGTGGTAGATTTCGCCTCCAGATGTTAAGAAAGCGTGCAAGCCCCGTATTCTGGAATCAGTAAATCGAAGGAATGAATTGTCGGTAGGTACGGGTTATCGCCGATGCGAATATGGTTGACGGAAGTGCATTGCTGTGATCAATCCAGATGCAAGTTCTGCCCGGCCATGGATTGCTTGTCCTCCATAATTTTTAACTTCTTGTCAATATCCGTAAGGCTGGTAATCAGCTCCGAGGCGAGTCGGAGCCTACCTCGGCGTTCGCCCGCACACTTCAATGGAGTTACCCAAGCTCTTGGCTGATTGTTTTGAACATTATTCTGTAGATCAAGCAACTTACTGTATTTCCATCAAGGTGACGAGGGAGTTCCTGTTTAAAGAAAGTTATGGTGACTTGTTCACCAGCGTTGCAGAGCCTCAAAGTTGGCGCAAGCGGACGGGAGCGCTGGGTGGCGTGGAAGTAGCTGCAGAAAAGCCTGCCACTTTTTGCGCCACTGTTTTCCGCTTATCGTGAACATCTGTTACAGCACCCACGTATGACCCATTGATCTCAGTGAATGTGTCCTGTCGGTTTGGATACGCCCCTGGATATCTAATTTTTGCTCCTTCTCAAGGAAGTCGGCCTAGCGTTGCCACCAACAGCCCTTGGGCAATACCGCGACGCTCATCCGTTTCAACATGGCGACCAAGGCGTGGACCACTGTTTGGCATTACACCACAACGCCGGTATCGTCATAGGGAGCCTTGTACGGCATCCTGGGCATCAATACCAGGTTCCTCTATGCGTCGGATAGCGCCACCAGAGCGCTCTGGAGGTTCCCAATCGACGGCTCGGCGGCGAGCCGGGTAGCCAGTAGCCCGGCTGACCTCATCGATGGTACGCGCTGCGCGTTCAACAGGAATATGTAGGGAAGTTTGCCGCTTTTAGAGTAAAATATCAAATAATGTACGTAGTTTATTTGTCTGGTCAGTAAAATGGTGTATTGAGGACGATAACGTGAGTTTTCAATGCTGTTTGGTATCGTGAACGGGAGTGTTTCGGTTCTAGGTATGACGGAGCTTCCATCTAGGTCGCTGTCTAATTTCCACACTGCCCGATATTCCGTATACCTGAACTAATCCCAATTGGTGTGGGCCCGGCTCAGGTTGTCCCTAGCTGTCAGCGCCTGAACCCGACACCACACCTCCAGTCCCGTGTCTGGTGCAGCAAAAAAGGCGACGCGAAATTCTTACAAAGCAATACTCAAACACGTCACCTCACCTTTCTCGTGGAATAACATCCCGAATTGCAACATTCAGCGCTCGTCAATCGACCATCTCTCTCTCCTCTTTTCATCTCGTTCGCTGTAGACTGAACTATCGGCTGTGCGATTATAGCTGCACAGTCAGACGCAATTGTCCCCGAGTTCAAGCAAAATCCTTTATGCACCAAGGCCTGCCTGAGAGTTCCAACCCAGAATCTCAGACAAACACGCTGTCCTCCTCGCTCACCAGCTCCCAACATGGCTTTCTTCGTCCCCAGCCAAGCCTGTCAGACCATGATGGCTCCCGGCAGCACGAGTGCAGCCCATCTCCCGGGTTCGCTGCTGCTGCTGCCGGCGCAATTGACCCGGCGGAGCTTGGCCGCGGATTGAGTCGATTGAGCGTCTTCGACGATTCCGATGCCGACTCCGATGCCCGTTCTTCTGCAAGCTCTCCGACTGTCGCTCCTGCTGGTCAGCGTATCGCCGACTATGAGAATGCCTTGATCACTTCGGCAGCTCGCCGAAGCCCGCGGCCGCCTATGGGCTTTAAGGTCATCAAACGCCCCAACGTACCCTTTGATGGCGTTCGCTTGACCGACTTCCCTAATGGTACTTGTTTCCCCTTTCTCTGTTGCGCTGAGACATGCTCTAATTTTTATCGCAGAGATCTTGACCCAGATTTTGTCACATCTGCACCCGGACTCTCACGGGTCCGTCGCTCTGGTCTCGAAACGGTTCTACGCCCTGGTCACGACACCCTATGCATGGCGAGTCGCGTTCCTCCGTTACTTCCCGGGACGAGATGGCGCCACTGCCGCGGATGAATCCAGTCGCCATACATGGGACAATGACTCCTCAGACATCATCCGGTCCGAGTCCCGTTACTTTGCCCGGCTGACTTCTCTGGCCTCGTGGCGCAGCGAATACCTCCTCCGCACGCGTCTGCTTCGGAGCGTGGCTCGCGGAAAACCTGGGAGCATTGGAGCCTCTGCTCGCTCTAGTCAGTCCGGAAAGAAGGCCAGCGCAGTTTTGACATACAACTCGAAACTCCCCTGGCTTTTAACGAATGTCCACGGTACCTTTGCGGGTGGCAAGAAAGGTCCGAGGATTGTTCATGGTGCTTCTGACCTTGGAGTGGGATCCGTTAGTGACCCGACCACTGGCAGAGTCGAAAAGTGGGGTCTAGATGACCCCTTCTCGTTTGCCCAGCTCGACGAGATGTTCCCGAACCTGAAGCCATACGGGATCGGTGATGGTCCGGCAGCTGTTCCCAACGTCATGGATGTCAGCCAACCGTACGGAGTTGTTGGCGGGGAGGGATTTCCCGGTGGTCGTGTGCATTTCCGAGTTGCCGGCGAGTTGCGTGGTCGGTACCTTAGCCAAGACAGCGCTATAATCAACATGGTGCCTGAGATACCCAAGATCCCCCAGCTTTCCGACGCAGTCAGCTCTGTCTGGATAGCGAAGAACTCGAATGTGCCATCGATGACCCAGTCAATGATTGGGATTCTCGCCGGCTCGACCCTAGGTGTGGTGACTAGCTATGCTCTAAGCTATGACTCCACTGGACCTCGCTTTTCCAATGGCGACATGACTGCTCGCTGGGTCCTCAGCCCTGGCGTGCCGATCGTCGACATAAAGGTTGACGATGGCTACAACCAGAAGAGAAAGGCTCTCGGCAGGGCATGGGCCGTAGCGTTGAACGCTCTGGGAGAGGTCTACTACTTGACTGAGCTGCCAACTCCTCCTCTTGCCCGGACCAAGGGCGAAGAAGCTATGAAAGCTGCTTGGCATGCTGGCCGCACCGCATACTGGGAGCTCATTGAGTCCACCAGTCGTACGGCCCGCCCTGATGAGTTCGACAAGTACGCGATTCAAGGCGCGTATTCGCCGAGGTCTTCATCAAATTCTATGAATTTGAGCAAGGAACAGACCGTAGGCGAAGCCCAAGAGATTGAAAAGTTCTTCCACCACAAACCCTCTCACTTCCGCAAGGTTTGTGAAGGTTGGGACATGCGTCGGAAAATCGAGGCTGATTTCGCCGGCGGCGATGAAGCTGGAGCTGGAGAAGCTATCTTCGTCATTACATGTGGACATGAGAAGGATGAACCGGCAGGTGTTTGCAGGTATCTGAGGACTAAAACCACGAGTGTGTCGAGCACACCTGGTGCGGTAACCTCTGCTCCTCAGCCGCAGCCCATTAGTCCATCAATCTTCGGCGGCACGCAATCACCGGCAACTCCTGCGTTGGCCGATCAGCCCTCGACTGGTAGTGTTTGGAAGACTTCCTCAGGTTTCCAACCCGGAACGCCAGGCCTGGACTTGGCGAGTCCGATGGCCGAAATCGAAGAGTGGCGACGCACTGAGTACTCGTTCGGCAACAACAGTACTACAACCAAGATTGCAGCGAACGCTGTTGATATGTCCACATTCGCCGTCTTGGCGCCTTTCGAAGATCCTCTGCATTATGCCTCTCGAGCCACGGCGGCCGACCCTTCCGCTGCAGTGAGGCTAAGGCATGCTACCGGCGAGATCCCGGGACGCCGCTCACGGTCACTAGCCGTTGGAACCAATACTGGATCCATCTTCTTGTGGAACATGAGGGAGAGTCCCTCTTCTTCTGTGG